>CM073484.1:23882500-25132500 GCA_037074505.1 Albizia julibrissin
TAAATGCATTTGTTGCAAGAGCAAAATGCGCAGCTGATGGCAAACATTGATCAATTAGTGCAGTCTAAGGCAATGCCAAATGTTCCTCCTTGTGACAGCTTGTTACAAGTGTAGGATGGTGTATTTAGAAAATGCAAGTATACACTGTCGTAATCAAGTAATATAGAAGTGAGTAGAGTATCGTTCCCACGAGGATTGATCACTAAGTACCAAAATTGGTAATTTTAATTCTATTTAGTCGGTCGATTAGTTATGATTGAAATTGCAAGATAAAAATGATGAAATATGAATACAAGTGATATAAAGACAAATATGAGAAAAAGCCCTAGGGATTATATTTCACTTAACAAATTCCGGATTGAATCACTTATCTATTCTAGTCCAATTTATTCAACATGATTGATAGTCGAGTTTCCCTATTTTAATTACTGGCCTCTTCCAAGGTCAAGTAATTCTATAATTAATTGCTAACCCAATATATTCCTATATGAATTTAAGCAATCAATCATGCATTAAGATTTATGGAACTCAATTAAGACTACACAACCCATATGAATATATTCCTATTTCATATGCAATTTATGGTTTTAATTATAGGATCCACACACATGTATCTCCTTCCAGTCTCAACATGCATATTGAAATCATCCAAAAGGTGGCCAATCAATTGTATGCATTAAGATCAATAATTAAAACTCAATCATGAAGGGAATATTAAAACTAGATTTAATAAGTTAAGATTCAATCCGTCATTAATAAGCTACGTCATCACCCTAGGAAAAGAAAAATTTAGCTCATGATAAAATTAAAAACAAGACCAAAATAAATTATAAACATCATAAATATTGCATAAAAATTAATTACAAAAACATAAAAATACAACTACAAGATGCATGAAAATGGAAAATCTAGCCTACCATGTAGGAGGTAAAACCATCCATGCAGGAGGCATACAAAAAGTAATAATATGCAAGAAATGACTATCTAGCCTTCCATATAGGAGGTAAAATCATCCATCCAGGAGGCATGCAAGAAGTAAGAAAATGCAAGAAATAAATTCTAAAATAACAACTCTCTCTAAAATAGAAGCTCTCTCTCTCTCTCTTCCTTCCTTTTCTTTCTTTTCATGCCAAGAAGCTCTATTTATAGGCTTCATTTCGGGTGCTACAGTAGCTGCTACAATGAAAGTCGGCTGCTACAGTGAAAGCCGGCTGCTACAATTCCGCGTTTCACCTACCGCACTTTACCAACCGCACGCTATAGTAGCTGCTACAGTGACCGTATCCACCATCCGTATTCTGCTACAGTGAATAGTGAATAGTACAGCATGAATAGTCTTTTCTTAAATGCCTTCGTTAATTCTTCTAATGCGGTACTGTCTGTGACTGCAAGAAAATCATTATTCATTTATAAATTATACCCAAATTGATTACATTAAGGTCAAATATCATCCACAAAATCATCATATAAGGGAAAATAAATATGCAAATATTTTACTTATCAAATTCCCCCACACTTAGCTCTTGAACGTCCTCGGACAAGAAAGAGTGACTAATAAATAAGTGCTTCCAACAAAATCAGAAGTGTTAAGTTATAAGCAAGGACACAATTAAAGAATAAAAAGATCATAGTATTCTTGAATCAACAAAAGTATAAACAAGTAACTTCATTTACAATAGGGACGCTTAAACCTTGCCAAATAGGCATTCTTATTTGGAATAGGGACGCCTATTTGGCAATACCTTTACACATGTCAACATGCCAGCAATTTGCTGGCATGCATTGGTCAAACAATAGGCGTCCCTATTAATAATAGGGACGCCTATTCTTGTTTATGTATCCCTATTCAATAGGGGCGCATAAACTAGGCTGCATGTCAGCCTTTATGTCAATCTTTGATTGACGTAAAGGCTGACACAAGCAGACAAATAGGCATCCCTATTTCTTATAGGGACGTCTATTTGACTTAAAAATTAACAATTAAATTCTAAAAATTTAGTTTATGTGTCCCTATTTTGAATATGGAGACATAAACTCGGTTAACTTTTCTCAAATTTCTATTCCCGCCAAAATGCCACTACTTTAGTGTCCTAAATAAGTTTTGGGATGCCTAAAGTGCCCCTATCGTGTCCCTAATTTTAATTGGGAAATCTAAAGTAGCCTAATATTTTAAAATTGCAACTTATAATTACTGGAATGCTACTCCGCCCATTTTTTACTTCCCTTTTTTAAAAAGGGACGTCTTTTAGGGAAGTGAAATCTACATTTTGTAGTAGTGGTAATAAGTAGATGAGAGAATAACTTGAAATATCAAGTTCGGTGTGTCTTGAACTTCATTCTCAAATCCCTATTTATAGGCTATGGTTCATGAGTGAATAGGAATGTAATAAATGTTGGATAAGTTTGTCAAGTCAAATGGATAAGTATGTCAACTTATATATATATATGGATAAGATTGCCAAGTAAGATTGCATCATCAATGACTTAGGAAATAAGAAATGTTGTGATAAGATTTGTCTTTACTTGGAAAAGAAAACAAAGTGAAAAGATTATTTTCTTTAGCTTAGACAAAAAGAAATATATTATTTTCCTTTGCCATACTTACATAATAATTACAACACTAACTGCTGAGTTACACATATGGATATAACTATTTCGAGTCTAGTGTATTTTGGACTCAAACTAGACCTAGACCAATAACACTTAGTAAACAAAATATGTTAGTGAAGCCTGCTTCTATGAACCAACCACTCTTGGCGTGTACCAGAGACATTAAGAGTCAAATTATACCCCTAACCATTTCTACTATTAACAGCAGTTTTGCACATTATGACGGCCATGCGTGTGCCTGATTCTTAACAAATGTTCTAGAGATTTTTCCATGATCTTATAAGAGTGGGCCCACTCTACATTTATAGAGGTGACTTCATCAAGTGTATCTGCAACAAATATACCATCCCATAAGATTATGAAATCATTAAGAGCTTTACTCCGTCACACTAAAAATGCATTATAGTACTTTCTCACACACCATAAGAAGGGACTTGAATTTAATTAGAGTGCTAGAAAAATTAACAAAACAATTTATTCTTACCCATTTTAACCTACTTCATAGGGTCTTCAATCACAAAGGTTAGGTTATCATCGTTGTTAATTTTATATTGGCTTTAGTCTCATTCTCCTCGAGGTTTCAATAATTTGTTTCTTTCTTAGGGGCTTTGTTAATGGATCCACTAGTTTCATTTTTAACCTCACAAAATCGATTGAGATTACACCATCTTTTAGTAGTTGCCTTATAATATTATATCTCAATTGAATATGTCTATTTTTACCGTTAAAGGTTTTATTTTTAGCTGTAGCTATTGCAAATTTGTTATCACAATGTAAAGACACTAATGGTGTTCGTTTATCACCCAATGAGATATTTGCCAAGAAGTTTTTCAACCACTCAACCTCAGTACTAGCCAACCCAATAGCAATCAACTCAGAATCCCTTGAGGATTTTGTAAAAATAGTTTGTTTGGCTCATCTCCATGATATTGCACTACCACTAAGAGTGAATAATAACTATTAGTAGATTTAGACTCCTCTAGATCTGAGATCCAACTAGCATCACTGTATCCTTCTAATACAACAGAAAATCCACTATCAAATCCAGTCGACCAAGAAGAGGTCCATCGTGGGTGGTTCTGCTCCAACTCCTTCTCCTCATCTAAGAACCGCTCCATGTCACTGATCGGAATGTGAATGTCGAACTTCTCATTCTTGTCAAAGTCACTCAGACTGAGCTCACCTTCCTCTCCTTCAACAACAGGAGGGACCTTTGATGTGGCCCACTCCTATGGGGTTGTTTATTATGGTTGTGGTAGGGCTACCTCCTGTAGTTACTGTGGGGCCATCTGTTGTGGCGCGGTCAGCCTCCCTCAGCATTGCCCCTGCCACTGACCCCTCATCTGCTGCTGATACCATGCAAAAGTGGTCTGAGAGGAAGCTCAACCTCCTTCCCCTTCCCCTTATCTCTTAAAGCCATATAGAAATTTCAGATTTTAAGGAAAGCTCTCAGAGAAGCGTCAGAAAATAAAATGAAAAAATGAGAGAACTGAAGGGGCGTTGGGTTTAAATAGTGCTGCATTTTGTAGTAGTTCTGGAAATAACCACTACAAAGTACATCAGCTATGTAACAATTTGTAGCGGTTGAAACTCCAAAGAAGTTATTCACAAAAACCGCTATAAATATACAAACATTTGACATTCTGTAGCGGTTTTTGAAAAAAAAACCGCTACAAATATACAGACCCTTGATATTCTCTATATAGAACCTTTTATAGCGGTTAAATGGAACTACTACAAAGAGGCGGCCATTTACATTTCGTAGCAGTTTTCATCATGATAACTGCTAGAAAATAGTCGCCACAAATGTGGAGCACGCTTCAAACCTAGTAGAGCTAAGCTGGCGCCATATTTGTCATGGTTTCTACTTCATAACCGCTACAAATAAATTGCTACAAGTTATAGTGGGAAATTGACGCTAAATTTGTAGTAGTTTATGTTGGATAACTGATACAAAAAATGTTGACTTACCAGCGCGTCACTTGGCGTGAGGCTTACCGCTACAATTTATGCTATTTATAGTGGTTTTATTTAACTTCTACAAATTCACAACTATGAATTGTTGTTTAATTTATAGTGTGAGATGTATTCATAGTTAGTTGAGCTAATGTATCTTCCGCATTCACTTTCTACTATAACCGCTACAAATAATCCATTCCAAGTTATAGCGGGAAATTGACGCTAAATTTGTAGTAGTTTATGTTGGATAACCGCTACAAAAAATGTTGGCTTACCAGCGCACCACTTGGCACTAGGCTTACCGCTACAATTTATGCTATTTGTAGCAGTTTTATTTAACCGTTACAAATTCACCGCTATAAATTGTCGTTTCTTTTGTAGTGTAAGCTGTACTCATAGTTAGTTGACCTAATGCATCTTCTGCATTCACTTTCTGCTGTAATAGATTTAGTGGTTGAAGAGCTTGTTGCTGGTAGTCCTCTTATAGCTTAAACACGTTTTAATTATTCCTCTAACCCAAGTTAGGATGATTTTGCCAAATTGGATTGTAAGTGCTCGAGAATTGGTCATTCCTTTGATTTCTGATGTAAAGAGCCTACTTCAACTAAGAAGGCATAAATGGGTGTCCTTCTTGATATTATGTTCTAACATGAGGTCCCCCACATCGATCACAGGTTTTAGTGGTAGTGCTGAGTACATTTGCTTGGTTTGTCAATGAGCTCACTTGCTTGGATATAGATGCAACTTGAGAGGATAAAGTTGTAAGGATATATAGCTCATGCCCTCTAAGTACTTTCTTGGAAATGTTACGTTCAGAAGGCCATTGGTATGCATTAACTACCATCTCCTCAAGTAGATTGTAACCATCATTTAGACATTTTCCCATTAAAGATCCTTCAGCAACAGCATCTATGAGAATTCTGGGGGTATGCATCATCCTATTATAGAAAGTTTACGGTTGCCACCAATCTGGTAGTCCATGATGAGGACATCTCCTTAGCAACTCCTTGTATCTTTCTCAGGCTTCGTAGAGGCTCTTTAGTTCATGTTAGGTAAATAAGGCAATCTCATTCCTCAATTTAGTAGTTTTTCTTGTAAGAAAGTATTTTACCATAAAATTTTGTGCCAAGACATCCTATATAGTTATGCTTCCCATTGGTAAAGAGTGTAACTAGCTTTTAGCCTTATCCCTGAGTAAAAAAGGGAAAAGTCTAAGTCTAATGGTATCATCAGTAACACCATTATGCTTGAATGTGTTGCAGATTTCTAGGAAGCTGGCTATATGTGTGTTAGGATCTTATGCTGGTAAACCACCAAACTGATTTGCTTGCACCATCTGGAAAATTGCAAGCTTGATTTCAAAATTATTAGCTGCTACTGGTGTAACGCCTTAAACTAAACAACCAAATAATTAACCGAAGTATTTTAAATATCACTAATAAAGATGTTCAACATCTAAATCATCAAAATACAAAATCATTTCAAATAAAACCCACATCACAGTGTTAAATCAAGTTCTCAAAATATTTCAGCAAAACAAAATAAAGTGCGGAAGTTTAAGGTCATGGCAAATAACAACAACATAACATATGCTCTAGGAGTACAAAAAAGCCTTCAAGGCTTACTCCATAGATGTATTCCATTGCTCCCTACTAGAACAATTACCTGAAAAATGTTAATGTAGAGGATGAGATTCCACGTCTTAATAACTACTGAAAATTTATATCGTATACTAGAATATTATATATGATAAAAAGAAAGAACTGATTATGTATATATTTGTATGTACCAAAATCCTCATATAAGACAATTACTAATTTAATCATTAATACGTAAAATATTTTGCATATTTATTTTCCCTTATATGATATTTTGTAGATGATATTTTGAGCTTAATGTAATAAATTTAGGTGCAATTGATAAATAAATAATGATTTTCTTCTTACAGGCCATACAGTACCATATTAAGTAGATATTGGGAAAAGCATTGAAGAAAAAATACTGTAAAGAAAAATATTGTAGCAAAATACTATTCATACAGTCTGTAGCGAAATACGACTGTAGCGTACTGTAGCAATAGGATGGTTCGGTGCGGTTCACTGTAGCTAGTGGGTGGTCTGGACTGTAGTAATGCGGTCACTGTAGCAAAATTACTGTAGAAAATCATTATAGCAGTCTGAAAATGAAGCTTATAAATAGAGCTTCTTGGCACCCTAAAATGATGAGGATGGAAGAGAGAGAGAGAGAGAGAGAGAGAGCTTCTATTTTAGAGAGAAAGTAGTTATTTTAGAATTTATTTCTTGCATGCCTCCTACATTGATGGTTTTACCTTCTATATGGAAGGCCTAGGTAGTCATCCTTTATGGATGGTATAGGTTGCCACCTATATGGAATGTTTTACCTCCTATTTGGTAGGCTAGATTTTCCATTTTCATGCATCTTGTAGTTGTATTTTTATATTTTTGTAATTAATTTTTATGCAATGTTTATGATGTCTTTAATTTATTTTGGTTTTTTTTTTAATTTTATCATGAGCTAAATTTTCCTTTTCCTATGATGATGACGTAGCTTACTAATGACGGATTGAATCTTAACTTATTAAATCTAGTTTTAATTTTTCCTTCATGATTGAGTTTTAATTATTGTTCTTACTACTTTCAATTGACTGGCCACCTTTTGGATGATTTTGATATGCATGTTGAGACCGGAAGGAGATGCATGTGTGTGGATCCTATAATTAAAACCATAATTTACAAATGAAATAGGAATATATTCATATGGTTTGTGTAGTCTTAATGAGTTCTATAAATCTTAATGCATGATTAATTTCTTAAATTCATATAGGAATATATTGGGTTAGCAATTAATTATAGAATTACTTGACCTTGGAAGATGCTAGTAATTAAATTAGGGAAACTCGACTATCAATCATGTGGAATAAATTGGACTAGAATAGATAAGTGATTCAATCCAGAATTTGTTAAGTAAAATCTAATCCCTAGGTCTTTTTCTCATATTTGTCTACATATCTCTTATATTCATATTTCATCATTTTTATCTTACAATCTCAATCATAACTAATTGATCAACCAAATAGAATTAAAATTGTCAATTTTGGTACTTAGTGATCAATCCTTATAGGAATGATATTTTACTCACTTCTATATTACTTGATTACGACAGTGTACACTTACACTAAAATATATCATCCTACACTCATAACAATCATCATTATGTCATTATGTATTTTCATCACAACAATATATAATTTATGCAATATGTAAGATGCAACCTCCCTTATACCACCGTCCATCCTTATACCGCTGACTGAAGCCATAGGCTAATACATAGTCTAACAGAAACCTATTCATTTGGTTGGATTGTCCCAAACTCACCAGTTCTTAAGATACACTCGCCCAAAAGTGTAGAGTTTAAGTTTGGACTATGACTCCCCTCCTTAAAAGAACACAACTAAGGAGGTGTCACATGTCCCACAGCTCCAATGCAATCCCAACCAAAGGAAAACATGGAAGAAGGGGCCCTGACAAGTGTCATCCACTATGCACCGGGTGATAGCATACCGCGTGGTAAAAGATCTCAACATACAAATTCCTCCTTACTCCAACCAATCATAATTGCAACCGTCATGACAATTATTTTTAATCACGAATAATATAATTAAAGACAAAATACAATAAATTATGCTTCCATTCGTATAAAATATCATCACATATTCAAACATGCTAAAAAGAAAATAATAATCCATCAATAAATTAAATATAATTAAATTATTAAATATGTAAATTATAATGAGTTATAGAGAAATTTACTTGTTACATTACTTATTTGAGAATTTACAATATATACACATATACATATAATTCAGTTAATTTTTTAATAAAAAAATAGTCATTCATAATCATACACAATTCACAAGTATATGGAAGAATATTCAGAGTTACCTACTATTTCCTAGCTTACAGATAAGCACACAAGAGTTATTCCCAAGCTCTCAAATGAGAGTCTACATGGTGACAAATATAAATATATATATTAATATATAATTAAAAGAAAACTTATTTTGGAATTGCTTTAAAGATACTCTAGATACTACCTACCATATAAAACTAGTATTCAATACACCTATCAGCTCCCATGAATTAAACTGTTTTTACCAGGGTGCAGTATTATTTGGAAATATAAAATTGTTTAACAAAGGCGAAGATTGGATAAGATATCATGGAAGTAGTGTATATAGGTATGCTTATTTATTCACCAGGAAGATAGGACGGTAGAAGTAAAGGTAGGGTCTTGAAAATGATATTTATATAAACATAAAAATCTGAAATATCATATGGACATATTTTGGAAAAGAAAGGTTAAACACAAAGAGGGAAGGAAATGGAAAGGGAAAGGGAAAAAATAAATAAATAAAAAATGAAAGGGCTATGATGCGTTGGAAAAGAAAAGAAAAAAAAAACACATATATCTATATATGTGTGCATGTGACGGAGAGAGGAATGATAAAAGCATTCAATGGGGATGTGTGTGTGTCAAATGTAAATTGATTCATTGCTGGGGAAGGACAAGTAAAAACTAAAAATGTGAATTTCCTTATGCATAAAAATCTAGATGGAGATATACATGTATATGTATATATATGCATGTAAATATGTGCTCACAAAAACTAAAAATGTGAATTTCCTTATAAATGCATAAAAATCTAGATGGAGATGTATATGTATATATATGCATGTAAATATGTGCTCACAAAAGAAAAAGACGAAGAAAAGAATGTAGGGTTAGAGAAGTTGCAAAGTTTCGGATGAACAGTAAAGCAGATAATACATGGGTCAAGAAGCATCTTTCATTTCCAAATCTACCATAACCTACCTATGATAACTTTTCGGTGATGAGAGAAAACAGAAATATATATATATATAACCTTAGACAAAGGAAAGAACAGACAACAAGTGATAAGGTGAAAAGACATTCCATTAGATATATGAAGAGGATGAACATGAAGAGTAAAACGAAGAAAGAATAACCTTATGGTTATTTGAAAGCTACGGCACCTAGCGATTTATAGGGTAGGTGGGATAGGGTGTTTATAGGAGAGAGATTAGGGTTTATTTTTTAAAAAAATAATAATAATAAATAAAAATATTATTTTTATTTTATCTTTTTCAGCAATATTTTTTTTGGTTCTATATTATTTTTTGATAATAAGGTAAGTCTACACATACATACTCCTATGTTACAAATAAGTATTTTAATGAGGTATTTTACTTTATATTATTATTATTATTATTAAAGAAGTATTTAGAATTTGACACTTCTTTTAAATTATTAATTTATTTTATATCCTTTACCTAAATAAAATATAAACTACAACTAACTCTAAGTCTAAAAAAAAACAAGGATGTTACAACTGGCAGTTTTCTATGTCAGAAATTATCTCCATGACTGTTAATTTTACATAGTTACGGAGTGTTTTGGTATATGTTGCTTCTTTTCTCGGATTTTCCATCAGATTTATGATTGAAGTAGACTAATTTCAAACTCTTCGATTTCTTCAACAAGTTCTCTCGATCTCAGAATCAAAAGGCTGTAATTCAGTCTCCTTTGATCTAGTCATGCACTAAGCAAAAGCCTGAAAAGAAACACAAGACACTAAAAAGAAAAACAAATGTAATATGAAGACCAAATTAGTATTAAGATTACTTGGTATTGATATTAATGACAACTGTCCTTGACAATGGCGCCAAAAACTTGTTACGAGTATAAATGGTTTATTAAAAAGTGCAAGTGTACACTGTCGTGAACAAATAATATATAAGTGAGTAGAGTATCGTTCCTACGAGGATTGATCACTAAGTACCAAAATTAGTAATCTTAATTCTATTTGGTCGATCGATTAGTTGGTGATTGAGATTACAAAATAAAAATGATTAAATACGAATGTAATTAATATGAAAACAAATATGAGAAAAAGCCCTAGGGATCATATTTCACTTTGCAAATTTCAGATTAAATCACCTATCTATTCTAGTCGTCCAATTTATTCCACATGATTGATAGCCAAGTTTCCCTAATTTAATTACTAGCTTCTTCCAAGGTTAAGCAATTTTATAATTAATTGTTAATTCAATATATCCCTATATGAATTAAAACAATTAATCATACATTAAGATTTATATAACTCATTAAGACTATACAACTCGTATGAATATATTCTTATTTTATATGTAAATTATGATTTTAATTATAGGATCAACATACATGTATCTCCTTCCGGTCTCAACATACATATTGAAATCATTCAGAAGATAGCAAATCAATTAAAAGCATTAAGAAAAATAATTAAAACTTAATCATGAAGGAAAAATTAAAATTAGATATAATAAGTTAAGATTCAATCCGTCATTAGTAAACTACATCATCACCCTAGGAAAATGAAAATTTAGTTCATGATGAAATTTAAAAAAAACCAAAATAAATTGAAAACTTCATAAACATTGTATAAAGCTTAATTATTAAATTCTTAAACATAAAAAATACAACTATAAGATGCATGAAAATGGAAAAATTAGCTTTCCTTATAGGAGATAAAACCTTCCATGTAGGTGACAACCTATACAACCCATAAAAGAGGTCTACCTAAACCTTCCAAGAAGGAGGCATGCAATAAATAATATAATGTATGAAATTGAACTCTAAGATTGTGTCTCTCCTTATGTCTTCCACTTCTCTATTTATAGATAAATAGGGTACAAAAATTTCTATTTGTTACGTATGAATCTTTACTTTAAGTTATTAATGTTGACCTTGTAGCAACCATGCTTCTTAATTACAGCTGAATTTTGATATTTAGAATGATGGATTTTCACATTTTTTTTTGTCTTCATAAAAGTTATAGATCTGAATATTACCTTGAAAACATATATGAGAGCTCCTCATTTCAACATTTGCAGCTCAAGTTATGGTCAAATTAGTGGGCAAAGGTCAAACTTGGACAAATCCTCGTTCTCAAATTCTAAAAGTAAAATTCAAAACTCTTGAAGACATAACTTGGTTTTGGCCTTAACATAAAAGTTATAGAAATTTTTCTTAACTTTTGATCCATATAAAGAACATCTCAATCCGACATTTATAACTCCAGATATTGCCTGAAAACTGAAACAAGGTTAAAATTTAGTATTTTTCGGTAAATTCTATTTTATGCCAAAATCATTATTTATTTATCAATTACACCCAAATTAGTTAAATTAAGCTTAATTATCATCCAAAAATCATCATATAAGGGAAAATAAATATGCAGTTATTTTACTTATCAACTACAAATTTTTACAATAAAAACAATTAAAAACATTAAAGTTGTCTTAAAATTCAAGTGATTTCCAATATTACCCTTACTAACTACACTAAACTCAAATATAATATTAATCATTATTCCATTCGGTCATTTTTATAAGAAACTTTTATTCTTAATGTGCAAGAAGAACTAGTGATTAAGATTAGTTAAAAGTAATAAATGTATCAAAAATATCATATTTCTTTCAAATATGTCCATATTTATGAAAAGAGCATAGGAGAGAGAATGAGTAACAAATTAATATGAGAGAGTATGAGTATAATATATGAAAGAAAATGTATAATAAATAAGTAAATGAAAGAGAATTAGTAGTGAGTGGAGAGTAATTAATACAAAGATGTGTATTTAATAAGGTAAAAAAGGAAAAAGTAATTTAAATTTTGAGACACAAAGAGAAAATTGCTTATAAAAAAGACCAACACCAAGAAAGAGAAAGTTGCTAATAAAAAGAACCGGAAAGAGTACTCTCTCCCACTATGCTTATTAAATATGGACAGATATGGGAAAAAAATTAAATACTCCTTGAAAATTTGCAAAT
Organism: Albizia julibrissin; assembly: GCA_037074505.1. Lineage (NCBI taxonomy): Eukaryota > Viridiplantae > Streptophyta > Magnoliopsida > Fabales > Fabaceae > Albizia > Albizia julibrissin. The sequence goes on from CM073484.1 coordinate 23,894,983, forward strand.
GCCTTATAAAAAAGGACTAAAAATACTTGTTAGTTTATGCCTTATAATAAAAATCAAAAGGAGTATCACCCAAAGCCAAGTTATTAAAGAGGTTGAAAGCTCAAGTGACAGATTCGTATCAAAGAGGCTATAAATAGTAGTGGGAGTTTGAATTACTGTATTGGAGACTCAAGACTTAAAACATGTTTGGGATCATGATTGAGAATCTCAATAGTGTTTATATATATAAAGGCTTGTTTGGTTTATCCATAAGCCCGATTCACGTAAATCGAGAAAAAACTCTGTTACATATTTACCTCATAGACCGTAAAAGCTATCTAGTATACCGTAAATCACGATTAAAAAGTACTATTGAAAGTTCCAATCACTATTCCAAACATACCTTAAGTCGAGACAATACGCACACATATATTTATCTCGTATATCGTAAATTACGATTAAAAAGTTATTTTTAAATATTTCAATCGTTATTCCAAAAAATTAATAAACATGCACTTCAGAGGCCGAGGTACTACTGGCCATAGTAATGTAAATATATTTAGGCGTAGATGCATGCCCTAATGTATACCATGGAAATTCATGAATATGAATGGCACTTCAAAGGTCCTAATTTGCTTATAGCTACTCATCTTGGGGTTACAAGAGCATTACTTGAAAACTAATTCAATTAGAGTTTATTATTTTATTTAAGTATATTTTCTTTTAATTTTGTAATTTTCTTTTTTAATCATGTCATAAACTCATAGTGGATACTTATTAATAGTGTTTTGGATGTCATTTAATCATTAGTGGCATTTGTTATCCTTATATCATTAAAAGAAAATTATATTTAAGTCCCGCTAAAAAAAAATAAAAAAATAGTTCCATTAACAATTTCAGCAGCGTGAATTTATAAGTTTAGGAGTACAATTAACAATTCTATAGAACCAATTTTTTTTATTTTTTCTCTTGTATGAGACCTGAATGTAATTCTCCCTATCATTCATTCTTTACTTTAAAGCTCAAGTTATTATTTAATTTTTCCAGTTAAATCATAATCTTTTATGATATGATTTATACTGTTTAAATATATTTTGCCAACCATCTCAAAAATTATATCGTCCAAAACAATACTCTTTTCTTAATAAAAAACAGTCCTCTTTAAAAATTACTATATTAATATCTTTCCATATCTTTAAATATTTAAAAATATATCCTAGTTCCCCATGTTGTCCGTCAATTAAATAGAGGATTACCATACAACTTGAAAGTATATCACTTTCATCCAACTAGTCATGAGTTCGATTTGGCATAAGAGATTTATTAGTTTATAATACAAGACATATTTATTTAGTTTGACTATATTAAAAAAGTTTGTTAAATTAATTAATATAATATGTATTTTTTAAAACACCATAATTTATCATTTTCATTAATTTCTTCATCCTCTCATCTCTTTAATTAGTATTAAAGAAATATCAATAACAGTATACTAAGAAAAACGTTAACAAATATAAAAATTATATCTTATATTTAGGATGAAGATCAATTCTAAATATGTTTAATATTAAGGACTAGATGAAGTACAAAAAAAAAAAGAACATCTTTTATAATATAATTTGAAAATATTTTATCAGATAATATAAATATTTAATAAATTACCCATATAAATTTAGTTATTTTGAGCATCAATTAATATTTTTTTCCATTAAGAATCAATATTTATTGATTATTAATTAATATCCCTAGTAAACTATAAATATATGCTATTTTTTACGCGTTTTTACCTTATTAAATCCGCTGTTGATAGTAGGGAAACAACGAGTAAAAAAATATTATCTTTATTTTAAATATAAAATTTAATTATTTTTTTTAAAAAATTAAATAAATTATTTATATATATTATATATTATGTATGATTAGATTATATATATTTATAAATTAGATAAATTATTTTTAAAAAAATTAAAATATAAACACTTCAAATAATTTAATTAGCTTCTAAAAATAACAAAATTTTATATTTAGGCCTGACCCAATATATCTATGTGTTTTTACGTTTATTTTATATGAAAAAATAACCAGATATTCATAACCAAATCCCCTGTTGATCAATGATCATAAACAGGGTAAAAAACGCCCTAAGAAAGAAACAGAAGATTACAGAGCAGAGACGACACGGTCCCAGGAGAATCATCAACCTTAGTCTAGTCCCCTCGTGGCGGCAATCCTCCAAAATCGTAAGAGACTCGAGAGACGTAAAACCTAAAACCCAGAGAATCGCGCAAAGCTTACAGGCCACGACGTTGCTTTTAACTGTGAAGTTTTCGAATCGTTGTTGAGAAAGCAGAGAGGGTTCACCAAGTCCAACTAAATTGCTCTCATCTGACTCAACCTACCCCTGATAACAATTTTGTTGAATTCTTCATTCTTTCCAATTTCCCTTCTTCATTGATCTGGATACTATTGTTCCTCTCAAAGTTTTCATTCCATTCCTTCCATAACACTCCGTTAACTCCTATGTGGTCTTCCTCGAAAGGCATCGACTTTGTTTGATTCTGACGCTATCGCACTGCTGGTATGTTCTTTTTTTCTGCGGATTGTTTCGGTGTTGAAAAACCCTAAATTGACCATTTATTGATTATATTTCTGATATTCTCTGCTAGGTTTTCTTGTTTTTGAATTCGAACTAATAATTTGGGGTTGAGAAGCAATGGCTATTGCGGCCCCTGGGCAGCTGAACCTTAATGAGTACCCTTCATGGGGATCCAGAAGTGTTGATTGCTTCGAAAAGTTGGAGCAGATTGGGGAGGGAACTTATGGGTTAGTTTTACCCTTTTTTTTCCCTTTTATGTTATACTAATTAATTGTTATTTCTGTTGCCTAGTTTTACAAAGATTCATAGTCGAATTTCTTAAACATATGTTCCAATTTTACTTTTTCTTTCTTTATGTAGGTGAGATGTGGTTATGGTTATCGGCAATGACTTATGTTTGATCATAATTTCATTTTTTTTCATTTCTTGGGGCCACTGACATGGGAGCTAATAAATGTATATTGTTTAAACTTCAACTTGCCAGACATATAGTCATATGTGGATCATAGGAGCTAAAATTTGTTACTTATCTGGTAACTATCGTTGTATAATTGTCTATTATGTTGATCAGTATAGGACTCTAGCCTTAATTTACTTACCATATAGCGGCAGCAGGACTGACAGGACTTCTCACATAGTGAATAATAGTAGTAGTGGAGAAACATAAATGGTGAAATAAAAAATCTGCATTGGCAGTTCATAGTTTACCAAAGTCTTGCTGAGAAGACCTGACAAGATTTAATGGCCAATCAATAAAACTTGTTGAAACCTAAAAACCTGTAGCATATTGATATGTGAGCTGTAATAAAAATATAAGTATAGAGACATAGGAATTAATAAGTGGTGGCTTTACTAATCCTATAAGGCCCCTTCATTATTAGGGTTGGTTAAGAGAATAATACCGTTAGACTTGAGCCTATAAAGGACTCATAGACCTCATTTGTATCTCTGTTGATTTGTTGAATGAAGATATGCTGTGAATTTATCCTCTCGCTCCTCTGTTCTTCCTCTTCTTCTTCTCCTATCCTCTATTCTTCTACAATACCCTCATCACATATCAAGCACCTAACTATGTTAATCTAATTGCCTTTTTCCCAGCGCCACCCTCAGATAAGCTTTTTTCCCTCACAGTACTTATCATGATTGGACTAATATAGAATTGGGACTAGTGTATGCAACCAGTCATGTGTACTATCGTACAATAGCTTTGTCAAATGTAGGGAAGGGGGGACAGCAACAACCTTGTATAGGGTTTCTTTTTTGAAGGATTTTGAAGATGGTATAAATTGCTTTGAGTGTTTTTTATTTTATTCAGAATTTCTTTTTCCCTTACCTCACCTAGATGTTTTTCCTTGATTGTTTCTGCTTCCTTTGGGTGTTTCTCTTGACAATTTTCATATGCTGTTTTTATATTAATTTTTGTTCCTGATTTGTCCCAAAACAGTTAAAATAGCTTTTACTTATTAGCACCCGTTTAATTATTTAACCCAAATTGTTGAACATGAATTCCACTGTAATATGTCTCAAAATTGTACATTTGGAATTGGAAGACACCAGCTACTTACTACAGATCCCTACTTCCAAAGAAAAATACTTTAGGTTGTAGGTGTAAGAATTGCAAGTTAGGTACATTATGACAAATGTTCCCTGATATTAATGAAATCTTAAATAAGTTTTCTTCTTCATTAATATAAGCACCTGAAGGTTAAAATTAATATTAATATTAATATTATATTAATATAAAAATATTTTAATTCAGAATGCTGCTTTTGTGAGGTTATTAACAGTTATAATAGGTACTCGTTATCTGCAGCCATGAAAGCAGATTTTAGAAAGTTTTTTTTTCTTTTTTTTCTTTTTCTGAATTCTTATCAGCACTCATCTTTTTTTCTTTGTGAACTCAGTTCCCCGTTACATGACATGATTGAATTGCTAGAAAATTTTAACTGTTTTTGCAATTATTTCATGTCTTAAATTTCCCTTTTGAGACATATGCTTGAGTTATATCCGGCAGGCAGAGTTGTTAGCCTATTTTTGTTCCAAAAAATCTTGTTTCTGGGTTATCCTTCATTGCTGATACTGCAAGAAGGAACTGATCCATACCTTTGTGCTTGCAGCCAAGTTTACATGGCTAGAGAAATCAGAACTGGTGAAATTGTTGCATTGAAGAAAATAAGAATGGACAATGAGAGAGAGGGGGTATCTCTTTGATCACCTTGCTGAATGTTATTTACTTAGAGTAAATAAGATAGTTTTATTTACAAATTACAATCTAGTTTGTCTGAGGTACAATGAGAATTTCAAGTACCTCAATAATTGAAAAGGTGTTAATGGGTGTCTGCTACTAACTTTGTATTATGAGGCACTTCCCTGAATTGTTGCTTTTTGTTGCAGTTTCCTATTACTGCTATTCGTGAAATCAAAATTCTGAAGAAATTGCACCATGAAAATGTTATTAAGTTGAAGGAGATTGTAACATCGCCAGGTGAAGATTTTGTACATCTAAATGTGTGTTATATAATTTTTAATTTTGCTATTGAAATGACTGGTGTTTTTATCCTTCAGGCCCTGAGAAAGATGAGCAAGGAAAGCCAGGTTTCCATTTTCACTATTATCTAATTACTTCATTAATAATTAGCACATAATTGCCTCGTTTTCTCTATGATTCTGCCACTGTAAAGAAAGTTTTGTCAAATTCCGTTAGTTTCTTTAACCCCACGGCATCTAACCTTATCTGCATTTTTCTTTTTTGCTGTATACTACAGATGGTAACAAATATAAAGGTGGTATCTATATGGTATTTGAATACATGGACCATGATTTGACTGGTCTCGCTGATCGACCTGGGATGAGATTTACAGTTCCCCAAATCAAGGTATTGCTGCAAATATTGTTTGAATCAAACATTTGTAGTAGTAATTCATTTAAACATTGTCTGACTTGCTTCTCCTGGCCTAAGTGTTACATGAGACAACTTTTGACGGGGCTTCATTATTGCCATGTGAATCAAGTACTTCATCGTGATATAAAAGGTTTGTGTAAAGCTAGATGCTCTCTGGAAGCTGATGTGTTTTATTTTTTGGTTATGCCTATTTCATGTATTTTGTGTTGATGCAGGCTCCAATCTTCTTATAGACAATGAAGGCAATCTGAAGCTTGCAGATTTTGGACTTGCACGATCATTTTCTAATGACCACAATGCAAATCTTACAAATCGTGTGATCACATTATGGTATAGGTAAATAGTGTGACTTTGTAGTTGTATTTGAGTTTTTTTTTTTTTTTTTTTGTATGGCAGTTTAAACTGGGTTAGGAAAGGGGGATTTATAAAAGTGGGAGCACTCCAATGGATTTGATCTTAATATATTCAGACCCCCAGAGCTGCTGCTAGGAACAACAAAGTATGGACCTGCTGTTGATATGTGGTCTGTTGGATGTATCTTTGCTGAGCTTCTTCATGGCAAGCCTATCTTCCCTGGAAAAGATGAGGTTATTAATATTTCTCTAAATAAGATTATTGTGGTTTCATAGTTTTTGAGTGTTTGGTCTATTAGTGTGAACAAAGTAAGGGCACTAGCAGGCAGGGTGTTACTGTCTGTAGGGTAGGTTTTATCCTTTTTGTTGTCTATGAAGCTGCAAACTATTGTGGGAAAATATTTGTTTTTTTTTTTTTAATTTCTTTCCGGCTAAATACTTGCTACCATTTTTTTTGTGATTATTGTGAACTTCTGTTCTTCCCAACTGTAATTACCTCTTCAATCAAAGCGGCTTCAAATTCAAGGTCTGTTGGAGACTTGATAGTATGGGATGACAAGTCCCACATTGAGTAGAATGGGATGCTCAATACGGTATTTAAGTGGGTTGGTTCTCCCACCTTAGCATCTAGTTTTTGGGGTTAGTTACTTTGTAGTATGGGATGTCAAGTTTCACATTTAGTAGAATGTGATGCTTAATGGAGGGTATTTAAGTGGGTTAGTACTCCCACCTCAACAGCTAGCTTTTAGTGTAGGGTTCCTGCCATTTAGGTACCATCAGGGTCTTATTTGTGTGTTGATATAAGTAGTAATTTAACTCTGTAATAGTTGCAATAAATGTGTTTTACTGGAAAAGTCACCTTTATATCATTCATCAGGATGTTAGATGGCATGCAAATGGAAAAAAATTGGCTATATTACTGGATCCAACTTTCTTATTTCCTTTATTTGAGAATTCAATTATGCCTTGCATGCATTCCCATTCTTGTTTTATAATAGCCTTTGGTGTATATATTAGTGCTGAGCATTTATTTTATAGCTGAAATTGTAACACTTGTTCACTTTGTAAACATTCTAGCCGGAACAACTAAACAAAATTTTTGAGCTTTGTGGAGCACCAGATGAAGTGAACTGGCCTGGGGTTTCTAAGTGTCCCTGGTATAATCAATTTAAACCTACAAGACCAATGAAAAGACGTCTGAGGGAAGTCTTCAGACAGTGAGTATCACCCAATGAGCGTCAATAATCATATGTTGCTGCATTATGCGTCCTTAATTACCTTAATAGCTTTTCTCATTCGTGCTTGGATTATAGCTTTGACCGTCATGCTTTAGAATTGCTGGAGAGGATGCTGACACTTGATCCTGCTCAGGTATATCACCCATCATGGTTCTATCTGATTTTGAATCTTAAAGCACCAGGAATTACTGACTTGTCTAATTAATCTGTCTCTTTTTTTTATTTGGGTTTGTTATATGTACTGTCATGTTTTGCAATAATCATATAGAACATTGAAAAATTTTTATTCTGGAGTTTGCGGTAAAAATGAATTCTATTCTGTTTCTTTTGCGAGAAGCTTATGCAATGTCATCAAAGTTGTGTTTTGGAATAGTTCCTCGCCTCATTCTAATTTAGTTTGTTGATGTGGTAAAAAGAAAAATAAACACTGGCAATGTGCAGTTATGAGATTCTGTGGTTTGTTTGGTTTGAGAGGAATACCTGTTTCTTATGTAGAATGTTGTATATTGCTTCTCTCGACTGTTACACAAATGGGTTTCTTTAGGAAATCTCTGTTTCTCATATGCAAAGAGATTGAGAAGCTCTTCTACACTGTTAAACTTGATAGGGGTTTTGGTAATTTGGTCTCTTTTAAGCTTTTTCTTGTATATTATGGTATGAGGATATCTTATTCTCCTATGAGATGAACCTTATCTTTCTAATATAATTATAGAAAAATGGGAAATTTTGTAATTTGGTCTGTTCTGAGCTTTCTTGTACTACTTTGTTTGAGGTTAGTCTTATTCTCATACAAGATGAATCATCTCTTTCCAATATAATTACTTCTTTCATGAAAATCGTTATTTTTATTAATAGAGAATTACTGCTAAGGATGCTCTTGATGCTGAGTATTTCTGGACTGATCCTTTGCCATGTGATCCCAAGAGGTATGGCTTTCAAGTGCCGTGACCCTTTGATAATATATTCCCAAATTGTATTTGATCTTGATATAGTCAAATGAATGCCCCATTCTTTAATATACATTACCAATTTTCTGAAGTCACTGATTTTATGTATGGCTCAGTTTACCCAAATATGAGTCATCACACGAGTTTCAGACAAAGAAAAAGCGGCAACAACAACGACAACATGAAGAAAATGCTAAGCGTCAGAAAATGCAGCACCCTCAGCAACACACTCGCCTTCCCCCCATTCAGCAGCCAGGTCAACCCCATGCCCAAATGCGGCCTGGTCCAAACCAAAATATGCATAACTCTCAGCCTGCCGTTGCTGGAGGACCCGGCCATCATTACGGGAAGCCTCGAGGCCCCTCCGGTGGGCCAGGAAGATACCCGCCAGGTGGGAACCCTGGTGGTGGATACAACCACCCAAACCGTGGAGGTCAAGGTGGAGGAGGTGGTTATGGCAGTGGGCCATATCCTCCTCAAGGCCGAGGAGCACCTTATGGGTCAAGTGGCATGGCTGGTGCTGGTCCTCGTGGTGGAGGTGGCGGCGGCTATGGTGTTGGAGGCCCTAATTATCCCCAAGGTGGTCCGTACAGTGGCTCAGGGGCCGGCCGTGGCTCAAACATGATGGGCGGAAACCGCAATCAACAGTATGGTTGGCAGCAGTAAAAGCATATTTCTTATGACGTGTCAAGAAGTTAGTAATAGATGATTGGACATATTCATGAAATCATATTATCATATTATTACCTGCAAGTTCCTGGAAGCCGTGGTGATGCACCAGTGATGATTGCTTACTGAGTCAATTATGGAACCTTAACTTATAGAGAGAACCTCTCGGTAATTTTGTAGTTCTTTTCTTTCTTTCTTTTAAAAAAAAAAAATTGTGACAATGGATCATTGCAGTATGATATGATAATGTTGGTCAAAGATGCACTTGGTCCTCCTGTAGGAACTAGGAAGTCTTGTGAGGATTCAACATTGTATTATGTGGTATAACAAATACCCCCCAAGTTATGTGGTCTTGTAACTTAAATATAATATGATGCCTTGAAAGTATCTCCATGGATTTTTGTCCTTGAATTTGCAAGGCAATATGATATTATAAGATTCAGGCTTGATCATTCTTGGGTGTTTGGTCTCTATGTTCCTTTAAGCAGGTGATCCTTTGATAACAGTGTTCAAAATCAGGGATGGAACCAGGATTGATCCCGGTTTTGGCCAGGATGCAATTTGCGTCCCCTGGAGTACTAGGGCAGGATTGAGAAATCCTAATTTATTTTTTAAAAAAAATAATCATTATATTAATTAAATTATCTATAGTTTATTGTTTAAAGTGGTCATTTTAACAACTAATAAGACCATATTATCCTTAGCACCATCTTTATTATTATCTTTATACATTATATAATTATGATTAGTCTTACAATATATGTGATTTAACTCCAATTAAAAATGTATTATCAAAGAATAACTTAATTTATGGGATAAAAATATACAAATAAAATGATAACTTAATTTATTACTCTAGTCACTCTGTCAATTAGAGGTCCAACTGGTAAAAGCAACATTAAGTAAAATAAAATGCAATAATGAGTTCCAATAATGCCTCAAATAAGATTCTTTTTACTAAAAGGATACTTGTACCTAGTAAAAAAGCTCAAATAATTTATACAATGTCAAATATACTCAATCAAAGTAGAATTTAAATTACCAATTGGGATTGGGTCTAATAGAAAGGGCTAATCCCTCAATAGAAGGATATATATGCCTTTAAAAAAAATAGTAGAGTTTAGATTCTGCCTTTTATTGTAATTTTGAAAAAGTACAAAACTAAATTTTATATGAATATTTGAGATTTACTTGAATGATAAGTAGATACAATTTATATCTCTTTTTATAAAGAATAAAATATAAATAAAAAGGGAAAATCTATTAAAAGATAGCTATATTATCCAAATTTTAATTTGAGTCACTAGACCTAATAAATTATTAATTAGGTCACATGGAGTCTGTAACATCCCAAAATTTATTTTAGGAATTAAATGCCTATTTTCCTGAAAATTCATGAAACAACAATAAATGGTCATAAATTAGATAAGGGAAAAATATTAAGGCTAAATGTGTATTATTAATAGGATAAAAATATACCTATATAAATATATTGTTAAAAACACACCCACACTTCCCATGCTTTCCATACCACCCATGCTTCACATGCCACACTTGCTTCACATGCTCTTCACACATCACTCATGGCACACACTTCCCACACTACACACACAACCATTAAAATAAACACCACATGGCACACACACACATTTATTTAATAAACAAATACATACCCTTCCACTATAAATACAAGGCAACATACACACACTTCTCATTTTTCCATTCCATTCGGTCAAGTCACATAGAAGACTAGAGAAGTAGAAAATATAGAGAAAGAGAGAGAGACGTGAGTAAGAGAGAAGGAAGACTAAGGTGAGAATAATTGCCGGAGAAGTGGAAGAAGGAGAAGTCAATCACTATAGGCAAGGCTTGAATATTATTTAGGTAAGTCTTCTATATTTTTTTCTATGGTTATACAGTTGGTTTGGGTTGTTTATGAGGATTTATAGTTGTTGGAAGTTGACTGATTTTGAAATTAAGTTGCTATTATTTATGGTCAAAATAAGGTGTAGATATATAAGGAGTAAGAATTTGATAAATTTGATATCACCAATAGATTCTACATGGAAAATTATGTGAGAATACATGTGGTTGTAATTTTTGGATGATTATGTATAAATCAGGAATTTTTAGAAATTAAGAGGAGATGTTGTTCGGTTAGTTTTCTGGAATCATTTTGGTTATAAAATTCATTTCGTTAGTTAAAACTATTCCAAAAATTATGAACCTTTACAGACATAACATAGACGTAAGGAGCTTTAATTTGATATATAATATGTACCATTTGGATTAGTATATTGGAAGAAATGAATTATTGAAGCTTAAGCACTGAATCTGGAACAAATTCTGGCATAGTTGTATTAATTGTGAATTCTGGAACTTTAGGCATGTAATCTCTAATAGTATGTATTTTTCCCTTAAATTATAATTAAATAGGGTCACACAGAATTTTGAACCACTCTATTTGGAAATTTTTGGATTTAGTTATGAATTTTTGAATTTAAGTACTGCCAGATTATGTTTTTGGAAGGCAGATTGGTTGTGGTAAAATTTTGGAAAACCAAAACTTTACCAAAAATTATGAAACTTTTCAGATTTATAGTATACAGTAAGAGAATTAATTTTATAGGTGGATTATAATTTTTGGGCTTGTACATTAGAAGATATGAATTTTCAAAGTTGAGTTTATTTCTGGAAGAAAATTTGGAATAGGGGAGGTTTAGCGAATTTCTGGGAGTATTGTATTATCATTGATCAGATATAAGTATTTTTATATTAAAACACATTTAAATAGCTTCACATAGGCTTTGAAACCAATCAATTTGGAATTTTCTAGATTTAATTCTGATTTTTCAAAGTTGACTGAAAAATCTGCCAGTTTTATGAAAAATAGTAAAAGTTGTATTGTGGAGAATTATACTATGCAGAAATCACTGAAACTGAGATAACCACTAGAATATGGTTAAAGCAGTAGTAATGCAAGTAATAACCAATTACTTGTTAACTTTAATTTATAGGAATTGGTAATAGCCCGAGCCAGTTAAAAGTTTTGGATAAGAATCGGACTGAAAAAGGACCCAGGTAGTAACTCTTTCTTTCATACACTATGTGAGTATTTATATGTTGTGTATTCCATTTTCTGTATTATGAGCACAGTGTCTGGGACACGCATATTAGCTTAGTTGTGGTCTGGGACCCAACGGAGGCGCAGAGTTAAGCTGGGGTTGCAAACAGTCGTTTGGCCTCGGACAGTGTACACACAGCATTTTCATTTTACATAACATGGTGCATTGCATATCTATTTTCACATTTTATATGTCGGATTGTATGTTACTACTGAGATTCATTCGAATCTCACCCTTTTTCAATATTTAAAAATATTCCAGCAGAAGGTAGCGGCTCTAAGGGCAAAACAATAATTACCGGTGATTGAAGGTCCGGTTCTAACGGAGTACAATTGGTTATCTTTAGTTGTAATATTTATTTCTTTGGATTTTGTTTATATTTTAAAAACCCTATGGGAATTGTCTGTAATATAAACAAGCACTTATTATCAGTATATTTCCGCTATTTCTGTGTGCCCTCTGAACCATGCATTTATTACTCTGCAAATATCAAAGTGTTAAGGGGTTTGACAGAGTCCAAATTTTAATTTGAGTCATTAGACCTAATAAATTATTAATTAGGTCACATGGAGTAAAGAACGATTTAGAAATTGTGTCAAATTATCTTCATACCCTTTAATTATATTAAAATGCAAAATTAAAGACGAAAATCACTGCCACCTCCATTTACAACAAAACAATTTCCATAATATTGGGACCTTGCTTCTCTCTTTTTCTTTTTTTGTCCGCTGCCATCCTTTCTCCTTTTCATGACTATTGGATCAAAATCTAATAGTTCACATTTAATATTTTATAAAAATATTATTACAATCAAGAGAAAAATAGGAAGGAAATGGAGAAAAGAATAGGAAGGAAATATTAAATATGGAATATTAAATTTTGATCTATAGTTATGAAAGAGAAAAAGGACAACAACAAATAAAAAAAAAATAGAAGCCAGATCATAAAGTTGGCCCCTCCCCATTTTCCTTTCACAATTTAGAAAAGAACCAAAATAAACGGTTGGTACCCGAAACCTCTCCGAGATACACAAATAATCTATAAGTATACACAGGACGAACCCCACAATTCCAACACCTTCTGGTACTCAAAAACACCGCCTAACCATCTTTATATCTGTTATTTTACTTTTACTGCTTTCTGCTGTTAGTATGCTTTGTGTGGTTTGAAGCCATAATTATCATCAATGCAAATTGTTAAATAATGATTCTCCCTTCTTAGGGGAAGAAAATTTTAGAGTGCAGTCCTCTGTCTCCCCGAGGCATTGAGGCTGTAATACAATTATGCAAAAGCTAAATTATTTTTTGCTACTCAGGGTGTCCCGTTAGAGCGAGTTTGATGACTAATCCTTTAAATACTGTCAGACTTAAGATAGAGGTCATCCTCTGAAGTAAATTTTCTCCAAACTTTGATTCCCTAAGTTAATTTGTTTCTGTCATACATAATGGGCCTGAAACAGGGGGCATCATTTTCTTGCGGGAAAAATAATTATATAATCCTAATAATTTTACCGAGTTTGTACCTTAATTCATATAATTTGACTCGTTGCCTTGTACTTTCAGAGTTTTTATAAACTATCTGAGTCTCTCACAACTCGTTCTATGTGCCTTATACAATTATGGAAAAGCTAAACTTTGATTCTCTGTAAGTTGAATTGTTTCTCTCATAATGGGCCTGAAACTGGGGGCAATTATTTTCTTGTGGGAAAAATAATTATATAATCCTTATAATTTTATTGAATTTACACCTCAGTTCTTGTAATTTGACTTTTTGTCTTGTATTTTCAGAGTTTTTATAACGCATCCGAGACACACCCAACTTGTTCTACGTGGGACTGCTGAGGTGTCAAAATTTATTTATTTGGAAGCGTTCTCGGCTCATATCAGCAAAAACGTGTCTCCCCCCACCATACCTTTCTTTCTTCCTCCTCTGCGTCCTCACTGTCTCTCTTCTCACCTGAACTCTTCCCCACAATGACAGTGAGAATCGAACATTCCAGATTATAAGGAACCAACTTAATTTAATACTAGAAACTTTGATGGGTCTTTTTTTTTTTTGGGCAAATAGAAACTTTGATGATTGACAGAATAGAAAATTAAAATTATGCAATCCAAATAAGTTTCACAGTGAAACCCAAATCTCACCGCAAATCATCGAACAGACCAATTTAAAATATTTTTCATTTGGGCACAAACAGGAACAAAGGGACTTCAATTTTGCATTTTTTAATAACTAAAGGGGATAGAGATAATTTGATCCAATTTCTAAATCCGTCTTTGATCCATGTAACCTAATTAATGATTTGTTCCCAATAAAAAAATCCAAATAAAGAAAATACAACATTTCGTGCATGTAATTATGCCTCCTTACATTTACTTGGTTGTGAGAAGATCACATTATTGTTTTTTCATTGGCATACAAGAGAAAAGTTACTGCGTTTTTTTATTTAAGCAAAAAAGAATAAAAAATTGTCATAAGCATTATTTGAACCACTAAACTTTGCCAGCAAAAGAGATGGAGCCAAGGGTTTATCATAAAGCCATGAAGCCCCGTGAAAGATAAGAAAATATGCGGTTCCCTCATTAATAAACATGCTTGATTTGCTTAACATTTTGTATATCATTTAGAAGATTGATAATTTCACCAAGTTGTGGAATCATTCTGGGCATGGTTCTCCACTTTAATATCCGAACTAACTGTTCATGGTCCAACTCCAACTTTAACTTCAATATATTAAATACATATTATTCAATAAGATATAATGTAAAATCATTTACTTAATACAATAATTAACTAAAAGTTTGATCAAAGCATTCATCAAAACATTAAAACACAATAATAAGGCCCCTAAGCCATCCAAAATCATCATGAGTTATCGAATAACTAAAAATCAAAAGTATATAATTAATGCATCAAATCTTTAAAATTAATTAGAGTATGCAAGATGAACTCTAACGTGGCAATGTATAATAATCCAACATATACCAAACGATGGAAGCACTACTATTAGCAGAAGTAGCTTAAGCTTCTGGAATCTTCCTTAATTGATCCGCACGGGAACTATCACCTAGAAAAATATTAAATCAATGAGGTAAGATAAAAGCCTCAACAACCAATAATCCATCTCATCAGACATATAAATAAGTGTTCATGAGGTGTCAAGTGGGACAATTATAAATACATAGCATTATAAAAAATATCACATGGTCACATGTATATCAATTTACAATATCATAATCACATCCTCATATTTATCACATGGGTTATCACATGCCTTTATCAATGCACAAGTTGTCAACACAATTTGTCCAATCTCATAAATCAATATCAATACATGCATGTGTGTGTGTGTGTGACTAGCTATTTCTCAATGAAAATAAGTCTCACAAGACAATTTCATTAACAATATATTTTCATAGTCTATATCACAAACCAATAGTAAATTTCTAGTTCTATATAATTAAAAATCACTCACAAACATCATAAAGTATTCACAACAAAAGGATAGTAGTTATCTCTCGCCAAAGCGAAGTATTACTACAATGCTCCTAATACAAGAGCCCAAATACAAGTCATAATCAATATACAACAATGAATTTACTATACATTAATAACTCTTTGAGTTATTAAAACAATTAACTTAATTCTATAAAGGTTTAATATAACTTTTGGTCCCTGTAGTTTGGACAAATTTTGGTTTTGGTCCCTTAAGTTTGAAATCAGTGATTTTAGTCCCTGAAGTTTGGCCCGATTTTGGTTTTGGTCCCTCAAGTTTGGCCTGATTTTGGTTTTGGACCCTCAAGTTTGAAAACGACTTGATATTTTATCCTAAACTTAAGGGTCCAAAACCAAAATTGGCAAAACTTGAAGGACCAAAATCAAAATTAAGTCAAACTTCAGGGACCAAAACCACCGATTTCAAACTTGAGAGACCAAAACCAAAATCGAGTCAAACTTCATGGACCAAAACCACCGATTTCAAACTTGAAGGACCAAAACCAAAATTGGACCAAACTTCAGGAACCAAAAGTTATATTAACCCTTCTATAAATTTAAAGTTTTGAATTAATTACTCAAAACTTCTAATATCACACTAAAATCCCAAATATTCATCTTAACATTAATTCAAATATTATTCTTAACCCAAACAGCTCATTTGAGACATTTATTGTCATCAATTTCATTCAATTGTACAAAATCCCCAATTTAAAGCTTAGGGTTTCAAGTATAAAATTGTCAGATTATAAATCTTCCATTGATTCAACATTATAAACCGATTAAAACTTTAATAATATCTTCAATAATCTAAATAAATCATTTAAACCATTTAATAGATTAAAAATGTCCAATATAGAATTATTTATACACTGATTATATAGAAAATTCATTATAAAATCTTATACCAACTAAATAACAAAAGTAAATCGATTAAAAGTAACTATTAATCATCCTCCATATACTCAAAACTTGCCTAAAACCCTAACCTCAAAATATTCTCTAATCAGGAGGAAAATACCATTATAAGAAAGAGAAAATTATTTAGAACAGTTTTCATGAAGGGAGTTTTGTAATTAGAAGTGATTTTACTTATCAAAATGATCTGAGAAGTAGCAAACTAGACTAAAGAAATGGTTGAAATGGTGCTGGAGTAGGAAGAAGTTTTGGGATACACTCTCTCTTTAAATTGACCCAAAAATTCGATTCAAGTAAGGAACAAAACCATAACTAGAACAAAATAATTCAATCAAGATAAGCATGAATGCATACCTAAGCAAACAAATTACGAAAATCACAACGCATCCTTTTTTTCAATCTCCCAAGTTGCATCTCTGGGTGTCATACCCTTCCAAAAGACTTTCACAAGCCGAGAGGTCTTTTTCCTCAGTTGCTTGTCTTGACATTTTAAATTCTCTCTAGTTTTGCTATATAAGTCAAGTTCTCTCACAACTCGACTTCCTCAGGCTATCTCAATGACATGAGACGAGCCTAAATGATACTTCTTCAACTGTGAACCAAAACATGCCGTACAAATAGACAAGTATGGAGGCAGGGAGATCTAATAAGCAACAAGCCCAATCCACTCCAAAATCTCATATGGCCTAATGAATTGTGGAGTTAACTTCTTTGGCTTAATAAACCTCCTAATTCCTATAATGGGTGAAACCTTGAGAAAAACATGATCTCCTACACTAAACTCCAATAGTCTCCTCCAGCGGTCTGTATAACTCTTCTATCGGCCCTAGCAATCAACAATTTATGCTATATCATTTCAATCTTTCTTGATATTTGGTCTACCAAATCTGGCCCAATAATGGTCCTCTCACTCAATTCAATCCAATACAACAGCGATATGCTCTTCTAACCATATAAAGCCTCAAAAGGTGCCATAAGAATATTAGAATGGTAGCTATTATTACACGCAAATTCTACCAATGGCAAATACTTATCCCAACTGCCTGGGAACTCGATGGTGCAAGCTCTCAACATGTCCTCAAGTGTATGAATAGTCTTCTCAATCTGACCGTCTGTCTAAGGGTGATAAGCAGCGCATCACTTCAACTTTGTACCCATGGCCTCTTGTAGAGACTTCCAAAAGTTTGAAATGAACTTAGGATCTCGATCCGATCTGGTACTCTCTGGCACCCCATGCATATGAACAATCTCCTTAACATACAACTCGGCCAACTTCTCCAGGGAGTAGTCTGCTTTGGTTGGCAAAAAGTATGCTAACTTGGTCAATGGATCCACAATCACCCAAATAGCATCATAAATAGCCTGGATTAGCGGTAAACCCATAATAAAATCCATGGAAATATTACCCCCATTTCCATTTAAGGATATCCAGATTTTGAAGTAGCCCTGGTGGTCTCTAGTGCTTAATCATGACCTTATGACATGTCAAACATTTGAACACACAGTTAATTACATCTCTCTTCATCTTCGGCCACCAATACTATCGCTTCAAATCATTCTACATCTTGGTAATTTCAGGATGTATGGTATATCGACTCTAATGGGCCTCTTCTAGAATAGTCCCTTTAATCCCATCATCATTAGGAACACAAATTCTTTTCTTGTATCTTAAGATATCTGCGTCCCCAATCTCAATCTTAAACCTCTCATTGCTCTAACTCTTCTCAACTCCGCCTTAACTGATTATCTTCCATATAAGCATCTCTGAGATTCTGATAGAAAGTGTACTCACCCAATATCGCATTCAAAGTAACTATCTTCTAATCTAGAACAACATAGATGTCCCTCAAGCCTTCTAACTAATAGTGCTCAGTCAAGCTCATACAGAAATTATGAACATATTTTTTACTTAAAGCATCGACCGCAACGTTGGCCTTACCAGTGTGATACTTTATTTCAAAATCATAATCATTCAAGAACTCCATCCATTTGCACTATATGTTATTCATTTCTTTTTTGTGAACCAAATACTTTAAGCTCTTATGGTCACTTAAAACTTCAAACTGAACTCCATACGAATAATATCTCCAAATCTTCAATGCAAATACTACAGTAGCGAGTTCCAAGTCATAAGTTGGATAATTCTCTTCATGAGGCCTCAATTGTCTCAAGCATACGCAACAACATTGCCTTCTTGTATCAACACACAACCCAAACCCTTGAAGGAAGCATATACATTGTGTATAGATTATGGGGATCAGGACCGGTAAGCACAAGTGTTGTAGTCAACTTTGCCTTTAACTCTTAGAAAGCAACTTCACACTTATCAATCTATATAAATGATTGTTCTTTATTGGTCAATCTGGTCAAAGGTATAAAAATATGAGAAAACCCTTTAATTAATCTCCTGTAGTAACCAGCCAATCCTATAAAACTTCTCACTTCGGTCACTGGCTTCGGGGATTCCTATTTCAACATGCCATCCACTTTACTAGAATCAACGGTCACCCCCTCAGCAAACACCACGTGGCCTAAGAAATTCACTTCCCTAAGACAAAACTCACACTTACCCAACTTAGCATACAACTGGTGATCCATCAATATACGCAATGCAATGCGTAAATGTTTTTGGTGCTCTTCCTCATTCTTAGAATAAATGAGAATGTCATCAATGAAGACAATAATAAATCAATCCAAATATGGCCTAAATATCTTGTTCATATAATCCATGAAGAAGTTTAAAGCATTTGTTAACCCAAAAGGCATAACCATAAATTCATAATGCCTAGAGCGATTCCAAAATGCAACATTTGAGATATCCTCAACCTTAACTCTGAGCTAATGGTAACCAATTTCAAATCAATCTTAGAAAACATTGCAACTCCCATAAGCTAATCTAGTAAATAATCAATTATTGGTAATGGGTTTTTTTTTAATGGTGACCTTATTCAGTTGTCTATAGTCGATGCACAACCACATAGTTTCATCCTTCTTCTTGACAAACAATACTGGTGAATCCCAAGGAGAGACACTCGGTCGAATTAACCTTTCTCAAGCAACTCTTTCAATTGTTTCTTTAACTCTGTCAACTCTAATGATGACATTTGATAAGGGGCCTTCAAAATTGGGGTTGTCTACGGTACCAACTCAATGGAGAATTCAACCCCCGCTCCGGAGGCAACCATAAAATGAAAATAAACAACTAAAGCCTCAAACGATTTCTTACATAAGCAGAAAATGTCATTTTATAAGTATAGACTTCGTCAAATATCAGTTTTGATGTCCTAGACTGAATACATGTTATGCCTAAAGAAGAAACCGAAAAACTCCAACATAAACAAATAGATGTATATTGTCTCAATGTTACCTTTATAGGTGGTATCAATTGGTATTAGAATCTGGTATTGAAGTCTGTGTGAGTCACAGAATAGCCCACCTATTCCTCATTTTCCTATGTAACATTTTTTAAACTTTACCGATAGTATCAAAATATGGTATCAATGTGATGTAAGTTATAAAATAGCCCACCTATTTCTCCTTTTCCTCATCCCTTGCTCCTGTAGAACACTGCCATCAATATTTAATTTAACAATATCATCATTAGGAAATTCCCATATAACATTTTCTCTTAACTTTTTAAGAAAGACATTGTGATAATTCGTCAATTGATAAACAGACCACCCTAAAGCCTCAAACCATTTTTTTGCATAGCTAGAAAATGTCATTTTATGAGAATGGGCATCATTATATATCAGTTTTTGGAGTATCTATTCGATGCATTATTAATAACTTTTATAACTTTGGTCATACTTTTATTCTTTATATAGCTACTGAATAAATTCTTGATGTCCTTGGCAGAATGTGCATGTTGAGACCTAGTATTCTCAGCAGATATGGAAGCATCTCCAAGCTCCTTAGTAGGAACAAATTGCTTACCATCTCAGTTTTCTAGAAACCTAAATTACTCAACTACTTGCTGGGTAATATTTCTAATCAAAAAGGCAAAGCCATCCTTGGGTCATGCTTGGTTATGTTTTCAAGGCTAGGTAATTCATAAATTTAGGTAGGTAAAAGCAATCAAGGGTGAAAGTTTTTCCTGGTTTAAATGGCTAAAAGCTATTCTATTGTGGATTGCATCCTCACCTTTATATAGACTTCCAGCTCCGTTGGAAACTTTGTCTGATAGAAAAGCTCTATCCTTAGCGGAAAAGGCTCTGAAGGCATCTTTAAGCATTTTAATTCAAGATGTTGCTTTGAATGTGTTGAGGTTCCCTTTTATGCTAATACTGCTCTTGAATGTTTTAATGCTTTATTGTCTTTGTCCAGTGCTACAAAGATTCAAGTTTGGGGGGACTAACAAATCCCATTATTTATATGCATTTCATATCATTTTAGGGTTGTTATCATGAATTATTGGCTCTAATTGCATTGACTTGTGATTATTTGTATTAAGAGTCATTGCATAAAAATATATCTTAAAAGGGCTTTTTGTCACAATTTACTGATTAAAGGAGATTACTAGGTTTTTGAAAAATAAATGATGCTACCTTGGCTTGAATTTCATTGCAGGACATCTTAATGGCAGAAGTTGGTGACTTTAGCTCCCTGGACCCAACTTCACAAAGTAATTTCCAAGTATATATAGAATTCTAATACGTAGGATTGTGTCTCTAATAAAGGGACAAAAATAAGAATATTTATTACAAAACTTGTAAATTTGGCGATTGTTTAAAGACAAGTCTCACATTGACTTAGAATGGAACACAACTCAGTTCTAGCAGGACACTATTAAAGAGGAGCAAAATTAACTATACTGAAGTACCAGCAAAATTACAAAATGACAATTTGGTACCCGAATTAACTACGCATTTTTGGTTAGGGAAACTTAAAATCTTTCATCCTCTTCACCTCTCACTTGTTCCAGCCAACTTTTCCATCAAGAAGGGTTCCAACACTCCCATTTTTATCATCTTCTTCACTCATTCTTACACATTCTTCATTCTCTTTACCTCTTACACACTTCTCCTCCATTCTCCACCCAAATCCGTCCTTTTCCTTTAACTTTTCACCCATGACTGCATCATTTGGTGGGTTCGGTGCTGTTCTTCATCCTCCAATACATGGCTAGCCAATTTTGTGTTCTTGGAGATGATTTGGAGATGGCTTGAGTTCATATGTGCTTCAAAGAAGAGTTTAGTTTACCCATAACTGTTCGTGGTTTCTTAGTTTTAGGAATTCATTTATGTAATGAGACAATAATTTCAGTTATGATTTATTTTATAGATTGAGTTCATGTGATTTGGATCTGTAATGAGGATTTATACTCTTTTGTTTGTGTGTGTGTGTGTTTCTCTATAATTCCATTGATATCTTTCTATGTAATATGATATTGTTGGATGGTTTGATTAAATTGGAATTGTAATTGAACCTAGAGCATTTCTAATCCGTAATTACTCTCCAAGGGGTTTTAATAATGCTTAAATGAATGGTTACATGAGTTTAGGTATTAGACTTAATGCTAATTGAGGTATGGTATATAAGAAAACATAGAAGATTCATTTCACTAAGAGGGCTTGATGGTATCTCAAGAGTAAGGATTCTGCTCTTTTAATACTAAACTCATTAATTAATGAGGTTTGAAATATTAAGAGATCAATGCATTAACTCTCCCAATATTTTGAATTGAGCAAGTATAGTTATTGAAAACAGTTTTCAAGAGCATCTTCATCATTTACATTAACCTATTTCCATTCCACTTTCTTCATTTGAAAATTCCAAAATATCTATTTTAATTGCATTTAGTTCATAGTTTTGAAAATCACCCAAACATGTTTTCCCTATCTATTTTACATTGTAGATACTTAGTTTACTAGATTCTCATTTTAGTTTTGGCTCCACTCAGATTGCATTATTATACCACATTTCTTAGATCCAATATAAATTTCTTGTATTTGACCCAAGGGCACAAACCACACAGTCAAATTACTGGTCTTCTTGCTTGGTTATTTGGAACACAAGGAAAAAAACTTGTTTACAAATTCTAATTTTTGCTGTTCTAAGCTGTATTTATAAACTGATTATCTATGAAAATTGATTTTTTTAAAAAAAAAATATCAAGTCAGGAAGTGTCATAAAAATTACAAAAAGAAAATTCAGGAAAACAAAAACATTTATGAGGCAAACCCTACTTGATGCCTATATAAAGGAGAGAGAGTTGAGGCAAGACACGATATTTTTTTAGAGTAAAGGGAGCAAGGTAGAGAATTCTTCAATCATCTTTCTTCATAGACACTAGAGCCTAGAAATAATTAGAAGTAACTTAGATAGAATGAAACCTATTGTTCATCTTCTTTATTTTATTTTTCCTCATGCCCAAGAGAAGCCTATATCTTCATAGTGGCCACGTATGAAGAGGATGTTAATTTTCTTCCCAAAAAAACGCATGTTCAGCAGCAAAAATAATACAAGAATTAAAATACTCAAATATTGCCTATATATTCAATTATTCCCACAAGATAGATATTTGCTCTTTCCAGTGAAAAACAAATCCTATGACACATTCTCAAGCTGAGGAACAATTTTCTATATGCATATTATACAATCAATACAAAAAAGTAATTACCAACAATAAAAATTGAAAGAACAAAGCACTTGCAGGATTAAGTTGATGTCCTGCTGTGCCTTTCTCTGGCCAGCAAGCACCAAACTGTCTGCTAACGTCTGAATTTATACAATATCACTGGGATTTAAATTCCCTTCAGCGCCTATATCCCTCAATTGCAAAAGTTCAAATGATCATGTAGTTTTTATATTTTTATTTTATTTATAATTTATTCCTTCCCAATACACTGGACTTGAGCTTGGGGTAATAGGCACTGCAGGGAATCCAAAAGCATTTCTTCCACACACAGACAACAGAACAAGTGAATCAGACAGACCTTTGATGTCTGATTGACTTTTGGGGATGACTAGGACTTGAATGCCTGTTTGAAATATTATCACTGTAAGATTTTGGGGTCCTTGGGGTTGAACTTGAAGAACTGAGAGATTCCAACGCGGCAAGAACATCCACCATTGGAGGTCTGTATCTAGGATCTGAGGTCAAGCATTGCAATGCAAGTGCAGCGGCAGCTTGAGCTCCTTTCTTGGAGTATTGGCCACCTAGCCTCGTATCCATGATCCTCAAAACTCGCCGGTTATCACTCAGAAAAGGCCTTGCCCAGTCCACCAGAGTTTCTTCTATGGACCCGGATCTGTCATCTTCTAATGCTCGTCTCCCGGTTAACAACTCTAGCAAGACGACACCAAAGCTGTAGACATCACTTCTTGGAGTCAAGTGACCTGTGTTCAGTCAGAAGCAAAAGTTAGATGAAGTGATATAGGCCAATCTAGTTTAAAGATTGAGGAAATAATCTGACTGGAAATTGCAAGCTCCAAGAAACTGAAGTACTAATTGCCTGTTTTAAATCAAATGTTCAGCAAAATTGATACTCTAATCAGTTAGAGACATGAAAAAAGAGGTGGTTTGATGGCTCAACCACAGAAATACTGTTACGTGGCAATATTAGGGAGAATCATTAGTCTAATGGGTAGTTAGTTAGTAATAATACAAGTTGTAGTAACCACTTCTGTTTCATAAGAATCCAGTAGTTAGAGGGAATCAACTATAAATACAATTGTAATAGCATGAGACTTGATTAGTGATTTCAATATACTTGTATCCCTCTTTTCTTCGTATCACATACAGACCGTGCAAGCAAAGCTACTAATGGAAGACCATTTTTTTTTTTCTTGATTGTTAACAATATGATCATGGGTGGCTTTATCTGAACTAAATTCCCTCCAAAGTGATTTAAAAGGTGCACTTTCCTACATAGCTTAGAGCAGTTAGGACTCCACTCCTTTGAGGAATCAAACATGGCTTAACAAAAGCAAGATATCCCTCTCACCATACAAAGTCGCCAAAAAACCAGAGAGAGATAGTAACTTTGAGTAACTCAAAGTTTATATAATGTGCACTTTATTTCAATCATTCTCCTGATTTTTTGAGTTGCATTTCTTTATTACCATTACCCCTTAAATATTCAAAAGCCAGGAAATATGAACCTTAAAAATTGATCAGACAGGAACAACTCAGATCCAGCAGAGTTTAATATACCTGTTGCTACATACTCTGGTGCAGCATAGCCTTGAGTTCCAATAACTCTTGTTGAAACGTGAGTGTTATCTCCAGTAGGACCATCTCTGGCCAAACCAAAATCCGAAAGCTTTGGATAGAAATCCTACACAAAATTTAGTGCAACTCCTTCAGAATGAAAACTTGCACATACATAAGGAAATTTAGACTTTCCAGTTTCACAAGCCAAATTTTCATAGTGCAACATACCGAATCAAGTAGGATGTTAGAAGCCTTTAAATCACGGTAGATGACATTTGCATCCAGGCTATGCAAGAATGCTAATCCTCTTGCAACACCAATCGCAATACTGATCCGGGTCGGCCAAGATAGGGGTTGAACACCTTCTGCCGAAAAAGAAAAACAAAATTTAGGATACAATGAATAAAATGAAATTGCAGCTCAATTCAATGGCAAATGATTTATTGCTGATTTGCAAAGTGATGATATATAATGATATCACACAAGAAAATTCTGCATTAAGAGAAACAAAAGATCTTATGTTAAGTCAACCTCAATACCTTTTTCCCTTTCAGCCTTATCCTTCGGAGAAGTTTGAACATCATTCTCATGAATATTACTCTTGGAATAGCATTTTTTACCGGAGTCATTGATTTTTTAATGATAATAATACAAATAGCATTGTGCTTTATTTGAAAAGTAAGGACACAGAGAGATCCTCCGAACTCATAATATACTTGGTTAATGAACTTACTTCTAAATATATGATTCTCCAAGCTTCCTTTTTGCATGAACTCATAAACTAGAAGCCTATTTCTATCCTCTGAACAATAACCAATAAGTTTCACCAGATTCTCGTGGTGAAGCTGCCCTAGATAATTGACTTCAGTCTGCCAAGAAAAAGGGCAGGAAATCAGTCAATACCTAGAAGGACCAATAATTTAGAAAAACATCTTAATTCAAAGGTTCTTATTGTACATACAAGCCATTCCTTGTGGCCTTGAAAGCTTTCTGGTTTGAGCTGCTTAATGGCCACTACCATTCCACTCCCTGGTTTGGAAGGAGCAAAGGTGCTCATGTTAATCCATCCCTTGAAGACACGCCCAAAACCTCCCTCTCCGATAAAATTTTCTTCACGGAAGTTCTTGGTGGCTTCCTTCAGATCATTGAAGCTAAAGGACTTGAGATTATTGGAAATGGGTCTGACAGGATCAGATGCTGAACTTTGCAAAGAAGGCTTTTTTTCTGAAGAATTATAATTTTGTTGCGTCTTACTTGACTTTGTACTTCCTGAAAGTAAATGAGCCACACGTTACAAGAACTATAGACGAATAACTTCTTATACACTAAACTGCACATCTCCATAACATTTAACTTCAAGAAATTGAATTTAAGGAGTCAAAAAAAGAGTGTAATAAACATAACATCTAACTAAACAGAACCCTATTAAGCTTTCTTCAAACATGATGCTTAAAGAGAATATTATTAGCCATGCAGAAAATGATCAAGTGCTCCAACCCCAATCCAAGTAGTACTAAAGCCCTGAAATTTAACAGGTGAACCAGAATCCAGGCGATATTTGCTTTTCATTTTAAATAATCAACACATGAATTAGTTCTGGGTAGTCAAAGCATGTAAAGATAATGTAACAGCGGGAACAAGACCATATTGCTGTAATGGTTATGGTGCTTCTAAGTTGTGAAGTTAGAATCAGCTATGTGCTGAATAGTGGATAAGAAGAAGACAGAGAAAAAGCTTTCACAATCCACAATAGATGTTAACAATCACAATACTGGAGGTTTATGAACTAGTGATCTAATAGACCAGAATCAATTTCCTTCCAAACCTAGAAAGCTATTCATCAGAGGATGAGTGAAAAATTAGCCCATTTAAGAACATCTCAGGCCAAAAATTTAGAATTGGAAGAATCAGAATAACGGAAATATTAATTAAGCTCCCGTACTATGGAAAAAGGGAATACCACTGCCATTCAAATTTTGATAGGGAAGTAATCCAAGCCATAAATTTAGCTTCCAATTCAATGTAAGACGAAAATCTAGATTACATGGACGTATATAAAAGAGGAAGCAGAACACCAAATAGGAAACTAAATCAAAATTTGGGTAAGTTTATAAAGCAGAATCAACCGAACAATCTTAATAACTGTTCTGTGAGAGCATATAATATCACGCCAATGAAGAAGGAGGCAAGCATATATGGATATTTGAAAAAACAGAGGAGAAAATTGACCAGACAAATTGGAGGAATTAACATGAGCAACTGGCTTCATGCAAGAGTTGCCCATGTTGAAAGGGTCTTCAAAAACCCCTTCTTCTTCTTCTCCTTCTTCTTGTGTTTTGGACCAAACCAACGAAACCCAGTAAGGAAAAGCTGCGAAGGAAGCAAAAGATGGAAGAAACGAGTCTTAAAATGAGATTGAGAAATGTTGATGTGAATAAGATATAGCAGCGAGATTGTCCACACCGGGGCCATATATATTGCATCAAAATCGCTCCCTGAAGAGGAAGCGTGGCCGGTGTAGGAAAAAAATTCACGCAGTCGAATCAAGAAAAATAATAATAATTTATTCATTTTTTCTCTCTATTGATCCTCAAGGTCCCAGTAATTCCGGCCAAACTCCTTGCCACGTTTGGATTGAAGAAAATGAACGAGAAAATAAAAAATAAAAGAAAACATCCGCTCATCAATTTAAAAAATTTTGAGATGGGTCCTACCCGAGGCTGAGCTTGATATATAGAGCAAGTGTGGATAGAGACTCTATGTCATCTTCAACTTCGTGACGTGGGTCAATGAAAAATGGCAGCTTGCTTAGAGATTTGGATTAATAAAGTATTTTGTCTGTTTTTGAGAATTGAGAAAATGCGATCGACGATGGAGGCGGCGGTTTGAGTAAAGGTAATTCGACTTTCCGCCCTCTTTCTTGGATTAGAAGTTTGAACTTTCAAGCTTGTCACGTGCGAGTAATTCTTGTTTTGAGAAAAAATTCTTCCAACGCTAAAAATATGTTTGGAAACTTAATTTATAAATTGGTTTATTTTATAAGTCTGATTTACGTAAATTGAGATAAATTTTTTTTATATATTTACTTCATAAACCATAAAAGCTACCTCGTAGACCGTAAAAGCTACTTCGTATTCCGTAAATTATGATTTATAAGCACTTATGGAGCTTCCATAAACTCATCCAAACAAACTATTTTGAAGGGTCAAAGTTCTTAAATGCAAAAAGTAAATTAAAATGAATAAATTAAATTTGCAATTTCCGAATAATAAACCCTCATCAATGTTAAATATAAGATAAAATTGATTTTTTTAAAAAAATTAAAAAAGTTAAATAAGTTACTTAATTATATCATATATTGTATATCCTTAAATTATATATCATTTTAGAAGGTAGGCAAAATAGTTTAGAAAAAAAATAACAAATGTAAATATTTTAAAATAATTTAATTAACTTCCTTGATCTCTCCAAAAAAAATTAACTTTATCTTATATTTAAGATAGGAGGAAGCACTATAAATTTATGTTCTTTAAACCATAAATAGGAGTAAATGTTTGTGCTTAAATTTATAAATTCAAATTCTCAAAGTGTTAAATTTTATAAATTTGAGTGAAGGTCAAAAAAGTTTTATAAATTTAAGTATTAAATACTCCCTCCAAGTATAATTTCGTGAAGACTTTTTTAAAAAAATAATTATTGTATAAGTCACTGATAAAGTAATTAATATTTTTTTAAGTATAAAAATTCACTACTCATAAGTCATAAGTATATAATACTTAAATAACACAAATTTATATGTCTCGGTAATTAAGACTTTACCACTCATAAATCACAAGTTTAATATTCCCTCTATCTCTATATACAAAGTCAATTCAAAATTTTAATTATTAATGTAATATATAAAATTAATTTTGGTAAAAATATATTTATTAGTCATATAAACTTAAAGATGACTTTATAAAAAGAACTAAGTTTATTCAAAAAAAAATTAGACCTTATAAATAGGGATGGACCCACAGAAGAAGTTGAAGAGGATTCGATCATCCCAATTTTCTTTTGTAGAAAAGGATAGTGATCCTTCAAAGTAGTTTCACAAATTCAGGGTTTCTCCACATAAAATAATTCCTTATTTTGGTTTTACAACATGATCTTTTTTGTATTTTCTTTTTCTTTTCAATTAAATGGTAAATTGGTTTTACAGCAACATTAAATGCTTATTAATTGAGTTTAATTACCACTCAAATAGGTCCTATGCGGCATGATCCGATTAATATAAATTAAGATATCCAATAAATCTTCTCCATAAAGTGAAGTAAACCTTGCATACAAAGTGCCCACTTAAAATATACGTATGTAAAATTAAAAAATATGTGTATGTGTATGGATTCAAAAAAATAATAATATAAGGAAAAAAGGTTTAAAAAAATATCATTTGAATTTCAAAATCTCAAATTTATCTTATTATCTATAAGAGTAAAAGTATCGACTATAAAATATAGTAATTAATAAATTATTTTAGTAAAACAATTATTAATTTGATATTTTAAAATTTACTTGATATTTTCTTATATTTTTCTCGAAAATATATGTATATAACTATATATAGGTTAGGCGCCGGCAGTGGAGCAGTGTGCCCACTCGAGGAAAACAAATAAAAATAAAATATAGATGCGCCGCCAGGCCTTGCTAAGTAGCTAACGGAGGCAAGGAACGTAAGGTGTAAATTCCTTTTTTTTTTTTATTAAAGAAAACAATGTTAGATTATGTGTAAAAAAAACAAAAACCCTAACTTTATATCATATTTACATAATCTTCCCAAATTTTCAAACTTTACAATAAATCTTCCTGATTTTTTACATTTTACAGATAACATTTATAATATATTAGTTTAGTTTATTATTTATCGGCAAATAGGTTAAAATTTTAAGAGATTTATACGCATATAATTTAAAGTTTGAGGAGGTAATATACTGATATGCATACAAAAATTAAAGTTTAGGGTAAAAAAGAAAAAATACCCTTTATCTTTTTTAAGAAGAATTACTAGCATCATAAACAAATTTTAAGTTCAAAAATACCTATGATAATTTCAAAATGGTCATAAAATATCATTTCTATTAAATTCATCTACATTGACCATTTGGTCAAACTTTTGACCAAATAAAAAGAGAATAAACGAGCAAAAATATCCTTTATCTTTTTTAAAAAAAAACTTGAGTGTAAAAATACCTATAATAATTTTAAAAGGGCGATAAAATGCTATTGCCCTTAAATTAGTCTTACAACCGTTTATTTTGACTTGTGAACTCTACTATTTATCTAGCTGTATTTCACCCTGGTCATTTTGATCGTATGACATAAACCTCTCTCATTTTTAATTTAGTTGCCTTTTCAATTTTCACACACCCTATTTTGCCTTTACCACCACCACTCAAGAGGTCCCACCCCCCGTAAGAATCACACTAGCGAGGTCTACACCGGTAAGGTTTGCACCCCAGTTAACGGCAACATCTTCCACCAACCTTCATCTTCAACAATTTTTCACACTGCTCTATGCATTTGATGCCACCGCCACCGGTGAGATCCACACCCTCATCTAAAAAGAGTGACAACATTGAGTGCGCCCCAGTGCAATGGCCACAACATTGACCTTCGGCCTTCATCGTCAACAACGCACTGAACCTTTGTTGCCATTAGGTTAAAAATAGGAGAGGTCCACATCATATGGTCAAACTAACCAGGGTGGAGTATAGCTGGACAAATAGTAAGGTCCACAAGTCAAAATAAAACGGTTATTTAATTTAACAAATTTAAAGGCAATAGCATTTTACGGCTTTTTAAAATCATCATAGGTATTTTTATACTTAAATTTTGTTTATATTACCAGTAGCTCTTCTTAAAAAAGATAAAGGATATTTTTGCTTCTTTACCCTAAAATTTAAAGGTATAAATTTGATAGTTTGGGATTATCTATATAGATTTTAGAGTTTTTGGTGATTTATCTTAAAGTCTTTAAAAGTCTGGAAAGTTATTTATATTCATGGACAATTTGTATAATTCAACCTTTAAAAAATGTATAAGATGGGCTTGTCAAGTTTCTTTTAAAAAAAAATGAGGTACTAAATTTTCAAAATTTAAATTTAAATTAAAGTGTAAAAATACTTATGAGCTTTTACCCAAAATGTTCTTAACACTACATGCTTTTCGAAAATATAGAAATACCCATAAACTTTCAAAATCAAAACAAAAATATCATAACCATTAAAAGATGATAATATTTGATTATTACAATTTGGAAGTACCAAAATACCCAACTCAAAAAATAAACATTCTCCCTTCCAAGCCCAGATTCATCCTCTTCACTTCCAAACTCATCATCAACAATCATCCACCAGAATCAAGTATAAAAATTGTGAAAAGATGAAGCCCAAGCACACAGAATCATCTAGTTGTTGACATGTAACTCAAAACTCAGATTTAATGTTGCCAAGTACATAGAATCATAGCCCATAAAATCGTCTAACTCAAAACTCGGATTTAATGGTGTCATATATAAGGGTTTAAAATCATGGAACAAATTAGGGATGATATCCCAAATTAATTTCTCTTTAATACAACTGGATCTCCAGTGATTACGTTGGAAATCCAAGTCCAATTTATGCATTGCCATTTCATCAAATAAATAAGCAATCTTACCGTCTTGGAACCAAGGAAACAAAATTGCATGAGGGAGTTTGATGCGAGTTCATGGCTCACCATCTCATATCTTGCCGTAATTGCCATCATGTTCCACACTCAAAGCAATCATGACCTCCACTAGTTCTATTACCTTCATTTTAACATAAGTGTTTGGGAAATGTTTAAACTGCGGTTTTAAAAACCCTTTTTCACAAGTCGAGATAAAATTTCTCTCACATATTTACATTGTAAATCGTAAATTATTCTCAAAAGCTAATTCAAACACACACCTTGTGTGTACAAATTAATCTACTCTCTACCATGGATTAGTGATTCAAGCTGCTAGTGGAGGATGAGCCGTCGCCACTGGTGGAGGTTACCTCCGGGTGAAGGGAAGTGGGAGAGTGACAAATGGAAGAGACAAGGGCATTGAGAGAAATAAAACCTAGACATTTTTATTTTTTTAAGGCCAACACAAAAATAATGGACGTTAAGGTTTTTTTAATGGTGATAGTGTTTTTACTTTTATTTTGAAAGTTTATGAATACTTTTGTACGTCTGAAAAAATATATGATGTTGAACACATTTTAAATAAAAGTTCATGAGTATTTTTACATGTTGATCTTATAATTTTTAACTACATATGCACACACATACATTCCTTTGTTTTTGTTTGTGGCGCAGCATGTTGCTTAGATGGATCAATCAGCGCTACATTAGTCTTTTATTAGTTAAACCCAATTGTCAGTTATATAAATCCAATCATAAAAATAAAATGGAGAAGTAGCATCCAAAAACTTCTTCCCTTCCTTCTCCAATAAAATTAATTAAAAATCTTTAATTTATATAAATCTCAATCATATAATTCGAGACTTGGTCAAGAGACCAACATTTGATGTGTGAAATGGAACCATTTTCCCAACGAATTCTTCATCTCTTTTCTTTTGACAAAACCTACCATTATCAACTCAACTACTTTAAAAATTTGTTTAGTTTTCTCTCAAAAAGGGAAAAAAAATGAAACAACAAATACCCACTCACTCCTATCTTAATCATTAGGACTAGTTGAGACGTTAGATTGGACCTTAAATATAAGAACTCAGTTTATTTTGTCATTCAAATTTATATTTTTTTCTTAAATTATCTAGATTGATTGGAATGATTCTATCAATGAGATAATTTCCATGCAAATGATTAAAATGTGTATCTTAGGAAAGCAAACACATTTTTTTTAAAATAAGTAATTTTCTTAATATTTATAAATTTTTCTATCTTCTACATTTAGAACGGGAGGGAGTACTAAATTTTTTTTTATCAATTAATGTAATTTCCTTAAATTATTGCCTGATAAAAGTTCTTGATGCATATTTTATAATTAAAAAAATTGATGCATAACTTTTAAAAGAAAAATATGACGTATATATTAGAGAAAAATTTCAGAAAAATATAATTGAAAATGGAAAAAGATAAATTGGTGCTACAAATTTATCCAATCCCAAGTCAAAACTGAAGTAAGAATTTGGGATTTCCAATTTTTAAAAAAAGACCAAAATATCTTTAGTTCAGTTCACAAGTTTTATGGGTCAATAACAACATCTGTATCTATATTAACAACATCATTTCATGTTTCACAACTTCATATCTCAAAAACTAAGGATAATTTGGAAGGCACAAGTTTCAGAGGTCAATAACAACATCTATATCTATATTAACAACATCATATTTTACATTAACGATTTCACTTTCATGTTTTACAACTAAACTAAGGGCAATTTAGCCATTTTATCATAATTATAAATCTCATATTTCTACTTTAATTTTGACATGTGATTTTATAAATTCATAACACCAATTTTCTTCCCATTTTTAAATGTATTTTCCTAGAATTTTCCCTATATTATATCTAAGATGTACTTCAAATTTTGATGTGATCCTTACAATTTAAACTTTTTTAAATTCTGTCCCTATAACTTTCTAACTTTAACAAGTTACTTCATAGTTGGGTAATTGTTAATATTTTCGCTCACGTAGTTTGAAAGAGATTAGTCTTCTTTTAATATATAGTAAACAATGCTAATATCAAATTACAGAAACAAAAATTATTGCTCCATATTGAGTCAACATGGCAAAACAGTTTTTAAGATTCTTTTGACATCTCTAACAAGCAACAACATAATGTGGTTGTTACATCTACTGGTAAGTTGTTGAATTTTCATTTCAACCAAAAAATATATATAAATAACAACGTGCTCAAAATTGATAAAAAAAATGTAAAATAAATTGATCGAGGGACCAACATTTAATAGTGTGGAATTGGTCCGCCATC
Source organism: Albizia julibrissin (assembly GCA_037074505.1). Lineage (NCBI taxonomy): Eukaryota > Viridiplantae > Streptophyta > Magnoliopsida > Fabales > Fabaceae > Albizia > Albizia julibrissin. The sequence goes on from CM073484.1 coordinate 23,928,367, forward strand.
CCCAACGTTGGATTTTCACATCCCATGCTCATAATAATTCAATCTCTTTTTTTCTTTTGTCAAACCCGTTGTTATTATGGTAAAATTTTAAAAAAATACCATTTAAATTTCAAAATTCTAAATAGGTGATTTAATATTAAAATGATTTGTCAATTACATTACTCTTCTTGTTAATCCCATTAACGAATTTGTCAACGGGATTTTAAAATTCAAATGATATTTTTCTATCATTTTTCCTATTATTATCAACTAGCTAACTTATTTTATTGGTATGAATTATGAAGTGGTATATTTAACCGAAGGTAATATATTTGTATTGATATATTTAACTCACAATCATTTATTGTTTTGATGAATAGATTATTTTAGAGAATTTTGTGTCTCATTGATTTTATTTTTTAATTTTGACTTCTCAATGTTGTCTAAATTAGGACAACCAAATGAGTAGAATTTATATTTTTCAAACAACATTATTGGATACTCCTATGGTCTTATTTATATGATGGGGAGAAAATTATAAATTTAAGTATTAAATACTCCATATGAGTATAACTTATTGAAGAATTTCTTAGTTCATCACAATATAAATTAAGTCACTCTTTTTTCCAATCACAATATAAATCACTTATAAGATAATTAATACTTGATTTTTTAATTGTAAGAATTGACTACTCATAAATTTACAAATAATTAATACTTAAATAACACAAATTTATAAATCTAGGCAAGAATTTACTGTTTATAAATCAGAAGTTTAATACTCTATATATATATTTAAAAGGTCAATTCAACCAAATTACGTGGTTTAAAAAAATAATTAAAATTGGTTAAAAGTAATAAATATATATAAAAATATATATTTTTCTCACATATGCTCTATTTATGAATGAGTGAATGAGAAAAATGATAAAAGAGAGTGTATGCAGAAAAGATGATGTTAGAAAATAAAAGGAATGAGTTAATATTTTAATTAATGTAATGTATGAAATTAATTGAGAGTAAAATAAATAAGAATATATTTATTAGTCACACAAATTTAAAAATAACCTTATAAGAAGGATCAAGCTTGTTAAAAAAACTGGACTTTACAAATAGTCTTGGAGGGGAATAATGAAGAGGATTCAATCATCACAATTTTCTTTTTCATTCTTTTCTGAAAAAGGATAATAGTGATCCTTCAAAGTAGTTTCACAAATTCAGGATTCTTCCACATAAATAATTTCTTATTTTGGTTTTTCAACTTGATCTTTTTTTTTTAAGTTTTTTTATTTTTAGTTAAATGGTACATTGAATTCTCTCCATGTTCAATAGTTTCCGAATAAGAAGAACTTGATAAACCTTGAGATAATAAAATAATGTAAAATATAAAATAGTGTTTGGTTCAACCGACATGGGAGTTACATATTTACGTCAGCTGAACTAAAAATCTTGGAGTTCGAGGATCAATATGCAACCACATTAAACACTTGATAATAGAGTCAAATAGATCCTATTCCAGACTAATATAGATTATGATATCTAATAAAAATCTGTTTGAGTTAGCATTTGAAAAACACGTTCACACGAGTTAAGATAAACCTTCTCTCATATATTTACTTCGTATACTGTAAATCATATTAGAAAAGTAACTTCTGTTATTAATCCAAACAACCAATAAATCTTTTCATTAAAGTGAAGTAAACCTAGGATACAAAGTCCATACTTAAAATATATGTATGTATAGGAGAGCCGCCTGGCATTGTACACGCTCAATAGAAAAATAAAATATAGATGCGCCGCCTAGCCTTGCTATCCTTGCTAATCTAGGCAAGTGTCTAGAAGTGACAAAGCTTTAAGTATAACTAGATGAGTACATAAGTTGTGTAAATTCCCTTTTTTAAAAGAAAAGAATGTTTGATTATATAAAACCCCCAAACTTTATATCATATATAAATAATCATCCAAAATTTTAAAAATTTACAATAAATCTTCCTAAATTTTTACATTCATACTACTCCTTCCATGCTTATATATAAGATTTTTTTAAAAAAAAAAATGGGCTTGTCTCTTTTTATAAAATCTTATTTGACTTTGTCTCAATAATAAATGCATGTTTACCTATTTTGCCCTCATTCTCATACATCATTTATTTATCATGCATTCTCTTTCTTTCTTTTCTTATCATTACTCTTTCTCTTTTACTCATTTATAAATACAAGCATCTTTAAAAAAAATATTTTTTCTACATATCTATTACTTTTAACTAATTTTAACTATTTTCTAAAATCATGTGATTCGAGTAAAAGTGCCTTATAATTAGGGATGGAGGGAGTATTAGTTTAGTTCAATCTTAGCTTTATCTGCAAATGGGTTAAGATTTTAAGAGATATATCTGCATATAATTTAAAATTTGAGGGGTTTGAGGGGTTATGTATTTGTATGCATACAAAAATAAAGTTCAAGAGGTACAAAATTGATAGGTTGAGATTATCCGTATGGATTTGAAAGTTTTTAGCGATTTATTGTAAAGTTTCAAAGCATAGGATAGTTATTTACATAATACATATGACACCAACTTCATGGACAATTCGTATAATTCAACCTAAAAATGTAAAGATGGGCTTGTGTGAGGGGTTTTTTTTTTTTTTTTAAATGCGAGGTTCTAAATTTTCGATATGTAATTCATAACTATACATATATTCATAAATATACATACATACATATACATAAATATACATATACATATATATATACATATACATATACATATATGTATGTATGTATGTATGTATGTATGTATGTATTTCTTTGTTTTTGGCACAGCGTGCTGTTTAGATGGATCAAACAGCAACCAGTACATTACTTTTTTTTAGTTCAACCCGATAATCATGTAAATTCAATCATAAAAAATAAAAAAAAAGGTAGAGTAGCATCCAAATTTCTATCCTTGTTCAGTAAAATTAATTTAAATTCTTTAATTTGTATAAATCCAATCATATAATTGAAGACTTGGTCAAGAGACTAACATTTGATAGTAGTGTGAAATGGAGGCATCATCCCAATGAATTCCTCATCTCTTTTCTTTTGACAAACCTACCATTATCAACTCAACTACTTTCAAAATTTGTCTACTTTGCTCTCAAAGGAGGGGAAAAAAACAACAACAACAAATACTCCTTCCCTCCTTCTTATCCTAAACATTAAAACTAATTGAAAAGTTTACTTTGATCATAATTATAAGACCCTAAACTATTTTTCTCTCAAATTTATAATTTTTCCCCTATTGTCCCAATTGGTTGGAATGATTCTATCAATGAGTTAGTTTCCGTGCAAATGATTAAAATGTGTATCTTAAGGAAAAAAACACATTTTTTTACGTATAACTAATATTTTTAATATCTATAAATTTATCTAGCTCATATATTTAGGGCTGAAAAGAGTTTTAAGTTTTATTTTATTCTTGGATCAATTACATATAATTCCCTTAATTTATAGTCTGAAAAAAAAATCTTGATGCATAACTTTTAAAAGAAAAAAAATTCATATTATATCTATAATTTTCTTCAAATTTTGGTGTGAAATCCTTACAAAACTTTTTTAAATTCTGTCCCTATAATTTTCTAATTCTATTAAGTTACTTCGGAGTTGGATGATTGTTTATAATTTTTTTCTTAGTTTGAAAGGGATTAGTATTTTTTCAAAATTGAAAAAAAAATACTCCTATCAAATTAAAGAAAAAAAATTATTGCTCCATATTAAGTCAACATGAAAAAAAAGCTTTAAGATTTTTTTGACATGGCTAACAAGGAACAACATATAATGTGATTGTTACATCCTCTGCTAAGTTGTTGAGTTTTCATTTATAACACAACATGTCAACGAAAAAAATTATAAATAGCAGCGGGCTCAAAATTGATAGTGTCAACCAAAATAAATTGATTGAGAGACCAACATTTAATAGTGTGGAAGTTGACCGCCATCCCCAACGTAAGACTTTCACATCCCATGCTTAGAATAATTCTTCATCTATTTTCTTTTGTGAAACCCATTATTAATTACTATCAACTCAACTAGTTTCAAAAAAAAATTTATTGATATATTTATTAAGTAGCTTAACTAATTTCAAAGGTAAAAACAAAAAAACAAAAAAAGTAGCTTAACTAATTTAATTGGTATGAACTATGAAGTAGAATATTTAACCGAAGGTAATAAATTTATATTGATATATTTAAGTCACAATCATTTATTGTATTGAATAGATCATTTAAGAGAATATTGTGTCTCATTGATTTTTTTTTTCCTTTTGACTTCCCAAGTTTTCTAAATTAGGACAACCATACGAGTAGAATTTATATTTTTCAAACAGCATTATTGGATACTCCAATGGCCTTATACTCTTATTGTTATTATTTGTATGACAGAGGGAGAGAGAAAATATTTTGTCCTTGATAATGTAAGTCGCATCACTTTCATATTAAATATAAATATAGTTGAAAAGTTACTAAATTTTAAGATATAGTTTTTGAGATTGAAGGCTTCTTTTATTTTAATAAAATATGTTAGAAATGTCTTATAAATAAAATCAAAGAAATACTTTCTTTATCCCTATTTATTATATCATATTCTTTATTTATTTATTTATTGAATTGGTATGTCTATTTTTAAGATCCTTTTAAGGTTTTCAGTATTAAATGCATTTTTATCAATGTTATCCCAAATTAATTTTCTTCATGCGCTCTCCATCATTTTTGTCAGTACTACTCTCTCTCTCTCTCTCTTCCCCATTTATAAATAAGGGATAATTTAAAATAATAAAGTATATTTCTTACATATTTATTATTTTTAAACATTTTCCTAAACAACACTGTTTGGCTAATAGGATCTTATAATTAGTTAAAAATGTTATGGTATAAATATGAACGAGAGGAGTATCAAATTAAAATACACAAGTTTGGCATAAAACAATTTAAATACACAATACTGTATTATCGGTCAAACTCAATCATGTAATTTAACAAATGAAGTGTTTAAGTCAGCCCACCATTTACGCAGCCGCCGGTTTAATTATGCTAGTGCATTGAATGAGTCTCATTTCCTAATTCCTATCAAAATCAATGCTAAATATTTTTTTTCTTAATATTATCATTCCGTTCAGAGAATGTGGTTGTCCCTTTTAATACAAGTGTTTTTTCTAAAACTTGAATTCAAGATCTTGAGAAAACTAATGGAGTTTTAGACCTTTAAACCAACTCTATGTTGGTAATGTAAAATATTAAATTAACATAATGAATATTGTTACATTATTTATCAGTCTGTACAATTTTATTCTTTAATTAGTATATATTGTGTAAACTTTGCCCCAAGCAATAGAAATAATTACAACTAAGTCCATTCAAATCATCAAATTGTGGTAAGTCCTATACGACCTAGGTGATATTTATTCTAAATGTGAAAATACCATTTTATCTTATTTCAATTAAAATGACCACTCATACACTTGTCAATTGATGATCACCCACTTGTCAACAGCTCCTAATTAAATAAACTTAATTAAATAAACTTGTTTAGACATATCAAATATTGACAAATGTGTGAGCATCCAATGACAAGTGAGTAAGTAGTCATTGACAAGTGTATGAACAGTCATTAGGTCAAAATTATATTTTCACTTTTTAAATTAATATCACCCATGTCTCATGAAACTTCACTGCAATTTGTTGATTTTAATGGACCTAATTGTCATTATTTCTATTACTTGAAACCTGGTTGTCATTTTCCTTATAGCATATACTAAATAGAGGTAAAATGAAAAAAGTTATTAGATTTTAAGGTAAAGCTAATAAGATTTAAAGTTTTTCATAATATCAGTAAAAATGTTAAAAATGGGGTATAAGTAAAATCAAAGGGTAATCAATACTAAATAAAGAAGTAAATGGCTAACTAAAGCCCGTTTTGCTTATGGTTTATAGGCTTTGTTAAAGACTATATCCATAATATTCTTCAGGATTATCGTTATGTGGACATAATGCAGCTCAAATTAACCAGATTATCATTTTGTGGGAGATTCTTTAGTTTAAAACGTTTCATCTGGGTGACAATGAATTTTTTCCCCTAAAAAAAATGGCATGCTTATTGGATATGTTAAATAGTTACTCCCTCCTCTCTTTAATAAAAAAAATATTTATTTAATTTGATTAGATTAAAGAAGTTAGTTAAGTGAGTTAATATAATATGTATTTTCTAAAACACCGTAATTATCTTTCTTGGTTCTCTCATTCTCTTCTTCTTTATTATTATTTAGGGAGCATCAACAAGAGTAAATTAGGGGGGAAATTTGAAAAAATATAAAAACTATGTCTTGTATTTAAAACCAAGATTAACTTTTCAAATACATCTTAAATTAAGGATTGGAGGGAGTTTTATAGAAATGAATAAATTTAGGGGAATTGCATACAAGTCCTAAGAAGAGAAAAAATCACAAGTTGGTCATTTAAAATCATCAAATTGCATTGAAATTCCATGAGACCTGAGTGATTTTGATTTTAATTGAAAAAAGACTACTTTACTCTTATTAATTTGAGTAAGGAATGACTTATTAAGCAACAATGATAAGTCATTAAGTCGTTGATAGCACCATAATTTGTCATTATCTCTCAGTGACTTGTCATTAGTTGCTTAAATTAATAAAGATAAATTAGTCTTTTCTCAATTCAAATTAATCCCACCCAGATCCCATAAGATTTCAATATAATTTGATAATTTCAAAAGATTTGTTTGTAATCTTTCCCCTTCCTTGTGACTTGTATTTAATTCTCTCATAAATCTATCTATCATTGATAGTATTTCACTAGACTTTTTGTCAAACATGCAAGATTATAAGATCCTTCTTAGCAAAATTTCATTGTGCCCCAGTGGCCAATGTAGACATTCAATGTTAAATGCCTTAAAAACTTTTGAAACTTCACTACATTCCCTAAGACTAAACTAAACGTAATTTTTTTGGCTAAAAAGACATTTATACCCTTATCTTATATATGGCCAAGTTAGTTTTATAAATTTCCATAAGTGTCTTGTAAATAGTATGTATTCTTGTGAATTTACTCCTTGTCTTGTATAAACTAATATGGTCTTGTAATTTCACTTATTTTGTCTTGTAAACAAATATATTTGACTTATAAATTTTCACATGTATTTTATAAATAATCATATTTAACCTATAAAGTAAAGGCACAATTATCTTTCCACCTATAAATTTTAGTTTCAGCTTAATCCTGAGTGGTGCAGTAAAATTTCATAAAGTTTTAAAAATATTTGATATTAAATAGTTACAAAAGGATCCAGTGAAATTTCCCCTTCTTATCCTCCTTTTCTTCATATCCTCCTTGTTGAAGAGGGAGTGTTGGGCACAATATATTGGTCAAATGAAAGAATCTTTCTTGACACCCCCCCCCCCAAAAACAACTTTTAACAGAAGTGGGATTTTTTTTTTTTTTTGGACCTGGATAACAGAAGTGGGATTGAACCTGCTCCTTTTGTTCATCGGAAAAGTTTCATGTCACTATGACACAATGGCAGTAACGTTTAGACAGTAAGTTAAAACTAGAAATGTATATTATTTTACCATGTATTTCATGGAGTCAATGAGCCTATTATTCGTAACTTATAGATATATAATATAATTTGCTATATATTTTACATATTAATATTAATATTCAGGATTTTAAAGCAGAAAATCACGTAGAAATAAAAATTTAAACAATTGATAAATATTTCAGATACATATTATTTTAAGTGGGAAAAATAAAACAGAAACTACACCTCTTTCGGGAAAAAAAATGTGGAATAAACCTTGTCACATCTCAAATTTCAATCATAATAGATTAGCGAGAGCAATGTGATTAGCTATACCTAACACTCGTAGTTTATTAGGGATTTGTGTTTTCTTTTCACAACAAAGAAATGGAGTTAACTCAATACGAATTTTAATTTACACAGAGCCCCTAACTTATTCGAGAGTGACATCAACGATATATAGTAACTATATCTTCTAGTCTGCTTAGCAATAATATCAGTAAACAAATCAGTTACGTCAGCGTGAAGAGCACATACTTGAATGGGCACGCTATTTAAAGGAATGACTGCCCTTAAGATCTTGGTTATAATCAATTCTCTGAATATATCTTATATCAAGGTCGGGAGTATGTTTTGTTAATCTAGGATTTTTTGTATGCTAAAAAGCACTTTCAAATTTAGGGCTGACTTTTTGGCCCAAAAAAACTTTAGGGCTGACTGATCCATAAGCACTTGCCTAGGCCCTATGTAATATGGACCACTTTGGTACTGCCCGTAAAAATGAAGCAAGTAAGTCAAATGGCCCACCGGCCCTATGACAATTGTTGTTATTTAAAAAAAAAGGCAAAGAATTAGAAAAATAAAAAATTTATGTGAAATTGATAAAATTTTATGATAATGAAAAAAAATGATACTTAAAGACCTTAGGATATTATTTATAATAGAAAACCACAAATTTTGAAATTTAAAAAATGGACCCAGGTTTTTGGTTGAAATTAAATTTCTTGAATTATTTTTCAGCACTCAATTTTCATTTGTTATAGTATTGAGATATGATTTTTTTTAATACTTATCAATCAATACTTTCGATACTTAATTTGAATATTTTGAATAATTATTTTTAATATTTTCAATATTGAAGAAATAAAAAAGTGCTAAAATATCAAAAATTAGTATTACAAAAAAAACCAAAAACAAAAAATTGAAAGAATAAGTACTAAAAATAGTGAATAAATGATTTTAAAAAGATAAAATTTGATTATTGAAATATTAAATATGGGTGTTGAAATTCAGAAAAATCTTAATCCCAACAGAAAACCTTAATTTTTATTTTTCAAGTTTATAAAAATACAATGCTGTTAACTATAATTAATACTATTTTTAGAAAATATCAACTCTCAAGAATCCCACTTCCAATGCTGTTTTGACATATGGCTCTCATTGTGAGTCTGAGCCCCACATCATGTTTCTTCTAAAAGTTCATATTTTCGGGCGGAAAAAACATAAAGGTTTATATTTGACAAAAATCACAGACCAAATTGACATGGACATGAACTGAACTTGATAGCCCACAATTTTTTATGTCTTTTGTGATTCATTAAGAAAGGAGTGGGGGAAAAAAAGGAGTGCAAGAAAAGTTAGTGAAAAATGGTGTTTACATTTATTCTCTAGAAGTATCTAAAATAAGGTTACCTCGGATAAAAGAATGGTTGTGATTATAAAAAAAAAAGGAAAAGAAAAAAGGTGTGTGGAAAGTTGAGAGTGACGATATTGGGAAAAATAAGATATTTTTAAGCAATAAAATAATGACTCTTATGTTATTTGTGGCTATAAGAAAGAAAAAAATAATAATTTGAGAACGTTATAATAGGAAAAAAATGGTAAGTTGACGAAATTCATATGTCAATTAAAAACTTTAATTACAAGTTATGTAAGTTATGAATTGAAAATTTTTAGGAAAATGGTTAAAAAATACTTTTTAAGTAAATTAATTGCTAAATAGTACCAATGTGCAAGCAAGCATCTATCATGTGCAATTAGCATTCACATGTGCAAAAAGTATCCCTGCGAAAGTGCAAACACCATCCCTTGTGTGCAAAATATCATCCTTCGTGTGCAACATACCACCCACCGTGTGCAATGGTAACAATGAGTAATTAATTTACTTGCAAGATTTTTTTTAGCAATTCTCCCAAAATTTTTTGTGGAGATGGTGGTTTCTCGTTTATTTTTTGAAGATAATTTAAAGTTTTAGTTTTGCATAAATAAAAATATCCATAAAATATTGAAATGACTTTATAATTGGGCAAGATGCTCATAAATCATAATAATATTTTCTCTTGTCTTTAATATAAGACCCATATTTCCAACATAGTTATAATTTATGATGATCAAAGATGAAATTGAGAAATTGACGATAAAGGTTGCATTGTTATGGAAGCACAAATCAAAGTTTTTAAAATAAGCAAAAGACTAGACATGAAAACTACAGAGTAGTGCATAAAATGATAAAAGTTACATAAAACTAATTCAAATGATACAAATTATTAAAATAGTATACTTGTATAAAAATTGGTCTACAAATACGGATCCTTTTTATTTTATTTTTTAAATAATATATATAAATTAAAGCACATTTTTATAGCATAAATCAAAACAAATTACTTCTAAATAAATTGATGAAATCATCAATATATCAATATAATATAATATGTAATATTCATAAATTATGAATAGTTCAATTTATTTATTTATTTTTACGATGTAAAAGTAATGTCTCTAGTTTGCTTATAAAAAGATTTGACTTATATACCCGATAAAAATAAAGAAAAGGCTCATTTCAAATATAAAAAGATAAGTATTATACTACATAATAATTATGATAGTACAAAAACTAAAAAAATGAACCAAATTATATTTAAAGGAAAACCTCTAATAAATAACTTTAAAAATATTAAAAGACAAAAAAATATTTCGAATATTCATAATTTTAGAAAAATGTTAGGTCTAAATTGTCTTTACTGAAATTAAAAAATAAAGACAAATCTACCCTTACATTTTTTTTATTTGAAAAAATAATTACAGCCCGTCCACTGGCGACTGAAGCTCCGGTAGGAATATTATGTGCCCTCCTCCCTCTTGGAACATTCCGATGAAAATCTCCTTAGAAATATTTGTTCCCAAAGTGGCAGGGGTTTGTTTTTACACAAAAATGATGATCATTAGGCCACCAATACCAAAAAATGCATGACCATTAGGCCACCAACACTATTTAATATAAAATAATGCAAACAAAAATATATATTAACCTTTGATCTTTAACCAAACCTATTAATAAGTTTAGATAAGGAATTAATAAATTGAGCTAAAAAATTCACAAGTTCAAATAAGGACTTGCAACTTTATTTTTTCTTTTAAGTAAAAAAATCCATTTACTCTCTCAAACCGTTCACAAGTTTAGGTAAGGGATTTATAAGTTCATATTAGGAATTCGCAACTTTCGTTTGATTAAAAAATTCACATACTCTCCCGGGCTATTCACAAGTTTATATAAGAAATTCCTAATCTAAATTTGTGAATTTCATATCTAAACTAGTGAATTTCTCATCTGAACTTGAGAATTCCTTGTATAAACTTAGCGTAAGTGAATTTTTTACTCAAACAAAAGTTGTGAATTCCTAATCTAAATTTATGAATTTCTTATCTCAACTTGTCAATCCTTATCTAAACTTGAGAATTCCTTATTTAAACTTATGAATGGCCTAAAAGAGTAAGTGAATTTTTTACTTAAATGAAAGTTGTGAAGTCCTAATTTGAACTTGTAAATTCCTTATCTAAATTTGTGAATTCCTTATTTAAACTTAGGAAATCTTTATCTAAACTTGTGAATGGCCTGAGAGAGTAAGTGCATTTTTTACTTAAACAGAAGTTAAGAATTCCTAATCTAAACTTGTGAATTCATTATCTAAACTTGTAAATTTCTTATCTGAATTTGAGAATTCATTATCTAAACTTGTGAATGGCCTGAAAGAGTAAATAAATTTTTTACTTAAACGAAAGTTGCGAATTCCTAATCTAAGCTTGTGAATTCATTGTCTAAATTTGTGAATGATTTAAGAGAGTGAGTGAATTTTTTACTTAAAAAATGAAAGTTGCGAACTCCTTATCTAAACTTGTGAATTTCTTATCTCAATTTGCCAATTCTTTATCTAAACTTATTAATAAGCTAGGTTAATGATGAAATGTTAATATATATATATGTATATATGTATGTATGTGTATAACATTTGTATTATTTATATAAAATATTATTTGTGACCCAATGATCATACACTTTTGGGTTTAAACCTCAACCCCATCAATTTAGAAATAAATATTTCTAAGGGAATATTTTTTAGAATATTATGAGAGAATGTTTCCAAGAGGGAGGAAATATTCTCACAAGAGCTCCAGCCAACAACCGGGAGCTCCGACCGCTAGCAGGCAGACCGCTAGGGTCTTGGTCGGCTGCCAGAGTCGGAGCTCTGGTGACAATCGGTGGGGTAATTATTTTTCCAATAAATCAAATGTAAAGGTAGATTAGTCTTTTTATTTTAATTCACTAAAAACAATTTATGTCTAACATCTACGAATACTCGGGACGTTGTTTTATTTTTTAATTTTTTTAATTTTTTTTAGTAGGGATTTTCCCTACATTTAATTCTTTGACTGACCCACTAATTAGAAAAACGTGACAAGCTGTACCTACCATTATTGGTCATGACATTTGTTTGTATTAGGCTGTTAGCTAAAGGGCGCGATCAAGCAAGAAAGAGTGTTCCATGTTGAACCCTATACATACCATAGACCGTTTTGGTATGGCCCATAGAGGGAAAAATAAAATCAAGGGGGTTAAGAATTAAAGATTATTTTTGTCACAAAAATATTTATTAGAAGTTAATTTCATCCTGAAAATATTTTTATGAGTACTTTTACCTCTAAATTTTTAATTTTAGAGCAATTTTGCCCTACTCGTTAACACATTTAAGTTTGACTGTTGGTTGATTAAATCAGGGGCAAATTTACTCCAAAATGAAAACTTTCGGGATAAATATGTACTTTAACAACAATAATATAGACGACAAAATTGCCCTATAAGTTTTTACTTTGGAATAAATTTACCCCTGATTCGGTCAACTAACGGTCAAACTTAACAGGGTTAACGGTCAGGGCAAAATTTCTCCAAAATTAAAACTTTTGGGATAAAATTACTTCCAAAAATACTTTTGGAGCAAAATTGACTCAACGTATATACTTTTGGGATAAATATAGTCTTTAACCCTTATTCAAAGGAGAGCAAAAAATGGAATTTTCAAGGTGCTGAGGAAGAAAGGCATAAAATGTCCCAAATCTAAAAATCCCAACTCAATTCAAAATCTCAACATGACTTCATCACTGTGAGGTTTTTAGGGATTGGCTTATGATTAAATTGTATGCCAAAATTACTTAAATACCTTAATTTTAAAAAATAACAACAGTTTAATAAATAATAATTTTAACTGACCAAATGATAACAATAACTAAGACATAATGATAACTAATTTCAATCAAATTTCTTGTTGAATATCAATAACAATAACAATTAAATAAGAAACAACTTTAACTTATATGACAATAACAACGAAGTGTAAATTTAACATCAATTTGGATTCATCTGAATTGGTGTCCTACACCCAAAAGTCAATTTAAGGGTAAAATCATGTTTGAAATATCTTTTAGAGAAAATGATTAATGTGTGAAAAAGTAACTAAAGTAGAAGTAATTTTTTCTTCCCTTTAGCTTTTCCTTATATTTAAAAATTATGAAATTGATTTTTCAAAATGTCATCTAAATAAATTTATATCAAATTAATTTTTTTATATAATCTATCCAAATATAATTATATTACAATGCTTGATTGTTACTGTAACTTCAGTTTGTAAATGTCAATTTAAATAAAAGTCACTTTTATAAACATTAATTCAAATAAGTTCCAAGGTAATGACAATTAATTCCACGGAAAACAATTAAATTATTAAAATACGTAATTTTAAAAAAGTGTAAACTTAATAAAAATTAAGTTATTTTGAAAAACCATTTGTCAACTAGTCTTTATTTATTTTTCTCCCGCGAGACATGGCTCTTGTTATTGTGCCCTTACCCTACATGCTGTTCTTTTCTTAGTTCATATTTCGCAAAAATCACAGACCAGTTTGATAAGGACGTGTACTGAACTTGATTGGACACAATTGGTCTTTCTTGATTTGATTAAGAAAGGAGTGTGGAAAATAGAGAGCGAGCAAGGACATGGGTGAAATGACGTGGCTGTGTTAAGGTACAAAGATTCTATCCCTTTTGGGAGGGGGGAAAAGAGGATTTTGCTGTGACAACACGAGATCACCGTCCAAAGCCTTACTTTGAATATATTTATATCAAAATATTGCACAAAATTATTATGTTTTAAATAATGTTATAAAACAATATATTTTTTAAAAAAATACTTAAATATCATTTACAATTTAAAATATTAAATTAATTATGTTAGCTAAAAAAATGATAAAATTAACAAAAAAATATAATAATTGATAACAGATTTTTAAAAAATTACTAATTTAAGATTTTAAAATTTAAGTAATATGTAAATGTCTTTTCCCTTTAACTTATCATATATTTTATTTTACATGATGATTCTATTATATTGTGTGGATGATGAAAAATGAGCTGTAATATTCATAATTTTTTAATAGTTTCAATTGTTAATATTTATTAAATTAAATATATTTATATGCATTAAAAAATTCAAGAAATTAGTCATATTTCTATTACATGAAGATTCGAGGGCGAATCCTTTTGAGGAGAGAGGGAATAATGCGATCCAGAATCAATAAGTTGTCTCTTCATATTCAAGTAATGACTCTTCAACTTCAAACTATCATTTTCAAATTCCAGCCGGTCCAGTCACAAGAGCACAAGCTAAAATATTTAAGGAAGAATTGATTGGGCATATTCAAGAGGCTAATGCAAATCAGATGGTAATTAGATCAACAATTGTGGATAAAGATGTTGAAAACGTCATTAATTTCTTAGGGTCTGCAGATGGAGATACTAATCAAGTTTTGGGCTTGGAGACTTCAAAACAAAGAGCTTGGACCTAGTACTATACATGTGATACTCATTTGGGCCTAAATAAGCACATTTTGGGCCTTGAATGTTAATTATATTTTGTGACTTTTATTTGTGCGAAAATTATTAGATAATGGGCCTATTTGACTTTTGGGTTTCCTAATTAATTAATTAATTATATTAGGTTAGTTTCTATTTTCTAGGATGCGTTTAATGCAATTAGGGTTTCTGAATATTTCTCTTTAAATACCTTGTAACCCTTCATTTGGAGGAAGATTAAAGACTTTGAGACTTGATTATTGAATGAAATGTTGCACTTTTCTGCACCTCGTTTCTTGGGAGTGGATTCTCTCTAGGGTTCTTCTTAGAACTAACAGACTTATCAAGGCTTGATCAACCTTGTGGCGTCTTCCAACACTTCGGGTCCTTGTTCTTTCGCGCTCAAGGGTTCAAGTGGATCGTCGATCTGCGTTTAGCGTTCTTAGGGTGTGTGTATTCAGATTGGTTGTGGGTTCGTGGGGTCTTCCCTTGTGGGTTCGCACCATCTTGGTATCAGAGCTTCGGATCTAAACTCAGGTCACACCTTTCTATTCGTTGTTTCAATTTTCGTTTAGGGTTTCGTGCTTTTTTCTTGAGTCTTTTCGTCTAGGTCATCTGTGTCATACCCAAAATTTCTGCTTCTATTCTTCAGTCGTTTCTTTGTGTTTGTCGATGTTTGATGAGCCTTTTTCATAGTTCAAAATATTCATATCGTTGTGGAATAGTTTCAATTCAATTTTTCATTAGTGAGTTCTAGCCGTTTTAATTCAGTCGTATTTCTGCAAATTTTCTGTGTCAATTCATCATTTTCCCAGAACGTCATCAAATATTATGCCCTTGTTTGACCTGTTTTACTTTGTGTTTTCAGTCATTTAATAGGTCATTTTCATTGTTCAGAATCTCATCTTTCCATTCGTTTTGGTTTCATCTCAATCGAAAATTTCTACAGTGTGTTATGATCTTTTAAAAAAGAACACTTTTCTTGAATTTCTGGGTTCTGATTGCTTGAGAGTGCTTGTGATAGATTGTCATTTGAACTCCTGATCTCCCTCAATTCCCTTTTCCAATACTCGCTTTGATATTCCATATTTCTAAGTGTTGGTTTGATTTCTACAAATTGTGATTGCATTGATTAAATTGCTTAGTTCTTTTAAAGAGCCTGAAGAGGAATCTAAAAGTGGAAAAAGGAAAGAGTGACATACATCAATTTAAAAGCCAATTTTGAGAGAAACACGAGTGACACTAAACTTGTTTGAGTGAAACACGTGAGTAGAGTTGTGAGGTCATTTTTTTCTAAATCTAACTTTTCAGGTACTATCAATATGTATGATGAAAAAGAAATTCATAGACATCTTCAACACTTGTTAAAAGGACTGCAAAAGTTTAATGCTGAAAATGACCAATGGATGTCTAGTCACAACTCCAGATCAAAAAGAGAATTCCAAAGAAAGATGCAAGAGTTGAAACAAGGCTCCATGAGTGTTAATGAATATTTTCAAAAGATGGAATTAGCCTTGATTAGAGCTGGAGTGAAAGAAACTTCAAGAGCCACTAAGGATCATTTTGTAAATGAGCTTAATTTTGATTTAGCTTGTTTTGCAACGACCCTGACCTTCTTAGATATTGATATTTTGGTTCAGTTTGTTGCTGAGTATGAGCAAAAGATCAAACAATAAAGGTGTTCAGAGAGTAGCTCCAATTCAAAGGAGATTGAAAGCTTGATAGTTACAGTCTCTAATGACGAGTTAGAGCCAACCAAGGAGGAAGAACAACCTAATGTTGAACATCAAGCTGAGAAGTGTGAAGAAGATGTTCCTGTTCCAAGTATCAATCTTGTGATTGAAGAAGTTCCTCTTAATCATGAAAAGAAAAGTGAAAATATAAGTGAGATTGATTGTTGTCAAACTGTTGTTGAGATAAAAATTCAGCTTTAGAGAGAAAAAGACATTGAGAGCACTAAGTATTGTCAAAGTAAGGAGAGTAAAAGTGAGTTTGAAAGACAAAAAGCTATTGAGAGTATGAAGTGTCTTCAGAATAAAGAGTGTGAAGAATTGAGTGAAAAGAATTGTGAGAAAAGTGAGAGCAAAGATATTTCTTCAGTTACTAATGATCTTAATCATTATTTGCCTTGTGATTTTGATGTGTTGTAAGTGTTCTTGGATTTGATCCCTAAGAAGCCACCCGATGGATTCTTCTTATCTTCAAGAAGCATTGAATCTTCATCTCCTTCACGTGGCATCGAAAAACATTCTTGTTCTCTAGAGTGTTCTTATATGCATATTGCAACTTGTTTTGATGATACTCTTATTTGCACCAATAATCTTGATGAGCATGTGAATCCTCTGCAATATGTGCTTGAAGTTTGGGCAAAGGAATAATTGTTTTCAAATCTGAAAAATTCTGATTGTTGCATGGAAAATATTGATTTTCTTTGTTATGTTCATTTACTTGGTCAAGGTAAGCTTAACAAGAGACATGCAAGCTGGCTGAAATTTATTGAGACATTCCCATATGTTGTCAAATACAAGAAAGGTGAAGATTCGAGGGCGAATCCTTTTGAGGAGAGAGGGAATGATGCGATCCAGAATCAACAAGTTGTCTCTTCATATTCAAGTGATGACTCTTCAACTTCAAACTATCATTTTCAAATTTCAGCCGGTCCAGTCACAAGAGCACAAGCTAAAATATTTAAGGAAGCATTGATTGAGCTTATTCAAGAGGCTAATGCATATCAGATGACAATTGGATCAACAATTGTGGATAAAGATGTTGAAAACGTCATTAATTTCTTAGGGGCTGCAGATGGAGATACTAATCAAGTTTTGGGCTTGGAGACTTCAAAACAAAGAGCTTGGACCTAGTACTATACATGAGTTGACTCATTTGGGCCCAAATAAGAATAATGTGAACTAATATATTTTATACTTTTGTAAATAATTGATTGTCATTCATATTGATTTTTCGTTTTAAGTTTTGAATTGTAATTTTTGTGTGCAACAACAATTTATCCTTTTATTTTTAAGCTAATTTCAAAAAATATCTAGTGAAATATTTTCAATGTGAGATAACCTGAAGTTCTCAATTATTTTTTGAAATTTTCTGTTTATTGTATCATTTCAACTTTAAATGATTCTAATTTCTATGTCACAGGGTTAATTTGTGATATTGAAGATCGTTATAGGTAAAAAGAGATAATAAAAATGTGGTTGTTGAGTGATAATTATCAATTCCAAGTTTAGAGTGTAAAGAATTTTAATTTATTTTAATAAGTATGTTTTCTGGAATTCAAACTTACATTTTTCTTTTTAAAAGGTTGTGTGATAATTAACTAGTGTATTAAAATATTGTGGAGAGTAAAAGCTCTTATAAAGTGGTGCTGAGGATTAAAATTAATAATTTTAAGATAAAAATTAATAGATAATAATTTTTTTAAAAAAATAGACAATTTTGAATCACAAAATATAACAATTAAAATTTAAGAGCATAACACAAGTTAGAATAACTTTTGGTGTAATTAAGAATAAATTAAATTCCTCAATTCTCTATTCGTTTCGTTATTAATATATAAGATAAAATTTCTAATAACTTATATTATCCGTAAGTTAAGAATAATGCAATTTATCTATGATTCTTTAGGACCCGTTTGGTACAGTGGAATCGATTTTAATGAAAATAGAAATGGATATAAAAATAAGGTTTAAAAGTATGTTTAGTATGTCAAGAAAATGAAACTTGATTTTTAGGTGAAAAGACCAAAACACCCTTCTCACACAAAACAAAATCTTTCCAGAAATAACTTTGTAGCCTTCAAAATTTTCAACTCAAACATTCCAACAAGATTTCAGAAACCTTCCATGGAAGATATAAAGGAGTTCAAGCACAGATCGGCGGCCCTCCTTTAGTTCTAGGGCAATGATAGCAATGGAGGGGTTTAGGTCGTGAGATCTGCAACGTTGAGATCGTGGGTTGCTTGGGTCGATGAAGAAGGTGACGAGATTTGCAGGTGTCGGTGAAGCTCAATTAAGAAGGCGACAAGATGAAGAAGGCGAAGCTTGATGATGGGTTGTAGGTGTCAGGGAAGCTTGATGACGAAGGTCAACAAAGTGAGGGTCTGAAGAGAGAGGGAGAATCACTAAAAAAAAATCAAATTAATGACTGAAATTAGCGACAGATTAGCCACCAAATCGAATTAGCGACGTAATTTGTTTCGTCAGTAAAAGCTCCATTACTAATTGATTAGTGACAGAATTTTGAATTCTGTTGCTAATTTGTGATGGATTAGTGACGGAAAATTTCCGTCACTAATTAGTGACATAAATTTCCATCATTAAATTTTGTCACTAATTTCTGACAGATTAGGGATGGAATTTTTCGTTGCAATTTTTTTTTAATTTAAAGTACCACATGTCTCACCACGAGCCTCCACATGTCTCTCACCGGTAGCTGCCACGTGTACCCACCGTCACCCATATAACCTCGTCAGCCATCGCCATCTCGCCTCCGACTACCACGTGTCCTAGTCAATCGCTGCCACCTCGCCACCACGTTTCTAGGTCAACCGCCACATGTCACCATTCATCGTGTGCCACGTGTCTCCCTCCGTCGCTCGCCACGTGTCTATATCATAAATTGGTTGCATTTTGTGACCAAGTTGGAATTCGAAACTATGACCTCTCACACGCGAGTTAGTGTCTTTACTAGTTGAGTTAAGTATGATTTAAATGCAAAATCATTACACACACACACACTTAAAAAAAATAGAAATATAAATTTTAATATATTATTAAATATTACAATTTAGTTTTCTTATTTTTTATGTAAATATTCTATCTAGATTTTTATTATTAATATATTTTTTCTTCATTTTATTATTTATTTTATTTTTTTGATTGTATTTATAAAATTTGTATTTGTATTTGTATATAATATATTATTAAAAATTTATATGTATTATATTATAATTTCAATTTCAATAATAAATATGAATTAATAATTTTTGTTTATTTATATTAATATTTGTATTATAATTTAATAATAATTTAAATTTTAAAATATAAATTATTTAAAAAATTTATAATTATGAAAAAATTATTGAAAAATTTAACTATTATAAAATTAATTTTTTTATTAAAAAAATAAAATAATTTAGAGAAATTATACAAAAATTTTATTATTTAATGTTGTGAGTTAACAATGGAATTTTTTTGTCACAAAATATCTTGTAACGGAAATTAGTGAAGGATTAGCGATGGAAATTAGTGACGGAAAAATTACATCGCTAATGTCGTCACAAAACATTTAGTGACAGAAATTAGAGATAGAATAGCGATGGAAATCAGTGACAAAAAATTTCAATCGCTAACTCCATCACATAATATTTTAGACGGAAATTAGTGACAAATTAGAGACGAAAATTAGTAACGGAATTTTTCCGTTACTAATTTTCATTACTAATTTTTTTATGACGGATTTAGAGACATAATAGCGACGAAATGTTATTCTGTCGCTAATATGACGGAATTTGTAAGGGATTAGTAACGGATTAATGTCGGAATGAAATTACATCACTAAATTTCATCGCTAATTCTTTTTTTTTTAATGAATTAAGGACCCATCAACGGTGGGGTTGCCAGAGCAAGCCGTTGTCGGTCGCTGGCTAGCCCACTATAACTATTGTCGGTGGTGGGATGAGATGAAACCATGCAAGTCGAAGGGTAAAAAAGAATTTGGTTATATAGAATTGCAAATCTTTACTTTTTAGGTAGAAGCCAATTTGATGGAATTGAGAAGATTTGACTACCATATGGAATTGAAAAAATTTCCAATTTCATCATACCAAACAAACTTAGAAATGGAATTAAAACCCAATTCCAATTTCACACCACCCCTCCAATTCCATCATACCAAACATGCCCTTATACCATACACAAAACTAGAGAGAACTGTCGTATAGTCCATTTGTGACTTCTTTTTTTTTTTTTCCTTATATGAGATTGCATAATAATTCTTTCAAAAGAAAACTGTTCTTGTTTAGAAAATGCATCTAATTATACTTTTTCTCTGCAAATTTAATTTATCCTAATTTCTAAGATAGGTTCAACAACATAGGCCATCAATGACGGTGGTTCCACCAGTCGATAAAGTTGTCAATGTTGAAGTGTGGGTGGCACATACTAAATGATGAGGAGCACAAGATTTTAATGACTGGCTCATAAAATACTTCAATATTTTGAATCACGACACCTTTATGTTAATGGATCTATAAACAACTTCGGAGAAATAGCTTATGGTGGATTGAAAGAGACCAACACCATTGTGAAAAGCTTATAAAGAAGCTTGACAATATGCTTACTTTGACAATTTACGTGATAAGATTAGTCATTATCTTCTATTTTTAATATAAAAATTAGTTGATGAGCTAGATTAATTAATTCAAAATAATATATATGTATGTGTAAATTCATTTTATCTTTTATATTTATCATTTTTTTTAAAATTAATTTATCTAATTTATAAATTGATATATAACTTAATATCACACAGAGATACTTTAGGAAGATCATATCACATTTGTTCAAGTAAACTAATTTATTTTATTTTTTTAATCTTCCAAAATTAGGTAAATAGCTCCAAATTAACTAGAGGGAGTACTTTCAATCAAAATTCAATAGTTGATTCAATTAAACAAATCATGTGTTTTATGATTAATGATGAAAATATCATGATTGTCCATATATCATGAAGAGAAAAAGTATATATTTGACCATTTAATTTCACACAATGTTTTATTTTAATCCTTTAATTTTATAATTTTTTTTTCATCTTCTGACCCCCAACACATTTAGTTTCATTAACCAAAAAAAGCGTGGCTGAAATTTTAAATGTCGATAAAACATTCTCAAATTAAGGTTTACAAACTACATTTAATTTTTAAACATAATAATGATTGGCATAAAATATATAAATTGAGACTAATTAAAATGTTAAGATTGTTGGCAAAAATAGATGTTAAGATTGAAAGATTGAAAAAATACTTTAATTTATAAAATTAATGGATATAAAGTTATATGATTAAAAGTACACTTTTATCCATCATAAAAACAAATAAATGTGCCAACTAGCTTGCTAAATCAGTTCATGACAGAGAAAGTAAATGCATAATTGTTCCCTTTGATCCTCCCATTCAATGTAGGGAGTGTATTGAGCAAAAAAAAAGTTTGCTCTTCCTTTCCCATTTTTTTTCCTTACATCCATTTTCATTCAAAAAGGAACATTTTAAATTTCTATTGATATTAGTATACTCATTTATATAATTCTTTCCAAAAGTTGACAAAAAAGAGAACTTTAATAAACCTTCTTAATATCTAAGACTCTCTGAGTATAAATTGTGAGTGATGATTTGACTAGGCATGGATATAGAGTAGGCTCCTAACAGGGCCTACAGCCTAACTTACATAAAGTTTAGTCTAATCTATTTAGTAAATAGATCAGGTTTAGGTTTAAACTTAGGTCTATTGATAGGCCTATTTAGATAGACAGGCCATATCTATTTTTATTAGGATTCGCCTACATACTTGGTTTATTTAAATTTTTTTTTAATTTGTACTATGATGTAAATATTTGTAATATCATCTAAATAATTTTATAAATTATTTATAAATTTACTAACTTAACCTTGATTTTAAGTCTAACATCTCATTGTTATTACACTCAACACTTACTTTCACATCAATTGTTCACCCCTACCTCTTCTCTTCGATCACTCAAGAAGGCAACACTAACTCCCTCTCCCCTGATTTTACATCATCTACTAAAACATAATAATTGCCATAAGTTTATTTTAGTACCAAATGAAATATTATAATATTATAAATAATTTTATAAATTTACTAACTTAAATGTGATTTCAAGTTTCGTATCTCAGCGTTATTACACTCAACCCTTACTTTCGCATCAATTGTTCACCTCTGCCTCTCCTCTTTGATCACTCGAGAAGGCAATACTAACTCCCCCTCCCCCGATTTTGCATCGTTCACTAAAGCATAATAATTGCTATGAATTTATTTTAGTGCCAAATAAAATATTATAATCTTTTAAGTAATTTTATAAATTTACTAACTTAACCTTGATTTTAAGTTTTGCATCTCATTGTTATTACACTCAACTCTTGCTTTCGCATCAATTGTTCACCCCTACCTCTCATCTTTGATTGCTTGAGAAGGCAATACTAATTCACTCCCTCTCCCCTAATTTTACATCATCCATTAAAGCATAATAATTGCTATGATTTTTATTTTAGTGTCAAATGATATATTATAATCTTAGTAGGAGAAGTTTGTGCCAGTATATACAAGAAGGGTAAAAGGGGTAAAATTTAGTTTTACATATTGTTTGTTATGCTTGATCAATTTTAAAAAAATAGATCTCATTAGTCAAAAGACAATTAATTTTTCTTATTCTTATTTTCTCAGACAATTGTTGTCATTGAACATTCATTTCTTTTTCTTATTAAGCCCCAATTTTAAGACAAAAATGAATTTTAGGCTTTTAAGATATAATGTAGGATTGTAAATATATCGAAATCTATAGTTTTTGATAGAGCAAAATGGCGTCGTGCGATCCATGTAGCCGACCACACCTAGTGGGATAAAGACTTTGTTGTTGTTGTTTGTAAATAAGTGTGAAGGGTTATGCATGAATTTGGAGGTATATGCTTTTTAAACAGGTTTTAAGCCTTATTAGGCCTTTTGAAATTCAGGCTCAAGCTTTGAATCTCTGTTGCAGGCCGAGACCTATTTAGGTAAAGCCTAGTTTATTTCCACTCGTAGATTTGACCGAGATTCTATGGTATTGAACGACTTATTGATAAAAATAAATTGTTGATTTGTTTTACTAAAAAAAATCTTTTCTCTAAAGATATAACTTTTTAATTGGTCTTGTAAAATAATTCTTCTTCAATTAGGGTTCTTATTCTGTTTTACTTTCTTTGTTTTCTTTAATGGGTTAAAGGGCTATTTTGCCCTAAAAATTGTCACGGAGGGGAAATTTTGCCATAAAAGTGTCAAATATGTAACAATTTTTCCCTTACCATTATCACATTTAATTTTGAGCGTTAGTTGACCAATAACAGCCTATGTGTTGTCCATATCATTTTTGTTAGGGTGAAAATTTACCCTAAAAGTTTCTAAATCGTAGCAATGTCTCCCTGACAATTATTTAAGTTAAATTTGACTATTAGTTTATCGAATATGTTGAGTCGACAACTTGAGGAGGAGCTCAAATTCGTCAGATAGGAATGAAGAAAAAGATTTTATCACTAGGAAAGCCAAATTGAGAATGCTATGTAGTTTTTTAATTGACAATTTTTGGAGCAAAATAACCATTAACCTTTTTATAATTGATATGATCAATTCTTGGAGGACTAAAGTGAAAAAGTTGTGTAGTTTTTTTTCCAATAATCAAATCAACTTAAATTTAATAGAGAGAAAAATATTGCCTTGTTTGATTTTATTTTTTAAAAAATATTTTGAAATTGGTTTCAATAAGTTGTTTTCAAAAAAAATATTTTAAAAAATAAAAAAAAATATTTTTTAGTTGTTTTCTTGTTTTTATTTTTTGAGGCCACCACCTATTCCTTATCTATAGACACCATACTACTGATGACAACAACCGTCATATCACTTTAAAAATATATTTTTTGAAACAACTATCCAAATAGATTATTTTTTTATTTTTTATGTTCAAAAATTTTTTCCAAAACAGATTTTGTTCTTATATTTTGACTCATAGCCAAACTCTAAACTTAAGACTATAACAATTTAATCCATATAATTTTAACTCGGTTGAAACTTAGTCCTTGAATTTAAACAAGGGCAAAGGGGCAAAAATGCCCATATGCTTTTCAGAAAAGTGCACCCAGCACCAAATTCTTTCACTGGAAGCATAAATACCCATCAACATTTCAAAATGGAGCTAAAATGACTATCCATCTGCCACATCATCATTTTTTTGGAGAAAATAACCATTTTGCCCTACAATTTTGTGAAATTTTGCAATTTTACCCTTAGCAATTGTGTGACACTTTTAAATTAGTAAATGACCTCCAAAAATTCAGAAATTTTTCAGAATAAAAGTAGACATGAAAAGCTTTAATTTGATAGGTCAAATGGAATTTTATTTGGTCAAAATGACCATTTTGCCCTTACAATTTTCACATTACTTGAAAATTGGCAGATTTGTCACCAAATTTTAAAAGTTCATATCTAATTATATAGATATCCAATTGGGGTGGTTTCAAAGCCTATGTGACCCTTATTAAGTCTAGTTTTATGAAAAAATATAAATTTTAGCCAATAGAAACCTCAAAATTTCCAGAATTTTTATTTTTGAAGTCTGCTCCAGAAAAATGTTAAATTCGCTGGGCAAAATTCAAAAATTTATTTCTCCTTGTTAAATTCGCTGGGCACAAGTTGAAGTTGTTGTCAATGTGATTTCCTGTTGAGGCAGTCAGATTGTGTGAAACTTTTAAATTAGTAAATGACCTCCAAAAATTCTGAAATTTTTCAGAATAAAAGTAGATATGATAAGCTTTAATTTCAAGGTCATATGGAATTTTTGAAGTTGTATACAAGAGGAAATGAATTTTTGAATTTTGCTCAGTGAATTTAACATTTTTCTGGAGCAGACTTCAAAAATAAAAATTCTGGGACTTTTGAGGTTTCTATTGGCTAAACTTTATATTTTTCTATAAAACTAGACTTAATAAGGGTCACATAAGCTTTGGAACCACCCCAATTGGATATTTATACAATTATATATGAATTTTTAAAGTTTGGTGACAAATCTACCAATTTTTCAAGTATTACGAAAATTGTAAGGGCAAAATAGTCATTTTGACTAAATAAAATTCCATTTGACCTATCAAATTAAAGCTTATCATGTCTACTTTTATTCTGAAAAATTTCAGAATTTTTAGAGGTCATTTACTAATTTAAAAGTTTCACACAATCTCACTGACTCAACAGGAAATCACATTGACAAAACTTCAACTTGTGCCCAGCGAATTTAACATTTTTCTGGAGCATACTTCAAAAATAAAAAATTTGGGAATTTTGAGGTTCCTATTGGCTAAAATTTATATTTTTCCATGAAACTAGACTTAATAAGGGTCATATAGGCTTTGGAACCACCCTAATTGGATATCTATACAATTAGATATGAATTTTTAAAGTTTGGTGACAAATCTGCCAATTTTCAAGTATTGCGAAAATTGTAAGGGCAAAATGATCATTTTGACCTATCAAATTAAATTTTATCATGTCTACTTTTATTCTGAAAAATTTCAGAATTTTTGGAGGTCATTTACTAATTTAAAAGTGTCACACAATTGCTAAGCGTAAAATTGTAAAATTTCACAAAATTGTAGGGCAAAATGGTTATATTCCCAAAAAAAAATGATGATGTGGCAGATGGATGGGCATTTTAGCTCCATTTTGAAATGTTGATGGGCATTTATGCTCCCAGTGAAAGAATTTGGTGCTGAGTGCACTTTTCTGAAAAGCATATAGGCATTTTTGCCCATTTGCCCTTTAAACAATGTAACTCATATTTATAATTGAATCATTTAAAACATCAATTCCTAAGGTTTTTTTAAAAAATAAACTTAGTCCTTATAATTCTATTTTCTAAAATGTTAGGACTAATATTTTAAATTGTTAAAATTATAGGGACTGAATTGCACTAAGCTAAAATTTAGGGATTAAAGGGTATGTGTTGTAATTGAGTCAAAACTATATTGGGCCAAATGATTATTTTTTCCTTCAATAAAATTGAAACATCCATACATAGTATACACTACTATAGAAATCGTGATATGTGATATTTATTAGCTATCATACATAAGGCTCCAAACTATCATATATGTGTTAGTTCAAGCCTTTCACCCAAAAGGGATGGTGAATTGAGTGATAATTTAAAATTTAAAATCTAAATCAAATTTAAATGATGGAGTAAGGTTAGAGAGATATCATTGGAGGTAGACATGGGAGATTTATACTAGTTCAGTCCACCACTTGACCTACATCCAGTCCTCAAAAGCCTTTATGAGATTTGCACTATCTTCCAATATGCATAGGGTTCTTGGTTAGGGGTGTTTAAAGTATCCATGTCCCTGTTGTCCTAGCCTTGTCCTAAATATTTTGATCCCGGGGATTTCCCATCCTGGCTGGGACCGGGATATATTGGAACAAGAATCGAGAAGGGAAATGGGATCACCCTTAAGATCCTAGTCCCAATCCCAATTTTTTTAAAAAATTTTACCTTATAAATTAAATTATCATTTGATAAGATGTGTATGACATCTTTAGTTAGAGTTAAGCCATATAGATCGTAGTACTATTCCTAACTATATAATGTATAAAGATAATTACGAAGATGATGGTGGTGGTCATAATAATAATAATGATAATGATGATGATGATGATGATGATGATAATAATAATAATAATAATATGTTATTCTTCAATTCTAGATCAATTTATATGATCATTATGGCCTTGTTAAGTATTAAATAATCACTTTAAACAAGGATTGGGGGATCATGGTCTCGGCCCATGTTTCGAACACCCCTACTCTTGGTGCTTCATTAAAGCAAATTCTTCTTCAAAGAACAATCACTTCCCCTTATACTTTGTTATTAATTCCCACTCAAGATCCCACTATCTTGAGTTTCTCACTATAATAAATGATTTAATAAATGACTTACTCAAGAGTAGATGAATAATAATTAAAGTATAGAATCACACTTAAGAGCTTAAGACTTAGCAATTAATGAAATAGTAAGTTTTTATGCAAAGAATTGTTGCTTCATCTTCAATATTGTGCGTATTTATAGGTAGAGTGATAACCATTGCTTGTTGAGATAGCTTACCCTGGGAGTTTAGTTTCACCTGTTACCTTACCTCTTGGTAGGGACACTACTCCCTCGCTTCCAAGATGGGGTAAGTTCCCATCAACTGGTTGGAACAATTTTCTTTTGTATCCTTTGGAGTGCTTTGGTAATTATGACAATCATTAGAGTCTCTAAGTATTCGTTGTGTTTAAGGAATTAGCCGTTGGAGCAAAGATAATGTCCGTTGTTTGAAAGTCCTTTCGCATTTAATGCTTTTGACACAAAAGTACTTTTTCAAATTTGTGTGATAATCCTTGTTCAATCATCTGGAAAATACTTAAGCACTAATATAATGAAGTATTCAAGTGATTATAAATTAAAAGAACTAGTTACATAATCAGTTCAATAATTTTTAGAAAGATCCAAGGAATGCTTTGTTTTATGGGAAGACATCACTTGATTGATCTTCACTTAGTCTTTTGGAAACAATACAAAGCATTGGATGGGTCATTGTAGTGATGTGGTAATGATGCACAAAATATGGTCACTTAATTGATCTTGTTTCTTTGAAAACAGATCGCAGGGAACATCACTATGGTGATCAAGTAGTGATGACATGATCAATAAAGTGGTTACTAGAGTGATCTTGTTTCCTTTGGTTTTTGAAGAAATGGATCACCGGATGTTATCATTGGAGTGCTCTAGTATTAGTACTAGTAGTGATGCACTTTTAACACATCACTTGAGTGATTTCATACTTAGAAAGTTTTAGTCTTCAAAACACTTATAGACTCACTGTGGTGTTGTTCTAGTAATGCTCACTAGAGTAGTCACTCGAGTGATCTTAATGCATCACTTGAATGGTCACTTGAGTGATTTTATCTTTAAAAGTTTTCAAAGCAAAGATCACTGGACAGTTTACTGTGGTGATATAGTAGTGATAGGATTTGAGCACATCACTCAAGTGGTCACTCGAGTGATCTTATCTTAGAAAAATTTTCAAAATAGATCACTATTATGTATCACTGTAGCACTATGAAAGTGATGCAAGTTTAAACACATTACTTTAGTAGTCTATCTAGTGAGGTTAATACATCATTCGAGTGATCTTCTCTTTCACAACACTGATCACTATATGGTTCACTATGGTGATGTGGTGGTAATGAAATTTATTTGTGAAAACATTTCATCCGAAAGATCACCATGGTGGTTAAAACAAGTTTTATAACATCACTCGAGTGATTTATCAATTCTTGCAAGAAGTGATCCTTGTTTTTTTCCAAAATACTTTGCTTATCTTTTAAATCCTTTGCAAAACCTTTTTAAGCTTTATTATCATCAAAACATCGGATATAACAATATGAGGGTGCTATAAAAGCTCGGCATAGATAAGTTATGGTTGTGAACCTTTATTTATTTTGGACCTATTATAACGGTTGTAATATAACACCGGTTATGTATTAAGATGTAGTAAGGCTATACTATGCGTAATACTGTCATAATAAATAATGGTCTCAAGTAAATAACCATTATAAAATTCTGTAACGTATATAATGATACTTTCAAAATAACCGTTATATAAAAGTTTAGCATACATAATAGTCGCTATATAACAACTGTTATTTATTTGCTATAAAATGCTAACAGGTTTAATGAAATAACCGTCATATATAGTGTATAAATATATAATGGTTTTTATTTAATAACTGTTAACTTTTAAAGAATTTTTTTAAAAAAACAAAATGGGGATTCTCTTATTGCCCCTACATGCAAAACAAAATTGTACACAAATTTGTAAAGTACAAAAGCTCACATATCAAGTATAGCCATGCAATTTGGGATGGATCAAGACATTCCCTACTTTATGGCTAGGCTTAATATAACTCCCTACCGTAAAGTGCTTAAGGGGTAAGCAGTCTTAAAGAAGATTTGATAAAGAAGGAGGGGTTAGATCTATAGTATACTATATGTTCTTGTTGTTATGAAGCATATGACATTCTCTAAATCTAATCTTTCATTCTCTATCATGTGTTGCTCGAGGATGCATGCCCGTTGAGCCCTTTACGGTAGGAAGTTCTATTGAGTCTAGCAACAAATCCGAGAATGTCTTGATTCATGCCAAATTGCATGGCTTTACTGGATGTGTGAGCTTATGTTCTATTATACAGTTGACTCTTACAAGCAAAACTAAAGCAAAAATTCTATCTAATGCATATTTATATATATTATACCTTTTTTATCATAGATGGTATGACAATAAAGTATTCAGGCTAAGCAATAAGTTCAAGCACACAACACACAATTCCTTCTATAAGCATTTTGTTGTGAACATTGGAAGAGCTAAGTTAGATAGATGGCGACCTTTAGCTCTCTAGGATAACATGATTATAAGGGAGAGGTGAGTTGTGAATTGTGTTACCACTCTGTAGGTTATACATGTAGCCTGTAGAGATAATTATGAGTTATGTTCTCCCTTTATAAGTTATACATGTGACATGCGACAACCGTATAACATTTGGAGCTATTTGCCACACATTCAACATAGTAAAATCTTTATAAATTTTTAACAATATCTTGTAATAGGAGAGAAACCTTCTAGTGGAGATAAGAAAAAAACATGAACACAACTTAAATCAAAATCTAGCTACAAAACATGAAGTGAATAATAATAGAGAATGCAAAATGGAGAAGGGAAATCATACCTCCATATGATTAGAACAGACCACACAAAGAAATACAACTTAGCTAGGGTTGATGAACGAAAATGGGAGATATGAACGAAAATGAGTGTTAGGGCTTGCATAGCGACTCGAGCAGCTATCTCTAAGAAGCATGGAAAAAGCTTTATGGATGGCGTGGTTTAATTAAAAATGATAGTTGATAAATGGAAAATATGAACGGGGTAGTGGGGTTCTGAGGTTAGTAGGTTGAGGGTTTATATTTGACCTAAGAATAAGATGAGTATGCTAATGAATGAACAGCGGTGAGACGTTTAAATAGAGGGAAAAGTTTAACTTTATAACGATTCAAATATATCACCCATAATATATTGCTTTGTTGTTACATATATAACATAGTTATTATAAGAAATTGTTAGGTAATTTTAAAACATATATTATGGTTTATAGCTAATAACCATTAAATATCTGCAACATTTTTTAAAAATAATTAGGGGGTAATGCTATCGATTTTCAGCTATGTTAGATTAACAAACAACAATACAATAGACCATCCATAAAAACATAGAAATTAACCTAGCCCAACAACAAAAAAATAACAATATATAGCTAAAACACATAAATTAAATGTTTCTTTTCTTTTTCCAGTCTTAGCTTTTTTTAAGTTACTTTTTTTAACTTGAATTCTTATCTTCTTGTCAAGTAATAATTTTCCCTTCTTTGAAGCCAAAATGCCTTCATTATGATCGTGTTTGACATACAAAGCATCTTCTTCATCCAAATTTAATGGTTCAAGTAACCTCCCATTTAATAGATCATCCTCAACTCCATTAATCATCTCCTCATCAATCACTTTATTTGTCAACAAAACAATAGACCATCGATGTTTAGAAGGATTATGGACATATAACACTTGCTTAGCCTAAGAAGCCAAAATGAAAAGCTCTTCTTTATACCCTTCCTTATTCAAATTCAATTGTATCAATCCTAAAGCATCAATTCTTAAGACGTGATTATTGTCAACCCACTTGCAACCTAAAATGGCAACCTAGTAGGCAATATAATCTAACTCCTAAATGTGCTCAATCACCCTAAAGTATGACATCTTCACATAGATAGAATTTCTATCTTTGGAACTCGATACATGTGTGGTGTTATTTACATTTTGCTTCGATCATATTGCTCTTTGGTATAGAATGTAAACCTATTCATGATATAGCTTGCGTAAGATGCCACTTGATTGCTTGAATCGTATGCTAATAACTTCAATTTACTAGAAACCGATTTAGGATTAGCTCTATACTCACGAAGGACTTGGTCTTTAAACTCTGTTATAAAATATTAATTGTGTTGTTGAGCACACCATCTTTCTCCTTTATAGGGATTTTTCCTCTGAATTTGATACATATGGTTAGATACATACTTGTTAACCTCCTAGAGTTGTGTAGCACATATAGGTTTGCTTACTCCAACTATTGGTATGATATGGTTACAATTTTCTTACCTATGATCTCCTCCCTATTAGTCCTTTTTCCCACATACTAAGACATGTGAAGCCCAATATCGCTTACATGCTTTAAGTATATGGCAAAAAATTTAACAAACTTTTTATAGATATATTATTCAACAATGCAACCCTTTGGACAACTCTAATTTTTCACAAACCCTTTCATTATCTTCATGAAAGCTTCAACAAGGAACATCCACCTTAAATAGGTTGAGCCACAAAGTTGTACCTCTTTAACTAAAAAAGTTGTCAGTGGACCATAATGTATGAAAATGCTAGAGGAAAATACATCTCAAGCTCACACAATGTGTATGATTTAATTTTGCAACCTCGAAAATTTTTTAAGGTCTATCACTTTATTGCAAAGTGACTTAAAGAAGAAGCATAACTTGGTGATTGCAGCTCGCACCTCATAAGGCAAGATACCCTGTATAGCCACCGGAATCAAGTTCTCCATCAAGACATAGCAATCATAAGATTTTAATTCGATCAACTTCAAGTCCTTCACTGACACGAGTCTTCTGATATTTGAAGAGTAACCCTGTAGCACCTTAAATGAAACAAGGAACTGATCAAAACTAGTTCTTTCTTCCTTTAATAGTGTGTAAACTGTGGGATGAAGAAATGTAATGTTTCCCTCTCCTCTGGTGCTAATTCTTCCCTTATTCCCATATCAACCATGTCTAGCCTAGTATTTATATCATCTTTAATCTTCCTTGGCATTTGGAGTAATATGCCAATAAGACTTTCACATATAGTTTTCTCAATGTACATAACAAAAAGAAAATTTCTAACATCTAGGGTCCTCTAATAAGGCAAGTAAAAAAATGGACTTCTTCTTCCACCTACTTGTCCCAACATTCCTTACAAAAGGTTTACCAAAAAGACATTTTATATCTTTCAAATTTTCATATACATGTTCACCAGTTAAAGGTTGAGCTGTCCTACCATCTTCTGATTTCCCATTAAAATATTCTTTAAACATAGGTAAAGATCCTCCCAAAGTAGCCATCTTCGATGTCCCATATAGGAATTCTTCATGCCATGCTTCAATCTAATTGAATGTGTACCCTCTTTACAAATTGGACATCTAGGTTAGCCTTTAATACTATATCTTGATATTGCCATATGCAGAAAAGTCATTGATAATACCAAAGAGCATGGCTCTCAAGTTAAACGTTTCTTCCTTATGAGTATCATACACCTTGACCCCATCATCCCATAAGCACTTCAGTCTTCAATTAGTAAAGCTAAGAAGATATTTATGTCATTCCTGGGTTGCTTAGGCCCCAAGATTAACATAGACAACATGGAGTGCTTGTACTTCATGCAGAGTCATAGAGAAAGATTATAGTTAAATAATATTACCAGCCACGTGTTGTGGGTACTGCTTTGCATCTTAATCGAGTTTATCCCATCAGTAGCCAAAGGCATAAGTTCCAATAATCTTTAGCAAATTCAGGGAGGTTCATATCAAACTTCTTCCATTCTAAATAATCAACAAGATGTCAAAGAATGTCATCATCTGTCCTTTCATCTGCATGCCACCTTAAATTTTTGCTTTATTAGGATTGCTATACAGGCGTTTGAATCTTGGTATAATGGAGAAATGTCATAATGCCTTATTTGGGCTCTTTCTGTTCTGTTGGTAGCGTGGCTCCTCACACATGGGATAATGTGTTAGAGATGTATATCCATTCCTGAACAAGACACAATCGTTGGGCACTACTACAAAAAAAGCCATAAGTGGTGCTTATTTTTATAAATACTATAGCGCTTGCCTTCTAATTGTTAGACCTGGCTGACACCCAAGAGGGGGTGAATTGGGTGTACGATAAGAAGGTCTGATATTTTAAATTTATTTTCACAACTTATCAAATCAATACATATGGAACTATAAAATCATATACAGATATATAGATCATATATACTGGAAATGTAAAAGCTTAGGGAAGAGAATATGCAAACTGTGATTTATCCTGGTTCGGTCCAATCCACGATGACCTACGTCCAGTCCCCAGGCTCCTCCTGAGGTTTTCAATCTACTATCTTCTTGTTTAATCGGGCACAAGAACAACCGCTACAAATCTCTTATGAAGTCACTCCCCCTTATACACTGTAAGGTTTACACTCTCTTACGGTAAGTTGAGCAAAGCAATCCCAAAGACCTTTCTCTCTTGCTTACCCGTGCAAGTCTTACGAGCAGAAAGTACTACTGGTAATTCTCTCTACAACTTTCTTGTAAGGTAATCAGCCCTCTCAAGGTCCCTCTACCTTGAGATCAATACAGAAGTATAGATGAAGTGTTTACAGACTCTCTCACAGAGTAGATAAATCCTCACTGAAGTACAATACAAATATTCACACTCTCAAGTATACATGATATATAAACAGATAAGAACAGAGAGTATATGAGGCGGACAACTTATAATATCAGCATATTGACATAGTTGGGTTCTGGTCGCTCGTGTGTCTGTTTGTTGTAGTATATCTATATTTTCTTCTTGAATGCTTCAGTTTATATAGAAGATAGGTTGAGAGCCGTTGGAGCATTCAAATATTTTTTCGTTGAAAGCCCATCGTGTGTCTGACAGATACTTCAGCGTTTTCTATTGATCTAACAGATGCTTCAGTCGTTGCTTACAATTAGCACGTTATTGGTTATTTGTTGAATATTGCTAGTGCCCATAACTAGTTGCCGTCGAATGTTGTTCCGATGAGTGGTAGTGGATAACACCTGAAATACACTGACAGAAAATAGCCGTTAGAGAATCTTTTAAATATCACTCGAGTGATTATACATTTCACTGGGAGTGTTTTCTCAGAAGTAATATTTTACTCGGGTGAATTTTAACTTCACTGGCAGTGATTTCTGAAAACTGAAGAATCACTGGAAGTAAACTTGATTTCACTGGAGGTGTATTTCAGAAGATAATATTTGACTGGTAGTGATCTCCATTGATTTGGAAGTGATTCTTATTCTGAGATGGCTTTCACTGCGGTGCACTAGATTACTAGCACTGGAAGTGATTTTCTCAGGATAGTATTTTACTCGAACGTTCAGACAGCTTCTGGAGGTGTTTCTGATAAAAATAGTGAATCACTCGATCTATCAGTAAATTCTCTGGCTGAGATGTCAATTCACTTGAGTGCAGCATTACTTCACTGAAGGTGATTTTCATGAAATAACATTGCACTCGGATGGCTCACAATATTACTCTGGTGATTTCATGTTTCTGTCAAGCCTGAAAGTGATTTATCAAAATCAGCACATCACTTGAATTATCAGTTCATTCACGGATATCTCACAAACGGAAGATCACTTGAATGGATATTAGTTCATTGGAAGTGATCTGGTACATATTGGTAATCTCTGGAAACGATCAGTTACGGCACTGGAGGTGATCTGAAGAATTTTAATATTCACCGGAAGTGATTCAGCAACCACTGGAAGTGATTTGAGAGAGTGTGTAATTCACCGGAAGTGATTCAGCATCCATTGGAAGTAAACTACGAAAATAACATAATCACTTGAGTGATTTTGGCATCACTGGAAGTGATTTTACAAACAGTGAATTTTTCTTGCAGTGATTTCAGGCGCACTGGAAGTGATTCTGAAAAATCTCATATCACTCGAGTGATTTTGGCATCACTGGAAGTGAAATACAAAACAGTGAAAAATTCCTACAGTGATTTTGGCATCACTGGAAGTGATTTGCCATATCACTCGAGTGAATTCTGGAATCACTCGAGTGATATGTTCTTCAGATCACTTTTACTTCGTTGTTGCGTTTCCAATTCATCAGCAAACAGGGGTAAACTTCCAGATGACGTAACTCTTCGAATATGACTCAAAAATTGCTATATTAAATATCAATGGAAATCTCTTGAAGTCTAGTTTCATATGGCACCGGTTTCAGATCAATTGGATTTGTGGTTTGAGAGTTATAGCCAAAATACCAAATCTGTTCCAGAAAGTGATGCTGATATGAAGGCATGATTCGAACACTTATATATCCTTCGTCTGAGCTCCTTTGATGTTTCTTATGGTGTCAAAATGACGCATTGGGAGTCTATTTTCATATGCAACTGGTTTGGTCTCAATTGGAGTTGTATTTTGAGAGATATGATCCAATAACCAGGCCTCGCTCAGCTGGACGAAAAACAGAGTCTGAAAAAGCTGCAAATCACTCGAGTGAACAGTGAATCACTGCAAGTGATTTTCACTATTTTCAGAATCACTCGAGTGATTCTGAAATCACTCGAGTGATTGTTAAAATCACTCGATGCTACAGTGCTGCTACAGTAAGCTACAGTGAAATACGCTACAATACTGTATGCTACAGTACCCACTGCTACAGGACCCATAGAACTTGAATCTTCATATTTTTCATTAATTCTTGCAAGTTCTTCATTTCTTAATTTCTTTCTTCCATAGCTTGACTAATCTACAAGATATGCAATATTAAATAGTAGTTAGTCAAGGTAAGAGACTAGTATATTTTGCAAACTTTTGCTCTCTTAATATTTGACATCTATATTTGTCATCATCAAAACTAATTATATCTAACACTAATGCCACTAAAAGACGTTGTGATGCTTTTTAAAGATGTGGCTTTTTTTCTTAAAAAAAATAGCTTCATGTAGTACTTCCTTGAGGAAAGGCCACAGGAAATATGGACAAGTTTTATTGCTTCCCTAGCTTGTACACACTTCGCATGGCGCTTCTTCAAGAAAGAGCCATAATAAATGACACATATACCTTCAAGGAAGAGCCATGGGAAGTGACACTTCCTGTGACACTTTCTCAAAGAAGCGCCACATAAAGTATTTTTTTTTAAAAAAAATAATTTTGCATAATTGTTTTATTTTCTTAACGAACTCTGTATTTATAGTCCAAATCTACAGCAATTTACAATACAAATCCACAGAAAAATGAATAAAATCAAACTATAATGAAATAACTCTAAACAAATAACTAATTTATAAAATCACTACTAAATATATTTATAACAATTGTAATATACAAGTAATTTTAAGTGAATAAGAAACACAAGAATAGGCAAGAAAAAACTTAGGTACCTAAATATTAGCTAATTGCCTGAACAGTCAACTTAGCAAAATGTTGATCTTCATAATACTACATAAGCCCTCTCTTTAAGTCACAAATAATCAATGAATTAATCTCGTAGCATCATAATAATTTTTTACAACTCACAACAAAAGAAAACATATTTACTAATACTACATATCATAGTTAAATTAATTAGTTGCATTACAAGCCAACAAAAATATAAGTGTTATGATTATTTCACTTATGCAACTCATCAATAACAACTACTACAACAGCTAAAAATTATAACTACTACACATATCTTCACATATACAATTTATAAATAGTAACATGTAATTTTTAACATATACAATTGAGAATAGTTTTTTCAAATTTCTTAATAAATTAAATATAAAAAAACACTGGTCAAATTAAACTAGTAATAACTGATAAAATTATAATTGTAAGCTCAAAAATTAAAAAACTTGCAATGTATAGAAAGTTTAACAAGAGAGAGTTATAACTTTAAACAAATACCTGAAAAAAATTATAAACACACATAAACCTACAAGCTAAGATTTATGGTAGATTTTAAACTTAAAAAAATAAAAGGAATCTCTAGTGCCGATCAGCAGAAGCTTCTATATATATATATATATATATATATATATATATATATATATATATATATATAAAAGACTTACAAGGGAGCTTCTATAGGAGGAGACACGAAGAAGAAGAAAAACTGGGAGACCAAGCTTTATAGTGCCGACGGAAATTGGGACCAAATGTTAAAGAAATATGGAAGAGGAGGAGGAGACAAGAAACAAAAAAAAAGTAGGGAACCAAAGAAGCTTCTATACTTACCGTCGTAAAAATAGAGAGGAGGAAGTGGGGATAATACCGTGGGTTATTGGTGAAAATAGAGAGGAAGAAGTGGAGACAAAGTGTTATATAGGAAAAAGGGAGTGTGGAGAAAGGATAAGAAAAGGTGGTGGACCAATGGACTAGGGGCCAAAGGGATAAGATTCTGCTAGGAAATATAGAGCTCAAGAAGATGATATCACAAATCTGGATCTAGATTTTAAGATGATGTCCCATATTTTAAAAAAAAAAAATAGAGCCTTATATGATGCTTGGTTAAGCAAGCGCCACAAAAGGCATTAAGGTAAGCTATTTCCAATATTTTTTTAGAACGAAAATACGGCGCCTAAGAAAGCACCATATAAGGCATTAAAGCCAGCTAGGCAAGCGCCATAGCTGACCCATAAATTAAAAAAGAAAATAAAAACAATGTTAAGCAAGCTCCAAACAAGCCCATACACTGGCTGTGGCACTTGTAATAGCAAGCGCCACAACTTCTAAATTTTTTTTATATATAAAAATAATTATCT
Source organism: Albizia julibrissin (assembly GCA_037074505.1). Taxonomy (NCBI): domain Eukaryota; kingdom Viridiplantae; phylum Streptophyta; class Magnoliopsida; order Fabales; family Fabaceae; genus Albizia; species Albizia julibrissin. The sequence goes on from CM073484.1 coordinate 23,966,618, forward strand.
TTGGCACTTCTTTAAAGAAGTGCCATTAGAGGGGTGTCACTAAATCTCTCTTTTATAGTAATGGGGGAAAGCATGTATCTTCTTGTAGTTAAGGCTAACAGAGGGCAACATCTTTTTTGCGGCATATGTTTTAGGTGGAAACACGTTTTTAGTTGGTAGTATTTTATTTAAAACCTCGAACAATTATGTGAAGCATGTATTAGACCACCCATTTCTTACCTTCAAGTTGTACAACATCAATACATCGCTAAATAAGATAAACTCAGTGTACCCCTCATATAATGGCTTCATCGTGCTGCCCTTCAAAGTTTCCATCAATTTTTGACAATCCCAAATGTCCTCTTCTAATGCCTTGGCCATATCATCGAGATAGTCGACATCAAATGCACTTATGTTGAAATCAGGTGATGTACAACTTTCCGTATATTCAACATTGCACTGATTGTCTCCCCATGCCTCTTCCAACATGTATAAGTAGGATTGATTCCATAAACCACTAAGTGTGACATACAAATTTCTCATTCACACCATTATACATTTCTATACTTTACACAGAGGCAAAGAATCAAATCGTCGTTTGGGGGATTATGCACAAATACAAACTTAAAGAAATTTTTTGCCACATCCTAATAGTCTCTAGTTAGCTGATCAACATACATCTACTATTTATTCAAAGACCCATCTATCATAAACCTTATAGAAACAAAAACCACAATCAAAACCTAATAATTATCCGTGCCCAGAATAAATTCATGAAAATGCACAATAAAAGAAAACCATGAACCTTATGTCAACCATGTAGAAGTTGAAGAAAGAAAACTCTAAGGTTGAACGGATGACTTTCTCAGAGTTGAAGATCTATAGCTTTTGATCAAGTGTGAAAGTTTTCAAATGTCAAATTGATTGGATGTTTTACAAATAAACACCCATTATAGATTTTAAAGTCTTACATAATGGTTAGTTGATAAGAATCACTAATATTTTTATTTTTATAAAGGTTATATTCAAGTAACCGTAAGGTATGTTATCAATAAGCCTACAGTGTTTAATGTCTTACATAATGGTTAGTTGGTAACAACCGCTAATTAATTTTTACCTTTATAAAGGTTATTTTAATTAATTTACCAAGAGTTATGTTTATCAGAGTTTTTTAATAACAACCATAAGGTATGTTATTATTTTTTGTATATATGTTTAAACCATTACATTAATATATTCTTATATATAAAAATTAAAAATAGAAATAAATAAAACATATCCATCATCCTTAGAGGAGTGATTTGAATCATATGAAAAGATGAGTACGAGCGATGCAGAAGTGGTAGCAATGAAGAGGTGGAGGAGTAGGTTGGGAAGGAGGAGCACGACGAGGGTATGGATGTTTGGTGGGAGGAGGAAAAAAGTAAGCGGTGGTGGAAGAGGTGGAAACAAATTAGACGGGGGAGGAGTAGGTTAGGAAGGAGGATGAAGCAAAGCAGGCAGAGTAAGAGCAAGTTAGAAAGGAAGAGGAAGAGAAGCAGGCAGAGGAATGGGTTGGGAAGGAGGAGGAAGAGAAGCAAGCATAGGAGCAGGTAAGGAATGAGGAATCTTCAACATTTCTTTAAAAGCAACATAAGGAACAGAAGGAGGTAGAGGTTAGGAGGACGAATCTCCAACATTTCTTCAGCTCATCACCTGACCATGATGATGAAGAGAACATAATAAGAGGGTAAAGAAAATGTATGAAAATAGGGAGTTTAAAAAGATTAGAAGTGAAGCCTGTGATGGAAGTTGAAGAGGAATCATTCCAGGAAATTATATATGTTTTTTCTTGCGCCATGAGTTTTAGGGACAATTGTTTTATAAACTCCATTATTTAGCTATGAATTCAAGATGATTGTTTCGAAAGAACAATTAAAGAACCATTATTTATCATATTTCAAAACAATTGTTTTATAATAATCATGAGCATTGTCCTTTTTTTTTTTACAATAGTATATTTAAAAAAACATAATAGTGGCAAGTTCATTAGGCTACTTGTCACTAGAGGAGTGGCTAAGATCATTGTTAGGATCATGGTCAATCTCATAATTATCAAGTAAAGAAAGCCTTCTCAAGGCATGGTCAGTGTATTCTGCATGCCGCAACATTGCGTCAAGTTGTGGAAGCATAGGATATGGAGGCAATGAAGGAGGTGGTGGCAAAGCAAGAGGACAAGGACGAGGAGGTGGAGGCAGCAGTAGATGAGTGGAGGATGGGGAGGAGGAAAAGGAGGAGGTGGAGGATGACGCCGAGAGCTTTTTGGCAATTCTTCAGCACGGCGTTTCATCTTTGTGATTGAGGTAACAAAAAGAAGAGACGATAAAGAAAATGTGTGAAAAACAAATGAAAATGGGGAGTTTAAAAAGGCGTATGGAACAAATGAAGGGTTGGAAAAGAACCATCATTGCACATGTTAAAAGTTGAACGAGATGTAATAAAAGGGTATCTGGTTCTCTTGACTATCATTGGGTAACGAGTTTCGTAAGTTTTAATTTACGTTTATTAAGTTAAAACCATTAAATATATTGGTTCCTTGGAATCCTGGTAAAGGAATAATTTACGGTTATTAATTAATGACCGTAAAGTATGAAGATTTTTTTAAAATATTTTAAAAGTATAATAGTAGTGTTCGGTCACCACTACCACCACTACTATCATCATCCTCCTCCTCTTCATTCTCACCATCGGAGGAAGGAGATGAAGAGTCTAATTGATGTTATATTCAACCTCATTGTGATAAAGTATGAGGTTCAACTTAGTGTTTAGCCTGTTGGCATATGCCGTAAGACGCCTTATGTGACGGTCAAGGCCTACCAACAGCCACATCATAGCCTCCATTTCAGGAGAAGGTGGAGAAGGAGGAGGACATCGTGGTGGTGGTGGAAGAGGTGGCGATGGTAGTGAAGGAGCTCCTTAGAATGTTAACATGATGGAGAGAAGGAGGAGGCCAATAAAAAAAATAGTAAGAATCACAAGGAATAAGTTTGTTTAAATAGAGGTTTAACGAATGTTACAAAGGGTTATGACTTATGAATGTCTGACGATGTTATAAAGGTTATGACCAATGAACTGATACTTAGGGAAGCCAGATAGTTTGAAAGTATTACGTGACGGTTGTTTCTAAAGACCGTTATATTTTGTCTTTGCTAATATAAGAGGTTGGAAGTCGAATTGTTGGTAAGTGTTATATGGTGGTTATTTAGAAAAAACTATAACTTTTGTTACTAAATAAATTATGATTATTAACTACAACTATTATTTTTTTGTTTTCGCTAATTTCGCCTCTCAATACATGACGGTGAACATAATTAACCTTTACGTTAAAGTGTTATATATACTTGCACCACCTCCGTCTCGACATATATAATGCTTATTAATTATAACCATTATGTATTAGGTATTATGAACGTGAAAATCTATAGTAGTGATATTTTTCACTTTTTATATGAACCACGGAAAATTGAACATTGTGATCAATTTCATAGCTCATGTAAACATGTCTTTCTATATTATTTCTGGCCTGCAAGTCTTCCTATATTTGCGGGTCAAAGACCTATATGAAATCTAGTTCAGATTTGTTTACTTATTATAATCAAACATGCTCTTAAAAAAATTTATAATATTGGTACCATGTGAAAAATGAAACATGGGTTGGTATCAACAATTTGCCATTTAATTAATAAGTTGACATTTAACCCCCAAAAAAATTTTCCGAAATGATTCCTGACTTGTGATAATTACAGCTCATCCAAGACGAATCACAGAAAATTACAAAACATAGAAACTTATTACAGCAACGTTATCACATGATTTTATTACTAAGAAACAAGCCAGTCTAATAATTTTTTTTATCAACCCCGGCTATGTTTAATATGTAGTATTAAATTTTGATGGATTGAGACTAGAGACTAGGATTGAGATTGAGAGTAGGAGTGAGAATGTGGTTTTAAAATTACTTTGGTATAGAGTAATATTTGGAGGGATTGCTTAAAGTAATTTTATTTCATAATTAATCATAAATTATATAAAGACTAGAATGCCCTTATAATAGATCAAATTTGTTCAGTACGCCATGGGAGTAAAAAACAGAGGAGCCATATCTAACCAAAAAAAAAAAAATACATGTCTTCTCCCCAAGACTTTGCAAATTGCAACCCCAACTGCAATTTTTATAAATTAGTTGTTTGACCAGACATGAATCTCATATGTTAGCCAAGACATTGTAGGGGAAAAGAAATAGAGAAGGGATTGAAGATCTGGGTGTGGGGTTGAAACTCGTGGAATTTAAACAAAAATCCATTTATAATGCTGAGTTAATGAATTCTTTTTTATTTATATGAAACCTCAAATATGTTGGGAGTGCTTTAAAAATAGAATCAGAAGAGTGTTATAACAACTTTGATTTAAAAATAGGGATACTCTGTTTGGAGAAGACTATATGATGTGAAGGGATTAATCAATGCAACTTATAGTGAATACATGACTCTGAGTTCAATTTTTTTTAATATAATTTCATTCCTTTTAGATACTCCTATTATCTTATTTATGTGATAGATGGATAACGGGAGAAAGTTTATTTTGATACTATTTATAACTCATATCATTAAAATTTTTATATGAATGTATAATTATATCCTTAATTTATTTTTGTTGAGTTATAATATTATTAAATAGGAATAAATTTAAAAAGTTATTAAATTTTAAGATAGAGCCAACAAAATTAATTTTTTTTTCATTTTTGTGAAACCTCAAATATCTTGGGAGTGCTTTTAAAAATAGAATCAGATGAGTGTTATAACAACATTGATTTAAAAATAGGGATATTATGTTTTGGGAAGACTATGGTATAAAGAGATTAGTTACTGTTACGGATAATAAAAACCTAAGTCTTAAAAAATAGGGATATTATATATAGCGTTGCTGAACCGCTGGCTCGAGCTTAGGACAAACTATTTGTTACACTTCAAAAAAATTATACATGCATGTCTATACAATCAAATCTAAAAAGAATTTTTATTAAAAAAAATTACAGTCAGATCTCAAACAAAAGATAAAATGAAAAAAATAGTCTCAAATAATTTATTAATAGAGCATCTGAACTTGTCAATGACCCGCTCCTAGAGTTATCAATGAGACTATCTTTTCATCATAAGATTTTAAGAGCATTTTTTTTATTTTATCTCTTATTTGAGATCTGACTGTAATTTTTCCTAAAAAATCTAGAAAAAATAAATTAAAGCATTTAAAATTAAATCAATATATATAATATATTTTAAAACTCTGATTATTTTGGGGGAAAATTAAAAAAAATACTATTTAAACTTCAAAATCTCAAATAGGTGATTTAATAATAAAATGATTTATTAATTGTATTAATATTCTTATTAATCCCATTAACAACTTTACCAACGGGATTTTAAAGTTTAAAAGATATTTTTTAAAAATTTTCTCTTATTTTGCGACGCCTCGGCATCCACATGTGACTAATTTGACCACAATAAATAAAGGGAGCATCATTGACTTTTAAGGAGTAACAGTATTATGGGATAATTTTGTCAAAGGGCCAATTTTAGTCTTTTCAGTTAATTTTTACTGTTAATTAGTTAGATAAATATGCTAAATTAATAATCTATATGTTATCTACATCATTTTTGTTAATATGCAAATCTATCTTAAAAATCTATATGTTATCTACTTTATTTTTTTTTCAAAGTTAGATTTGAATCTTCTGAAGTAAATTTACACATTAACAAAATAACATGGATAATATAGAGATTATCAACTTAGCATATTTAGTTAACTAATTGTTAAAATTAATTGAGATAATGGTCAAGATAAAATTACTCCCATTTTGACACTTCCAGGATAAAATTACCCCCAAAAAACTTCCAGCGCAAAATAACCACTTAACCTGATTGTAATATGTGAAACTATGAACAGGAAAATATAAGTCCAACAACTACATAATTAAACTTTAAATAATTTATAATTAAATTGATTTTTTTTATTTTTACTATTAAATTATTGATACTAATAATGATAATAATACTGAGGTAATAACATTATTACAGAAGGATGGAAATTAACTAGTTACAAAATCATTTTAAACATTGTCAAATTATTTTTCCTTTCATTGGATGTATCACGTGAGTTACTTGATAATGGCATCTAAAGTATTATTTTCTGTTTGTTTGCCATTAGTAAAGGGATTTTTTAAAGGAAACTTTGTTGAAAGATTTTTCGTTACAAAATTTATTATCTAAAGATACTTGAAATTTTTTTGAGAAACTCAAGTGTAATAGAATATATGCAACTCATTTTTAATAGGTGTAATTCTTCTTGAATTGTGTACAACACATATTTAACTATCTACAAAAACAAAAAACATTTATATATAGTTGAAAAATAAATTATATCTACTTAAATACTTGTCCCTCCTGTTTGAGACATTCTGATGTATTAATTGTGAGTACATGTTCCTATGGAAATTTACATCTGATCTTGATTTCACTATGTTGTGATTTTTGAGTAACTAGCTTCTTTCACTAAATAGATCCAATCTGGTTAATATGGATATTTTTTTCTCTTAATTCTTGACCATTTGAACCAACCCAATTGACATATCAAATTTATTATTATTAATGTTTAGCTTCAAAAAATATTAGAAGCAAGCAGAATAAAAGGTATATTCGATATTTGTTTATATAATTAAGGATATAATTTTTTAGAGTAAATTTTTGCAAATTTATTTGTATAAATTGTATCCAGTTTTTTTGTCTGTTTCACTTGGAAGGTTCTTCATTGTCTAAATCATGTAATTAAGTAATTTGTTTATTTACAATATTTTCATCTAATCATTTCGTTAATTTATTGTTTATATATGAATGAATGTTTATTTTGTTTTAAAAAAACATTGCATGTGGAACATGCAAAATCAATATTTTTATTTTTTTTATATTCATACATTTGCGCATTCCCAATCAAAACGTTCTTACTTTTAGGAAGGGTCTTCACCGATGGAAGATATATTTATAATTGTTTTGGGAGAATGACATTTGAAGACCCCTTTTAAGAGACATTATTACATTTGAGAACCATAAATTATTGATTTCTCAGTGACAGAATATGGGGTTTATTGGCTGAAATTAGAATTGACTAAAATGCTAATTTTATTTTTAAAAATTAAAGTATTTTAATAAATTATATATATATATATAAACTGAATCTTATATTTCTAACCTATCTTTAATATGTCTAGTAGTTATCGTTAGAGTTTATAACAAAAACTTCATTTAGTCAGTAACTTACAAGCTTTCCAACTATGTTACTTTTTTTTTAATAATTAATACAATTCATATGTTTTCAAACTAGTTTTGGGAGAGAAGAAAAAATTAAATACTAAGCATCAATTAGAGAAAAAAAAGCAACTAAGCTAGTTGAAAATTAAAAACATAAAAAATAGATTGAAAATGCATGAAATGTTAATTGGGAAAGTAAGGTGACCCAGTTTGAAACCTTAATGTTTTATTAAAGGGACACTTTAACCAGCTTAATTTATTTGTAATTTTAGTCCAAAACTATGTATTTTTATGAAAAATTTGTCGAAATTTTTTTTATTACAAAATATTTTGTTTGAAGATGCTAAGACCCATGCCATTTGAGCAGGTACAAGTTTTTTTTAACTGTCCGTAACATATTTTAAGTTATATGTAAATATTTTTCATTTTGCACTTATAATTGAAGATAAATTATACACAATTGAAGAAAAGTTATACACATTGAAGATATGTTGTGCCTAGGTCCCTAAATAAATTTAGATAACTATAAAATTAGTAGTAGCTAGGGTTATTTTAGCAATTTTCCTTATTTTTATCGTGGAAAAGTGACTTTTTTTTTTAATGTGGCTTTTATAGAAGCCAAATAGAAAAAAAAAGTCATACTGTTGATGTGATTTATGTTTGGATTAGCAGTAAGAGAAGTGGTTTTTTTTTCTAAACCCAGTGAAAAAAAGTCAGAAGCTACTTCAATGAACTTCTAAGAAAAGTAGCTTTTTTTCTAAAAGCCCATTAAAAGCTAATATGTTCACAAACGCGTCCGCAGATTTCAAATAGGCTTTTATCCTCCAAATAAACTTTTTTCCCTCCCTAATGAGATCCCAAACAAGTCCTAAGTATATTAAAAAAAAAAAGGGTGCTTCACTTACAAGTATCATGCCAATTACAATCTTGATTTGCATTTGTATTTTCATATCCATACTTAGATACAAGTGGCAACTACTGATGTAAACCATAACAACAATCATATTAATTAGACGACAAGTACATTTACGTACTTAACAACTAATTTCATCCAAATACTTGGTACTTTTTTTTTTAACATGCTAAGCAACCGTAAAATTTTCTAGCCATTGATCAATAGTAACCAAACAAATCTTTCGGGCAATAAAGGTTGGCCAAGTTGGTAAAATAACTGGCTTATAACCATAAAGTCATTAGTTTTAAATTCCAACAATATAAAGAGCTTATCTGATAAATAATTTATAAGTATTTCTGTAAATATTTTTTTTTTTTAGTCAAAGACATATCTTAGTCCTGATGAGCTTCAGCACCCATATCATTTAAACTTTTTGTAACCAACAAAAAATCTGTGGTGTAACAAGTTTTCCTTTGCAACCTTCAACGAGGAAAAATGAGCGACCCAGGATTTGGCAGTCCCTAATGCAAAGAAATATATGGCACATGGAAAGTCAAGCAACCGCCTTCCACTTTCGCAAAATGGCCTTGTGTTGAAGCTTCTCCATGTTTTGTTTTACAAAAAAGATTAATTATATAAATAATTGTAATTAATTTCAAACGTGAAAATACAATTTTACACCTCATTAAATTTGAAAAAAAAACTGAAATTTTTAGAACTCAGTCATGTTCAAAAAATTTGAGCTCTTTTTCTTACTCCGACATTGTGAAATGCGAGTTTGGTGATGTGAAGAACAAAAGCTTGACTTTTTCGAACACGATCAAGCTTTAAAAATTCCAGTTTTTTTCTTTAAAAAATCAATAAGGGATAAAACTATATTTTCACATTTAGAATTAATTGTATTAAGGTTTCTTTAAACTTCATTGTAATTTAATGAATTTAAGGGAATTGATTGCCATGAAGTCTGTTGATTGATATCTAGTTACAATTTTCCTAATAAGGTTAGTGTTATAGATTTTGGGAATAGGGAATTAATAAAACACTAGTTTTGTGTAAGGACTGGTGGTGGTAAGTGGTAACTACAAAAAATTTGAAGCAGTCGTATTGACGTCCTTTTTCCAAGGTGCCACCAAAATCAAAATGGACGGAAGACTATTATCGAGCAAATTCTTCTTGCATGTAAGGATATTAATGTTGTTCAAGGATTTAGAGAATGTTGGGGCGACTTGAGTAACAAACATTTAAAGAATCAATAAATATCCAATAAAATATTAAAACTTTAAGCACTTACGAAAATACTACCTCTGATCTTTACAATAAACCCAATTAATTAATTTAGGTAGATTAATGAAACTAATTAAAGTATTTTAAAATATTTATATTTATTATTTTTTTTCTAAACTAATTTGACTGGCTTATAAACCGATATATAATTTAATGATACATATAAGTATTTTAAATACATTATATATGATGTATTTAAATAATTCATTTAGTTTCTTTAATTTTTTTATATTAGTTAGCTAGGTCTTATATTAATAACTTACACTAGTATTAAGAAATTAAAATTTAAGGTATGCTTTGTTAGGCTAATAACTTTTAATAACATAATTACCATTTAAATTTCTTCAATCAGCATTTTTTTATTAAATAAAACTAACGGTATTAATATTAAGAGACTAAAAATACTTAAAAGATTAAACTGAAATTTGATACTCATAATTTTAGAGTATCCAAACTCAAAAGTACTCTTTTGGGCTTTTTTTATAAGTAATTTTCTCTTTTTTAGAGTTAATCTTTTTTTTATAAATTACTTTCTCCTTATGTCTCAAAATTTAAACTATTTATTCATTTTCTCTCCTTATTAAATACACATATTTATATTAATTACTTCACTCATCACTAATTCTCTTGCTTTTACTTATTTATTACACATTCTCTCTCATATATTATATTTGTACTCTCTAATATTTATTACTCATTTTATTTCCCATGATCCTTTCATAAATAGGAGTATATTTAAAATAAATATGATATTTTAAACTAATCTTAACCATCAATTTATTTTAAATAATTAGAATAAAAATTGTTTATAAAAAGAATGGGGTATATTTTAAGTTGGGAGAATTATATTTACTTCCCACTGAAAAAAAAAATAAAAAAAATGATTTTATTGGACAATTCTAAAAATATGAATTAACAGTGTGATTGATAACTTCATATAACTAATTTTTTTTCTTAAAAGGGTCCGGATGTAATTGCCCTTTTTTTAAGTTCCATTCGACAGGGTTGGAGGCTAGCCTCAGACAGCTATGATTCAATGCCTGTTTCCACGAGAGGGAAACAACTTGACTTTGAGATTCAAGCTCGAATAAGAATACAGTTCCCCCGAAATCACGGAACCTTCCAGGCCTTTAATCTTTTTTGCTCCCTTTTCCACTTCATTTATTTTCTCCAATGAATCATATCTGCCTCGTCATCTCCTAGCATTTATTACATTCTTCAATTATTGGTAAGTTTTCTGGCAAAAACAATTATTGGTAATGTTACTGTTATTCACATCAATATATCCCCACCAAAGCAAAATATAAATAAATGGCCCTACATTTTTGTTTAACCGAATATGGCCCTATATAGAAGAATGCACTATAACAAGATTTAAGACTCCTTAAATAGATTATCAAATGTTGTATAAAAAGAACCAATAAAAAAAAGAACATTTTCTAGCAGATATCTTATATATTGGACTACTGGAGCGAGGGAATAATTGAAGATTAATACTACTAGTTGAATAAATGAGAGAAGTATTTTAGGAAAACCATTATAGATTATTCATCAAATAAAAAATAACTTTACTTCTTTTCTAATTCTTTATGAATAATTGTGTAAAAATGTCCTATAATTATTTATTGGGACGTGGTGATATTTAAGACCAGCCACGAATAGAGAGAGTTTTAGTGATAATTATTTTTTAAATTCTAGCCAAAAAAGTGAGATTTTTTCCAAGCGCATCCTCTTGTTGTTGTTATTGTTTTAATTTTTATTTAGAAACCTTAGTATGTTTTTTCATATCTTTTTCAATTCGGTTTTTTATTTTGGGACCAACTTTTTCAATGTGGAACACATATTATTATTTCTCAAATGCATTATTCCACAAGAAAAAAATATTTAATTTATCAATATCAATATTTTTATTAAAATAACATAACAAATCACACTATTCTCTATAAATGATGTACCTCATTTTTAACTTCGTACCAGACATTGAGAAATAGATCAGATCTAAAATATTTGGGGGGGGGGGGGGGAAGACTATTAAAATTGATAAAAAATAAATAAGTATATTAAATTTCAATAATTTTAAAGGGACTGATTTAAAATTTTTAAATATTACAAAATTTAGGAATCCACTTAATTATCCTTAGTTTTTTTTAATAAAAAATTATCAACCCCCTTGCTAATTCAGGAGCTCCAATGGTGGTGATTGGTGGCCATCACCAAAGATCCCACGGCCTTCCCTGCAACCGGCCGGTCACAGGAATTCCGGTAGTCTCATATATTTTTTTGAATTTTTTAAATAAAACTTTTAATATAGATATTTAAGATATATATATATATATATATATATATATATATATATATATATATATATAAAGTTGTAAATAGGATTGACTGGAGCTCCAACAGTGTCATATAATTTTTTTTAATTTCTCAAGTAAGAGTTATCAATATAGATATTTAAATTGTTAATATAAATACTAAAGTTTTAAGTCAACTGAAGCTCTGGTAGTCTTATATTTTTTTGAATTTATGAATTGAAAGTCGTCAATATAAATACTTACATTTTAAAATAGATGCTAAAGTCGTAAATAAATAATATATGAGAACGTTGGAGCTCCAGCTGACTCTATTTATGGCTTCAGTATCTATATTAATAATTCAAGTATCCATATTAATAACTTTTGTTTGAGAAAGTCAAAAAATATATATATGAGACTTTCAGAGTTCTGGTTGACTCTATTCATGACTTTAATATCTATATTAATAAATCAAATATCTATATTGCAACTTTTATTTGAGAAATTCAAAAAAATATATAAGATCATCGGTGACTGGTCGCTAGAGACAGAGCTCCAATAGCCAATCGCCGGCAAGGTTGCCAGATCTTCGGTGACGGCCTCCGCGATAGGTCACCATCCGGAGCTCTATCGGCTAGCATGGGAAGTTGGGGATTTTTTATTAAAAAAATTAATAGTAATTAGATAATTTTTTGAATATTCTAACATTTTAAAATTCTAAATCAATCGTTTTAGAATTATTAAAATTCAATGTACGGATTTATCTTTTATCAATTTTGACAGTCTTTTTCTATTTTTTTCCTACTAAAGTATAAAGCGAAAAATGCTAAACAAGTATATAATTATTTTATATCATGATTTTATTAAGGGCAAAGGGGCAAAAATACCCTTATGTTTTTCATAAAAGTGCACCCAACACCAAATATTTTCATTGGGAGCATAAATGCCCATCAACATTTCAAAATGGAGCTAAAATGCCTATCCATCTGCCACATCATCATTTTTTTGGGGGAAAATAACCATTTTTCCCTACAATTTTGTGAAATTTTATAATTTTACCCTTAGTAATTGTGTGATACTTTTAAATTAGTAAATGACCTTCAAAAATTCTGAAATTTTTCAGAATAAAAGTAGACATGATAAGCTTTAATTTTATAGGTCAAATGGAATTTTATTTGGTCAAAATGACCATTTTGCCCTTACAATTTTCGCAATATTTGAAAATTGGCAGATTTGTCACCAAACTTTAAAAATTCATATCTAATTGTATAGATATCCAGTTGGGGTGGTTCCAAAGCCTATGTGACCCTTATTAAGTCTAGTTTTATGGAAAAATATAAATTTTAACCAATAATAACCTCAAAATTCCCATAATTTTTATTTTTGAAGTTTGCTCCAGAAAAATATTAAATTCGCTGGGCAAAATTCAAAAATTCATTTCTCCTTGTATACAACTCCAAAAATTCCATTCAACTTATCAAATTAAAGCTTATCATGTCTAATTTTATTTTGAAAAATTTCATAATTTTTGGAGGTCATTTACTAATTTAAAAGTTTCACACAATCTGACTGACTCAACAGAAAATCACATTAACAACAACTTCAACTTGTGCCAGCAAATTTAACAAGGAGAAATGAATTTTTGAATTTGGCCCAGCGAATTTAACATTTTTCTGGAGCAGACTTCAAAAATAAAAATTATGGGAATTTTGAGGTTATTATTGGTTAAAATTTATATTTTTCCATAAAACTAGACTTAATAAGGGTCACATAGGCTTTGGAACCACCCCAACTGGATATCTATACAATTAGATATGAATTTTTAAAGTTTGGTGACAAATCTGCCAATTTTCAAATATTGCGAAAATTGTAAGGGCAAAATGGTCATTTTGACCAAATAAAATTCCATTTGACCTATAAAATTAAAGCTTATCATGTCTACTTTTATTCTGAAAAATTTCAGAATTTTTGAAGGTCATTTACTAATTTAAAAGTATCACACAATTACTAAGGGTAAAATTGCAAATTTTCACAAAATTGTAGGGCAAAATGGTTATTTTTCCCCAGAAAAATGATGATGTGGCAGATGGATAGGCATTTTAACTTCATTTTGAAATGTTGATGGGCATTTATGCTCCCAGTGAAAACATTTGGTGCTGGGTGCACTTTTCTGAAAAACATAAGGGTATTTTTGCCCCTTTGCCCTTTTATTAATAGGCTTATATCTCTCACTATTTGATTTTTTTTAATTACAATTTTATAAACTGCAAATAAAAAGGGGGAAACAATAAATATGTAAAAAAAATGTAACTTAATTTTTCATAACACCTTTATTAATGAGGAGAGTGAGTGGGAGAGACTAGAGAGAATGAATTAAACAAAAGATATAAGGGACATATAATTAATTAGGGATAAAAATAAAAATAAAAATATTATATGTTTAGATATCTTCAAAATATAGCTTATAAAAAGGATTAAACTCATTCATAAAATTTTGAAGTTTATAAATAGTACAAGGGAGTATTCTTTTTCTTTTTTTTTTTAAACAAAAAAGCTATCTTTTCTAGCAATAATTTACTTTGGTTTTTCCTAATTTGTGGCTTGCTATCTAAGCTGGCGTTAGTCGCTCATGATAGAAAAACTAGCTTTTGTGGCAATAATTTACCATTTTTCCTAATTTGTGGCGTTGGTGTTTGAATTAATTTTTAGAAAATAATTTTTACGATTTATAAAGTAAGTATATGAAAAGAGTTTTGTTTTAAATTACAAAAAGGAGCTTCTAAAACCACGGTTGTTAGCAAAAAGTACAAAGTCATGCCTTCTTATATATTTATATTTAAATTTATATTACCATGTATAATTTTTAATAGGTCTATTTACTTATATTCATTGAATCCAATTCTCCAATCAAATCTTGACATGTGGACAATTTTTATATAAGATATGACAATAAGATTGGATCGTATTTAAGCATTGTTGCTCTCCTAAAATGTTTTTTTACATCTATATGAACTCAAATTTGATATCTCCTATTTAAGTAGCCAAAACCTTTTTTACTAGAAACAACTCCGGTTAGTTGACGATATGTAGGCTTTTCTTAATAATAAAAATCCACATTGATACCAATTCAAATTCTGTTGGACAATTATTAATAATAAAAATTATATATGACAAGATTTGATTAGAGAATTAGGTCTAATGGATATAGGCAAATACACCTATGTCAGTTTTGTCCTTTTTATTATTAGACATTTTCCTATATATATAGGATAGAGTTTTGAAAATACTAATTACATAGTTTTTATGGTAAAAGTCAATATGATATCAACAAAAAAAAAAAGAACTATATATATTATAGAGTTACTATTTGCATAGTTGATAGTTTAAAAATAGTGTGTAGCCATGGGGATATATAGGTGTATATTTTTATAACAGCATCATATATATCACATATATCGAGTTCTCAATAATTTGTTTATTGTGTGCTTTTATTTTCTTACTTTATGTTTTGAATTTTAGCTTTCTTTTATATGCAAGCTTTGTTCTTATTAAATTTAAGAGGCATGGATCTCTTTGCCATTGACACGAAAGTCTAGGCAGTAGATGAAGAATTTATTAGAATGACGAAAAGACAAAACATTAGAGACAGTAGAAAGAAAACAAAAACAAAAATAAAAATATAATTTTGTAAAAATACATTTTATACATTTGAGGACAAAATAATAAAAATTATTTTATGACATCAATAAAATTTAAAAAATATTTCTTGTGTTTTCCCTGCAATTATATATCTTGATTTTGTTGTGATATAAAAATCAGGAAAAAAAATTCTGATTTAGATCTTTCTCACAAATTTTTAATGAGGAACTTTTTCCTAACTTTCTCAAATTCTTTTCCCTTCAATAAATAAAATGGTCCAGAAATTTTAATGAATCTCATTTTAATATCGTATTTTCTCCACATAAAATCTTCCAAAATAGGAAAGAATTTTGCATCAAATGTCTTATCGTTTTCTGATAAATCTCTCCATCGTTAATTAAGTCATATATTTAGCTATTTAACTTTTGTGTAATAAAAAATATAATCCCATGACAAGAGCAAAAAGTAAAAGTGTCTTTCCCCTGACCAAATTAAAATGTAAAGAAGAAGATTCCAGATAAAGTAACTTTCCATAAAGTCAAAAAAGTAAAAGAAAAAACGCTTAAAATTAGAATCATTGCTAACTTGTTATAACCTTTTTCATTGTTAAAAAAACGTGTTTGTATGTGAGATAAGAGATTGGATTGGACTCCCGATCATGGAATGTCATCGTGCATATAATTAAGTTTTTGTCTGAGTTAGTGCCTCTTTAATTTAGTGTTAAAAGTCTATAAAATCATGCTTGAACTTAAAAAAAGTGATTATGAAATCTTGAAATTCCAATCAATCACGATTTCACTTCAGTACAGCACTTAAGTGTTAAGTGGTGCTTTTGCATTAAAAAAATTCCAACCAAGGTTCAGAAACAAAAATTTCTTCTATCTAACCATCCACAGGTCCTTTCTTTTTTATTTATTTCTTGTTTAACATATGATGTCTTTTATTTAACATGTGTACCTCACATAAATTTTTAATAATGTTAGTTAATATTAAATGAAAATAATATTTAAATATTTACGTCAATTATTAAATTATTATTAAATATACTTATGAAAATGTAAAAAAGTTTATGAGATTCATACTCTTTTTTGGCAAGTACACATCGATAAATAATTTTAATAATTAAAATTCGAACACAATCAAATTTCCTCCAATTTCTTAAAATCACTTGAAAAAAATTATCCAAGTAGAAATTACAAATTCACGATTATCAAATATCACCTCTAATTAATGTTGTTTATAAAAATTATGGTAATAAAAAATTATATTTGTTCACCCCGAATCTAAGGTGACACTTAATAATTAATAATTTAGATCTTTTAAAATAAATTTTAACAGAGTTACAGGGAAGGAAGAGAACAAAGATATGAGAGTTTCCATCTTATGAAAAGTAAATAAATTAAAAAAAGATTAGGGAGTTGCTCCTATCATGATAACAACATAAAAATGGAAGCAGATTTTTTGTGCTGATATTTTATCATCAAATTTGAATTATTTGGCTGGGTTTGAAATGGACAGCCTAAATGTTTTGTTGTTACTTTTTTTTTAAAATTACATTACATTTTATTTTAAACGAACTAAAATACAAAAAATCTTCTATTATAAAATAATGATAAATTGTACCATCAGTAGTTGAACTCAATACGAGATTTTTCTAGGAAAAAAACTCAGTACGAGATTTCATTTTGGTCATTTACTTATATAAAGTGTGTTTTTTCGAATTAACACGGTCAAATTCGTGAGTTATAAACTTATATGAAATATGTAAATTTAAAAAAATGAGATTAAAAAAGTTAAATAAATTATTTAATTAATATATATATATATGTGTGTGTGTGTGATATGACCTTTTTAAAGTATTGTCATTCAATATTAGATCATGTATAAGTTTATAAATTAAGTAAATTAAATTCTAACTTCACTCTAAATTAGGTCTTATATTTAAAACAGGAGGAGTAATATATATATAGGAGAATATGCAAATTTAACAATGGACAATTTTTCTATGAGCACCTATAAGAATTAACTATTTTCGAGTGTAAAAGTAAACATAAACAATTTATTTAAAAGTATATATAACAACAATGTTAAAGAGACTTAACTTCTACTACTTTCTGCACTATAGGTCCTATCAATCTTCTCTCTCTATTATTTTAATAGAAAAATATCATTTAGATATCATGGAAACAATTTTGTTTCAGTTAATCATTAAAATATTCTAAAATTTCACTACACCCCTAAAATCAAAGTGAAATTAAGTTTTTTTAGTGAAAAGATAATAATACCCTTACTTAAAAGCATTTACAAAACATAATTTTTAAGGCAAATAAAGACCTTTACAAGACATATATGTGAATGACTAAGGAGTTTAAAAATTTTGGTCATTCACATATTTATCTTATAAATATCTATATTTGACTTGTAAAAAAAATTTTAACTTCCTAAATTCTTTTAAATCCTTTTATTTGTCTTGTAACTACAATTATTTATTTTATGAATACCCTTATTTGTCATATGAATTTTCTTATTTCTCATCTAAATGGTTAAAATGTTTTTGTTAACTCCTTGGTTTTCTTTGAATCCTTTTATTTGTTTTGTAAATGTCTTTATTTGTCTTAAAATGCCCATATTTTATCTTGTAAATGCTTTCATAAAAAACAAAGTAAGGGTGTTATTTTATTTTCACTAAAAAAACTTAATTTCATTTTAACCCAAGAGGTGCAGTGAAATTTTAGAATTTTTTGGGGATTAATTGAAATGAAATTGTTTCCATAAGATTTAAATGATATTTTTTCATTAAAAAAACATTAAAATAATAACGAGAAGATTGGTGGGACATACAATACAAAAAGTAATGGAAGTTTAGTCTCTTTAATGGTGTTATTATATTTGTTCCCAAATTAATTAGTTATGTCTATTTTTACACCTGAAAATAGTTAATTCTTATGGATGCTCATAGCGAAATTGTTCATTACTAAATTTACACCTTTGTCGTGTGTGTGTAACAAAAAATAATAGGAAGAATATCATTTAGATCCAACCAAGGAAAGTTATATTATAAAAGTCTCTATTGACAAGTAAAAAGTTACCATTGACAAGTGAAAGAGATAGAGTTGACAAGTTATGAGACTTGTCAATACATTATTTCCTTTGGTTGGGACCTAAATATTCTCCCAAAATAATATATGAAATATGAAGCCTCTTAATCAAAATTTGATAATTTGCATTTGCTACTATAAAAAGAGTAGTTTGCACAACAACATTTACAAGAGTGGCTTTTTTTTTTATAAGCAAGGGTGACTTTAATTTTATCTCAACTGGTTTTTGTAAGTTAGAATGAGATAAATTAAAGTCAATTAGTATAATATGATTTATATTGGATTGACTATTATAAAAAAAATTAGTTTGATAGAAAATTATTTGGATAATATATTAATTAATAAGTCAGTTTTAAAATATTCAAATATATAAAAACAAAAAACCAAAAGTAAAAAAAAGTTGGTTCAACTTCAACTTAACTTTTAGCTCATAAATCATTTAGTTTCAAAGTTATTTCAAATATAGGTTTGAGCTTAGTTTTTTGAGTTGAGAAGGCCAACTTAGGAGGGCCAAAAACCATCCCAAACAAGTCTTGAATTTTATTATTTAAGTTTTTTATATATTTAATATTTTAATAATAATTTTATAAAAGATCAAATTTAACCCATTCAAATATCTATTTAATAGTTAGAAAAGAAAAATAAGAGAAAGAAAATGAGAAATCCTCTCCTTTAACAAACATACATGAGTCAAGTCCTAACCAATTTTCTAAAATCAAAGTAGGTATTCAGCTCACTTTATATATGTAGATATAAGTAGATATAGCTTCAAAAAAAATCCACATTTCAACACTGAAAAATCATACCTACCTATGCTTTATGATTTTATGGGATAGGATACCAATTCTTTGCTACACTGAACTAACAACTTTAGAAGGCACATGAGGGAGGATCTTGTTAATAATTGGCCCCAAAACATTAAATACGCAAAAGAGGTGAGAGAACTTTTCGGCCACTTGAGAGGAATATACCCAAATAATAGCAAACTTGTCCTCATTAGATGCCACTTAGGTCATGGGTTCATTGTAAGCAATAGTGGAGAAAGTATCCGTGACTACACATTATGGGCAAAATCCTAACTTTTCATACAATTCCCTTTTTTTTTTTTTTCCTTTTTGGCCTCATCTTTTCCATTCCATCTTTTCCTCCAATTAATATCTATATATTATTTATAAATCAAACTACGTCTAATATATAGATTTAGATTTAAATCTAAAACATTAACATTACATCAACAAGTTTTATTTCACTAGGTGATATGCTCTGCTAACAATCTAATCTTAAATAAATTATGAATTAAAAGGTCTCATTTAATTATTTTATTAAACATTTTCTTCTATTTATCTCTAGCCATTTTCTAATGACGCAATATAGTTTGAATCACTCTCCTCGTTTGTGCCTCCAACAACCTTGTATACCTGAAATATTTTAAACAATTTTCTATCATTTTATTCTCAACAAACATCTTATCAAGTCATTAACTTTTCCTCTAATATGTTCAATCCAAATCTTATAATCTTTTATTGTATTGTCATACATCCATTTCTCTACCCCAACCTTATTTAAATATAAAACATTATCATCTCTTTTTTTTTTTGCTGCATTATTATCTCTCTGTTTTTTTTTTCCAGAGCATTATTATCTCTTATTTATATAGAGAGATATAAGCACACACAGAGATAAATATAAAACATGCATATTGATATTTGTTTAGAAAAATCAAAATCTATCACTTTTACATTATTTTTTTACATTAAAATGGTTTAAATACACTCATACATCATAAATGCAAATCAAATAATCCCCGCCTTGACTTTTAAAAATTGACAAATGACATATGTAAACTTTTAAGTTTGAATAAATAACCATCTTACCATCATTATTATTTTATTTTACTAACAAAACATACCTTACTTTATTTTTTGATGCAAAACAACCCACAAAATTTGACTAATGTGAAGATATATAACCCCATATATAAGTCAAGTCATATGAAAATATTTAGTTTTATATTTCAAGAAAAAAATTAAAATATCATTGAGGATATATGCATCTAACCTGAACAATAAAAAAAGTTATGTATAATGTAACAGCTAGTTATTCTAATGGCAACACCACTTGCCATACTTAGATTAGGTCATGAGTTTGAGCCCATTGTTGACATACTTATGTAGATGCATGTGGTTAATTATATTAAATAAAAAAGGTTATGTATAATTAAGGATTAAGTATCTGACCACTACTCTCCTGTTTATACCATCACTTGAGTCAAAGCTTGCATCATAATTCCTCTTCAATTTTATGCATATATATAGTGTTATCGGCTAATTGTCTTAGTGATAATGTCACACACCATATTTATATGTAGTCTTGAGTTCAAACATAGCCTTAACATGTTTATGTGCTTGCATATGTTTAATTGTATTATATAAAAAAGGTTATCCATATCTGCATTAAATATTTGACCACTACTCATCCTTATTTATCACTTGAGGCAAAGCTCGTGTCCTATTCCCTCTTCAATTCCATTCTTATATATGTATATTCTAACTAATTTATGTATAATATTAATGGTTAGTTGTCTTAATGGTAATATTACCTGTCATATTTGAATGAGGTCATCCATTTAAGCGTGACATTGATATGTTTGTGTGGGTTTGTGCTTAATTATATTAAATAAGAAAATTTTATTTATGAGTCAATATTAAATGTTTGAACACTATTCATGCCTCCTTATCACTTGAGTCAAAGCTGGTGTCCTAATTCCTCTTCAATTTTAACCCTAGTTTGTCTTTTTTATACTTATAATCTTTGCTCAAGCATTGTGCTTGTAAAAGTATAAGAAACTGTTAAACTATCTCCCTCTAATCCTAAATATAGAGCAGTATAGTTAATTTATGAAAATTAAAAAAATTAATTAAGATAGTTATTGGTAAGACATATGTGTGGGTTTTTTTTAATATCCCATTTAATTATTTGTAATGAAAATTACCTCAGATATAAAAACATTCTTTAATATATATATATATTCCATCAATAGTGAGGATAGTTTTAGAAAATGATAAATTTGAGAGATAAAATATATTAAAATATTAAATTTAACAACAAAGTAAACATCCCAATTAATTCATATAAATTTAGAATTGGAGAAATAACTAAAAAGAGAATTGGAGACGGAATCAAGCATGACTGCATGAGTCACGCTCGTTATCCAAGAAAGTTGTTCTTTATGACGTGGGAGAGAGTTTAGAGACGTCTGATGGAAGTAGATATCTTTTCCAACTAATGAATTTTATCACTTTAAAATTGTGCAAGGTTCGTATTTATTTAGAATTGAAATAACTTAATGTCTATTATTTTTATTTTTATTTTTAATATTTATTTATTATAACAAAATTAGATCATTTGAATATCCTTACACAAATTTAAAATCAGATGGGCTTCCATCATACATGCATGTTCCGTGATAGTTACAAAAGATTCCAATCTTCCTTCAATCTCAACGTATTGGAGAAAAGACGCGTAGAGACAATTCGTACAAGAAAAATCGTTTACGTCAATTGTTTTCATCTTCATTTAAAAAAAAACATTTAAAGGGTTTAAATACTAGAGGTGATAATATAGTCCAGTCCACTGGGTTTGAACTAACCCATCGTGAGTTGGGACCATATGGGTTGGGCCCAAAAGAACCGCATTAATATGGGTTGACATTTAGCCAACCCAACCCATAACCACTGGGTTGGTGGGTTGGCCCGCCCAACCTATATATTTTTTTAAAATTTTTTTTAACACAATATACTAAAAATTATTTTTTCTACAAACATAAACCATAAAAAAATTAAAAATTAAACATTAATCACAAGTCCACACATAACAAAAAAAACATAAATCCAAAAGCTATCAATATTTTAGTATACTAAATTAAAAAAACATAAATATAAGGGAGGATGAGTATACTAAATTACGAATACCATGTCTTAATTCTCAAAGACTCAAACTAGACAACTGACAGCAAGTCACAACCCCAAAAAGTATTAATGGAATGGACAATAATGAATGACCCAAAAGGCTACACAAATTGGATTGGGTCTTGTTTGCCTTTGGCCCTTCACCCAATCTCCCTTGTTCAATAGACACTAGACAACATTAAAAAAAATGGGTCAACCCATCAACCCGGTGGTCCAACCCGTCATGGGTTGGGACCTATGGGTTTGGGCCCAAAAGAACCGCTCCCAAATGGTCCCAATTTTTCAGAACCAAAACCGCCCATATTTACGGGTTGGGCTGGCTAGGCCCGTGATCCTAACCCATATTACCAACTATATTAAATACTATGAAAATTTTTGCGTATGGGCAAAAATTTCAATAGAGTAAATATGTTCTGAAAGTTTTAAAAATAAAGTAATTTTATCTCTTAATCAACGAGCTCTAGCAGTCAACATTTGTTGACCAAATGTGCAAATGTGACTTCCGTCCTACCCATTTTTGTTCCATGTTAGTTATCAGATTTTTTTAGTAGGATTTTTTTTTAAAAATATTTAGATCCTTTCTTGCAATGCCTCCATTAATATAAGACTCAATTAAATTATTTAAAGAGATTAAAAGAGTTAAATAAACAATTTAATCATGTATTAATGTATAAGTCAAGAAAATTAGTTTTAAAAAAATTATAAATATAAATACATTAAATTAATTTATTTATCTTCCTTAATCTTCCAAATTAATCAACTTCCAAAACTAGTATTTTTTTTCAAACTAATTTACTTAACTTATAAACTAATATATAATTAAATAATTTATTTAGCTCTTTTAATCTCCTTAAA
Source organism: Albizia julibrissin (assembly GCA_037074505.1). Classification (NCBI taxonomy): domain Eukaryota; kingdom Viridiplantae; phylum Streptophyta; class Magnoliopsida; order Fabales; family Fabaceae; genus Albizia; species Albizia julibrissin. Next base: position 23,989,970 of record CM073484.1, read on the forward strand.
TAATTCAACTAAGTCTTATATTAAGGACGGAAAATATTACAGGAGAGGATTTGAGTTTTAATTTTTTGTTTTAAGAAATTCCTACTAAAAGATCTAAAGACTGACGTGGACAAAAAAAAATGGTGATTTGGATGTCATATAGGCATGTCATCTTTGTATATTTGGTTAACAAACATTGATCGTTAGGGTTGGTTAACAAAAGAGCAAAATTACTTCATTTTTAAAACTTCTAAGGCATATTTGTTCACTTGAAAACTTTTAGGTGCCCAATACCCATACTCCAAAACTTTCACAGCATTTAAGCCCTTTAACCCAAAATAAAATTATTTTTTCAGAAAAAGATATAGGTGTCATATTTCCTTATTTCCCCCCATTTTAATAGAATTCTTTCTTGTGATCTAAATTGGGAGAATGTCAAAAAAATACCATTTAAACTTCAAAATTCCGTTAACAAGTTCAGTAATGAGATTAACAAGAATGATAATGTAATTAACAAATTATTTTATTATTAAATCACCTATTTAGGATTTTAAAATTTAAATGGTATTTTTTTGAAATTCTCCCATCTAAATTCACTTTTTTAGCATTAGTTTAAAGGGATAATAGCTTATATATCTTCGTTATAAGATTTATCATCCAAACTCTAAAAAACCTAAAATTTGTCAAGGGTCCGGGTACAATCTATCTTTAACGAGTGTAATTATTTTTCAATTATGTGCAATACTGTAACTTATCTTTACCAATATATAAAACGAAAAATATTTGCACATACCCCTTAAAGATATATGTTACATTTGCACATTGTTGAAGAAGAAAATCACCTGCTAAAGATGAGTTGCACACTTCCATGACTATTGAAGGATACGGTCCCTAGGTACATTGTATATTTGAATAATAAATTTTGCAATGATTAATTTTTCAGTAATTTTCTTTAATTTAAACTCTAATAAATCTTTATATCTTTATAATTACTCTAAATCTGAGTTGTACGAAAGTTTCAATTTTTATAAATCATATGAAGTTTAAAAGAAATCAATCACGTTAATGAATGATAAAATAATAAACCTCTCCTAAATATACGAATATATTGAATGAATATAGAAATATACATCTAAAAATCAATAAAAGGTTAAGATGCAACCAAAAATTATCTAAGGATGTTAAGTTCTACTGAAAAAATATTTTAGAAATAAATTAGATTTACCTTCACTTGACTGGCTTTATGGAGAGTTAATGGTGAGGTTAAAATTATTCATGAAAAAAGCTTTAACAGAAAAATTGCTCCTAAAAAAAATACTATGAGGATGAAAATTGAATCATAAAATATTTTAGCATATTGAACACACTTAAAAAAAATATTTTTAGGGTGCGGGATGAAGCTTGACCCAAAAATAAACACAGATTATGTATATAATTTACTTTTCCCTTTTACTCCCATATTCTTTTTTTTTTAAATTTCGTTCTTTTATTGGCTCTATAAGATATGATTTATATCTATATATCTCTTCATCAAATAAACTAGAGTAGATTTGCCCAACATAAACCTAAATAAGTCATTATTTTTGACTTCTATGTCATACATCTCCCAAAATTTTTCATATCTTATATTGATTAGTGGAAAGCCAATATGACTTTTGGCCAGAATGAAGAAAAAAAAGTAAAAGCACGTTTTTTCTTAAGTTTTATTTTTCAGTTTTCTCTTGCTTTTTATATAGCACATTTAACATTAAGCATATTTTTACAAGTGCCTCTGAAAATGTTCCTTAAGTTTCAAGGCATGTCTTGACTACAATGAGTTTTGAGATTCAAATCAAGAATTTTTTTTTCCTCATAAAAAAATATTAATTACACATATTTTTAAATACTTTTCTTTCCTTTATTTTGAATCTTAAATTTTTTTTTGTAATGGAGCTTTTCTATCTAAAATTTTCAAATTTTTATTTTTTAAATGAGTGACATTTTCATGAATTTGGTTAAAATATATGTTTATTCATTTATTTATTTTTGTATACGTGAAGTTTTGGTTTAGTCCTTTAATAATTAAACGTTGATGCAAGCCAAAAATTTAATTATTTAATATAATAATTATATTTTGAAATATGAATGGTTAATTTCAAAAGTTTAGAACAGACACCCTCTTCATTATATTTTACTTTAAATATTTTAATTTCAAAATTTTAAATTAAACGTTGATGTTATATCAGCATTTAAATGTAGAACTAACCATCATTAAGATTTGCTAATTAAGCATTTTTTGTTGATGAGATTGTACACCTCATAAACTTAAGGGATTATACTGAAGGCAAAAAACAAAAAACCTAAGGGACTATAATGAAACTTAATATAAACTCATAGGATCAAACATATACCTTAGACAATTCAAAGGGGAAAATATGCCTTTTTGTCTCTAAAATTTCTTTCAATTATCTATAATCTTTGAACTTTTGACTTAGTATATCTTGGTCTTTGTAGTTTTTATTGAGTTAAATAATTATATGGATTGAGCTATATTAAATACAAAAAGGATTCAGGTAGGTATGTTGAGCATCCTAAATTATTTTCTTTATCCTAAAGTATTTTACGATTTATCCAACATCCTAACATATTTTTTTTTCCAAGTGTGCTTAACATACTAAAATATTTTATGGTTTATTCAATATCCTAAAGTATTATATGGTACAATTTTGCTTTTAAAGTATTAATTTTTTCAAGAGAAATTTTGTATATAAAACATATTTTAGGAGCAATTTTTACCTTACATTAACTCTCTATAAAGTGTTTCAAGTGAATATGTATCTACCACTCTAAATATTTTTTAGCAGCAACTTTAGTGTGCTCAATGTATTTGAAAAATCATTTTAGCATGTTGAAGGAATCATAAAATACATTATGATGATGAACACATCTAAAACATACTTTACATAACCCAATTAAAAATCATAAGAGCTGGGCCGTTTCGAGTCAAGATATTATAATGATCGAGTTCTCAGTAAAAGTTCACATGGTGATTCGATAATTAAAAAAAGGAAAAGACAAAAAAGTTATGTTTTCTTTATACCATTCCAATTTTATCCAATGTCCCTAGAGACCAAAAAAGTTACGCTTTCTCAATCCAAATGATGGTGAGGATGGAAGAAGGAGGACCATAACATTTATGTGAATCCGTATAGCTGGTGGCTGTTAGAAGCGCCATGAGTCTACCCATGCAAGCACGACAAACTCATGGTAGGACCAAAGTCTTCCTTCTTAATTCTTATGGCTCTTATTTAGTAGTATTTGTTCATTTCTTCCGGAATTCTGGTTGGTACTGTAATATGGGTAAGCTTTTTAATTTCTTTATTCTAACATGTTCTTAACATTTTTAACACAGCCTTTTCGTTGAGCAAAAGATCTGCCGCGAAAAATGAGGAAAAATTTTAGTAGTAGATGCGATTGGATTAAGCTAATATAATTTTTTGTCTGATTGTGGGTAAGCCGTTGGTGGTCGTCGTCGGGGTAGGATATGTCTCAGAAATTCATAAAAAAAATTTCTCGGCTTTTGCGTATATTCAAAAGCCGAAACACTATTTGTGGGTTTTTCATGCCATTTTTTTTCCTTTCAGCGTTTTTTGTTGCTTCCTTCTTATCCCCGTAACGCTCAAAGTATATATATTCTCTTAATCTCTCTCTCTTCATCAACCTGCCTCGCCATCTTCCTGTGTCTGCACTTTTCACTGTTCTTCTTTTTCCTGTATAGTTGTTCGCTTACTTGAATTTCTCAAGCTCTTGTGTAGGATTTTGCCCCCTGGAGCTGGTTTGGTACTAAGACTATTTGATTCGGGATTTTGTTTTTGCTGTTTTTTTTAACTTCTGCATCCCTTTTCTACTCTCAATTTGTTCATTTCTTTAGCGGAATTTGAGTTTCCCCCTAGTTTCTTGGATTCTTTTTGAACTGTGAACTTTTTGGGATTTTCCCTCCATTTCGGAACTTGAGATCTAATCGGGTTTCCCTTTCGTGTTCCTGGGTCTGTGTAATTTGAAATTTAGCGGCGCATTTTTTTCGGTTCGTGAGTTTCTCTTTCTCCAATTTGTACAGCTTTTGAATATTTTGAAGCTTTTTGTTTGTTCCTTAATCTTCGAACTCCGTTCTTTGTGGTGGTTTCTGTGAAAATTTTGTGAACAGAAGATCTTCAATTCAATTTTGGACATTGAATCTTTTATTTCCAAATATCTAATAATAATCATCACAATTTACTAGAAGAACGTTGTTTTACTCTTCCCTTATTCAAATTCGAGCTGAAAGCCAGTGGGGCTGACAATCATTTTGTTGGAGGCTGTTAGACAGAACTTGAGGTTATTCCTCATCCAATCTATGTTGCTTCGTTTTGCTGTAACTTAAATCTAGCGTACAACAATTTCTTTGAAATTGAAACACAAGAATGCTTTATTTGACTTGGTTATGGCGTTTCATTGTACATTTGTAGCTGGCCTCTTAGATGTATATTGCTGGGTTTTTTACTTTCTTGTTCTTCATCCTTTTGGATAGCGCTGAGTTAGATCAACTTTAAATTCTCTTCTTTCTTTTTCTTTTTTTCTTTGTTTTCTTATCACCCCTCTCTGCTTTTCTTTTTGGTAGATTAAATTCTCTTGTTTCTTCTGCTTCATTATTCTTTTGACTACCCAAGTTAGAATATTTTTCATCTTCAGGCTTCTTTTATACGAACACGGTTTTCCTTGGTCTCTACGTACTTCTTTAGTGGCCGACAATGAGATCACTGGGAAGCTTTATTGTGCATGCAACCGTAGAGGACTCCTATTATAGTAGAACATAATGATTCTAGAATTCATACAGAATGAATTGCTTACTTCTTTATTATATGAATTTTGGAGCTTCGACATTCATAAGCATTTCTTAAACCACTCATCCTAATTGAGCTCAAAAGATCTGTATAAGTTTCACTTTCATTTATACTTCAATTTGTTGATAAAATTTATCTAGGAATTGAAGTCTGGTATGTTCTTTGGGCAGATTCCTAATAAGAGAGCTAGAGTTCAACTGATCATAAAGTTCAACAATAGTTGAAGATGAGTCAGCCTAAAATCAAACGCCGAGTTGGTAAATATGAGGTTGGAAGAACTATAGGTGAGGGAACGTTTGCAAAAGTGAGATTTGCAAGGAACTCAGAGACTGGGGAACCTGTGGCTCTCAAAATTCTTGACAAAGAAAAGGTTCTCAAGCACAAGATGGCTGAACAGGTAGTTTAAGATTTACTATTAGTTAAATTTTCTTCTCCCCATTTTGTATTAGTTCATTCAATTTACAGAAGGCTTACAGATGTATATCATTGTTGTTTTTCCTGTCTTGGAAAAGCTTTCAAACTATAGATAAATATACCATTAAGTTTTGGGTGTGGGTGTACAGAGTTATGGTGGTTCTTGTCCATTGTATGGGAACTTTATGTTTAGCATATATTCTGTAGCAAAACTGACCTAGACCCTCACAAAACAAAGTCAAATCTCTTTAAAGCTTTTCAATGTGATTTTGCAGATCAGGCGGGAAATTGCAACAATGAAGTTAATCAAGCATCCACATGTTGTTCGATTATATGAGGTTGCTCTTTAACACACCATCCATTTCCTAAGACACTAAGAGGGTTAACTAAAGCATTATTTTGAGTTATTTCACCTAATTATTGCGGACCATTTCCTTTCCTTTCCTTTTGTATATAATTATATCAATTATATACTGTTTCAGTTCTCTTTAATTCATAGGTATTGTTGATTTTCTTTTCTGATTTTGTCCTGTCCCCTTAAATCCATTCTTTCATCCAAGTAAATGGATTAGAGAAGAACACAACTACGGGTGTGTTTGTGAGGCTTTCAAACCATGGTTTGTGCAAATTGAGATAAAATTCCTTTCACATACTTATCTCGTAAATCGTAAAAGCTATTCTCAAAAGCTAATTCCAAACACACACTACATCCTCCTCCAAATGGACTCAAATGAACTTGTTCCTAAATTTGGATTTTGATTTTTGTCTGGGCACCCTTACTGGTCAAGTTTCTACTCAAGGCCTACATAGATGAGTTTGCATGACAAATGTGTTTGTAAAATGCATAAGAATGGGAGTATCTGGTTGATTAAAGCCCGTATGATATGATGAATATTCTTTAGTCTTGATTTTTGCATTAATCATACCAAATAATTAGTTGATTTACAGAACAACTTTGAACTTCAGAAATGAATGAAATCTTACATTTTGGCTTGGCCTCTAGCACTTCCTCCTCCAAGACCTCCTTCAATGATCTATGGTCATAGGAAAAAAATTATCTAAAACAAAATATTTAACAAATTGATTCCAGTGCTCCCATAATTTGGAGTCCTGCTGGCAATAAAAGGGAAAAAAGAAATAGAGCCCTTTTGGCCATTTTCAAATTTTTCTGATAGTTCTGATATGTTTGCCTTTCATCTTGCATTTCACCCCAGTTGGGACTCTGGAGAAGTAAACAAACTTTAATCGATGGAAATCAGAGGATCTTACTTTATAAAAAAAATATTTATTATGATTTGAAACTTAGCTATTCTCAATTTTCTGTATACCTTGTTGCTAGCTTCCATTCATGATATTGTGTAATGCTGAACTACATGATTAATTTTCAGGTTATGGGAAGCAAAACTAAGATATACATTGTATTGGAGTTTGTGACTGGTGGAGAGCTCTTTGACAATATTGTAAGCAAGTGTATATTGGTCCCGTTTATTCAGTGTTTTATCTTTTATTTTCAATTAGCTCAAGAGCGTTTCTGAGGAAAAGAATAAAATAGGGACAGACAGGGTCCTATTTGTGGCTCCCTAACTGTTGTTGAAGAGGAAAAAAATGCTATGTATATTATCTAATGGGCTTTTTGTTAAAGGTAAACCATGGACGGATGAAAGAAAATGAAGCGCGTAGATATTTCCAGCAGCTTATAAATGCTGTTGATTATTGCCATAGCAGGGGTGTCTACCACCGAGACCTAAAGGTAGGACCTATTCTCCTGTCTTACGAGAACAGTGCATCTGAAGAAGGAATCTCTTACATAGTTTTCATTCTTATCTAACAAAATTTTTCCAGCCAGAAAATTTGCTATTAGATGCTTCTGGAAATCTTAAAGTTTCCGATTTTGGGTTAAGTGCTCTCTCCCAACAAGTCAAGGTAGTTATGTTTCATTGCCTTCTAAGGTTTATTTTTCTTTTTTATTTATCTTTTTTCAATACATTGATATTCCTTCTGTCAAATCTACTGCTGATCCTTACAGAATCATATATTTTAGAATGCTAGTTAGAGCAGTCTTGATAAAACAGTTTCAATGCTTTACAAGAGGTAATGTTGCATCTTACAATATGATGTGTTGACAGGATGACGGACTGCTGCATACTACATGTGGAACTCCAAATTATGTAGCTCCTGAGGTGCAAACAAATACCATCTCATACTACTTTGTTATGTTTTTGTATTATATAAATTTCAATCATGCCATGATAATAATATGTACTCTCTCTAAACAGGTCCTTACTGATAGAGGCTATGATGGGGCGACCGCAGATTTGTGGTCATGTGGGGTGATTCTCTTTGTATTGCTTGCAGGTTACCTGCCTTTCGATGAACCTAATCTCGTGAACCTGTATAAAAAAGTGAGCGTCTGTGATTTCTTCTGCACGATCTTCCTGTTGCCTGTTGAGTTTCTGTTTATTACTTTTATTTTTCCTGATCCACAGATCTCAGCTGCTGAATTTACTTGCCCCCCTTGGCTTTCTTTCAGTGCCAGGAAACTGATCACTCGAATCTTGGATCCAAACCCAGAAACTGTAAGAAATAGCATTTGACTTTCTACTAATCTAGTGTAAAAAAACATTTTTTTTCCTGAAAGTAGAGGCCTTTTTTTGTAGGCTGAGATTGACTCTGTGGCACCATATTAACTTAATTTTGTGAAATATGTAAAAAGGTAAACCTTTCAGAAGCATGTAGGAAAAGAATACGAGAGAAAAATGGGGAACTAATAATCCTGTCTCATTGTTTTTTACTGTTCTAGTAATCTGTTGCGTGCCTAATGGTCTACATTTCTGATTTACCCTTTATGGCAGCGTATCACGATACCTGAGATTCTAGAAGACGAATGGTTTAAGAAAGATTACAAACCTCCTGTTTTTGATGAGAAAGGGGAGGCCAACATTGATGATGTTGAAGCTGTCTTTAAAGACTCCGAAGTATGTTGAAGATGATCAGTAATATGATTATGGTATTGGCTTCTTTCAGTTATGTGATGTCTATCTTATATGGTGGCGTTTTTCATGTTCGCAGGAGCACCATGTGACAGAGAAGAAAGAAGAACAGCCAACACCTATGAATGCGTTTGATTTAATCTCCATGTCCAAAGGGCTGAACCTTGAAAATTTGTTTGATATAGAGCAGGTTCACAACTTCACACGATCTATTTCTTTCCTTTTGATTCTCAAGCATAATATATCATACATGAATCCAACCAAACAAGTGCATTAGTCTGGTCTCTTTTTACTATGCATTTGCCACGTGATATAAAAATAGGAAAAATATGCATATCATTTGAAATAATGTAAATGTGATATGAGAATTGTACAACTTTTTTGGGTAGAATATGAAAGCCGTAATCTGATTTAGGCCAACTTGAGCAGAATATGAAATTTCTTGCTTGATTACTATTTGGGGTTTTTATTCCAATGTGAATTATTTCAGGGATTTAAAAGGGAAACAAGATTTGCTTCAAAATGCCCTGCCAACGAGATAATCAACAAGATTGAAGAAGCTGCAAAACCTCTTGGTTTTGATGTGCACAAGAAAAATTACAAGGTAACCCAAAATTGTAGGACTTGTTACCAATTCACACACAAAGAAAAACTTGATCTACAGTTTAGTTTTACGTATTTGATCCCACAGATGAGGCTTGAAAACGTAAAGGCTGGAAGGAAAGGAAACCTGAATGTTGCCACAGAGGTACATTACGTGAGCTTTTGTTATATGGTGAAGTATAACACAATTTGTCTCGTGTGATGTTTATGATGTTTTATATTTTGAGCAGGTATTTCAAGTGGCACCTTCTCTTCACATGGTTGAGGTGAGGAAAGCAAAAGGTGATACGTTGGAGTTCCACAAGGTATAACATTCTTTCTCTTTGATTTTTTTCATTGACTAAGTCCTTGATTGATTGCTATAATTTAAGTGAATTCTTAAGCTATTAGGTGTTTGTTATCACCATTAGCCAATTTGGAATACCAGTAACAATATTTTTGGAAAAATTCTTATGAGATATTAAATTATTTAATTGAATTATGAAATGTAAAATTTTACTGGTCCTAAATGTAGGACCTAGTTTGTAGTACAAATTACACTGTAAACTAGGTCCTACATTCTAAATGGAGGATTCATTTTTATTGCTGTTCAATAATTCTTCTATAAACAATGATTCTCCTTCCCCTGTTTCTATTCTTTTTCTACATCTCAATTTGAGTAGGCCGTGTGCATGCGAGAGAAGCTAGCTTCACTATTCATTACTTCTATGGTTTTTAGTTTGAAATTTATTTCACAAGAAATCTGTGCTTTTCATAGTTTCATCCTCAGATTTCTATTCAAATTACAACTGTAGGCTCCATCTTTGTAAAATGACACAGAAAATTATTATTTACCAATTTACTATCATTTGACTCCATTTCTGTCAGAGAATCCACCACCATGGTCTTGGAGTGAGTTTTGTTGACAATTATTTTAGCCAATCTCAAGACCAAATTGTGATAATTTTCTTTTAAAGATTGGATTGACCAAACATTTAGTAGAGCCATGTTTTGCTGATGGACTGTTCTTATTGCTAAGGGATAATACAATAATAATGAAAATCACAGAGATAAACTTGGAATTGGTTCCATTATGAAGGATAAAAATAGGGTATTAGAGTACGAGAGCATACTTCTTTCTGGAATCCAAATATAAGTTTACTTGAAATATTATCAGAGCAGATTCTCTCTCTCTCTAACTGAAAATCAAATTGTTGCTTGTCCCTATCTGCAGTTTTACAAAAATCTATCGACAACTCTCAAGGATGTGGTCTGGAAAAGTGAAGATGATATGCAAGAAACAAAGTGAAATAATCTGAAGAAAATGCAAGAAACAGAATGAAATCATCGATGTCAAGTGTAGTAGTCTTGATGGTTTTATGATGCTGTCTTTTTCTCCACTTTTCTGGTTTAATTTTCCCAACAAGCTGCCTTGTTGGGGGTTTGGTTGGACGTATATATATATCATCATCAGTTTGCTTTCGAGGTTATTGTTGTGAGAAAGCATGCATTGTGTGAGTTCATGTAAGTATTACTAGTCAACAGCTGAATGATGTTAATGAAACATCAAGTTTTAAGAAAAAATCTACACATCTGCACATATCTTCCTTTGTGTCAATTATTTGCCTATTTCCCTTTTCTGCTAGCTTTCCATACTGAGAAAAACAAGGGAAAAAAATAAAAAAAGATTGTTGCTGTTAAATAATAATAATAATGCAATATATCTAATAGGCACTTAGACAGTCATGTTTCAGTTTTTTTTGATAAGAATGTTTCAGTTATCAGGTGAAGAAAGAGAATTATCTTTTCTAGCGAGTGCTATCAGACTGGGCCATATGATTGAGCAAAAAGAAAAGGAAAATATTTTTTCTGAAAGAATAAATAATTTTGGCTTTAAATGACCTAAAGATAATATATGGAGATAATCAAACCTAATCAAAATGATTATATTGAAAAATATTACTGCTAATAATGCCATTAGTCTCTCTACATTTACTGTAAATATATTGATAAATGCTTTCTTTTAAGTTGTTGATATACAAAGATATGAAGTTTTTGGGGATTGGTTTTGAATTAAATTTTGAAACAAAATTAACTTAAGTTCCATTAATTTGAAAAAAAGAAAAGAAATGAAAACCGTACTTTAATAATAACATGTAACAACTTTAATTTATCAAATGACGACAACAACTAAGACAATGACAACTAATTTCAGTAAAATTTTGTGTTAAATGTTAATGCCAACAATTTAATAAATAATAACTTTAATTTTTTAAAATAATGACCACAACTCAAGGAGCAACAACTAATTCCACAATAACTTAATTATACAATAGTCTCTAAAAATTTCGCAAGAATTAATTCGATTTAAGAGACCATTTTGGTATTATCATAGTTCGGAGGTCTTTACGTGTCTTTCTCCCATTATTTTTATTATTAAAAAGACTAATTAGCAAATGCAAGCAAAGGCTTCACCTCAGTCCTTTTTCAAAGTTCTCCTCATCTTTGGAAATTTATTATAATTTTATTTTATTGTTTGGTTACTGATTTTATTAGATTTTATTATAACTTTATGTGTTGGTTTGCTTGTTTTCTTCCTCCTCCGACCACTGACTAATAAAATATATTCTTTTTTTTGAACTGTGCCCTTGCTGGGCATTATAATATATTCTCTAGACGTTTGGATTCATAATGTTCAAGAGATTTCAATTTCGTTTTGTACAAGACTTTAAAATTTATAAATAATATTTTGCTCTCTTATGATTTGCTTGGATACGGAAGAAGATAGGTAGAAGAAAATGTCTTTTTCTTTTGTTTGGACAAACAAAAAAATAGAAGAGGAAAAAATGATTTTTTTTAAAAAATACAAATCATAATAATATCACTCATATAGAAAAAAAAATGTGGGTCTCAATGTGTCATGCCTATTTTTATATTCCTTGAAGCAATTTTGAGAAGCATATTTTTTTTTTATTCAAATTGAAAACAAGATTTTAGGGAGAAAACATGCCAGCCTCTTAATTACCCTTCTTTTTTTGCCTCCTTCATTCCTTTCTTATCTTTTCTTGCTATCCAAAATGAGAAAATATATTTCTCCTCCTATTTTATTCCATAAATTTTATATTTTCCTTACTTTTTCACTCTATCCAAATATAAGGCTAAATCTCATAAAAGTATATGGTGAAGTTCATGTATTTCACTGATTATTATTTATTGTTTATTAACAATATGATCTGATATATGATTTAGATATTATATAGATTTTTTAATTTAGTGAGGTAATTACTGATAGTCTGAGTTTACAAACTTACAATGGAATCTACTAAAAATTTATAAAGGTTTCTCTCAAACTCTCAATTTTATTGATAAATATACAATACACACACACAATTATTGAACATTGTGGCCCACCTAAAGGAATATTGTTGCGTATTAGATTTAAAAATTAAAGAATGCAATGAAAATTTATCTGAATTCTGGACTTGTCCACATCAGTATAATTTTAGTTTGAATATGACTTTTGTTTTTTCTTGTTGGACTTGGCAACATTTTTTCAAAAGGTATTTCGATGTCTGTGGATAAATGTCGTGTGATATTCTGGTTAATTTACTTTCATTTTAATTTATTTTAAGCTCAATGGTTTTGTACGTTGTTTTATTAAATTGATAAAAAAAATTAGTGTTTGAGTCTTTCTTTAATCTCATTGACTACGTTTACGTGTTGAAATTAAATATTATGTGAAAGAATATTACGTGACATTTATTACAATTTGGACTACTCAAACTCATCATAATTTTGATTTATTTGGTCCAATTTTCTTGTTTATAATGATTACGTCGAGAATTCATTAGAAAATAAACTTTATATTTGAGAAAAAGAAAGTTAAATGACTATTGAATATCAAATGTCGAAATGAGTGCCCTAAATTAATAAAATGACAGACAATTCCAAACGCACTTATTTGGTATTTCAAAATTTGGTGCTTTGAATTTATTGCCCTTCATATATATATATATATATATATATATATATATATATATATATAACCTTGCACCTCTAGCAGCTATCGAGGAGATGGAAAATTTTAGGCAAAGGTTGGTCAATATGGGATCTGACCACAAAATATTCCTAAAAGATGTACAATTATTAAGCTACAAAGCCTTCTTAGTAATATAATACAAATTAATGTATGAGATAACCACCGTTTTTTTTAAAATTTGATTAAAAGTTTCTCCTTTTTGAGAGTTAGAGTGTAAATATTTTTTGTCTCTATCAATAAGTGTTTTTTTGACTTTAAACTTATGTTTTCTTCTTTATAAACATAAGACAGCTTACCATTTCAACCAACTAACTTATGATAATAACTATCAAGTTTTAAGATATATGAAATGATGAGAATAGCTAAGGAAGTAGCAACTTTTGCGGAACAAGTGACAAGAACAATTTTGCCAATAATAAGTTATTTATGCCATGCACTGACAAGCTTAAGCAGGGAGTCCGTTTATTGGTTCTACAGTCGGAGCTGAACAACACCGGACAAAAAATTGGTGCATAAAAAGGAACACCAACCAGGGACAAAATTGCCATTAAAAATAGGAAATTAATTAAAAGCTACTGATTTTTTATGCCAGTTTCATTCTTGCAACTGCTATAGAATTGGTGACTTTCTATATTGATTGTTGTAACACTTTATTTTCATTTATTCATATGAGTTATAAACATAATGAACTCGAGCTACTAAGTCATGTTTGATTTTGGGAAAAAATCATTTTAAAAAATAGTTGAAAATCTAAATCAAATACAGGGTTTGAACCTGTAAATGAATGAGCTTTTCTAAAAAATTTAAAATTTTTTAAATCAATTATTCAGTGGTTTAAACTCTTTATAACTCATTAATCCTTAAATTTAATTCGATATTATCTCTGCTCATATCTTTATAAAATCACAAGTTCGTGGCTCAAGTATCCATACTAGGCAATTATCAAATTAAATTCTCATTGGTGGAAAAATCATTTTTTAGATCAGGTAAAAATGACTTTTTAGACCGGTTTTGGATAATAAGGTCTTGATACAGCCAGTCTAAAAAGTCTGTTATTTTTTTAGACCAATCAAGCAACTGATCTTAAAAATCACTTTTTAGATTGGTTCTTTTGAAAACCGGTCTAAAAAATAAGACTTTTAATACCGGTTTTTCTGAAAACCGGTCTAAAAACTTTTTTAAGACCTCATGTTATAAAAATTGGTCTTAAAAGTTAACTTTTAAAACCAATTATTCTAAAAACCGATCTAAAAATTTTTTTAGACTTTATGTTTCACAAAATCAATCTTAAAAGCTACACTTTTAGACCTTATTTTTTTAACATCAGGTCTAATTTTTTCCCCCACCCTATTCCTTCCTCTAACCCACTATCTAAGCCATCACTGAAATAGTTCAATCCTACAATAATAATAATGACAGAAAATCTCACAAGTTTTACAGAAAATCAGAGGCAGGGGTACTTCTACCACATAATTCAGCCACAAACAAATTCCTCAGTAATGGATACAATGTTAAGCCCATATAAACATGTTCTTTTGTAGAACAAAACCCAGAGAGCTCGTGATTCATTCATTCTTCAAAGGTTCATGAACAACGTATATATATAAACTAAGATGAGCCAAAATACATATAAAATGAAAATGAAATAAATAATATCATGTGTCTTAACACCTACATAAGACCTAAACTTACTATTATTGTAAAAACACAGTAATGAATTCAGCACAACATTTGTGGATAAAATTAATATCTTTTTCAAAAAAGAAATCAGTATGATCAAACAAGTTTATAAAACTAACAAATATGTAGTAACAACAAACAAATATTTATCATGGACGTAAGGTTTATACCAAAGAGTACCAGTCCAAAAGCGCTAAACTTTCTTTTTCACAAGGCTTCTACGTATGTTCAAATTTATAGTGTTTGGGAGACCACAGTATGCCATTATTTAGTGATCATTAGCAGCCCACTTCACGTCTCAACACAAGAAAATCACAGAGCATGCAACAAACAATTAAGCGATCAAGATTTTTTTCATATAAAAGAAGATAAGCACCGGAATAATATTACATCATTATTTAAGATATGATAAGTCTAATATTACATAGTTGGCCTACTAGACGATCTTCTTAAAAGGGTTGAATCTTCAGGAGTTGTAGAATATTTAGAACAATTTTAGGTAATTTAACATATGATTACCAATAAATGATATATTAAGTTCAATTAATTATTTCCACGTTTTCAAGGTAAACAGATTTTTACTGGCAGGTTGTACAACCCTCTTTTGCCCAGATTATTAGAATTGGCCACCCAGCAACTAATATCTTCAACAACTTGCTTGATTTTAATCTTATAGATGTCTAACGAAAAAGTTTATCCAAAAGAAGAGCAATCTAGAGGAAAAGTTTCTAAATCAAAGCTTCTTGTTCGATGCAATCTTATTTCAACTTCACATTTTCAGCGATAATTTCCGCTACATCGAAATTTTACCACAACACGAAACTTCTATACTTTGTAAAATAAATTTATAACATATTAGATTTTTCAGTAGATGATCTTCTTTGGTAGAGTCTATTTGTTTTATTAATTTTTTGTCAGTGAAATACCTTGTTCCATCGTCAGAACCCTAAATGCTACGTTTGGTACAATAAAAGTAAACACATGGAAGTGGAATTGAAGATGAAACTTTGATTTTGAATCAACTTCCACGTGGAAGCGACTTCCATAAAAAATGATGGAAGTCACTTCCAGCCTATAACACATGGAAGCAATATTTTAAAAGCCGAACCAGACGTCAAACCGGAAAGATAAGCGTCATAGTTCAACCGGTTGAACCGTTCGGTTGGACTGATGATGTGTGTGTGTGTGTGTGTGTGTGTATCTCTTTAATCTAATTTCATAGGAAGTTAATAAAGTCACAAAATACCATTTAAAGAAAAACATTAAGTCAGTCATCAACCTAACAAAATATACTAACAATAATGATTTTATGACTTGTCAAATATTGATGGCTCTTAATTGATCTAAGTATAAATTTTTTAAAATGCATTTAGATCATACTACTTTGATCCTATTTATAAGTCCTTGACAAAAAAAATTGGTTCTATTTATAAGTTCAGTTTCAATGTAATAAATAAGATTATGATAATTTTACCCTTATTTATTGTACAAATGAAGAAATAATTTAAAGATAAATAAAAAAAAGAGTTAAAAAGTACCCATTTATAAAATGACGTTATAGTTGTAAATTTACCCCATAATCATTAAGTTAACTATATCTCTTTGATATGTGAGATTTAGTTAAAAGGGACTTATAAATAGGATTAGAGTGGTAAATGTTATCATCTTCATGAGAAAATGATCTAAAATCAAGACATTCAACTCTAATTTCACTGCTTCCAATTTCATCCTTAACTTGAGGATGAATTTCATTGGCTTTTTCTTCAAAAACATCTTCATAAAATAGTTTGTAACAAACCAAATTATTAAAATTAGTAACATATAATATAAAAGAAATAAAGTAATATGTCTAAAATTTATGTCATTTTTTTGCAGCATCAATTTTTTTTAAAAAAAATTGTAGCAAAAAAAAAAATTTCTCATTTTTTATTAGACCAGACAATTTTTGAAAAATCGGTCCAGTTTCCGGCTCAAAAATGGTTAAACAATGGTAAAAAATGGCTTCCTCAGAAAAACGGTCCAACGTATATATCCGACCCCCCTCAGTAATCGATAAGGGTGGAAACATGTCAGGTTTATGCCTTAACAGACCACTGGATGGCCTGAGCATGACCTGTGGCCTGTAACAGGCCTTTTTTTGGGCCTGAGCCTGGCCTATATACAGGTCTGGCATGGCCTATAATTAAAAAATAAATAAACAGGCTAACAGGCCACAAGCTTTACAACAGGCCTGCTTCAAACAGGCCGAAAACATGCCTATTTCAAATAAGCCAAAAATATGCCCAATTACATAAATTAATGATTCAAATACATAAATTAATGATCCACTTGAGATGGAATTTGGTAATGGGAATTATGAGATTTAGGTTTAAGATGTGAGGTATGTGGGAATTTTTTTTTAAATACTTTACAAGCTCAGACCGGCCTAAGCCTGAGTTTGGCCTTTTTAAGAAAACAGGCCTTGAAGCAGGCTTGAGCTTGGCCTTTTAGCCTGACAGGCCAGACCTGATTAGGCCGGAAATAGGCCAGGCCGCAGGCTCCTAACAGGCCGCCTGGCCTGCTTCCACCACTAGTGACTGATCGACAGTCCGACCGGTCCGGTCCGGTTCTCTAAATAGTGCATGGAAGTGTGGAGACTTCCATGAGAGCCAAACTTTATTTGGTCCATCTTGCCCTTGACAGCTAGTGATAGTGAGGATGACAGGAGCCACGGCAACGACGACAATGGGGTGATGGCGACAACTAGGCGATGGCGATGACGTGACATGACAATGAGGATGACAAGGGAACGACAATGACAATGATGAGAGGCAAGTCTATTGTTGCTCCCCTTTTCTTCCTGAAACATCCGTGGCAAGGATGAGGGTGGATTTGCGACAGCGGATGGCAACCAACTATGATTTCCCTCCTCCTCTCTTCTTTGTTCAGGCAACCCTCTTCCAGCTATAAATCTCGATCAGGCAACCCTCCTCCTCTCATCTTTGTTCAGATCTAGTGAAGTAAGGTGTTGTCTGCTTTGCGCCTTGGTAACCTCTTTAAAAATAACCAAGGATTGCAATAAGGGTACAATCCCAGATGTCTCACGAAAAGCCTTTTATTAATTACTTAGAAACTAAGGGCAATGATTGGCATAAAACAAATTAAAAAGGATTTTTGACTTTTTATCTAACAACTAAATTGCAATTAAACTAAAATGCTTTAAAAATCAATATTTTTGGATTTTTGGAATGAAATGGAATGACGATGGAATTAATGAACTAAGAGAACAAAGAATTTAACAATGGAATGAACAATCTTTTATAGTAATAATGCAAGCAATCCTTACTTAAATTAATTATGAGAGATTTAATCATACTAGTTTAAAAATGCCTCTAAAGACCACCCCTTAGACTAGACCTAACTTAGATTAATTAATACCAAACCACCTTGCATATTAATCTCTCTGACTTAGGTTGATTAAGAACTTTAGCAATTAAATGAATTTAGAAATCATATTTAGCTTTTAATCTAATAACCGATCCACCTCGCATTACTACTTAATTTTCTCATTAATCTTAATTTAACAATGGCTATCCATATGAAAAATCAAGATTAACGATACTAAAGTCTAATGCTAAATATAATTAATAAATTCATGTTCAATTAACAATACAAACACAAGACATCATTGATCTACTAACTAAACCATCTTACAATTAGCACAAAATATTCACTAAATCATCAATTCAATGACTAATAAGCACAAAGAAATAATAATTAAACTAATTAAGTATAATGTCAAGTGTCTAATAAAGTTTAAATTATATTCAATTTCTAAATAATTTAAAATAAATCAGTCCAATAATATAAAATTCATCCTAAACCCTAAAAATCACACATACAATGTGAATAAAACTCCACTGTTGAAGTTCTAAATTCATACCATTACCTCTTAATACAAGAAATTTAAAGATTTAGCTACTACCAAACATCAGAACAACCTCAACACACTTCCAAAATTTCAGCCATTTGAAACATTGAACTAATTAACCAACCAGCACAAAACAATAAAACTTGGGCTGAAACTTTCACACAGAAACCAGAAGAAAATCACAGCTACAGGGGATTTACAGCAGTAATATTGCCGAAAGAGTTAACAGTGATAGAGAGGGAGTAAGATACGGAGATGGTGATGGAGTGTAGGAGTTCTGATTCTTTAAGCGTGGTTGACGGTATTTTGGAGCTGAAATGATGGTTAGATGATGATGATAATCGACTCCTAGCTCTCTTATTACAGGCCCCAAGCTCGTGGCACTCTGTCTGCTTCTGAATCTGGGCAAAACAGAGGATGACGGTGAAGGAAGATGAAGGTGGAGAAGAGATGACGCTGATGAAGGTGCAGAGACGATGATGAGCGATGATGGTGGAGATGATGAGTGGCGGTGAAATGTTCCGGTGATGAAGATGTCGTGAAGGCGGAGAGAAGATGATGGAAGGCGGCGCCTTCCTTTTTATTCAATCTCTTTTTTTCTGTTCTGAATCCAGCCCCCCTTCTCGCTGCTGTCTCTGTTTCTTTTTATTTCCTTCAGCTCACCTCTCAGCTCGCCACACACAGCTCTGACCTAAAGATTTAAAACAAAACGCTGAGTTTTGTCTCATGGACTAGATTGTCATTTTCTAAATTCAACCCCAAATTGCCATTTTAAGATTTAATCCAAAATTTTCAAGTACTTTTAATTGATATATAATTTTCTCAGAAAAAAATTAATGATTAAGTGTAATTACAATTTTATGACAATTATGCCATTTCTAATTCTAATATAATATATTTCTTCTTAATCTTAATTAAGTATAAAGAAGGCATTTTAAACTCAATTAATATGACAAAACCCCCACATAAACTATAAAAATATATAATAAAAATGGGGATTTGTCATTCAACAACCCTCCTCCTCTCGTCTTTGTTCAGATCCAGCTATAATTTCCTGACGGAGGTTGCCTTTTCCAGTGGAAGCAATGGCTTAATGACAATGAACAATGATTTTCCGATAGTGACAATGAAGAGTGGTTTATGTCTAAACTGGTATTTTATTTTTGGATAAGGGTATATTAGTTTTTTTATATTATAAACACATATACTAGATTAAAAAAATTATCAACTTTTATTGTTATACCAAACACACTTTAAAATACAGTTCTATATTCAATTTCACTTCTAGTTCTACTTTTAATTATACTTCCACTTCCATTAAAATTACTTTCATCATATACCAAACGGGACATAAAGGGCCACGAATCAACCAACAAAAAGGAAAACAAAAAATTGCCCTAACGAACAAAATTTTGAAAAAGAATAAATCTAGGAAGGAGCCCACGAAACCTTGTTCGATTTCCTTGCCCGCTTCATATTAAATTTCAAATTTTTTTGCTTCGATTAACACTTATGGTCGAAAATCAAAAAATAGGAAAGAGGATCAAAAAAAAATAATCAGATTTACAATTGAATCAATCAGTATCCTAATAAGCGGCAAGAATGAAAGGACTCGGGCAGAAGATCAGAAAAATATGAACAAATTGAAACAAGGAAAAAAAAACGAATCCATTTGTTTGGAATGAAGGTAGATATTCAAAATTGGGATCATCAGATTGCTATCGTTGTGTTCTCCAGCGTCGTGCTCTCCAACGGGAGGGGAAAAAAGCTGAGTGTTCTACAGCGTCGTCCCTTTCTCACCGACAGCACGCCATCGACAGTCGTTACAGCTAGATCCGTCGTCGCTTTTGGTGTGGGTGGTGTTGTGCGCGGTGGTCGGTGGTGGCTCTGATTTCCGGATCCCAGTGTCAGTCGGTTGCTGCCATTGATGCCCGACGGGACTTCTGGAGTCGATGTGATCTGTGTTTTCAATCCGTTTGTGACCGATCTATGCTTCTAAGGTTCTTTATCTCATTTTGTGACAATCAATTCAACGTCTTTGGTGTTCCTGGTACGTCTTTCACTATTGTTTGCCTGGAAAAAATAAACTTCTTGCTGTGTAGGAAAATATTTTGGTATATCTTGGATAAATCTTTTTTTTTCTGATCTGATGGGAGAATTGCTTTGCCGGAAAGTACCACCGGATAGGAAAAAAGATGAAAGAGATGAAAGTGTATCATTGGTTAGTGCAAAAAAATCTAAGAAAGAAATTAAAGAGGATGCTATAATGAGTGATAAGATGCTCGATGCTGAAGGATGTCATGATCAAGGTGAAACAGAGCAACAATATTCTGTACCAACCAAAGCTCATATGTCATATAGAGATTCTCTACTGGGTTGTAAGGGACAAGATTTCAATGGTGTGGCCTATGGAAATACGGAGATGGAGGAAGACCCACTGCTGTCGGAATTAATAGACCAGGAATGGAAATTACCTGAACCCACAGAGGAGATTAAGAACTTGATGAATATTTATCCGGTCATGCAAGATACTGTTGAAGATTTCAATGAAGGTTGTCGTCCATGGAATAATGCTCTTATTATTACAGTGCTAGGAATTACAATTAATTTCTACCGACTTCGGGAACACCTAGGACGGATGTGGGGCTTCAATGATTTTGAGCTGGTTGATCTACCAAATAATTATTTTGTTGTCAGATTTAACAATGATGAAAGCTAGGGAAGAAAGTATAAGAAGGTTCTTTTTGAAGGACCTTGGATTATTGCCCAACATAGTATTATTGTGCAGTGATGGTTACCATATTTTGACCCTTTTCATAATTCTCTAGGGCGTATCGCAACATGGGTGAGAATACCAAACATACCTCTTCAATACTATACCAAGAAATACATGCGGAGGCTAGGGAATATGATAGGTAAGACTCTGAAAGTTGACTTACACACGATCGAAAATATTGATGATGATCGGGCGAAGGTGGCAAGAGGAAGATTCGCCAGAATTTGTGTGGAAATCAATTTACAAAAGAAATTGGTTCCTAGGGTGATATGCTCATCGGCATTATTTAACGTTGAATATGAAGGATTAAGGCTCATATGTTTCACATGTGGAAGATACGGTCATAGGAAGGAAAATTGCTCTTGGATTCATACTCCAACTGATAACACATCAACGTCTACAGAGAAGCATCAGACAACTCCAGCTACCTGTACACCCAGAATGTCACCAGAGAATATGTTGCCGACAGAGACGGAAAAGTTCGGACCATGGATGCTAGTAAAAGGGGCAAATAAAGCTCGAGTACCAAGATCGGAAGTAAACAGAGGAAAGATAGTTGAATATGGAACTACCTCGAGAGCAGGGAAATCAGGGTCCAGGGGCACAAATCAAACTAAATTTGCAGCGTTGGTTGATTTGAGAGAAGAGGAGGGGCATGCACATGATTTGAGGCATAAAGGAGGATCATAGCATATCTCGGGGTTTGATGGAAGCAAATCAGTTGTGGTATATGAAAAGCAAATGGACTTTCCATATGGGAAAGTAAATTTTCAGAATAGTACAAGATATGGTCGAGTAGAAGAGGGTAAAAGAAATGGAGATGTTAAAGTCGGTCAAGGGAAAAGTAATAAAAAGCTCAATAGAGGAGGAAGAGACCTAGCGATTCAGAATAATAAAATAGTAAGCTTGAAGAAGGATGGAAAACCTCAAGTTAACAAGACTAATGAGGGGTTGCGGGTGGGCTCTCAGAGAACCCATTATGTGGTTAGTGGAGATCTAAATTCTAAAGAAGCCAAAGTTATTACTAAAACCAACAGTCAGATTGATAGAAATGAGCAGCTTAGACTAATTGGACGTGAGGATAGTTCTACATTTGCAGATGATAAAACTGATAGCCAACGTGCGATGGTGGAAGGAGAAACGTCGAGATTGACCAGAGTGGAGGGAGAGCCCCCAGACAGGTAAGTACCCCTTCCTATTTTATTTTTACTTTTTATGGTTTTTTAATGATTATTGCTTCATGGAATTGTCGTGGAGCGGGAGGTAAGTCGTTTCCACGAATTATCAGAGAAATTGTTAATAAATATGATATTAATATTCTGGGTTTGCTTGAAACTCGAATTAGTGGGGATAGAGCTGAGCATGCTATTCGTCGGTTTGGGTTTACTAACTGGATCAGAGCTGAAGCTTCGGGGTTTGCAGGAGGTATATGGGTTTTGTGGAATGATTTTGAGACTAATGTTGATTATATTGTGTCTTCTACTCAATTTGTACATTGCAAGATTACAAATTTAGCTTCTGGAGATGTGACTTATACTACTTTTGTTTATGGGGATACCACTATTATGAAACGTAGATCTCTGTGGACAGATTTATGTGAGTTAGCTATGAATATTCAAGGGCCGTGGCTCATTTTAGGCGACTTCAATGCTGTTATGAGTGAAGCGGATAAGATTGGAGGGATCAGACCTACAAATCAATTAATGTTACCTTTTAAGCATTGTATCAATCAGTGTGATTTGTTAGAGCTTCCTATTGTTGGGGATTGGTTTACTTGGGAAAAAATTGATGTTAGGGAACGGTTGGATTGTGTCTTCTGTAACATGGATTGGGAACAATCTCATCAACTTTTTAAGGCCTACCATCACTTACGATTCAAATCTGATCATCGTGTGGTTGTCATATCCGATGGTGGAAATTATCGAAGAACCAAGCCTTCACCTAATCTCAAGTACCAAGTGGTATGGTCCTTAGAATCTGATTTTCCTGACATTGTTAAAAAGGCATGGGATGAGAAACAATGGATTGAAGGATTAAAAAGTTTTGAAGAAGATGTTTCTAAATGGAATACCAAAGTAGTAGGAAATATCCCCCAGAGGAAAAGGGCTCTATTGAAAAGGCTTGAAGGAATTGATAGAGCTAAAAAAGATAATCCCCATAATGGTCTTTTCAAGTTAGAAAAATATCTTTGGATGGATTATGTGAAATTAAGTAACCAGGAGGAAATTTTATGGTATCAAAAGGCAAGATGTAATTGGCTACAGTTTGGGGACAAGAATTCAAAATTTTTCCATGCATCAGCAATCATGAAGAGGAAAAGGAGTTATATTGATGCTCTTCGGGATGTTAATGCAAACTGGGTGTATGACCAACAGTCATTGGGGATAATGGCGTTTGATTTCTTTAAAAACCTATACACCCGAGACTCTAATGTCCCAAATATTATGAGCTGGCCGAAAGCTTTTCCCTCACTCAACGATAATCAAATTATTTCTATCCAAAGAGAAGTGTCGGATATTGAGATAAAAAATGCAGCTTTTGAGATGGGTGCATTCAAGGCCCCCGGTCCAGACGGCATTCAGGCGCACCTTTTTCACACTCAATGGGATGTGGTTGGACCTAAAATATGTGATATGGTGCATGGAATCTTTGCAGACCCATCAAAGTTATCTGATATAAATCACACAAACATTACATTGATTCCAAAGGTAGACCACCCTGAGATGATTATGGATTTTCGTCCTATTGCTTTGTGTAATGTGAGCTACAAAATTGTTAGTAAAGTCATTACGAATAGGTTGAAATCGGTGATGGATTATTTGATTTTACCAAATCAGTGTAGCTTTATTAAGGGACGACAAGGTGCTGAGAATATCATTATTGCTCAGGAGGCCATACACACAATGCGAACTAAACGGAGAGGACAAGGGTATGTGGCCTTAAAGGTAGATATGGAAAAAGCCTATGACCGTCTTGATTGGGGTTTTCTTCAATTCACCATTCGAAGCTTGGGGCTATCAAATGAATTTGTGAACTTAATTATGAGCTGTGTGTCGTCTGCTTTAATGAGTGTATCTTGGAATGGCTCACTCTCTGAATCTTTTTATCCTTTAAGGGGCGTTCGGCAAGGAGATCCACTGAGCCCACTTTTATTTATATTAGCTATGGAAAGGCTAAGCCAACTTATTCAACTTGAAGTGGAGGAAGGGAGATGGAAACCATTGAAGCTTACTACCAACGGACCATTGATATCTCATCTGTTCTTCGATGATGATTTGGTGCTATTTAGTGAGGCCTCACAGGAACAAATGGATGAAATTAGAAGCATCATGAGTTTCTTTTGTGGAGTTTCAGGTCATCGTATGAATCTTCAAAAATCAAAAATGTTTGTTTCCCGAAATGTCCATTCGAGCAGAGCCATTGATTATAGTCAAACTCTGGGTATATCACTAACTGCAGATCTGGGAAAATAACTTGGAGTTCCTCTTTTACATCAAAGAGCAACTAAAGTGACGTTTGCGCCGCTTATTCACAAAATCCATAAGAAACTAGCTGGATGGAAAAGGAACTACCTTAGTACTGCTGTGCGTACAGTTTTAATTAAATTGGTACTCTCAGCAATCCCTACCTACCAGATGCAAACCTTACTTATACCTAAAGGTGTACTGCAGGAAATTGAGAAAATTAGCAGAGATTTCTTTTGGTGCCAAAAGTACGAAGTAAGGAAAATGCACCTCCTGGCTTGGGATGTCCTTAAAGGAGAAAAAAACACGGTGGACTTGGTTTTAAGGACCTTCATTGTCAAAATATGGCTTTCATTATGAAATTTTGCTGGTATCTGTTAACTCGTCCGAATGCCCTTTGGGTTAAATGTTTAAGAAATAAATATGGGTGTGGCGATGTGAAATACCCAAAGGTTGGAAAAAAGTATCAACAATCGGCAGTATGGCAAGCAATCATATCTGTGTGGGATAAATTCATGAAGGGAGTTAGATGCAAATTAGGTACTGGAGCCAACACGAAAGCTTGGATTGAGAAATGGCTACCTCTTGATCGGCCCCTCTTAGAATTTGTGGATAAAAACTTCCATATGATTGATCCTGAGGCGAAGGTGAATCAGTTTCTTACTTCCACGGGTTCTTGGGATATAGCGAAATGGGGGGTTTTTCTTCCTACATGGGTCATTGAAAAGATCAAATTAGTTCAACCTCCGAGAGGCTTGGGTGATGATGGTTTCTATTGGAAGGAATCGACTGATGGTAATTTTAATGTGAAATCTGCTTATGGCCTTGCTCGTAACTGCCTGAATCATATGCCTGATCCTGTGTGGCAGACCATTTGGCGATGGGATATCCCTGAAAGGGCAAAATTCTTCATGTGGCAAGTTCTCCATGAGAGAGTTCTAACAAATTCCCTGAGAGCAAAACGTATCCAGTCTACATCCCCTAATTGTCCGTTTGAGTGCAGTATGGAGGAATCTATTATTCATACCTTGAGAGATTGCGAGCCTGCAAAAAGCACGTGGCTTCAATTAATTAACCCTTTATATATATCTGTATTTTTTAGTTGTGATTTGCAGGTATGGTTGAGGTGGAACCTGAAGAATAATCCGGCTTCTCGGCGAGTCGCAAGATGGCCATGGAGTAGGATTTTTGGGCTAGTGTGCTGGATACTGTGGAAGAACAGGTGTAGAAAGGCGTTTGATGGTGTCAGCGACTCTCCTCAAGCCTTAGTGAACCACAGTATATATCAACTCATGGAGGGGGTGGAGAATGATAAATATAAGCATCACATATTTCAGATTCAAAGCAGAACAAACAGTAGATGGACCAAACCGCCAGCAAGCTATGTTAGAGTGGATGTGGACGGATCAGTGTCTAACCAGCACCATGCTACAACTGGAGGACTGATTCGTGATGAAAGAGGTCATTGGGTGGCGGGTTTCCAACAAAGAATTGGATATGTACCTTCCACTGCAGCAGAGGTCATAGCTATTGGCACAAGGTTGGAAATGTGTAAAATATTGAATCTTTCAAAAATAAAATTGTTCTCTGACTCTATTGAGGCTATACAGCTCTTACTAACCGATTGTGGTCATGAACATCCGCTCAGAGATAAAATAGGTGATGTCAGGTCACTTATCTCCTCGGATTGGGATTTAGAGATAATACATGTGAAGCGTGAAGCCTTAAGGAGCGCTGACTTTCTTGCTCATACTGCCCATGAAGCTCAGTCAGATTTTACCATATTAAATGAACCATCAATATGGTGCTGGGTCCAGATGAATCAAGATTTAAGAGATGCTGAACTGGGGGTTTCATCCCACCTTGACACAGATATTTGTTGAGATGTAATTTTCAAGCGTAATGCTTGCCATTTTATTCAAAAAAAAAATTAGGATCATCAGGGTTCAATAGGTAATCAAACAGAGAAATGCGGATACTCATACAAGAAATTTTGAAATAATAGATAATGAAAGCGTTAGCGACCCAAACAAAAGAAAAAGGAAAGTAGGGAAGAACAAGGTAATGAATCTGCAACACACCCATGACACTCGATCCTCTTGAACCGCGTGGATGTTTATTAGAGAAAATCAAAACTAAAATGGATGAAACCAAATCATGCGTCCATCAAAAAGGCATATCAACAAAGAAAGCTTGCAGGGCGCCAAATTAAAGGAATCTAAAGGAGGTAAGTTTCGAATTCAAATCTCGATGATAGCGATAGCAAACTTCTGAGTCTAGAGTGTGCAACGATTTTTTGTAAGAGAAGGAGGCAAAGAGGAGAACCTCGCTTCGGAGTTAATCTTTTGACTTTTTAGATTGGTTGCTCTTGATATTTTGTCTAAAAGATATTTTTATTTGATTTTTTTAATTATCTTATTTTTTTTAGACCAGTTGTCTAGAAATCAGGTTTAGAAAATATTTTTTAGACTTTACCTATAAGGAATCGGTCTAAAAAGTTTATCATATTTATAAAAATGTCATTGGTCACATTTTTTAGACTTTATCCTCTAGATTTAGGTATGTTTGGAATAGCTTATGGAAGCTCCATAAATGTTTATAAATCGTGATTTACGGAATACGAAGTAGCTTTTACGATTTACGACATAAATATGTAAAGGAGTTTTATTTCGATTTATGTGAATCAGGCTTATAAAATAAGCCAAACTATGCCAAACAAGTTATAGCTTAGTGATCTCATGCATCTTGGCCATGATCATTCCATGGCACTTACCTTGGGGTGGTGCTTTTCTTACATGCTTCTCCTCCTTATGGAGGTAAGATATATGCCCTTACATAAAGATATTTACATATCCTAAATTAGAATAAATTTAAATAATTTAAGCTTACTATTACAAATAAATATAGTTGTAACGCTTATTTTAATATTATCTATGGCACTTGACAAGCGCCACATATCCCAACGTCACTAAAAGAAACTGTGGTGCTACCCACAAACGCCATAGTATGAATATATTTTTCATTTAAATACCACCTAGGGTAGTTCTTCCTTGAGGAAGTGTCACAAGAAGTTTGAACTTGAGGAAGCGCCACCCTAGGTTTTTTTTTTAATTTAACCTAAGGTGGCGCTGATAGATATGATTAGTTTTGATAATGTCAAATATAGATATAAGATATTAAGAGCAAAAAGTTTGCATAATGTATTAATCTCCAAAATTGACTAACTACTATATTTAATATTATATATCTTATAGAATAGTCAAGCAAAGAAAGAAAGAAAGAGATCGGAGAAAGAAGAATTTATAAGAATTAATGGGAATATCAAGATTCAAGCTCCTAGAAGAAATAATGGATGTCTCTATGCTCAAAAGGAAATTCAAGTGGTACTGTAGCTGTTGGTATTGTAACAGTTAGACACTGGAGCATCGAGTTGTCACTATAGCACTCGAGTTTAAAGAGTTCTCCATGCGAGTTTTTGACAGAAATGAAGCTATTAGAGCTACCCAAGTTGAGAACTCGAGTTGGCCTTGTAAAACTCGAGTTGGTACTGTTCATAGCTGCAAAAATGGGTTAGAACTTGAGTTAGGTATGAACAAAAGTATACTCTGTTAATCCCTGTTTTACGTTCAGCCTGAGTGAGCTTAAGTAATTCGACCATATCTCTCAAACCACAACTCTGATTGAGACAAAACTAGTGTCATATGAAAATAGACTCCCAATGCATTATTTTGACACTAGGAACAACATCAAAAGAGCTCATATAAAGTATATATAAATGTTTGAAACTGAAATTGAAATCACCGTCATATTCCAAAACAGCTTTTGTATTTTAGATATATCTTCCAAAATACATGTCCAATTGAGCTGAAACCAGTGCCATATGAAAGTAGACTCAAAGATATTTTCAGGAATATATAACAATCCAAATTTGGAGTTATATTCAATACAGTATGGCTTCTGAAAATTGATGCTCGAAAATACATATGTTGTCTACACTCATTGGATCATAACTTAGAGAATACGATGAGTTTGGAGCTGATTCCTTTTGCATTGGAATGTAGATTACAAGAGCTTTCTAATGATCATTAATTTATCATACTTTGAGTAAAAAAATAAATGGATCATGTTTTGAGTCCACTGTTCACTCTCTCATATAGAAGCTGAAGTAACTTGAGTTTAGGTTGAAGCACTCGAGTTTTGGAATGAGATACACTCGAGTCCTGAGAGTTTTGGGATAAAATTTTATACCCGAGAGGTTTGATGCTATAAGCAGATGAGGTGCACTCGAGTTCTTAGAAACATACTCGAGTTCCGTACGGTATTGCACTCGAGTGATGAGAGTTATAACATAAGAGTTTATACCCGAAAGTCATGTTACTGGGAAACAAGTATTGCACTTAAGTTGGGCATGAAACACTCGAGTCCTGTACAACATTTACACTCGAGTCCTACAAGTTTTATGGAAAGAGTTTGAACCCGAGAGTTTTGCAATGTGAAGAAAACGTGATATACTCGAGTCCTCATGTTTGCACTTGAGTTCTTATGTGTTTGCACTCAAGTTGGTGTTTTGCACTCTCACGACTTGCTGGCCGAGACTACCTGGAGATGTGGAAACATCACTACCCACTCGAGTTTCAATGAGAAAACTCAAGTTTGGCAGACGCAGAAGCAAAGGAAAATTTTAGAGTTCAATCCGAATATACTTTAAGGTTGACAATGAAGAATTCATGTGAAGAGACAAAAGTCTATTTACGGACCATGAGGAGTAACGAATTTATCTCTCAGTGCTTTACAGTTGTTATGCATTATTGGTGACATGACAAATAACAAATCAAGATTCAGCGACAACAAATTATGGGCAACAATCATATTTAATAAACGGTTCAAAAAACTGCAAGAAACGCTGAAGCATCAGTCAGAGCATGATTAAAGGACAAATATTCAAATATGCTCAACGGTCAAATGAAGCGACAGACTCTAACAGACGAATTCTCATAATGGTCTTCTTCTATAACTCAGCTATAAATAGAAGAGGATTCAAACAGAGGAAATAACGAATAAAAGAATGAAAAACAGAAACATGCTGATATCCTAAGTCTTCCACCTCTGACTACTCTCTGCTTTTCTTCATTTTCTGTATCATGTATATGTGAGAGTAAGAATATTTGTATTGTACCTCAGTGAGTATTTTATCCACTCTGTGAGAGAGTTTGTAAATACTTATACTTTTGAGTTGATCTTAAGGTAAAAGGACCTTGAGAGGGTTAAATTCCTTACTGGGAAGTTGTAGGGAGAATTGCCGGTTAGACTTTCTGCTTGTAAGACTTGCACGGGTAAGCAGGAGAGAAAGGTCTTCAAGATTGCTCTGCTCGTAAGACTTGTCGTAAATGGGAGAGAACCTTACAGTGTGTGAGGGAGAGTAACTCCATAGTAGACTACACAAGTGCCCGGTTAAACTTGTGGGTTGTAGCGGCTTTTCTTGTGCCCGGATAAACAAGAAGATAGTGGATTGGAAATCTCAGGAGGAGCCTGGAGACTGGACATAAGTCATCATGAATTGGACCGAACTAGGATAAGTCACAGTTTGCATATTCTCTTCTCTAAGCTTTTACACTTCCAACATATAAGATTTACATAACTGCTTATGATTTTATACTTTCATATATATTGATTTGATAAGCTGTGAAAAGATTTTAAAAGATCATACATTATTATTGTACACCCAATTCACCCCCTCTTGGGTGTTAACCAGTTCTAACAGATGCTTCATTAAGGAAGTGCTACAGGAAGTGTCAAGCGCCACCCTAGACCTTTTTCTAAAAAAATTAATTTTTTTCATATTTTTTCTTTTAGAATTCTATAATTATAGTTAATAATGCACTTTAAACACATTTCCATATTACAAAAAAATGAATAAAAACAAACCACAATTAAATAACTCAAAAATGATATAAATTAACATATACCTAATTAACAAAATCACTACTAAGTAAAATACAAGTGTTAAAAATAAATAATTATTTTATTTATATAACTCATCAATGTTAACAATTACTACAACAACCAAAAATTGTAACCACTACATATTTTCACATACAACTTATATATAATAATATTTAATTTTATCTCATTTATTTTTTGGCATATAAAAATGAGAATAATTTTTTTAGATTTTATAATAAGTTAAATATAAAAGATATTGAGAAAATTAAACTATTAACTACTAATAAAATTATATTTGTAAGCTCAACAAAAAAAAACTTACAGTATATAGAAAGCTTGAATAGAGTGAGCTGAAACTTTAAGTACAACGCCTGAAAAAAAATTAACAAAGGAAGAAGAGAAAGACAAAGTTGCATAGATGTTTAAAAAAAGGTGGTCAGGAAGACAATATGTTGTACGTAGCTTCAAAATATATATAAAAGAAAGGAAAAAATGAGTGGGTACGACTTACAGAACGAAATGAAACTATAAAGAGGATGAAATGGGACCAAGAGGGAGAAGAAGTAGGGTTAGTTTGATACAAGAAATGAGACAAAAGAAATGAGGCAGGAGTGCCAAAAATAAAAAGAAGAGGAGGAGGAAATGTGAGAGGTGATGAAATAAATAAATGAGGGAAGTGCAGATCAAAGTGAGGACGGTGATAAGTAACAAAAAGAGAAGGAAGAAATGTGGGAACTAAGAAGATAAGGGTGATGATATGTGTTGGATGAAGAGTGGAGACTAAGAGGATAAATGTGATGGAAGCAAATTACGGGAGAGAGAAGGGTTTGAATTTTTGTTTTTTGAAAAATAATACTTTGTGTGACACTTACTAGGCTAAGTGACACACAAAGTATGTAGTGGCTGTAACACTTCCTTGAGCAAGCACCACAACTGCTACTTCAATTTTTATTTTTCTTAAAAAAAACACTTTAGGTGGCGCTTCTTCAAGGAAGAGCCACTTAAAGTCACTAGGAAGCTGTGATGCTTCCTCAAATGTTTTTTTAAAAAAAATCTAGAAGAAGCTGTTTCACTTTCTTAAAGAAGTGCCATAAAAGATATACCACTAATCCCTATTTTTGTAGTAGTGGCTAAGCACATACCTATATACAATAAGCCACAAGGATAATTGATTTTCAAAACAATCATAACTAACATCTTCCTTAGAATCTCCACCTTTATAACTCCTCCTCTGGTATACTCTTTCCTTATGAGGAACTAGCTCCTACTGTTGATATATGGGAGAAAGGGGTGAGATTCGAGAGCATCTCAGTAGTAAGATACTAACTCAATATATAATGTGTAATCGAAATAAACTAAGCATGTAAATAGTCAAAATAAGAATGACACCTTATAAGCATATACACATGACCATGTCAAATTCAAGTAAGGATATTACATGTTCAAAGGCATATACATGGCAAATAAACATGCAAGCAAATAAGCACAAACTATATAAGAGTAAGTTTCACTACCTTTTGTTTCTTTCTAAGTCACCTTCTTTTGCTTGAACTTCTTACGCTTTGCCTCCTCTTTGGTCTTGGTGACAATTATCAAATCCTATTGATTATTCATGTAATATTGTGGTGGATTAATTGAAGATAATATTGTAGCGGTGCATGAAGTTTTCCATCATATGAAGCTAAAGAGGAAAGGAATATGCGAGGTGGCTTTGAAGTTGGATATGGATAAAGCATATGATAAGATCAAATGAGATTTTTTGTGTGCTACATTATTGAAAATGAGATTTACATTGGAGTGGGTAGATAGAATTTTGAGGTATCTTAATTCAGTCCATTTTTCTGTTATTTTGTCTGGTAAAAGAATGGCTGAAGTAATTCCTCAGAGGGGTCTTAGGTAAGGTGATCCTATGTCTCCTTAGCCATTTATTATTATGAATAATGTTCTTTCTAGGATTATAGAAAATGAAAAAGGCTGGGCAAGCTGAGGGGGTGACTATAGGAAGAGGGAGTCTTGAGATATCCCATAGATTTTTTGCAGATGTTTCTATTTTCTTCCTTCGTGCTGACTTAAATTACTGCAGGAACCTGAAAGATTTAATCAATCTCTATTGTTCCTCTTCTGGACATGCAATAAAGTTTGGTAAATCTTGTCTTTATTTCTCATAGAATACACCGCACCTAACCAGAGAAGAGATCAATCAAATTTTCTAGGTTTATGCTATAGATGTACTAGGGAATTATTTAGGACTGTCTATCATATAAAGTAGGTCAAATTCTCAGGCTCTAAATTTTGTGATTAACCGTATGGAAAAGAAAGTTCAGGGGTGGAGGAAAAATTACCTATCAGAAGCAAGAAGGGAAATTCTTATAAAGTCGGTGGCTAATTCTTTGTTAGTTTGTTCTATGTCGTGTTTTTTGTATACCAAAAATGTGTTACAAAGATTTTATAGTATTGTGTCTAAGTTCTGGTGGAAGAGTGAGGGGGATAAAAGGAAAATTTATTAGGTAGCAATAGAGAGGCTGAAAAGACCTAAAGAGGAAGGGGATTAGGGTTTAAGGATCTCGAAGCTTTTAATTTAGTATTACTTGTGAAGGTGGGATGGAGGATTTTAAGATATCCTAACCAGATTTGGGCAAGGGTATTGAAGGCCAAATATTTTCCAAAAGGAAGCTTTCTAGATGCTAGAAAAGGGAGAAGGGTTTCATGGTTGTGGTCTAGTATTCTAGAGGGTAGGAATGTCGTAGAGAACCAAATTTGTGTATATATTGGGGATGGAAGGGAAACTCGAATTTGACAAGATCTCTAGCCAAGAGATATTCTTCGAAAAAGACTTTTTTCTCCTTGTCCTCATAAATATTTAAGAAAACTGAAAGTGGCTGATATAATGTATGAGGGGGGATAGAACTTGATGACTGTCGAAGGATGGATTATAGAAAGGGAAAAAGAGGCCATTTTCAATACGATTGTAGCTCCTAGGAGTAGTGAGGATAAATAGGTTTGGACGGGAAGGAAGAGGAGTGTGTATTCAGTAAAAGAGGGTTATTGGCTAGCTAGAGGTGAAATCCTCAGAAGAACAAAAAGTATTCCTTCATCCTCAAATGATGAACAAGGTCGAATTTGGAAGGAAATTTGGAGGATTAAAGTTTTATATGAAATTAGAAACTTCATGTGGAGAATAATGACAAATGTGTTACCCACGTTTCAAAATTTGTGCAAGAGAAGATGTAGTGTGGTGGACCTCTGTTTAGTATGCCATAAGCACATGAAAACTTTAGAGCATCTATTCCGTAAATGTGATAGAGCCAAGGCCACTTGGTTTGGTGGCAACTTTTTATTTAGACCAGCGATCATGAGAACTTGAATATGAGGCAGTGGGTGAATGTTTGTTTGGGGGGCTCAGATTTTGATGATTGGCAAAAGGCTTTTTATGCTATAATCTTGTGTCAGATTTGGAAAGCTAGAAATGCTTTTATTTTTAGAATGTAAATCTTGACCTTATTTTCAATTTTACTTGAACATGAAAGATTTTCTAGGAATTTTAGGAAACTTATGGTTGGATTAGAAGAGAGGAAGGCTCTAATACGGATGTGCAAAAGCTGTAGAGAACAAGAAGTTTGGGAACGACCTTTAGGTAATACCCTCAAAACCAATTCTGGCTGTGTCTTTTCCTTAGTGGATAATAAAGGTGTTATTTCTTTTATGGTGAGGGATTCTAATGGGTTGATGATTGATAGGGCCTCTAGAATTATTGAAACAAGCTTGGTTTTTATAGCTGAGGCTTTGGCTGTTCTAGAGGCTCTTAGGTTTGCCTATGAAAACTAGCTTGAAGATTTAAGTTTTGAGTCGGATAACCTGATGTTGGTTAAGTGTATTAACAATGACTATTCTCCAAATGATTGGAGGTGTATAAATATTCTTGATAATATTCAAGAATAAAGGAAACTAATTTGAAACCATTCTTGTAATTAGATTTTCAGGGAAGCGGATTTAGTGGCCAACTGGATTGCTAAAGCTTAAATTAGAGGTTTTTAACTAAATGATTAGGTTGTTCATCCTTTGAATCAACTGAGAAGACTGCTAGACAAAGATTCGAGACTTTTTGCAAGGGAGCCAAATTGACAGAAGTGCACCTATTCCTACTTCTGTTTGCTTTTATTTTTTTATTGTAGTTTCTGGTGTTATTTTATGGTTTTAATTAGTTTTCGGATGTAATGTGTACTGGACTAAATCCGGATTCTCTTCCTTACTTTCCCATCCCTTTCCTCTCCTTTACCTAAAACACACCATTTTGGGTTTAAAAAAGAGAGAAGTTGGGCCCTTTTAAAAAAAAATTTAATACCCTAAAGTATTTTTTCAGTGCTACCAAATATCTTAAAATAATTTTTTATGCATCTAGCACCTTAAAATATTTTTTTAATTACAATAAGAAGTCTAAACTTAAGATACAGAATGTTAATAAAAATAATATTTCAAGGGATTATATGCAAAAAAAAATTATTTTAGGATACCGGGTGTTATTGAAAAAATTATTTAAAGTGCTGAGTGAACTAAAAAATATTTTATGATATATACTGGATGTTACTGAAAAAACTACTTTAGAGTGCATTTTGCTAGACAATAATTACAACTGAAAAAAATATTTAAGGGTGATCGTTGCATAAAAAATTATTTTAGGATATTTGGTACTATTAAAAAAATACTTCAAGGTACTAAATATTATTTTTTTAAAAAAAGTGCCCAACCAATACTGGGTGTTACTAAAAAATTACTTTAAAGTGTAATTTGATAAACAACAGTAGTTACAATTGAAAAAAAATATTTGAGGGTGATCGGTGTATCAAAAATTATTTTAGGATACTGGGTACTATTGAAAAAATTACCTATCGTTGAAATATATAGTTTTCAATAGTAATAATGAAAGCATGACTTTCAACAGTGACATTCAAATTCACCATTGAAAGTAGGTCTTTTTGTAGTGATTTGAGGTTGTGTCTAATTTATTTTAGTTAAGAAATAACATATTAGGTTTTTAGGTAGAAAGGCCCCGCCGAGGCCATATAGGCTAATGAGGTTGGAGGGGTTTGAGAGGTCTAATTATATAGCTATGTGAGAGAGAAGAAGAAGGAAAGAAAAAAAATGTATGCTCACAACGCAGTCTTGGTAAATTGATGTTTATGCACTCATTAACTATTGGATCATGCTGAAATTTGGCAAGCTGATTTAGCGCAAGTGGTTGGTCATTTTAGGATAATTTATGTTGTTTTGACATTTTTATTTGTTCTCAAGCTAGTCCTTCTCTTTCTTTTCAAATAGAAGAAAAAAGAAAAAGAAATTAAACACTGCATTCCTTGACAAAAATTCTATTATGAAGGACAAAACTTTTAAATTCACCCAAACGAAATTAAATTATAAAAAACCTCTAATGACTTTTGAGAAAATTTAACAATTTTGTTGAATTTACACCCTTTTAAATTGTTTCTTGTTATTTTTACTCCTTCTAAAACTTATTTGTGTCAGACACTCTTTAGAAAAAACTTGGTTGTTAAAATTACATCTTAACCCTTTGTTATATAGTGAAGTGTAACATAATTTGTCTCGTGTGATGTTTATGATGTTTTATATTTTAGGGAAAATTGTATTTAGGTCCTGGGTAAGATAAACTATGACAAAATGATCCCTTGAAATCTTAAAATTGTATTTTAAGTCCCATAAGACTTTTTTTGTAATAAATTCCAATTTAACTGACAAGTCTATAGGCATCTATTAACAAGTCCAAAGGCATCTATTGACAAGCCCATTAGCGCTTATACTGACATAGATGTCCATTGACAAGTCTATAGGCATTTAATAACCAAAACCTATATAACTATAAATACTATTCCACTGGCTTCATTCTCTATAATGGCTCATCATCAGCTTAAGACACATATCACTGTTCACAACATTGATCTAGCTTGCTTTTTAAAAAAATAATGCTTTTCAAAAAAATAAAATAAAATAAAATGCTTAGAGCTTTGGGATAGCCAACAACTACATTAATGGCATATATGGCTCTACGTCAGCTGGAAAATTTTGTGATTTAATAGACATATTCAAATTTCAAACCTTGCCTACTTTCTTTTGTCAGTGTTAGCTTCCCTATTTTTAAATTTCAAATTTCAATTTTTAAAAAGATACTTTTTTGACATCCTTTTCTCTCTCTTCATTTAAGTATGGTCCATTCCTTTCTTTAACCTCCTACTCCCCCACGTAGCCTTGAATTATATTCTCGCTCTCTCCGCTCTGCTTAAGATTCACCCCCTTTTCTTCATTCCTGATTTTAGTTAGAAGTGGACGAACGATGGGTGGATCTGGCAATGTCACCGACGAAGAAGCTACCACAAGGATGGCGGTGGCAGAGTAGACACAGAGACGAGAATACGATGGTTACGGCTGAGAGTTTGAAATGAATTCGTTTTTTACTTCAAGGTAATCTTTTGTCTTCAGGCAATGGAGATTTTATCAGTAGTTCAACAATTCCAATGATTTTCCTGGTGATAGATGAATCTATTGAGGATGAGAGACATATTTGTGATATGATGAAGAAGCATATGATCAATAAAGAGTCAATATGTCCCCCGAATTCACACTCTCGGTATAGTTATGGTTTCCAATGTTCCCTGCTCCTCAAACTATTTGTTCTGTCTAGGGTAATTTTGCCTCAGAAGTTTTGTTTAAGGTAATTTTTTCATGAAAATTTAAATATGGAGTAATTTCGTCCTGACTGTCATCCTAATTAAGTTTGACTATTAGTAATTTGATCTAAAGTGAAAACTTCTAAGGCAAATTTATACCTTAATAAAAATGATATCAATGATAAAATTATCTTGAAAGTTTCAACTTAAGAATAAATTTGTTCTGAAACTTTTCACTTAAGAACAAATTTTTCTTAAATTTGGTCAACTAATGGTCAAGTTTAACTGGAATAATGACCATGCAGAAATTGTCTCATGTTTAAAACTTCTGAAACAAAATTGTCCTTAAAAAAGCTTTTGAGATAAATTACTCTAAAGGCTTGAGACAATATTTTCTGGATAAAAATGATCTTTTAACTATTTTTTATTCTTGAGGCTTTTCGTAACATTTTGCAGAGAAAACGATACATTGAATTTTTATTTTGTATATTTCATGTTTTAAATCGGTGTCACCTTAATCTTCACAGCCTTAGATGTTGTGTTTCGTGAGTTCAGCACTATCTTTTTCTCTACCTTAGTCGAACATGGCCATAGACTCACACAAATGTCAGAAATCAGATTCAGAGTTCACATTGTCATGCACGCGGCTTCCTCTTCTTTTTCTCTTTCCAATAACTCCCACCTGATGCTCGTCGTTCCTTCCTCGTCTCAGATTCAGATTTGATGGTGTGGGTCATCATTTCTGCTCTCTCGCTCAGAGTTCTAAGTCGTCGCGACTACCCCTCCTCATATCCCCACTGGTGCGTTTCCTTCTCCTACATGTTTGTTCTTTTTTTTAAAAAAAAAAATTTCTCTGATAATTATTTTTTTTCTCCTTAGTCTTGTTCTGCTCGGTTTATCCCTCTCGCTCATCCTGGTTCTCGACTTGATGAATGTTGTCTTCTACAGTGATGGTTCTGTAAGAGAGTGATTTTTGTTCTTAATGATTTTGACGGTGATTCTTCTTAGTTCTTCAACACGATTTGATCTTGATATCTTGGAAAATCTACTCAATCTTTCATTTTTACTTTGAGAACTTGTCAAGATTTTTTATGAATTTTCTTCCTTGTACATCCTTCAAGATCTATATTGGAATTTAATTATATCCATGTAGTTAGGATATTGTTTATTTTTTTATTATTAATTTGATAGATTATGCTAAATATTTTTATTATTTTTAGTTAGATTAAGCTTAATTAATATCTTATTAAATCTTTATTGTGGGTGTTGGGTGAAACTTTTTTTTAAAATTAATTCATAGGTTTTGGAATGGTAGATCTCAGCCCAGCCCAGGGTGTATATATTTTTTTTAGAACATGAATTCTACTGCAGCGCTTTCCTAACCAAGCTCTATAGCTTGTGGTTTATTTCTTTTTGTTTTTTTAAATGTCTACCGTAGCGTTTTGAACGCTACAGCTTGTTTTTGTAATGGTAGGATATGTAACATTTAGAAAACACTACAAAATTTTTTTTAAAAAATCACTAAATATAAAAAATTTTGTAGTCGTATCAACAAATTATTGGTTGAAATGTTCACTCTTATAAGAATAAGAACACAAGTTAGAATCGTAGGAAACATATTTATTAGAAAAAATGAAAACCCTTTATGCTCCAAACCTTAAGAAGAGAGACCCTTTATCGAATCAAAATTTTTTTTGTAGTAATAAATAGTTATATGTAATTATTCAATTTATTATTGCCACCTGAGCAGTGCCAAGTGAAAATTCATTACATATTTTTAAAATATCACTGTTAATATTTTCTTAAATAGAAATATAGTTTAAAATTAAATAAATCAATACTGCACTGAAAATGATTGAATGATGCATTCATGTATCTATAGAAAGGGGTGTTAATTGGAACTTGAGAAAATAATATTTGTTGATGTAGAGAACAAACCCAAGTAATTAAATAAAAATAGATACAAATGAATAAATATATAATGTTATAAATATTGTAGGCCAATTATCACACATTGCAACTCCTGCAAATTAGTATCTTTCAATTGAAGGTAGTCATCTTCGAAGTACTGCTACCACTAGATGTAAGGACCTCTTCTAGTTGGGATTTAAATGTCGGTTCGTAATGTTGTAACAGACTAACTCTTCTACCAGATGTAACCCTATTAATACATTACATTAATTAGAGGCAGACACAATCTCATAAGACAAGCATCATCTTCACATCCATGTCTTCCATCTCTTCACATTCTACAATGCTTAGATACAGCAAACATGGTAGGTTTCTAATCACAGAACTTGAGAATATGCACTTCAATCTTCTACATTTAATCACAACAAAATGCATAAGATTTTGGAACATGATGAAAGTGGGACCCTCCCATACATATATGAGGTTGCTTGAATCCTCCGACCACAAGCACTCTGCTCTTGAGATCAACAGCACCCCTTTTTCTTCATTTACATTTGATGAAGTTTACATTTGAATCTTCTATTGAAACTTGCATCAACTTCAATTTCAGTTGAGAGATCAATTTATCCATCAATCAAATTATTAGTTAGTAAAATATTTTTTTTTAAAAAAAAGGACTTGAAAAGGTAAAAGAAATAGATGCATTGTAAACATAGGCGATCAAGCATACCCTTTGCTCTTATACAAATGTTTATATATCAATGTATGATTACAGGCCAAAAACTCAATTTATAGTTCATTTAGTTTGCTATACTACACACAATTATTCTATGTTTTCATCTATAGTGCTCTTAAATTGAAAGAAAATCTAGTTGGGTATATGCATCAAGTATTATTTTTATTCTTCGTGTCCTTGCATCCCTTTGTAATTTATAAGTTGCCTATTATACATTTATATGGTTGCAGCTAGCAAAATGATATAGTATATGATTCCAATCCACATATTACTCCATCTAATTGTGAAAACCTAATCAACATGATATAGAATAATATTCATGCATACCGATGTTATTCCTAGTTGTTGAAGAGCTCATCCCAAACTTGAATCACCAAATTTGGGGCAGTTCCATATGCTGATCTCTCTCAGCTCCACCTGGATTTGCAACCCTACTTGACAAACACTCATGAAATTTGGCAAATTTCCTAGCTTTATCTCCCACAAACTTGAAAGCTTAATTGTCTCATCATAGTTGGCATCATCTTCTTCACTACTTGTTTTTGCAATCATATCCTCCGATTCCTTACAATTAGATAAGGTTAGGAATGTCAATTTACAATAACAAACATTTAAGTGGAGTAAACATGCAGCATGTCTGAAAACACGTTTCATTTTGTACTTGTTCCAAGATTTTTATATCAGTTACAGTCTGTGTGAGCCCAAAATTTCAGGGCATTGTAAATAATTAATTTGTGAATGAATTAGGCCCTTTTTTCTTTCTTCGGTGCTACCTTTTTCTTTCCAAGGGATAGAGTTGGGATGTATAATAACCTTTTTACTTTAATAATTCTGCCCATAAATGAAATCAAAATTCAAATTATGAATAAAAATTCTATAAGGTGTGCTATGCCAAAATGTCTCATTTGCGCAATTATAGAATAAGAAAAAGAACGATATATATAAAGTCATGTATATATATATATATGTGTGTGTGTGTGTCTATATATATGGGTAGGTGTGGATAGGATTAATGAGCGTACCAGCGTATTGACTTTTGAAGAGCAGCAAGTGATTTATGTATGTATGTGTGTGTGTATATATGCATGTATGTGTGTGTGTGTATATGCATGTATGTGTGTGCATGTAGGTGTGGATAGGATAAATGAGCGTACCAGCGTAATGACTTTTGAAGAGCTGCAAGTGTGGCTTTGGAGAAGACGGGGCAATCCTCAACCTCAAGAGATCTCAGGTTTGGAAGTGTGTTGAAGTATAAGCCTTCCTCATGGATTTCAAGTTTGCTGCTATTAAAAACTCCCTTTAGTTGAGAGCACTCTTCAATCGTCAGCCATTTCAACAGAGGAAGAAGTTGAGTAGAGCGCAGAGAGGGGAAGAGCCATTTCAACTTCCTGCATCTCTTTACTCTGAGATACGCAAGTCTTGGAAAGCACAATGAATTATTTAGAAAGCCATTATGCACTTCTTCTTCTGATGACATCACTTCCTCCAACTCTTCACATTCTTCAATCCATAGAGACTCCAAACATGGTAGGCTTCTCATCACAGTGCTTGGCAAGATACACTTCAATCTTCTAAATTTAATCACATATAACCACTTAAGATTTTGAAACTTGATGACAGTGGGGCCCTCCCATACAGATATGAGCTTACTTGAATCCTCCAACCGCAAGTGCTCTGCTCTTGAGGTCAACATCACCCCTTTTTCTTCATTCATATTCGATGAAGTTTCAACATTTGAATCTTCTGTTGAAACCTGTAGCAACTGCAATTTCAATTTTTTTTAAAAAAAATGGACAAATTTATTCACACCAATCCAATTATTAGTAGTAAAATATTTTTTAAAAACAAAAAACTTGGATTTAAAAAGATAAAAATAAAATAGATACATTGTGAGCATATATAGTGATCCACTAGACTCTTTACTCATGTTATACAAATGTTTACATAT
Organism: Albizia julibrissin; assembly: GCA_037074505.1. Lineage (NCBI taxonomy): Eukaryota > Viridiplantae > Streptophyta > Magnoliopsida > Fabales > Fabaceae > Albizia > Albizia julibrissin. The sequence goes on from CM073484.1 coordinate 24,031,878, forward strand.
CAATGCATGATTACAGGCCAATTAAAAATCAATTTATAATTGATTAGTAGTTTACTGTCCACACATTTATTCCATATTTTCATCCACTGCGCTTTGAAAATACTCTGCTTTCACTCAACAAGTCATGTGTTCTGATAGTACAGTTGCAGCTACCAAAATGATACTCCCTTCAGTATTTAATACAAGACATATATGAGAAAGTAATCTTGTTCTTAAATATAAGATCTATTTTTTACTTTGTCAATCTTTTCTTAATTTACCCCTATTGATGCGCCTTCAACAAAAAATCAAGAAGGAAATGAGGAGAGAATTAATGAAGATGACTAGGATGTTTTAGAAAATATGTTATATTATCTAACTTAACTAATTTCCTAAATCTAATTAAATTTAGTAAATATATCTTATATTAAGAACCGGATAAAGTATATATGATTCTAATATACATATTATTCCATCTTATTTTAAAGACTCTAATGATCAATGTGATATAGAATGTTCATTCATACCAATATTGTTTCCAACTGTGGAAGAGCTGATCTCAAACTTGAATCAACAAATTTGGGGCAGTTGCATATGTTGATGCTTATTGGCTCCAGCTGAATCTTCAACCGTACTTGACAAACACTTTGTGAAATTTGGCAATTTTTTTAGCAATATCTCCTTCAAACTCGGAAGCTTAATTTTCTCACCATAGTTGGCATCAGCTTCACTCCCATGTCCAAAAATCTCCTCCAATTCTTCACAATCAGATAAGGTTAGGGAATTCAACTTGGTAAGGTTGTTTTGGACAATAATGCTCACTGAGAATAAAAACTTCAACTTTTTAATGTTAGTTACTTTTAAGGAATGAAGATATTGGAATCTCATAACTTGTGTTAGAACAAGACCTCCTAGCATTTGTTGTTCTGATCTCAATATTTCTAAGTCGTTGGCTTCTTCTGGCTCATCATCACCAAGGAATTGCCACTTGTGTTCAACTCTAGCGCTTTGAATATCAATCTCTCCAACATTTAGTATAGAAAGCGGAAGATTGAAAGCTTCCTTATTATTTAATTGGTTGTATTTTAACTCATACTTCCTTTCAAGCCTCTGCATATAAAAGAGAAGTGAAAGGTGAGGGAAATAAAATGTTATAAATTCCTTGGAAAGATTATTAAAAGAAAGAGATCAAATTAACCTAAATCTTTACGTACTAAATGTGACCTGAGATTGTAATACATTTATAGGGGTTCATGTAATTATTTAGTTATATCAAATGTTTCTTCATGTTTCACTACATTACATGATTATTAATGATCAAACTATAGAAATGACATTTTTTTCATATTTGGTATTTGATTCACTGAAGGATACATGCAGGAATATAGATGTCCTGGTCACTTGTTTGTCTATATTTATTTACGTGATAATCATGTTAAAATAGGAAATATATAATGCATTGATGGAGAACAGTAGTTACCTCTTTAGTCCAATCAATCAATAGTTACACTCTTAATCGGCATAAGTTTTGGACAGTCATGAATCTCAGCTCTGCAAAACTCCCCCGTGTGAAACTTAAAACCTTGGCAGATATTAACAAGTCTTGGCAAGTTATCAAGTTCCATATATTTCAAGTTTAGAAACGTAATCTCCCTCTCACTGTCGGTGTCATGATCTTCAATATTTGAGCACTTGAAAATTTCTTCGATTTGAGAACAATTTGATATTTTTAAAGTGCTTAGTTGTGGAAGCATTGAGGGAGTAGCACTGTTCATGAAAGATAAAATGAATTTAAGCTTGTTGCACTTAGAGATTTTCAGGCTCTTCAATTTCAAGAGACAAGACTCAGCGATGGATGGACTCTTTTGACCCTCTTCATTCCCCGAAAAAATTGACTCCAACTCATCACAACAAGATATCCGTAAAGAAGTTAACTCTGGAAGACTTTGGCAGATCTGAGCAGAAAATACAAATTTCAATCTTGCATAGTCTTTCAAAGTTAATTCTTTAAGGGATTGAAATTTTGCAATTTGTTCTCCAACCCCGATCTGATAGTGAAAAATGGATTCTGCTTTACAATTATGAAGTATAATCCTTTCTATAGATACCAATGGCCTGTATTCGTCATTCCTCAATTGATGGCCCTTAAGTTCCTGTAATTCCTTTGTGAAAGGGAAGGGGAAAAAAAGGAAAACCATTAACATATTTCCTAAGAAATATGACTTGTTATTAATTAAAATTTGGGGAACTAGTATGAGGTTCTAAAGAAGAGACTTAATTATCAAGAATTCTCAACAAGTAAGGAGTTGATATTTCTTACAATGAAACTTGTCATTGCATGCTCCTCAGAAATCATTGGGATTTATCAGTAATTAAGTCCATTTCTTGAGACCTCATAATAATTCTCTCTTAAAATTTTATATGCAAATGTATTATTCTTGCATAGACATAATAAAAAGGGAAAAAACACTTAAACACCGCTTGAGCTTCAAAATTCCAAATTAGTTTTTTCACAAAAAGAATAATGGGATTGACCAAAAAGAGTATCACAATTATCAACTCAATTTTTTGGAAACTCACTTATTTAACATTTTGAATGATATTTAAGTGTCTTTTTTCCTAATAAAAAAAGAAATGGATAGTTTGACGAATGATGAAAATTGTAACTAAAAAGGGAAGAAAAGAAAACGAAAATTATCGACATATTTCCTAAAATCACAAAAAAAAATAAGCCATATTCATATATAAGAAAATGGAGTTCCCAATGAAGTCAAGGGAAAATTATGATGAAGAGCCCACAAGAGTCTGTATTTAATGTATTTATTAAGGTGAATGATGAATAAATTAAATGACTAAAATATAAAGATAAAAAAAATGTAATTTCTGCACTGAGTATTTTTCAGCGACGGGGGCTGTGAAGTATGACGACAAATTGTGGCACACAAAATGAGAACAGAGAATGTAAGGCAAGATGGATAGCCCAACTTCTATTAAGGTGAATTTTTTAATAAAAACATATGTTGGGAATTTTTTTAAACAACAAAATGTGAATAAATTAATTGACCGAATCATATCTCAATATGTACTAACATAAACACTATTTTCTATTTAACGCATTTTAATTATTTTAATCACGTGAACAAAGTAATTTTTTATGTAAAAAAAATAATATTTTTAATATATTTTTTTATGCAAATCAAATTAAATGATAGGAGAGCAAATGCGTACCATATTTGGACAATCCCTCCATTTTATAACAACATTCTTCTATTATACAACTTGACAAATCTAACAACTTCAGCTCAATTCCATTTGGTACTCTTTCAAATTTACTACCTCGCAAGTCAAGAATTTCAAGTCTTGTAAGGCTTACCACAAAAGAGATGTCACGTAAATCCCATCGTTGCAAACGCAAAGTTCGAAGATTAGACAAGTGTTGAATTGGTTGAGAATGTAATTCAGTCGTAACCCCATACATGCCCATAATAATCAGAGCCTTGAGTTGTTTGGCTCCTTCAAATGATGCATGTGAGATATCCAAAGTTTTACTTGAACTTAGCAAAAGAAACTCAAGCTTTGGAGCATCCAAGTGAGAAGGAAATTGAAGTGATTTATTGTTGTCATACCATGAAGTTAAAGCATAACAATCTTTTACCGTGTCATCAACAATCAATTCATTCAATTCTTTAGTACAATTTACCACAATGGTATGATCCTCTTTAGATGCTTTCCACAACGCAAAATCACGAACCACATCATGCATTCTCACATATCCTTGTATGTCCTCGTACTTGGGAGAATGCATCAACATTGAGGAGTAAATGAGATGATTTATGGTTGTTCTAACTTTACTTCTTGCTATTTTAAATGAGTCAATATCTCTACATACGCCTAACCTCACTCCATATCTGAAAAGATCTTCAACAACAATGTCATGATCTTCAGGAAACATAGCACACATTAACAACAACAACTTGGCTTCTTGCGTTGCCAAATAATCATAGCTTAATTCAAGGCAAGAAAAAGCATCCCTCACACCTTTATCCACATTGATTGGCTTCGCATTCCTCAACCTATAGAGCATTTCTTTCATCTCATCAATTCCTTTTCCTTTCAAGCAAGCTCCTACAGCTAAAATTGCAATAGGTAGGCCTTTACATTCCACAGCAATTGAGCGTGCGACATCTTCTTTAGCAGCATCACAGACACCAGTATGAGTTTGAAACAAAGTCCAAGCTTCATCTTCTTTTAACAAGTCAAGTTGAATCATCTTTTGGCATTCCATTAAGGTGCATACATCTACACGACGTGTGGTCAGGACAACTTTGCAACTTCTTTGATGATTTCCCCTCAAGGGAATCCCTATGTCCTCAAGATTTAGCTTAGTCCATACATCATCCAGTATTATCAAAATACGTTCTCCACTTTGTATTCTTAGTGCTATTCTTTTTGACCTTCCTGTTTCAGATTCTTCCTCCAATTTGATCCCCAACATGTCGGCAATTTCACCCTGAATTTTTCTTATATCTGGGGTTTGAGAAATTGTAGCGAGCAAAACTCGATCAAAGATAAGTGACTCTTTGGCTTTCTTTCCCACTTCTTTCACCAAGGTGGTTTTCCCTAACCCTCCCATGCCCCATAGCCCAATTATGGAGCTACTATTTTCTTGCAATGCCTCCCACAACTGATTAAAAGCCATTTCTGTTGACTTGAAGAGCTTAAAATTTTCAGAAGAATGATACTCTATATCTGGAATAGTAACGGGATGTGAAAATGGATTGAAGCGATCACTCATTGTACTTAGAACAATCATCCTCTGGGTTGTCTTGGCCAGCTTTTTGCAAAGACAATATCTCCTCCAAGTAGGACACCACCCTCGAAGGCAGCCATTGTTGGCCCTTAGTTCATCCTCCAAATTCTCTACCCATGCTATGAGGCTCTCTGCTTCCCTTTTCCACTTGTCAACCTCATCATCAATCCTCTCAGTCTTGTTGATGGCTTCTCGAACACGTTCCTGCACCCACCCTTGCTTTAGTATCAACTCCTCCTTTTTTATCTCAACTTTTTTGGTGATTTTGCCTACACAAAACAAATATTGCAGCTGCCGTAAAGTTGGATCCACCAAATATTCAGCCAGTTTTGCTGCTACCGACACTCCCACCTCTGCCATTTGATATTAATAGCAACCTGAAAAGAGAGCGATTCATCATCATCAAATGATTTACTCAAAATTTCATTTTGAAGAATTGAAGTATCTTACATACCAAATCTTTCACGAAGATATCATCAAGATGCAAAGAATGCAAGATTAAAATAAGAGAGATCAATTGTTTTGGCTCAGCTTTCTGGTATCATGTTTTCCCCCAGCCATGTTCAGATATTGGAGTAACAAAATATACTGCTTTATGATTGTTATATTTTTCTTTTCTAGCAAATCGATGCAAAGGTGAAAGGAAGAAGAAAAAATGCAGTCTGCAAATGGCAGCAGCAACTATAAGCACTCATACTGTGAGAAACAAGAGATATTACAGATAGACTCTGATGTATGGAAAAACAACGCAATTGTAAACACAGAAAAAGAAACATCCGAAAGAATAAAGTGGGAAAAAATGAGAAACTAATTCAGGAGGAGAGGGATATTGCTTCTTACCTGCGATGAGCTTGTAGTTTTGCAGTGCGATGAGCAGATGCTGAGAGAGATTGAGTCGTCAACTAAGTTGGAACTTGCAAAGGTGGAAGAAAGAAGAAAAAATACAGTCTGCAAATGAGAGCAGCACTTGTTAGCAACTAAGAAGCTACTCATACTTAGAGAATTGAGTGATATCACAGATTAAAAGTTTATGTATGGAAAAACAAATAAAACAATGGTAAGAAAAAACGGATAAAGAAACATGTGAAAGAATAAAGATGGGGAAATTAGACTATATTGCTTCATACCTGTGATGAGCTTGCAGTTTCAATGTTGGGTTGTAGATTTTCAAGAGTGAGAAGAACAGATTTGCAGTGCGATCAACAGATGTTGAGAGAAATGATTTTTTTTTTTGGGACAAAGATGTTGAGAGAAATTGAGTCGTTGAAAAGTTGAGACTTGCAAGTTGGTAGTCACAGTCCGTAGATTTTTCAAGTTTTGTTCTTTTTCCATTTCTTTGGACACCAAAACACGCAATCTATTTGTCCAAAAAAAAAATAAATAAAGAAAGAAGGAAAGAAAGAAAAACGCGCCATCCAAAAAAGCAATCATATCATTTTTATTTTTCAAAAGTGACGAGAAATTCAAATTAAATTTCAGAATTTTGTTTTACGTTAATTGTGTGATGTGTATACATACATACATCCTAATTCTAATGAGTTCTTAGGACACGGCTAACGTCAATTTAAACTTTCTATAATAACAAAGAAAAGATAAAACTGTTATTTTGACTAATTTCTCATTAATTTGATAGTAAAACATTATTGTCAATACTTAGAATTTTTCAAGAAATAAATATCAAGTTAGACAAATTTTTATTGTTGTTGCTAAATAATTTGAGGTTTTTAATCTTCAACATAAAGAAAAATCTCTTTTAATTAAAATTGAAGGTGAGAACAGATAATTTATTAATTACTGTACAAAAAGTTTTTGGAAAATCAAAACTAAAAGAAAAGTCTGGGTGGTTCTAATAGAAATATAAAATATTTAATTATTGACCATAGTAATTAGAAAAATATAATAAAAAAAATAAATAATTTTGTATTAACTACATAAGAGTAATATACTCATACAAACTATAATCTATTTAGGTTTAACAATGATTATCTTTTACTTAAAGGTGATTAACAACTAACTAGGAGGGACTTCTCTCTCTAGAGAAAGACTTACGTTAACCTTTTCTCTTAATATGATATAGATCTCACTATTCTACATACTAAACACATTAACAATGACTCTTTATATAGATTAGGGTCTCAATCAACCAACTACTCATTTAATTTCATCGTAAGATCTCTAACATTAATTAATTATTAATATAAAAGAACGTAAAAATAGAAAATAGTGTCGTTCAACAGAAACATATGTACAGAAACACAGTTTAATTTATCATTTTCTTCGATCTAAAATATGAAATCAAATTATTGAAAAAGTTGAAGAAGTGCGTTTGGGGATTTATCCTCATTGCCTGCTGTCCAGCGGTTTCCTTTGGAACATATTCAAAAGTTAAAGTGTTAAAAAAAGAATCTTACTTTGATTTGATTTTCTCACTTTTCTTAAGCTACAATTATTTGATGACATTTTAAATTTCTTATTTTACACTATTTGATTCCTATTTTACTTTAACTTGTCTTATTTTCATGAGCAATATTCGGGGACATGTTGTCCCTCCTACTTGCTTTCCAGCTGGGTGCCTTTGGACCATACTTTTCTGAAGCTAAAATTATTTGAAATTTCAGCATTCTTATTTTTCTTTAATTTATCTGAAAAATTAATTATCTTTTAGATCATTCTCAAAAGGGACACCAAAGCGCGTGAGCGAGGAAGAGAATTCCCTAATAATTTACAAATTAAATTTAATAATTTATATTTTAAATCAAACTTTCATGACAAGTTGAGTTGTGTTATTTATAAACCAAATATATAAGATTTGTGCAAAGAGTAATTTTCTTTATGACGTTTATCTAATTTATTTAGTTCCATTGTTAAATGGATTTTTTGAACATCAACAAGAAGACACGATTATTGACAAAAACACAAAATTGTCACTAGAATGAACTAGAAAACCAGATGTGATTAAGATATGAAAATTTAACTTTAATTAAGAAAATCATTTTCCAAAAAATCTTTTTAGTTTAATTATTATGTTATAAATCCCTTAACTACTTTCAATGAACATTTTTAGACTATAAACTACATCTTTGTAACTTTGCAATCTTTTAATTGCAAATATTGATTTGATTCTTTCGCCTCATTCTTTTAATCAACTACTATGTTTAATTTTTGCAATCTTCTCTAAATTTTATAATCATCAAAACATGAGAATATGGCATTTCTATTCTTTTTTTATATATGAAAAACCTTGATGCAATATATTAGTACTAGAGAGACTTACTCCCCCTTAATATATGCAGTTGTATACAAATGTAAAATCAAAGACATAACAAAAGATGTATCATTACCATTGAATGGTGCATTTTCCTTTGCTTTTTCACTCTTTCAAATTGAAATTTAACGCTTTTCAGTATATTTTCCTTTCATCCAATGTGTATCTGGATTAGTGGTGGGAATAATAAATTTTTGATGAAATTAATTTATAAAAAAGATTTTATTGAATTATGATTTTTAAAATTGATTTACAACTATCGATTATTACTAGAAGATTCTTTGAATAGTTTAAAGTTAAGCCAATAGTTCAAAACTTTAATTTAGCAACAAGAGGGAATATGTTTGAATGTTTTTAACAAAATCAAGATTTTACAATATATACTTGATTATAAATTTTATTCAAATAGGTACTAATTATAAGAGTCAAAATCAAACTAACTTTCTTAACAAAAAAAATGGTCAACCACCCTTATACATATCAAAATCAAAATCAATTATAAGGGTATGTTTGTGATCACATTTGAAGGCCTAAACATGCATCTCAACAGCTAAAAGCTAATTTTTGGTATTCTCTGGTGTTTGGATAATTTTTTTTTTCAATTAGACTTTTAAAGAAAACGTTGATTTAGGTTATAAGTAAAAATTTTATACTTTTAGCTTTTCTACTATGGATGAAGAGGGGGGAGGAAGTTTCTCTCGTGGAGAAAATAAATTAAATACCTTATAAAGAAAAAAATACTAAGTCCCACATTCTTTAAATAAAATAACATTCTAGTATCTATTATAAGTCCACTTGTAGATGAAAATTTTGATCATAATTATATAAGTCTATTGAAAGGTTAATAATAATTGTTTTCAATTTTATCCTTAAATATGAAAAGATCCAAAGAAAAAAATAAATAATAAAATTTAAGAGAAATCGGAGAAATTCCCTCATTAGAAATTTAATTGTTATAAATAACCTAATAATTTTATGGGCTAAAATATACATTTAATCATTTATGCTTACTTCAAGGTTCAATTTAATTCCTTAAGTTCATAAAGTATAATTTTAGTCCCTTAACCCTAACACTGTTAGTTTTATCTAATGGAAAATGCTGATTGTGCAATTAAATAAAATATGCTTAAATTTTAAAAATATAAAAAAGAAATTATTGTAAGTGTTAACTCACCAATTAAAAAATATTAATAATTTAATAACCAGAACAATCACCTATCTTTTTTACACCAATATATACTGCCCACTCGCTTCTATTAATTAATGGCTTCTCCAATCCTTTATGCTTACTTTATATTTGGGTTAACTAACGGTTAAATTTAATAGGATTAATAGTCAAGAAAAAATTACTCTAAAATTGAAATTTTTAAGGTGAAATTACTCCCAAAAATAATTCCGGAGCAAAATTGACCCTACGTGTATACTTCCAAAGAAAAAATGGCCTTTAACCCTTTTATTTAATTACACAGTCAGCATTTTCCATTAGATGAAATAAACGGTGTTAGGGTTGAGGGACAAAAGGTATACTTTTATAAAGGGAAAATCCCATTAAAAGTTTTTTGAAATACCTAAATTCTGAATTAGGTCTCTAAATTTAACAAATTATAAATCAGGACAACTAGTCCAATTCATAACTTTATAATTAAGTGATTTTACCTATATGCCACCTGACTCCTTTGTCCTTTGTCTTCTACCTCTCATCCCATTGTTCTCCATCGAACCCTCTCTCCTCTCCTTCAAGTTCCATCCTAAAGCTCAATTAAGTTTTCCTTCTTGCTTTGGTATTGAGTTGTGATTTCATAAGGTGGAAATTTTGCTTGTTTCCTTAATTTTGTTTATGTGATTTCTGCCACTAAGGGAATAGTAAATAGTGATTTTAGTTTTTTGGGGAAAAAAAATTTAGTCAATTCAATTTACAGTAAGTGAATTTAGGTTTTTTTTTTACTATGACACATGTCATAAATTCAAATACATTGAGTTCTAAAAATGGAGTGAAACTGCACCAATTGACCATCCCTCTAACTTTGATATGGATTCCTGAAAGTTCAGGGAAGCCGCAGTTTGAAAACAATTCAGTAAAGCTAATGCTGAGTGGACCGAAATTTTCTAAGCATAGTATGGAGTTGGAATCAAAGAACAGATAGCTATATTATAAAAAATACACATAATTATTTAGGTCTTTCAATGCCTCAATTATTTTCTCAAGCAATTTGGTTCGTTGTTTCTCACACACACATTGTGTTATACGTTAACAATTCAAACATATTCAAATGAGACAAAAACAGGGAGATATATATATATATATATACACACACACACACACACGAAGGAGAGAATGAGGTCAAAGGCCTTTGTAGAAGAAAACAAAGAATTAGAATTAAACGAGATTCAAGAAGGACCAAGAGGCTTAGGTAAAATTACTTAATTCTAAAATTCTAAATTAAGTTATTTGTCATAATTTAGAATTTCTTAAAATTAGAGACTTAATTAAAAACTTAAATATTTCAAAAGGCTTTTAATGGGATTATCCCTTTTATAAACTCAAGGAATCAAATTGAATCTTAAAGTAAACATAAAGGATTAATTTTATACTTTAGTCTAAGTTTATGTATACAAAGAATGACAATACTCATATTGAAGTTATTGTCACCAATTAAATTTTTAAAGGAGCTAAGGACTTTTCTCCAATTTTTCTTAAAATGTAAGTAATTTAGTATTTTTAATTTTTTTTTCAAATGATACATTGACTATGTTTTTATTGAACTCATATCCTTTTGAGTCATTTTACATCCAAACTCACTTTTATATTAATTATCTAAACAAGTTTCAATTTATCAAACTGACAAAAGTCAATTCAAATATAAATTACATTATACAATTTAAATTTTACCATATCTTACATTTGTAAAAATCATATTGAAAAATTATTTTTATCATCGTCAATCCAAATACACCCATAGAATGTCAAAAAAGACCTAAATACGCTCGAGAAGTAAACCTAAGTGAGGCCTGCTCCTAAAAAGAAAAGATAAAATTTTCATTTTGACTAATTTTACATTAATTTGATAGTAACACTTTATTTTCAATGCTTAGGATTTTTCAAAAAATAAATAGCAAGTTAGACAAATTTTTATTAGTGTTAGCTAAATAATTTTAGGGCTTTTAATTGCATAGTCAGCATTTTCTGTTAGATGAAATTAATAGTGTTAGAATTGAGGGGCTAAAAATATACTTTTATAAAGGGAAAATCCCATTAAAATCTTTTTGAAATACCTAAATTCTGAATTAGGTCTCTAAATTTAACAAATCATAAATCAATATAACTAGTCCAATTCATAATTTTATAATTCAATTATTTTACCTATATGTCACCTTACTCCTTTGTTCTTTGTCTTCTACCTCTCATCTCATCCTTCTACATCTGACCCCCTCTCCTCTCCTTCAACTTCTATCCCAAGGCTTAATTAAGTTTTTCTTCTTGCTTTGGTAATGAGTTGTGATTTCATAATATAATGTGGAAATTTTGCTTGATTCCTTAATTTTATTTATGTGATTTCTGCTGCTAACGAGAACAGTAAATAGTGATTTTAGTTTTTTGAAAAGAAAATTTTTAGTCAATTCAATTTATAGTAAGTGAATTTGGGTTTTGTTTGTAACTATGACACATGTCACAAATTCAAATACATTGAGTTCTTAAAATGGAGTGAAACTACACCAATTTAGTATTTCTTTTGGCTATCTCTCTAACTTTGATATGGATTCTTGATAGTTCAGGGAAGCGGTGATTTGAAAACGATTCGGTGAAGCCAATGCTAAGTGGACCGGAATTTTCTAAGCATAGTGTGGAGTTGGAATCAAAAAACAGATAGCTAGATTTTTTTTTAAAAAAAAAGGAAATACACATACTCATTTAGATCTTTCAATGCCTCAATTATTTTCTCAAGCATTTTGGTTCGTTGTTTGTCACACACACATTGTGTTATATGTTAACAATTCAAACATATTCTAATGAGACGAAAACAAAGAGAGAGAGAGAGAGACCAACAACAGTTAGTACCGAATGGTAGGTGACTCTCAGTATCTCCTGGAAGAGAATGTGTTCGAGTTCTAAGAAGCACTATTGTTGGGAGGGAGTCAAACCCTGGGTACTGGGCAAAGTAACCTTAGGCTTAGCCACACTAGGTCTTTCCAACTCGAGATTAGTCCCATAGCAGGTCCAAAGAATCTAAGTCGTGAGGATACTCGAGGGTACCATCTCGGCATGTAAAGCTGTTAGGGATGGATATTGAGAGAGAGGGGGGGGGGGAAGATATGAAGAGAAGAATGGAGGAGAGAATGAGGTCAAAGGGCGTTACAGAAGAGAACAAAGAATTGGAATTAAACAACTATCAAGTCAGAAAAAATGATTCAAGAGGGACCAGGAGGATATACATGTAGAATTACTCAATTCTAAAATTCTAAATTGAGTTACTTATCTTGATTTAGAATTTCTTAAATTTAGAGACCTAATTAAGAACTTAAATATTTCAAAAGGTCTTTAATGGGATTATCCATTTTATAAACTCAAAGGATCGAATTGAACCTCAGAGTAAACATAAAAAATTAATTATATACTTTAGCCTAAGTTTATGTATACAAAGAATAACAGTACTTAAATTAAAGTCATTCTCACCAATTAAATTTTTAAAGGGGTGGGGGACTTTAATTTTTCTTCAAATTCAAGTGATTTAGTATTTTCAATTTTTTTTCAAATGAAACACTGACTATTTTTTTTATTGAATTTATATCATTTTCAGTCATTTTATAACCAAACTTATTTTTGTATTAATCATCTAAACAAATTTCAATTTATCAAATTTAATTTTTTAAAATTCAATCTAAACATAAATCACATTACACAATTTAATTTTTATCATATTTTACATTTGTAAAACTCATATTAAAAAAAATCACTTCTATCACTGTTAATCCAAACACACCTATAAAATGTCCTATAAAATGCCAAGAAAGGCCTAAATAAGCTTGAGAAGTAGACCTAAGTGAGACCTCCTCCTAAAAAGAAAAGATAAAATTTTCATTTTGACTAATTTTTCATTAATTTGATAGTAACACGTTATTGTCAATGCTTAGGATTTTTTAAGAAATAAATGGCAAGTTAGACAAATTTTTATTAGTGTTAGCTAAATAATTTTAGGGCTATTAATCTTCAACCTAAATAAAAATACCTTTTAATTAAAACTGAAGGTGAGAACAGATCATTTATTAATTACTCTAAAAAAAAACGTTTGCGCAAATCAATACTAAAATAAAACTATGGATGATTTTGCTTTCTAAAATGTGAAATGAAATTATTAAACAAGTCGGAGAAATGCGTTTGGGGACATGATGATGATCATGCACGCATTACTTGCTTTCCAGCGAGGCTTCTTTGGACTATATACAAAAGTTGAAGTGTCAACAAAAATCTTTTAAAAAGAAGTTTAAAAATATCAAAAAATAAAAAAAAAAATTTAAATATTTATAATATCAAAAAGTGTTAGATGTGATTTATCCCTTTTAAAATTAAAAAAAATGACAAAATTGTCCTTCTAAATTTAAAATTAAGAACAAAAAAGAAGGAGTGATTTCACAAATTTTGATAATAGTTTCATAAGTTTAGATAAGATTTCACAATTTCTCATAAGAATTTCATAAATTGTAAATCAAAATTCACAAGATTTGATAAGGATTTCACAAGTTCTCAAAAAGATTTCTTAGCTTCCTTAAAGAATTTCACAAGTTACAAATTTCACAAGATCTGATAAATGTTTCAAAAATTCATATAAGATTTATACAAATTCTTAAAATAATTTTACAACTTTCTTAAAGAATTTCACAAGTTGTAAATTTTAATTCACAATATCTGATAAGGGTTTTACAAGTTCAAGCAATGTTTTCACAAGCTCTTAAAAAACTTTCACAGCTTCCTTAAAAAATTGCATAAGTTGCAAATTAAAATTCACAAAATTTGATAAAGGTTTTACAAATTTTAGTAAGTTCATATAAGATTTTTACCATTAATTCTGTCAAAGTGAAAATTAAACTTCAAATAACAATTATATCATTTGAAAATTAAGCTCCAAATGACAATTATATCATTTCCTTTTAATTTTGAAAAGAATGAATCATGTCCTAATCTATTTTTGGTATTATGAATATTTGGAACACCTTTTATCTTTTAAAATATTTAAAGTTCTTTTTAAGGGAATTTTCCCAAAAAAATTTACTTTTCTTAATTAAGCTACAATTATTTGATGACATTTTAAAATTCTTATTTTTCATTATTTGATTGCCATTATACTTGAACTTGCTTATTTTCATGGGCATTTACAAAAATGATGTCCCTCGTACTTGCTTTCCAGGGAGGCTGCCTTTGGAGTTTAGAGCACATCCATAGATTAAAAGTAAGGTTAAAGTAAAATTTTTTCCTAAAAGTATCTGTGAAGTCTTAATGTTGTCCTAAAAATTTTTTTGGGTTTAATGTTATCCCAAAACTCTTAAAACGTATATATGTCACCTTTTTGTTAATAGGGATTAAATTTGCCCCTTTATTTTTATTAAGGGTCTGTTTGGTTCAAATGAAGGGGATGGGAAGGGAGGGAATAGAGGGGAGGGGAGGCGAGGGAATGGATCAGGGGTTACTTTGTTTGATTTGATTAGAGAGAAATGGAGATAATAACTAATTTATCATTTTACCCTTACGTGTTAGCCTACATTTTTTATGCTTATATAAATAATTTAAATTAATTTTTTTAAAATGAAATTTATTTAAATTAGTTTACACCTCAATATAAATCAAATAAATTATCAAAATTCAAATTTTTTTTACCAAGCGGAAAAAAATTTATTTTAATTCACACTGTTGGAATTATTAAAATAATTATTGGTAAAAAAATGATATTATAATTTTGTACAAAAGAAGCATCATTGTGAGAGACGAGGTCAGAACTCTGTAAGTGCATGTTTTTATTTTTTGTTTAAGGGAATCAATGAAAATATAAAAAAGTCATGGAGGTAAAATAGTCAAATATTTTGCTTCCCTCTAAATCTCCCCAATTTGGAGGAAACAAAAATGAGGGGAGGGGAGGGATTTGGAGTCCCTCATTTGACTCCCCTCCCCTCCAATTTTTCATATTAAATAAAGGGAGAGTCTCATTTTTCCTCCCCTCTCCTCCCCTTCAACCAAACAAATCCTAAGACTCCCACATGCACTTTTATATGGCACTTAATGATCCAACTCATCACCACATCAACATTTTTTATCCCTTCCCTCCCTCCCTCGTTTATTTTCTCTCTCCCAAACTCATTGTAGCTTTCTAATGAAAAAAAAAAATTAAAAAAAAAATTACTCGAGGCAACTCTCTCTCCCTTTCTATCAACACAGCAGCTCGATAGCCCCCTCCCCCTTCCGCTTTCTTTCTCATTCCTCCTTGAGATTTCCTTTAAACTAGTGACTGTTATCTTCGTGGCTAAGAAGCATAAGATGGTAAGCCATAGCCATGTTTGACTCCGTCAGCTCAACAAATATATGTTGTGCTTTGAGAGGGAGAGGTGGAGAGGGTAGAAATTGGTTTCCATACTAAGCAAAAAAGCTTAGTAAGAAGAGCTCAACAGATCTAAACTGTCAAATTTAATTTGGATAGTACATATATAAGTTTCTAAAAATGTAATTTTTTTTAAATTTTTTTTAATGTATATAAAATTTAAAATAAAGATAATATCTTAACTATAATTTTTTCTAAAAATGATTTTTTTTATCTAAAAAATCATCATTTTAAAAAAATTCATATCTAGACCATTTAAAAATGAACTCTCTCTACTAAGCTTAGGGAAACCGATCCCGCAGAGAGAGAGCCAGCGGGTTTTTTTTCCAAAAACCTACGGTGAGTTTGGGAGAGAGGGAAGGGATAAAAAAATGTTGATGTGGCTATGAGTTGGATAATTAAGTGCCACGTGGGAGTCTTAGTCAAGGAAAATGATTAAATTTAACCCTGATAACTTAAAAGGTAAAATTGCTACGTTTGGCAATATTGAGACTAAAAAGGACTTTTAAGGCAACATTGACACTTTACAGATACTTCTAAAGCTAATTTACATCTTAAATCTTAAAAGTAAAACTGGAATCTTACTATTATTTTTTATTTTTCTAAGCTAAAATTATTTCACATTTCAGAATTCTTTTTTTTTCTTCAATTTACTGAATAATTAATTATCTTTTATATCATTCTCAAAAGTGACACCAAAGTGTGCGTGCGAGAGGGAGAGAAATAATAAATTAATTTTCTATGACTTAGCTTGTATTTAATTTATTTTTATATGAAATTTGTAAGTAATTTTCTCAAGAAATAATTGGGGGAGGGGAAGCAAGATAAAAAAGGGGGAAAAACCAACAAACTGTTAGTTAAAGTGGTAAGGGTCTTCACCCTCGTAAGAAGGAGAATATAAATTTGAATATAGAGAAGTACATTTGTTAAAAGATGTGAGAATTTTGCCCTTTAAGTTTTGAAAAGAAAACCCTTGATCTAATCTAAAAAAAAAAATCATAAAAAGTCAAAAAGAGAAGAGAAATGGAAGAGACTTGGCTTTGAAAAGATTATATGTATGTATGTATATGTTCGTCGACATTAGTTTCATTGTTAAGTGGATTTTAGACCATGAACGAAATGACACGCTTATTGACAAAAACACAAAATTGTCACTGAATGAATTTGAAAACCAGATGCGATTTACGTTATGAAAACTTAACTTTAAGAAAATCATTTTCCAAAAAATATTTTAGATTTAATTATTCTATTATAAATCTCTTGACTACTTTCAATGAAAATTTCTAGACTATAAAATATATTTTTTAAATCAACTTCTCTTGATTGCAGATTGATTTGATTCTTTTGCCTTATTCTTTTAATCAACTAAATGTTATTATCTTTGCAAAACAATCTTCTCCAAATTTTATAATCATCAAAACATGAGAATTTGACATTTCCGTTCTTTTCTATGATGGAAAAACCTTGATGCAATAAATTAATACTAGAGACTTACTCCCCCTAATATGTGCACCAACATAGGAATTTGAACGAATTAGAGATAAATCAGAAAGAATATCCATGAAAACATCAAACTGAAATATATTAACACATTGAGGTTTACGCAAGTTCATTCATAGGTTCTATTTCAAAAGCAAAAGCATAAGTCATTATCCCCTCCGGTCTCTAGTAATGGAAATATTTAAAGAATTGATTTTAGTTCTAAATATAAAATATTTTTTATATTTATTAGTATTTTTAATTTATAACTATTAATACTCCCTCAATAATAATTAAAAATGAGAAGTAGTGAGGGAATTAAGAAAAAATGATTAGGATGTTTTAGAAAATACATATCATATTAACTAACTTAACTAATTTTCTTAATCCAATCAAATTAGATAAAAATATTTTATATTAAGGATCAGTGGAAGTATCTCAAGATTATAAATTGAAATAATTTAACAATGATAAGTATATAAAATATTTTTAAGTTTAATCTATATATATATATATATATATATATATATATAGATTAAACTTAAAAATATTTTATACCTATTTAATTATCTTTCATATAATTTTCTTTCTTTAAATTAATTATAAGAAAAAAATAAAATTTAATATAAAATCTACTCATCTTTTAATTTTGTAGATTATACTATAGAAGAAGATATCAACAACAAAAAAACGTGCACGAAGGAAAATCAGCAAATAATATGTGGAGAAAAGGGGGGAAAACCTATAAAAAGCAAATCTCAATGAGCCAGCATCAATATATATCCATCATATTAGAGTTAGAAAAAACAGAGATATTGCTTTGGATAAGGAAGATGGAAATGAGGGCCCGCGATTTAAGTTTTGAATGAATTTAAAACCCCAATATCACACAAGAAAGGTCTGAATAGACGGGTCAATTTCATTCATCAAAGCCATTTATAACAGAGGGCTAAAACAACAAACTCTTTCTAGAATAATTCGTAGTATATGGACTCTTTCACCCCATCAATATAGAACTTAAGGTCACCTCAGTCAGACAACATAGTCATTTATCGTCATGTTTTGCTTTCTTTCCTATTCAAAAGTGTGCATAGTTCAAAATTCTCCTTATAATTTAATTCACAACAGTTCCTATGAAGGAAGCATGGGATATTTATCAACATTTAGAAGAGATGTAATGAAACCCAAAACCAATAGATCAATCTCACGAAATAACATTATAATCTCAACATCTGTGAGTAAATAGAAATACCTCAGGATAGGAACAATAATAGTGCCTCAACCCTAATGGATGTAGAGAGAATTTGAGAAAAAAGAATACTATGATGGAAAACTTCTAAAAATAGTAAATAGTTTTATTATTTTTGGAAGTTTTTCTTCCTACCATTCATCCTCCTATTTTTCTCACTTTTTTCTCTATCCAAACATAGCCTAAAACTCTAAAAGCATGTGATTCCCACAATGTCATTACTCAACGACATATTGTATTTGTAATTTGTATTGTATCCAGCCATTCACACCTTCATGCCTAGTTGTCACAGTAAGTCCTGTTCTTGCTTGCTATTCTAACAACATAGAATTAACAAAACTATTTTCCAGAATTAAAAAGAGGGGAAAGAATATCTCTTTACAGATGAAGAGAACAAATTCTTTAATTTGTATTTTGAAAGTTTTCTTTCATTTTTTTATACGATATACTGTCTAATACCTAGAGAGTGAGCTTTAGAGCAATGGCATATGATCAAGAGATTACGGGTTTGAATCCTTGAAACGGCCTTTCCACTTGTAGGGTAAGACTACGTACATGTGATCCTCCCCAAATCTTATCCGGTGGGAGCTTTATGCATTAGGCTACCCTTATACTGTCTAATACCCAAGCTAATCTTGAAGCATATGGAAGAATTGGTTCAACCTAAGGCAGTTTTCAGAAGTTCTTCCCACGTGGCGAGTTTTTCTCTAGATTTGTTTATTGTACTTCCACATTTCTTTTCTTCAAAGTCTATCTTCTCCCAATCACTGAATGAAACTATTTCCACATTTCTATCATGTAGGAGCTGACGAAGACCCTCTCTGCCTTGTTTTGGCAAGGTTGACGACAGCAATACCAAAACTCCTTTATTAAAGTCTTCCGATATGCTCGTAACCTGTCATGTTAATTGTCAGCCAAAATACATGACTACCAATCACACACATCCATATTCCATATGAAAGAAAAGCAACTTGCTTGGGACAGAGCTATTATTGTATGCCCTTGCAATCAACCAGTTTTAGTTTTAGTACTTATTGCAATGATGAGCACCAATAGCTATTCACTATGGTGAAATCTGCATAGTTCAAATAAAAATTCAACGGTCCAAATTTAAGATTTTCAACTTTATTTTAAATAAAAAAATCATTTTTTGACCAAATGAGGGTTAAGACATTGTTTTTATTTTAGATTCTGTACACATTAAAATATTTTTTTAATAAAAGTGAAAGTAAAAAAAATAAATAAATATAAACCATCCAAATTAGATTCGAACAACTTGCAACAGTGAAAAGCTCCTAGTGCTTATCAATAAGCGCTAAAACTAGTTCCCTTATGGACCTAGCAGCTCATTTTATAATATAACTTCGCCTACTTGTTTCATATAATTATATTTCCAGTCCTTTTAACATCAGGTAAAGGAAAAATAAGTGAGACTCTAACTACTTAGAATCCCAATCATCCACAGTATTTCAGACTCAAATCTTTAACACTTATCAAGCAAAATTGTCATGTTTAGCTGTTTGTGAACACCCTAGGAACTAATAGGCTATAGTTTGGCAGGTTTTGATATCATCTATATTGCTGACAAGCCACTAGCTTCCTAAGAACGGCATGATTATAGAAAGCAAGCTTACAGTTCCTTCAGCACAATAAAGGTTTGTGGCAATAATTCCAGTTGGTCCTCTCTTAAGCCAACCACAAACATACAAGCCCTCCTCAAGTAATGTTGGATTCCCTGAATCATCATTCAGCACTCGACCTTTATTATTTGGAACTATACCTGAAAATTAGCAACCACATATTGAAGAGAGAAAGGAGAATAAAAATACCAAGAATATGAAAATAAAAAGGGGCTTGGAATTCAGAACTTCATTGATCCGCATAACTCCTCTCAAGTCAGATTATAAGTACATGTGTTAGCTAGTTAATATTCTAACTAATCCAACCTTCACAACAATAACTACTAATAACTATAACAAGCTGTCGTCTACTTCCATAATACACATAACACATAAAAGAGACAAGAGCAAATGCCCAGGGGAAAAGGAAGGGGCTAGAGAATACACATACTTGATGACAGTATAAATAACATTTACCCCTCAAAATCTATATTAATACTGACTCCAAAAGACACTTGCAACATTTACCCTTGGGTGCCCTAAAGGCTACAAGTAATGCTTTTCATAATTTCCAAAAAATTCTGAACATATACAAGTGCATATATTTTCTTGAAGTGCCTCAAAATACCAAAGCTGCAGTAACTATGATTTTTGCAATGTATCAAAAATCAAACCGGCCATCCAACGTGCCAAGACACTAGTTCATGGATTAATGATTAAACCATAGTTGAACCAGTCATGATTAAACTAATATATTTTAAGTAATATAGATTAAATTAAAATACTATGAAATTAACACAAAAAGTATGAAATGCAAATTATTTGTTCACCTTTCTGATTATCAAAAGGTACGCCATCAACAGGTATTGATCTGTAACCAATGCTCTTATCATTGAATCTCAACATTTTATAAAATCACAATGGGAATGAAAATCTTTCCAGGGAGGCTGCAATCATTCATTTATACATTTCCATTTCTACCTCTTTGCTCTTGGGAACATACGAATCAATGCCTTTGGAATTTCTAGTTTCAAAGGCATTGGTAGATAGTTTTCATGCAGAGTTCTGGTTAGAATTTTTATACACATAAAAAGGCAAACCCCAGTACCAAGCGAGCTCCCGCACAATGCAAGCTCAGGGGAAGGAGACCTATATGTACGCAGCCTTACCCTGACATTATATTACCAAGAGGCTGTTTCCAGGGTTTGAACCTTTTATACACATGCAATTGTAATTTTGCACGGTTTCCTGGAAAAAGAACAATACCTGCAATTTGTATCTTCAAATTGCCCATTACCAACAGCAGCCTGTTTCCCAGGGCCAACCCCTGCAAAATGCAGTTGACGAACTTACAGTAATTCTCAGCACAAGAAAAGACTATTGTTGACTTATGCTCATTAGTTTTTACCAAATGTCCAAGTCTTCAAAAATATTTTATATTTAACCAGATTTAGAAACTAAAGGAGTATATAAATCCCCCATTTGTTTAACAAGACCTTTTTTTACTGCTAAAAGAAACTATGTTAAATTATATTTACTAATCATACAATATTACATTGATGCAGCACTTATGACGTTAAGTTTACAAATAACAAGTTACAACATAAATATGAACAATATAAAAAATACCCTGTAGAACTGTCTTTTCAAAGCGCACACTTGGAACATAGCTAATTCTATCTTTTGACTACTGAAAGCGATCTGGCTTACGACAAAAATACAAAATGGAGTTCACGTTGATTCAGACCAGCATGTGCAGGCTTTGAAGTAGCTGACTTAGATAGCAATTCATAAACTTTTCTCTGTATACAGCTACACTTTAATTCTTGCTTTTCAGAGAGACAGCATCAGGCACAGATAGCACCAATGAAAGAAATTCAGGTAGAAAATAACAAGGATGGTAGTTTTCAAAAGGAAAAACAAACAAGGAAGTACATTTAAAGAAAATTACCACCAATTAGAAAGGACAAAACTATTTATAAAACTAACCATATTTGCAAATATTGAAGGAAGTAACATTATAGGATTCTACAAAACATAAATAGTGATAGTGATAGTGATAGTGATAAATATGTGTGTGTGTGTGTAGTTATAGCTTGTACATATATCAAATATAAGTGATGCCACCGTCATAAATTAGGAAACAACTTGGAAGCATCCTATACCTCATCTGCTGGAGTTAGAAGTAGATCAGTTTCCTGAATTTTAATATCAAGATTATGAATACCTGTAAAAAGATGCCAAACCTTCCATTAGTTTCATGGATACAAGAGACTGAAATGGTATACAACCTATAGTTCATGACCTACAAAGTACAGTTGCTTCAAGAGTGTACCCATTATTACTAGAGCGTGACGCCAGTGCACATACATTTTTGGTGTTCTTAAAGGATGTTTAGTTTCACTTAGTTTTAATGGATTCCAATGTGAAACAAAACATGTATTCAGGCACTTCAAAGTATCATCTACTATTTTCTCTCCCCTTTATTAAGTTGAGTTTGGATACACCTTGGAGAAATTGTTTGTGTCACTACAAAATTAAATGTTAGCTTTAGAGAGTTATTCAAGCTTTAAGATTCGTATTCAAAAACTGAAATAGGATTCCTTGCAGTACTACACGCGTTCTGCACACATGCATGTGTGTGCAAGCATTTGTGAGTGAGTGAGTATGTGTGCACGCACGTGTCTGAGAGAGAGAGAGAGAGAGAGCAGCAAGACCTAGCATAGTAGATATGGATCCTGTTTTGAGAAAAATGGGATAACTATTATGATTGATCATAAAAATCATAGGGTCATTATTCTTTTTTTCAGGTAAATATATATCTCTGCATAAACACTTTAACAAAATGACCATATCGCATCCACATGCAGCATAGTTCATGACTAATTAAACCAATACTAAACTATAACAGAAAAGCATTAGTAATCATTTGGATTAAAACCAATGGCAGGGCCAAGAAACATGAGCAAGATTTCCATTTTCAGTTCAACCTCAAATCTTTAAGGTCTGGAGTGTTTCAAAATCAAAACCAATGAGTTATGATTAATAAAAATCAGATGAAAAACAAGAGGCAGTGACATTGGAAAGGAAACTAATAGTGAGTGAGCCAGCAGAAATCAAATGGGAATTGGAGGCTTGATTTATAAGGTTATCGCTCAACAGTAGGCCAGTTAAGGAGCAGTAGCTTGCAAAGGAAATTTTTTTCTAGTCTGATTAATAATAGCATTATGGGGTAAATGACAAACCAATCAGTAAATTAAAAGGTCCAAATATTCCCCCTATGTAAAGAGTTCTGCAGAAGAACAAACATGTATAAGAAAAATGAGAAGTTCAGAATTGGCATGTAAAAGATGTTGAATTTACCAAGAACTTCATGCAGTTCTTTAACAGTACAAGCTGCTTGGGCAGGACCTCGCCTTCCAACCAAATAGACCTTTACATACTATAGAAACAAGATTATCAGGCAGCTTCAGATTATGTGACGACAAACCTGATTGAGCTCTCCTCTAGAGCAGCCAAAGCATGACTAGAAATATCATTCGTTGCCAACTCAGTTGTAGGCCGTAAAAGGATACGTGCAACGTCAAGAGCAACATTTCCCTGAAATTAAATGAGATCATTTACCTAGAAAGCCTCAACAACCCCCATGGTGAGACCACATAATGGAGAATGGGAAAAGGATATTACAAGAGATTTAGTAAATAATTTATGTATAAAAAAAACAGTAATTAATTTTAAATTCTAAATTATTTTCATTTTGTCAATCATCTTTTTATTTTTGAATTAATTTATCTTATCAGAGTTACCTGACCAAGAATTACAGCTGTATCTGTGCTTTTCAAGTCTAGGTCAAGATTTCTTGCATCTGGGTGCCCATTATACCACCAAACAAATTCTCTGGCGGAGTGTATCCCCTTCAAATTCTGAGTACTAAATACGCAAGTATAAGGATTAAGGACTCTGTTAAAAGTAAATCAAGGTCTAAAGTAAATAGCTAACACATTACTATGACTTGACAAATAGGCATCAAGCCATCACTTATACCTAAAAGATAATCCTAGTGACGACAACAACAACAAGAAGCCTTATCCCATTAGGTGGGGTCAGTTACATGAATTGCATCGCGCCATTGCACTATATCAATAACCAAATCTCTAGATAGATTGTTAATAAAAAGATTTCGCTCAATAACTTCAAGGAAAAGAATCCCAGTGAAACAACAAAAATCCCACCAGAGCATTACTATACAAGAAAAAGCAAATAAACAGTTGAAGCATACCTCTCCAGAAATTCCAAGGCTTCTATCACTTTCAGCACCATATGCGAGCACAACCTGTCGAAATGCATAAAATGAGTACTGATAAGAAGACGAGCCAATAAGAAAGTACCCAAAAACAATTTTCATCATACATAGAACTAGAATCTCACCACATGATACAGCTCACTTAATTCAGATAGAGAAACTTTAGATCCAAGAGCTACATTTCCAAATAATGAGCATCTTTCATGCCATGGTACCCTTGAAAACTGGTTGATGACAATATGTTGCAAGTTTTCTGGTAAACTGGGCTCAATTAAGAGAGTTCTTTACATCAAAGGAAAGGATTAATAGGAATAAAAGCAGGGGGAAATCAAGCATTTCATTTATTTCCCATGAATTTTAGGGGTATCCGAAGAACTACAATTTCTCCCCCTTCCCTTATATGGGCATATGCAGCCTCAAACTATTTATGGAGAATCAGTACCCCAACATCAATCATATGAACGCCTGAAAGACTGTCAGGCACACTGACACTAGTGAACTAAGTTTCAATTTTCAAAGGAATGATGCAGATATTGACCTTTTTTCTGGGTGATCAGGTGCAACACCAGAGCGGACAAACCGAAAAGGCATCGGCAGCCTATCAATGATGTCAACTTGAGCTTCTTGGTGCGCCTTCAACATCTAAAAGAGCAATTAACATCCCAACAATTCACAAATTTTAGAAGAAAATTAACATGTTGATACTTGACAAAGCATGGGCATAGATAATAGCTTACCTTCTCAGCAGTGTAGAAACCATCAGGACCACTTCCAACAACACAAACACGCAAAGGGTTAGGGGAAACAGTAGCAAAGCTTCAGGAAAGCCATGTTCTTGCTTGGAAAATTGCCATTTTCTCAACGTAATGCCTGAAATAAAGATATAAAGATGATTCAATAAAACGAGAGAACTAATCAAAAAATATCAAGAGTCTCAATTTCTTCCTTTGTGTTGAAAGGGTTTCAAGCTTGAATTTCTGCTTTGACCACTCAAACTTGAAGAGACATATCAGGGATGAGACGCTCCCCTTGCATCTACTGAAGTCCAATCAACCATTGGTGACTTAACTAACCAGATCACTCCACATATCAAACAAATCCCATGCACTGGATGATCTCATTATAAATACTAACAACAATTCAAATATTTTTATTATAATATTAAAAATTAAATTTTACTCCTAGAAGATTGTGTAAATGTGATTGTTTATTACAAGATTTATTTTTTGTATGTCTACATGCCTTTATTTTGCCTATTATCTTACTGATTGATGTTGTAATGATAAAGCATAATACAAGGCCGAACATTATATAAGCATATAAGGCTGTCGTTCCCATATCATTGCCTATACGGAAATACATATCCATGGATCAGAACAAATGTGCTTGGCAAATGTCAAAAACAGAATATTGTTATGGAATTTATTTAAAACTGTGCCTCAATCCCCTTCATTCTGCTTAGCTTGTTGGCACTAGCGTTCGAACTTGGAACCTCGAGGTAATGTTTTTTGCAGCTCGTCTTGAAGCCCAAATATGCTGGTTAATCCCTTTCATTCTCAAATTGTTTGCAAGACAATATCCACAAATGAGATTCAAAAAAACCTTGCCAAAATCATTTTTCCAAGTAATCCAGATGCTTTGCAACAAAACATCCACAACTCAGATTCATACCATTGCTTTGGTTAAAAAGGGGGAAAAAGAAGAAGATTCATAGCATTGCATAAATGATATTTATTTTGCTCACACAAATTTTTTTTTTAAAAAAAAAACAGAAGAGAAGGGCACGACGGTGAAACCTGAAGAAGCTGGTGCCCCGGGCGACGGCAGGCTCAAGAGGCGAGTCTGGTAGCGAGTTCAGTGAAGCTTCAACTGCGATCCCCGGACCGAAAAGAAAGTGAAGTGTTTTTCTGTTACAACCGAGACGAGGACGAGACCAGTGAGAACGAAGGGTTCCTTTAACCCTTTTTCGAACTCAGGAGAATGAATGCGAGAGAGTTAAACAAACAAAGAGATGAAGAGTGGGACTCTGAGTGGCAAGAGAAGAAGTTATGAGTTTCCGAGAATGAAGAATGGTGGTGGGTTTTGGTGCGAAATGAATAAACATGGATAATGTTTCCGAAATATTTTCTGGGCCATTTTTACTCAGCATTTACCGATGATTAATTTTGTTCTGAAAATTTTTTTAAGAAAAATCTCATTAAAATACCCCCATAAATTTACTTAATCTATAAAAGTCTATTATAATTTATAAAGAATAAATAAGGGTTTGGAGGGAAATCTGGATTTATGAAGTTTAAGAATAAAAACTAAAATATCTTTTACACTCCATTTTCTTTCTTCTTCACCATCATGTGTCGTTCAGCTCTATTCTCTCTATCATGAATTCTCCCTCTCCCTTCAGCAACCGCCTCCATGGTGAATCTTCCTCACGGTCAATGACCAAAATCCTCACCATCGTCACTATCGGAACTTGGTGCTGTGATTAGAACTTGTTGACGACAATGGTGAAGTGAAGGTGGAGGAAAAAATGTCATCGGAAAAAATGGAGAAAGGGTGATGGCGAGGTTGTGAAAAAAAAAATCCAAGATCTTCATAATTTTTCTGTTATTGATGATTGTTTCTTGATTTCTATCTTTCAGTGCTTTCCTTCACCTTTGATTTCATTTGGTTTTTGAAGAATCAGTCACCAATGTCTCATAAATTTTGATATGGTATTAACTAAATGTAAAATGGACTTTACAAAATTCGTAATGGGATTGACAAGTTTAATAATGGTTTTAACAAGAATTGTAAAAGTTTTGATAAAAGAGTTTGATGAAGAAAACATGTAAGTCAGAATTCACCAATATTTGTAGCATTTGACCAAAATTCATAATGAAATTGACAAGTTTAGTAATGATTTTGATAAGAATTGTAATGGTTTTGACAAAAAAGTTTGCTAATGAAAACATGCAAATCAGGATTCACCAACATTTGTGGCATTTCACAAAAATTCGTGATGTGATTGACAAATTTAGTAATGAAAGTTATATATATAGGAAGGACCATGGTTGTATGATCTGTATTCACTACTACAAAAATAGGAATTAGTGGCTCACCTTTTGTAGCACTTCTTTAAAGAAGTGCCATAGCTTCTTCCAGATTTTTTTAAATTTTTTTTTTAAAAAAAACACTTTAGGTGGCGCTTCCTTGAGGAAGCACCACCTAAAGTGTTTTTTAAAAAATAAAAATAAAAATTGAAGCAGCAGCTGTGGCACTTGTTCAAGGAAGTGTCACAGTTGTTATATACTTTGTGTGACCTTTAGCCTAGCAAGCGCCACCCAAAGTATTATTTTTCTAAAAAAAATATTCAAACATTTCTCTCTCCCATAATCTGATTCTATCACCTTTATCCTCTTAATCTCCATTTTTCATCCAACACGTGTTATCACTCTTATCTTCTTAGTTCCCACATTTTCTTCTTCTTTTCTTTTTGTCACTTATCACCGTCCCTAATTTGATCTACACTTCCTTTATTTCCTTGTTCTATCACTTCTCACATTTTCTCCTCCTCCTCTTTTTATTTTCGCGGCACTCCTTCCTCATTTCTTCTGTCCCATTTCTTACACCAAACTAACCTCACTCCTTCTCCCTCTTAGTCTCATTTCATCCTCCTTATAGTTTCATTTCATCCTGTAAGTCGTACCTACTCATTTGTTTTCTATTTTTTTAATGTTTTGAAGTTACGTACAGCACGTTGTCTTGTTAATCACCTTTTTTTTAAACATCTATGCAACCTTGTCTTTCTCTTTTTCCTTTATTAATTGTTTTTCAGGTGTTGTGTTTGAGGTTTTAGCTCACTTTATTCAAGCTTCCTCTATACTGTAAGTTTTTTTTTTAATTTTTGAGCTTACAAATGCAATTTTATTAGTAGTTAATAGTTTAATTTGCTCAATATCTTTATTCAATTTTTTATGAAATCTGAAAAAATTATTCTCATTTTTATATGCCGAAAAATAAATAAGATAAAATTAAATGTTATTATATATAGGTTGTTTGCAAAGATATGTAGTAGTTATAATTTTTTATTATTGTAGTAATTGTTAACATTGATGAATTGCATAAATAAAATAATTATTTATTTTTTAATTTATATCATTTTTCGAGTTTTTTTTATTGTGGTTTAATTTTCTTCATTATGTTGTAGAAATATAAAAATGTGTTTAAAGTATGTTATTAATTATAATTATAGAGTTTTAAAAGAAAAATATGAAAAAAAATTATTTTTTTAAAAAATGTTATAGAGTGGCACTTCCTCAAGAAAGCGCCACCCTAGACTAATTTTAAAAAAATTTAAAAAATAATTTTTTTAAAAATGATCTAGTGTGACGCTTCCTCCTTCTTAAAAAGATTTAAAAATAAATTTTTGGAAAAAAATTTAAAAATAATTTTTTGAAAAAAGGGTCTAGGGTGGCGCTTCCTAATAAAAATAACCTTTTTTAGAAAGGTTTAGGGTAAGGAAGCGCCACTCTAGGTGGTATTTAAATAAATAAATAAATATATATATATATATGTGTGTGTGTGTGTGTGTGTGTGTGTGTTATGGCGCTTGTGGGTAGCGCCACAGCTTCTTTTAGTAGCGTTGGAATATGTAGCGCTTGTTAAATACCACAAATAATATTAAAATAAGCGTCACAGCTATATCTATTTGTAGTAGTGATTGAAAGTTTTGTTAATGTTAATTAGGAAATGCTCTTATGAATCCCATTACGAATTTTGTCAAAGGAAACAAATGTTGGTGAATCATGTCTAACACTTTTTCTATTAGGAAATGTTTTTGTGAAAACTATTACTAATATTATCAAACCCATTATTACTTTTGTGAATCCTATTACGAATTTTGTCAAAAGGCACAAATGTTGGTGAATCATGTCTAACGTTTTTTTCTATATGAAAATGCTCTTGTGAAAATCATTACGAATCTTGTCAAACTCATTATTGCTCTTGTCAATTCCATTACGAATTTTGTCAAAGGGCACAAATGTTGGCGAATCCTGTCTAACGTTTTTTCCATAAGGAAACATTCTTATGAAAATCATTACGAATCTTATCAAACTCATTATCGATCTTGTGAATCCCATTACAAATTTTGTCAAAGACTACAAATATTGGTGAATCCTATCTAACGTTTTTTCCATAAAGAAATGTTCTTGTGAAAACCATTATGAATCTTGTTAAAATCATTATTACTCTTGTCAACTCCATTATAAATTTTGTCTAATGCCACAAATGTTGGTGAATCATGTCTAACATTTTTTTCAATCTCATTACTCATTTTATCAATCTCATTACTTATTTGGTCAATTACTTTTCACTGGAAACTGAAAAAAGCTCACTGGAAAATTCATAAGCTTACTGGAAAACTCATGAGCTCACCCAGGAAATGCAGAACTTCACTGGAAATTGAAAAAGTATGTCGTCTCTATCCTTTATTTCTCTTTCTTTTTCAAAGTGGACAGAGAATTCAAGCTGAATGAAAGATGAAAGCTTACTCTTCTTCTTCTACAATCCTATGGAGCTGAATGACATATGATGATGAAGAAAAGAGAGAATAGAGTGTGAAAGACATTTTGGTCTTTACCCCTAAACTTTATAAACCCAGATCATTATCTGTCCTTTTACAAGTTATAATAGACTTTTGTGAGTTAAGTAAGTTTAGATGGTATTTTAATTGGATTTTCCCAATTTTTTAAGAGCTAATTTTATCACAAAAATATTAAATTTGGAGCAATTTTTCCTTGACCGTTATCCCAGTTAAATTGGATTGTTAACCAAATTTCAGGGCAAATTTGCTTCTAAATAAAACTTCGGAGCAAATTTGCATTTTAATAAAATGACATAGACGACAAAATTGTCCTGAAAGTTTTAACTTAGAAGTAAATTTACCTCAAAATTTAGTTAACTAATAATCAATTTAAATAAGATAACGATCAGGGTAAAATTAGTCAAAATTTGAGGCTTCCAGGGCAAAATTAGCCCTCAATAGATACTTATTACGCAAAAATGGCCTTTGACCCCATTTTCTATACTTTCTCTACAAAAAATTGATGTGCAAAAAACATAAAAAAATTATTTGAAAAAATTATTTTGACCTTTATAGTTTCTACCCTCATTAAGCACCTATCCAATATAGAAATTATTTAATTTTGTTTAAAAAAATTGACTTTAACTTTCTAATTTTCTATAGGGAAAATGACAGTCAAATACCTTTTGAACTTTAAAAACCCCAAAAAATCATATGAATAAGGGAAATGACATAGAGGTTATCAAGTAGGAATCTAGGTTTTAAATGTTTGAAATAAATAATTAAATTACCCCTTCTCTTCAATCATCTTCCTCCTCTAACTTTCTCTCTCTCTTTGGTCTCATGACTATTATGTTTTAGTTGAATTGGTCGACGATTTCATCTCCCAATTATAGCAAGTCAAATCCCAAATTGCTCGGTTGTGTAAATCTCTTGGCTTAACTTTGTTCTAAGTTTAGTTGTGTGAATCTAGCAGAAGAAAATAAAATAGAGTATGAATCTACCATTCTTCTTTTTCTTTGGCATAAATTAGCATATCAATCCTGGAAAGAAAGCCCTCTTTCTTCTCTTTGCATATCATTATGAGAGTTAATTGAATGTAGAGTCTATAAACAATCAGAAGTTGAATAAATGAAGCCTCAATATTAAAGAATAGATGAAATGTTAAAAAAAAATCCTAATCTATAGTCTATTCTTTCTAGCATTAAAGTTGGTATTCTCACAGTTCTAAATAACAGTGTCTTCATGTTTTCAAAAGTTCCAAATGTTCATTTTATATGTATTGTAGTTGCTATCAAACAGAATCTAGTTTTTTTGTAAATGTCAATATTGTATTTGTTATTACTATCACTATTTTTGTTAATGGTAAAAATTTATTGTAAGTAATTTATATGGGAAGAACATGTTCTTTGGGTGGATGACTTGTATGCATTATATGTATGTGGAATGAGTATTGCTCACAAGTAATTTGATCATTCGTATGATAGTTGCTATCATGAACATTTCTGATTTTTTATCAACGTCATCACTGCACTTGTCATTATCATTACTAAACATGTCAATAACATTAACAAAATTAGTTAATGCATTTATTGATTTTGTCAGTACCTAACGATTTTGCCAAAGCCATTACAATTTTTGTCAAAATCATTAATATTTTAATCAATCCTATTATTTAATTGGTTATAGCCCATAACTTTTGGCCAATCTATTCACAATGTTGTCAGTACTTATTGATTTTATCAAAACCATTATGAATTTTGTCCAAATCATTAATGTTTTAGTTAATCCTGTTACTCTTTTGGTCATACCCCGAAGTCTTGGTCAATCATTTCACACATTTTGTTAGTATCTATTGATTTTGTCAACATGATTACTAATTTTGTCAACATCATTAATGTTTTAGTCAATCACATTACTCAATTGGTCATACCCAAAACTCTTGGGCAATCCATTCACATATTTTATTAGTACTTATTGATTTTGTTAAAATCATTACAAATTTTGTTAAAATAATTACTACTTTAGTCAATTCCATTACTTAATTAGTCACAAGTCACAACTTTTAACTAATCATTTCACATATTTCGTTAGTACTTATTGATTTTGCTGAAACCATTATGATTTTTGTCAAAAACATTATTATTTTTAGTCAATCTCATTACTTAATTGGTCTTTAAGTAAGTCTTAAGGGCATTTTGGTCTTTAAGCCAAAACATGAAAAATTCAAATTCTCACCCCATCCATTCTCTGTCCTTTACAAATTTTAATGGGATTTTTTGGGTTTTGGAAGTTGAAGTGGTATTTAAATGTCTTTTTCCCCTTTCTGTACTAGTCATACACATATCAATATGTAAAGTACTTACTTTTTTTTAAAAAAATATCTTTACTTTCTACAGTAGTTAAACAAATAATGGATGTAAAAATTAGGAGAAATTTTAGAAAAATATCTTCAAAATATCAAAATCTCAAATTAGTTTTGTTCCTTACAATACATTAAGTACTAACTATAGTAGTGTTGGTAATGGCTAGGTTTAATAACAAACAAATCAAAGGAGGAAATAGAAAACGCTTTGGACGAAAAAGAGGAATCCCTGCCTCGGTGGTAGATAGCCTCCAGCGATATTTTAAAACTCGGATAGGATGTTGAGCTGAAAGATCAGTAGGTCATGGTTCAAATCAATAATTTAAAAGCCAGATTGGACGTTGAGCCGGAAAGATCAATGGGCCATGGTTTAAACAGTTGAATTAGTCAAATCGTTTGGTCAAGCCGATGACGTAATTATTAAATAAAAATAATATTATATAATTATATAATAATATATGTATAAGAAATAAAATATTAAATTCTTAAAAAAATTTAGGAAAAAACATAAATACTTCAATCTCACAACAAAATCATTGAAGGTAATATAATAAATATACATAACTTTATATTAATCCTTTAACATAAAAAGAAAGTATAAAAATAATTTAAGATATAAACAAAATAAGAATTTTTATAAACAAACTAAATAGTGTAAACAAAAGATTGTTAGCATAAAGATCTATGAAAAAAAAAAGGAATCCTTGGTGAACTTGTGTGATGTGACCAGTATTAAATGAAACATTACTTTTGTAACACTCAAAGCAACTTTCTTTATCCTCTAAACAATTTTAAACTATCATACCACATTTTTAGTTTTCACTTTTCATATTTGAGCTTTTATTTTTATCATTCATGATCATCGAAGCTTTCATTTTTTTTGTTCATTGCTATTTGATGCTATCAAAATTTAATTAAGCACCGTAAGTATACGGGTTATGAAAATAGTAAGTGTCAAATTAAGATCGTCTCATAGAGACTCAATCTAACTAATGACTAGATAATAAATTTCCTTATTTCATTTAAGTTGAACAAATCATAATTATTTTTAATATGAGTAAAAAAAAATTAAATCAGAAAAAATAAACTAATAATAGCAAATACTTTTCACAAAGAGCAAATTCTAATGTTAAGAAAAACAACCTAGAGTCATTAATCTCTTATTTATTTTTTAGATTTTTTCTCCACTAAATTAAATTAAATTTAACCCAATCAGTTAATCTAAAGTATTGATGTTTATAAATGCTTGTTGGTCATTTATATACCTACCTTAATTAATTATGTAATGTCTTATACAATTAAATAAGATGCAATGTAGATCGAGCTCACTATAATTTGATTATGTCTATCTTCTAGGTATATGTCTATCCTAGATACAAATTAGATTAAAATATAATTCTACATTATTTCTAAATTCTCAAAACATGCTCAATGGTAGTCAAGCACTAAGTAATAAACAATAAAAATAAAATTAAATAAACTGAAATAATATTAAACAAAACCAATTAATAGGAATAATCTCTAAATCTCAAATAAGTTCATAGCTCCTCTAAGTTGAAAGGAAAAATTTATCCATGCATACATAACTTTAACCAAGTTCATCACAACAACAATGAACATCAAAGAAGAACCAACGGCCATAATGGAAAAGAAGAATAAAAGAGAATCAATTTAAGGATGAGCTCTATGTTTACTCAGTATTCTTCCTCTCTAATCACGAACGCTCTCCTTGGCTGCTCCAAATGAAGAAGTCAGTAGAAGCAGAGATTACTTTGGTTCCTTAGGTTCGAACGATGATGAACATGGACTGTGATTCTCTCTTCCAACAGCAAGAGGCAGCCACTTCAATAGCTCCTTTAATTTCCTTGGTTCAAGTCGTGCCTGAAGGTGATTTAGGTGCAATCCTCAATTCCACGCCTTTTCTCCTTAATGCCGCCCCCTTATATTGACTTTTTTTAACTATTTCTACCGCCTCTACTTCTTTCGCCTTTTTTTCCCCCTTCCTTCAATCAAGTCATGGATGCCTCCTTTTAATGGATATTAGGTGACCTTTGTTTCCAATTTTGTTGCTCCCATCGTGACTTATGGCACAAGCTCTTTCCCTTTACTTGCTAAGTATTAGACTTGCCTCTTCTTTCCAATTACCACCTACTACCTTTGCTTCCTTTCATTAAATGTCTTCACTAATTCTTTTTTGTGTGGTGCTGTGCATGGCTATCACAAGAAAAGAAAAAAAAATACTATAATAGTAGTAATAATAATAATAATAATGATGCTTCTTTTTTTTTAAAAAAAAATTCCAATTATTATTTATTTATTATTCTTTTCTAAAATGACAAACTTATTTTCTAAGTTGAAATCTCACAAATAATACACCTAAATTAATATCTCTTAAAACATCAAGAAAATATCTTTAATTTAGTATTAAAGATTTCCCAAATAAATTAAAATATATCTCCAATCTTATAAAAATTGGGAAGTCATCACTGTCCCATATTGCAACGTTGGTGCTTTTTTCTCCTTTTATGCTATCTTCTTTCATCTTCTCCTTAGATCTCATTACTTTTCCATTCTTTTAAGTTGGCTCAACTCAAATCTAGTTCTATTTTAACTGCATGAGTACATAGATTCAGGCTATCTAGTTATTGCAAAACTGTTTTGATTCCCAGCTTCACGACGGCTCCTGGTCCAAATGGCAGCTTAAGGTGCCTGGAAACAGCTGAACTGGCTAAGTGGATGAATGGTGTGAAGTGATTTGAAGAGGGCTCTAGTCACCAAATAAATCGGCTGGACCATCTGATCCGGTCCGATTTTTAATTCATTAGTTCAAATGGTTGATTTAGTCAGACCATTTGATTGGACTGGTGATGTAATAATTAAATGAAAAATAAATATTATACAAATATAATAATTTCTATCTTTAAAGTTACAATATTATAATATAAATATTTTTTATTTTCTTTGTCACACAGTAAATCTTGACCATTTGACTGGCCAAAAAAATCTTTACCATTTGTACTAGATATAATTTTATCTTCAAATTTTTTTGCCCAAAAATTTCTAACTAATTTAATTCCCCATTTAAAACTAACATTTAGAAAGGATCTTATTATTCATTAAAAGACGATATGTTGATTTATTTTAAAACATATTGTCTCCGGATTTTACTGAAACCGTTTTGATTTTAAAAAATTTCAAAAGATATTGATAATTTTTCTTGTTAGGAAAGACGTTGATAATTAGAAATTAATAAAATAATATTATACTTGTTATGTCCACTTACACTCGTTTTTCCATTCCTCCATTCTTGAGAAAGTTTTTCTTCTCTCCACTTCCTCCGCTTATCTTTCTTCTTTCTTTGATTCCTTATTTCAGTTCCTACTCATTGTTACTAGTGTCAGAAAACAAAAAAGTGACCGGAGATGGGCTTCTTCACTCTTTCTACCTTGGAAATTCTATTTTACAGTGATGCTCAAGCGAGAAGTCACTTCTATGACGGTGTACACTTACTCTCCTTCATATTCTTTTATCTTCTTTGCTCTTTTCTCTCTATTTTTTTGGTCTGATGACCTATGTATTTAACCCGTCTAGCTTTTCAATAGCCGCTCCAGGTCGCAGTTCAACTCCGGCTCATTGATTGAAAGATGATTTTGGATGGCCTAAAGTGAGCTAACCTTTTGAACAACCGAACTATATGACTCGAGTCGCCAATTCCTCAGGTCAATAGCCAAACCAATTCAACCGTCTGGTCCAATCCGGCTTTAACAACATTGGTTACCCTCTAGTCGACACAGAAGGTTCGAATATAGGACAAGGGTGAAACTTACGACATTGATATATCAAAAGTAGATGTGGATATAGTGATGACAGACGGTGAGGTTGGAGGTGTTATTTCCTATCGAAACAAACTTTTGAATGTGGACAAAAGGGTATTGAGTGGGGACAAGAGGGATGAGATCAAACTAATGAAGGAGGATTTTAGAATTAAGAGAGTGGATTGTATCCTAACCATTGACTTGTCGAATAAATTTCAGGACTTGTTGGTGAAAGGGATGGAGAGAACATTAGTCATCAAACTATCAAGGAGAACTATCCAATATGGAGACTTGTTGACTGAGGTCTCAATCTATGGCAACCGAAGGGTTCTTTTCAGCTTATTGATGTTGAAGGGTACTTCTTTTCCACTTTTGATCTTGAGGAAGATTATAAAAAGGTACTTACAAGGGGTTTGTGGATGGTTTTTAGAGTGTATTTAACGATGCAACCCTGGTCGCTTGATCTTGATCTAGCAACTGCAAAAGTCTCAAGAGTTATGGCATAGGTTTAGATTCCAGCTCTGTCCTTTCGATATCATCATAAGAGCATGTTATGTGCTACTGGCAAACTCCTTGGTGATGTTGTGAAGATTGACCATATGATGAAAACCAAGGGACGAGGAAAATATGCTAGGATTGTTGTTCTCATTGATCTCATATAACCCCTTATGCCTTATATAAGAGTTGACGGTAAGGTGGTTCAGAAACTCACTGAAACAATTCTCACTTAATTCTTCGATGATCTTACAAGCAAATTGAGGCTTTATTTATACTACTCTAAAGCCTCATGTGCAGACTGGCAAAAACAAAGAAAAATGAAAGACACAGATTGTAAAAACAAATGGCAGACATACGCAAAGCAAAACAAATGGCAGACATAAGATAAGGTAATGAAAAAGATAAGATAAGGCAATAAAAAAAGAAATGTCGGTCAACATGTGCGTATTGTCTGTGTGTTGCCATTATTCTGTTTCATGCTGTTTCTTTTCTGTTTCATTCTCACTGGCTTGGATGAAACTCGTCCTCGAGTCAAAATTAGTATCATCATCATCATCAATATAGGGAGATAAGTCAGCAACGTTAAAAGTAGCAGAGACTCCATAGGCACCTGGTAGCTCAACTTTTTAAGCATTATCATTGATCTTCTTTACAATCTTGAATGGACTATCTACTCGTGGAGACAATTTGGCGTTTGACTATTTTGAAAACCATTCTTTTCACAAGTAAATCCAAACCAAATCTCCGACATTAAAAATTTGCGGCTTTCTGTGGTTGTCCCATTGTGCCTTGAGTTTCAGATTCTATTTCTGGATCCTATCACAAATGTGTTCATGTAGTTTCTCGACTTCTTTAGCCCTTTGTTATGCATCTGTACTGTAATGCTGCTTGTCAGTTGACGGAACCAGATCTAACGGACTGAGAGGTCGTGTGCCATAAACAACTTCAAAAGGACACTTGCTAGTGGCTTGGTTAAGAGAACTGTTATAAGCAAATTCGACCTGAGCCAAGATGAGATCTCATTGCTTCAAATTCTTCCCAGCAAAGCTTCGTAGAAGATTGCCAATAACCTTATTTATAGCTTCTGTTTGTCTGTCCGTTTGGGGATGACTAGAGCTGCTAAATTGTAGTTTGGTACCTATCTTTTTCTAGAGAGTTATCTAAAAGTGACTAAGAAATTTGACATCACGATCAAATGTGATAGTCTAAGGAATGCCATAGAGACAAACAATTTCTTTAAAATATAAATCAACAATTGCACAACATCGTTAGTCTTCTAACAAGGAATAAAATGGGCCATCTTTGAGAATCGATCCATAACTACTATGACAAAATCTTTCTTCCTCTGAGTTCGTAGTAATCCAAGCACAAAATCCATACTCACATCTTCCCATGGTGCTTCTGGAACCGATAGTGGAATATATAATCCTGTATTTTAACTCTTAGCCTTAGCCAAATGACATATCTTGCATCTCTGTATGTGCCGGTTAACATCTCATTCAAGTCTTACCTAGTAGAAATTCTCCTTTACCAGAGCAACTGTTTTATCTCTGCCAAAATGACCAGCCAAACCATCATGAGCTTCCCAAATTATTGCTTCTTGTAGTGAACATTGAGGAATACATAGGGTTTTACCTCGGAATAAAAGCCCATCATGTCTATAATATTGGGAGAAAGGTTATCCTGTAGTTGCTTCTCAAGCTCTATGAAAATTTGGGTAATCCCGGTATAGCTCTTTGACACGTTCAAACCCAACAACTTTGACTTGAATTGTTGATAGCAACATATGACGTCGGCTAAGAGCATTAGCTACTAAGTTCAAAATTCCATCCTTATGTTTAATAAAAAACGGATAAGATTGCAAGATTTCACTCTAATAGGCATGCTTACGGTTGATCTTTTATTGAGAATTTAGATACTTGAGGGCTTCATGATCAGAATAAAGGATAAACTCCTTATGCAAGAGGTAGTGGCTCTAATGCTGCAAAGCTCGGACAATGTCATAGAATTCTTTGTCATAGATAGAATATTTGAGCTTAACATCATTAAGCTTCTCACTAAAGAATGCAATAGGATGGCCTTCTTGACTTAGAACGGCACCGATTCCAGTGTTAGAGGCGTCACAACTGACCTTAAACACTTGGTCAAAATTAGAAAGAGCTAGCACAGGAGTTTCTGTCAATTGTTTCTTTAGTTCTTAAAAATTTTTTTGAGCCTTCTCTGTCTATTGGAACTTATCTCCTTTGATGCAATCTGTAACGGCACAGCGTCTCCCTTGGGGTCCCTAGGCCCATGGCCGTCTCCCACCGGGGTCCCTAGCGGTGCCGGACTTGAGTCACCCCACTGAAGAGGTCTTTCTCCAAGCCAGGATATCATCCTGTCCCAAAGGAATTCCTTTTGCCTCCCCAGTGGATCGAACCCTCGTCCTGGGAGCAAGGCATATGGTCTTTCCCATGACCATACTGGTAGCCACTTGCGCTCGAGCGCAAGTGGCTACCAGTGTGGTCAAAGGAGCGCAAGTGGCTACCAGTGTGGTCATGGGAAAGACCCTATGCCTTGCTCCCAGGGCAAGGGTTCGATCCACTGGGGAGGCGAAAGGAATTCATTTGGGACAGGATGATATCCTGGCTTGGGGAAAGACCTCTTCAGTGGGGTGACTCAAGTCTGGCATCGCTAGGGACCCCGGTGGGAGACGGCCATGGGCCTAGGGACCCCAAGGGAGACGCCGTGCCGTTACATAAAAAGGCGCCTTTTTTAAGCGCAAGTGGCTACCAGTGTGGTCATGGGAAAGACCCTATGCCTTGCTCCTAGGGCGAGGGTTCGATCCACTAGGGAGGCGAAATGAATTCCTTTGGGACAGGAAGATATCTTGGCTTGGGAAAAGACCTCTTCAGTGGGGTGACTCAAGTCCAGCACCGCTAGGGACCCCGGTGGGAGACGGCCATGGGCCTAGGGACCCCAAGGGAGACGCCGTGCCGTTACACAATCTGTAAGGGGTGCGGTAATGGAACTAAAGTTTTGAATGAACATCCTATAAAAGGAAACTAATCTATGGAAGTTTCGGACTTCTTGAATAGATTATGGAGCTAGCTAATTATTAATGGCTTCAATTTTGCTTGGGTCAACTCATACACCTTCTGCAGTGATAATATATCCCAGAAAAATGACTTCATGTGTCAAGAAAGTGCACTTCTTCAAATTAGCATAAAGTTTTTGCTCATCGAGAGTTTGCAACATTTGTCGTAAATGCTCTAAGTGATCTGCTAGGCTCTTATTGTAGATAAGAATGTCATTAAAGTAAACAACAACAAACTTGCCAATGAAAGGGCGTAGGACCTGGTTCATCAGACGCATAAATGTACCGGGACCATTTGTCAACCCAAATGGCATCACATTCTATTTGTATAACCCATCTCTGGTTTTGAAAGTGGTTTTCCATTTATCTCCAGGTCGAATTCAGATTTGATGGTATCCGCTACGAAGGTTAATCTTGGAGAAGATAGTAAAACCATATAACTAGTCGAGCATGTCATCAAGCCTATGTATCGGAAAATGATACTTAATTGTGATCTTGTTGACAGCACGACAATCTATGTACATTCTCCAGCTTCCATCCTTCTTAGGTACTAGAAGTACAAGCACGGCACAAGGGCTGACACTTTCTCGAATTAATCCCCTTTTCAACAATTATTCAACTTGACGTTGAACTTCAGCATGTTCTTGCAGACTCATCCTGTAAGCTGGTTTGTTTGGAATTGTTGATCCCGGGATGAAATCCATGACATGTTGAATGTCTCTCATAGGTGGTAACCTCGATGGAATTTCATCTAGGATTACATCAGGAAACTCAGCTAATAACAACTAGACTTTTGGTGGAATAGTAGCTCCGTTATTGGCCTCGAGCAATAGAATAAGACCCATGACTTGACCCTCTGATTGGGTCACTTTTAATTGGTTCTTCTCGATCAGGGATACCATCGGTTTGGACACAGTTTTGTCCTTATTATGTTCTTTTGGTGGTAAGGGTGTGAGCTGAATCTTCACACCATCCTTCTGCAAGGAATATGTGTTGGCATGATCGTCATATAGAGCACGGTGATCATATTGCCAAGGCCTCCCCAACAGAAGATGACAAGCATCCATAGGAACAACATCACACCAAACTTCATCTTGATACATTTTACTAATAGAAAAAGCAATAAGGCATCGTTTATAAACTTTTACCTCACTTCCCTTATTAAGCCATTGGAGCTTATATAGGTGGGGATGATTGAGTTGGTAGTTACAATTTTTCAACCATGTAATTAGAGACTACATTTTCACAGTTCCCGTTGTCAATGATGACGTCATAGACTTTACCTTGAGTAGTGTAATGAGTATGAAAAATGTTGTGACGAAGCTGAGGTTCTTCTTTTGCTGTTGCTGCGTGCAGGCTCCTTCTAATCACAAGTGTTTCGCTATGATCAGCAGGAATAATTTCTTCATCAAAAAATGGTTCCTTATTAAATACTGGCTCTTTATCAGGCAGGGGCTCTTCTTCTTCTTCATATACTGCTAAAGCTTCTTCTTCAATAATGGTGACAACCCTACGATTAGGACACTATGAAGAGATGTGACCAAACCCTTGGCATTTAAAGCACTTAATTAGTTTAGAGCTAAACTCTTTGGTAGTCTTTGGAGGAGGCTTGCTTGAAGAACTAGGTTGCTGAAATTGTTTCTTGTGATTATCAGAATAATTCCTGGAGGAAGACAGTTAGGAAGAGGAAGAAGGCTAAAAAGAGGGCTTTTTGGGTATCTGCTTCTCAATATGGATGGCTAGATGAATGATGTTGTCCAGAGTCCAGTATTGTTGGAGCTGCACTATATGGACAATGTTGGTATTCAACCCTCCTAGATAACAGGCTATCGTTTGCTCCTCCTTCTCTTGGATATTGCATTTTATCATAAGCTTTTCAAATTCCCTGGTATATTCTTCAACAGACATAGTCTTTTGGCGGATATTATGTAACTGAAGAAAATTATCTTGGTAATAATTTTCAGGGAGAAATTTACGTGAGAGCTTTCGTTGCATCTTGTCCTACATTCGGATCTTGCTTTTTCCTTCTTTTTCACGCCTTTTCTTGAGATTTTTCCATTATATGGAGGCTGTTTCTTCAGCTTTATGGCGACAATTTTAACTTTCTGCTTATCCGGAATCTCCTTATATTAAAAAATTTGTTCTACTGTTTATAGCCAATCGATGAATTCGTCTAGCTGGAGTCTTCCCTCAAATTTAGGAATATCTACTTTGATATCATTAGATCGGAAAGACGATTGTTGAGGAGGTCGGTTGTCATCAGTGGATGCTGAACTGCTACTACTAGAATCACCTTCTGGTTGTTCATTGCGGGATTCTAGTAAAGCTCACTAAACTTCTACAGTAGCTTCCAGCTCCCGTAATCGGTGCCTTATCTCTTCCATCTCAACCTCGAGCATTTTCCTATGTCTTGGAGGCATTTTGTACTGGTATAGGGGTAGACTTGGTGTTTCTAGGAAGGAAAGGGGTAAAATTGGAATTTATAGACAACTAAGTGAAATTTTCGTGAATTTCTGGGGCCAAGATGTAATTTCAGGAAGTTTTGGGCCAAAAAGGAAATTTGGTAAAATTTTTGGGACAAAAATGTAATTACAGAAAGTTCTGAAAAATGTAATTTTGGCAAATATTTGGGGCCAAAATGAAATTACAGTATGTTTTGGGCCAAAAAATGCAATTTTGGGGTAAAAATGAAATTTTTGGAAGTTTAGGGCAAAAACTATAAATTTCACCAAAATTCTAGGGCTAAATTGTAATTTTGGTAAGTTCAGCTGACTGGTCGG
The DNA here is from genome assembly GCA_037074505.1 of Albizia julibrissin. NCBI lineage: Eukaryota > Viridiplantae > Streptophyta > Magnoliopsida > Fabales > Fabaceae > Albizia > Albizia julibrissin. The sequence continues at coordinate 24,074,262 of CM073484.1, forward strand.
ATGACGTGGCATGAATGACATGTGGCAGTCTCTGATTGGTGTGACGTAGTGTTGATTGACAGCTTTGCTGACGTATCTATTGATGTGTCAATGATGTGTGTCATCTTCAACTTTTAGACTTCGGCGAACCTCTGGCGACGGTGAGTTTTTTCCGGCGACGTTTCCAGTGAAGATCGTGACGGTGCGTGGAGGCCGTTTTCGACGATGTCTGGCACTTTTTTAAGGTTTTCCGGCCTTACGAACATAATGGTGGGGTCTATTTTCCAGAAAAATGACCAGAGATGGGATTTTCGAGGATGACTAAATTTTCCAATGATTAGAAACTTCGAATCCTCGTTCTCCGTTGATTTTTCTGGCAATTCCCTCCTTTGGGACCCTTTACTCTAATACCAAATGGCTTAGAAACTCACTGAAACAATTCTCACTCAATTCTTTGATGATCTTACAAGCAAATTGATGTTCTATTTATACTACTCCAAAGCCTCATGTACAGACTGGCAAAAACAGAGAAAAATGAAAGACACAAACTGGAAAAATAAATGGCAGACATAAGATAAGGTAACGAAAAAGATAAGATAAGGCAATAAAAAAAGAAATGTCGGCCTACATGTGCATATTGTCCGTGTGTTGCCATTATTCTGTTTCATGCTGTTTCTTTTCTGTTTCATAAGGTCTATGCTATGGCATATGAATGACTACAGCTTATCTATTTTATTTATGGTACACGTGGCTCTAGAAAGGAGCAATGTAAGGAAGGGATACAAGTGGAAGGGCCAGCACTGTCGATTAAAGCTTTGAAGTTGGCCACATTGCTGACGGAACCATCAGGAAAACTTATTGGAGAGTTATAGCTCACGGATACAGGTGTGATAATCTAAGAAAGGAAATAAGGAACAATAAGGGAAGGATGTGAAGTTTGTCGGATTGGGTAATCATGGAGGATTGCGATACAATATTCTCTTTGATTATGAAGATGATAAGGTGGGAAATTCGGAGCTATCTATGGATGGTTTGGAGAATGCTAAAATTCTTCCTTATGTAACGAACAAAATGGAATCTTATTGTGCGAAAGGAGTAGGCTCCAATAAGAAGTAGCCCATTGAGCCTAAAACCAAGGGAGACCTTTACTAGTGGCGATGAACAAATTATGAGTAAACCAAAACAAAAGTATCGTAAGAAGAATATAGCTGTTAGTCCATCTAGTAATCCGGCCTTAGAGTTTTCAACATACAACTCAAATTAGAAAGAAGAATGTCCATGAGGAAACAGGTGTCAACATTGAAGAACCTAAGCTAGCTATGCATAGAACCACGCACGATGATAAGCAGAAATCAAAAGAGGGAAATGCATCAAGTGACTCAATATTTAATTCCCTAGGATTTAAGGCTCTTGAGACATAAACCACGTTAGACGGTAGCAAGCACATTATTAAAAGAGGTAACAACAATGATGACAGAAGATAATAGTGTGAACATACCTGCAGAACCTGTTCTTGTTGATAGAGGAAGAGGGAGAGAAAATTGGGCGCAAAAGCTACCTAACAAGAAATCAACCTCACATGTCGAAGAAGCACAAGCAAAAGAGAAAACTGGGTGCAAAAGCTTCAATCATCTATCGTGTGAAACTTGAGAGTGCAGAAGAAGCACACAGATTTGTATATCTCAAAGGATACATGGGAGGTTATCAAAAGAGCTTTCAAAACACCTAAGGAGAGCCCTGCCACCGATGGGTGTGTTGAGGGACAAGAATGGTGGCAATTTGACCCTGATAATGAGCCAGATGGTACTGGCATGACAGTATGATGATTTATCTTATTAATATATTTTTTATGGATTTACAGCTATTTGTTTAAAACTGCCAAAGGGCAGTAAGTAAAAGGTCCTTTTAGAACCTTTATGCATTTTGTGTCTGAGCATAAGTCGGCTATTGCAGTCTTGATTAACCCACGTATCTCAGGAGTTAAAGCAGATAATTTTATCAAACGTTCTAGCTATGATTGTCCTTATCGACTTGAAGCAAGAGGTTTTTTAGGAGGGATATGGATTCTGTGGAAAGATCATGTTGATGTGAATATTAAAGTTTGTGCACTCTTATTTCATTCACACCGACGCATCAGGGAATAATCATTCATTTCTGTTCACGGTGATGTATGGTAGCCTGAATAATACATTAAGAAAGGAGTTGTGGTGGGGTCTATAACAGATTGCTTCTACTATGTCTGAACTGTGGCTTTTAGCAAGAGATTTTAATGCTATTTTGAGTAGCGAGGATCGAGCTAGTGGGGTTCAGGAGAGAGCTCGTGGGTGTGAGCTATTCAAGAATTTATTGTTGAACAAGGATTGATGGACTTAGGTTATTGTGGCCCGAAATATACTTGGAGATGAGGGACTCTTCTTCAGCGCCTCAATGGGGCACTAGGTAATCTGAACTGGATTTCCTCTTTTAATAATATGGTTGTGAAGCACTTCCCGAAATTGAGCTCAGACCATAGACCGATTGGAATACAAGTAAGTAGGAATTCTCAAAAATAGCAATAAAAGCACCACTTTCGTTATCTCAGGGATTGGGCAACAACGGATTCGTTTAAGAATGTAGTGGAAGGAAGCCGGTCGAATGAGGTGCCTATAACTACGAATATAAGGGCCTTTATGGAGAAGGCTACAGTATGGAATCATGAAGTGTTTGGGAATATTCAGCACCGTAAAAGACAAATTATGCCAAGGCTGAATGGGATTTAAAAAGCACAAGAATGTTGTTTTTCTGAGCGGTTGGACAAATTAGAAAAAGATATTTACAAGGAGTTTGAACTTATTTGTGAGCAAGAGAGCCTGACTTGGGCATAAAAGGGCGAGATATGATTGGATTAAATTTGGCACCCGAAATACAGCTTTTTATCATTTTAAAGCAGTACGAAGAGTAGGAGGAAAAAAGTTATGGCATTAAAAGATGAAAATAGAGGATGGTGCACTAATGAGAACATTCTTTAGGATTGGGCTACTCGATTTTATAAAAATTTGTATTCAAAAGAAGGGGATAAGGGTCCACCATACCATAATAGAGGGCTCTTTCCATTATGTGATGATGTTCTATCGTAGGCTCCTGATGCGAATGTCTTAGATAGCGAGGTAAATAAAGCAGTGTTTTAGATGAAACCTTTGAAGGCTCTTGGTATTGATGGTTTACATGCAGCTTTCTTCCAGACACGTTGACATTTGGTAGGTAATTTGGTTTGCAATATGGTTAAGCATGCCTTTGTTGATGGAAGCTAAATCCTGAGATTAATCAAGCTCTTATTACTCTAAATCCTGAAGGTGGAGCATCCAGAGAAACTAAAAGAAGTTAATTAAAGAAGAAAATCCTTAAAAAATTTTAAGGATTGATTTATGAAATTAGATAATAAATCAAATCATGAAACCTATGAATTTTAAGGAATATTAAATTAGATAAAGGGGAAAATTATGGTCTAGTGTGTGTAATTAATAGGATAAAAATATACTTATATGTATATAAAAAACACACTGACACAAAGAGACACACACGGATATGTGGCACTCTCTTTTGAATGCATGCATTTCACTCAAATAATGCAAGACACTAAAGCTTCCTCACAACTGCACACATATCCAACCAATAAAACAATCAACGCCTCACTTCATTTTTATTCAACACTCTTTATTTAATCCTTCAGCTCTTTATTCGACCTAGTAACTGGAAAAGGAGAGAGAGAGTTTTAGAAAAAAAAATATAGAATAGAGAAAGAGAGAGCGAAGGTGAGAGCCAAGAAGAGAGTGATTGGTGCTGTCAGAGGAAGGAAAAAGAGGCTACAAATCCCACATGCAATTCCATATCCTGATATAGGTGAGTCCCCTTCACATATTCTTAAATCTTTCTGGTTGATTTGAATCTATTTTTCAGTGGCTTGGGTGGCTGGAAGTGATAAAAGTCGCCGAAAATTTTTTGTCACCGATAAGTTTGAAAACCAATAATTGTATGCCGATTTTGGGTGGGATTTTTGGTTTCTTTGGTTTTGTAAAAGTGTCACCAAACACAAGGCACATGTGTAAGAGTGTGTAGAGTCAAAATCTTTGAGATTAGAGTGTAAATCCATGGTTACATGTTGGTTTTTTCTTCACTTACTAGAAAGTTACAGAAGATTAAACAGAAGCTATAAGTGGATTTTTTGTCTGGTTCTTTTTGGCATGAAAATTTTAGAATGTGTAGTAGTTAATAGAATCAAGAAGGGTACCATTTGGAGTGAAAATGAATGAGTTCTTGAGTTTTGAACTCAAACTGTCAAACTTGGAGTTTTTAAGAGACAATCAGTTTCATGTTGCATTTTGACCAGACAAATATTATCTAATATTTATGAAATTTTATAGGAAAATAGTAGACATTCATAGCTTTAAAATAAGTCATAGAATGCATCAATTGGATACTCAGTGAGAAAGTTATGATTTTTGAAAGATAGGTCTAGAAATAGGAAAAATTTTGGAAGTCCAAGTTCTGACAGTGGAAAGAGGAGCAAATTTTATAGGGTTAATCTAGTAATTTGGGCTGTGATTATTTATGCTTTGAATAAGACATTATAAGATTTAATTTTATGAATAATATGTGTCATTTGGGTTTGTAGATTGTGAGATATGAATTTTTAAAATTTGGCATGGAATCTGGAACATTTTCTAGACCAGTTGTGTTATTTGATGATTCTGGGAAATTTATCCTTATAATTGATAGTGGTTTAATAATTTTTACTGAAAATAGACTTAAAGAGAGTCACATAAGATTTTGAACCATCCCATTTAGAGTTGTGGAGGTTAAATTATGAATTTTAGAAGTCAGACTATTAAATATGGGAATATTTTTTGGCAGTAAGGTTAAAATTGGAAAATAGGAATTTTAGTGGACAGGTGGTGTGGGAAGCATTTTTCCCTTAAAATATACTTAATAAGTGACATATAGAATTTGGAACCACTTTAATTAGATATTTCTAGGTTAAGATATGAATTTTCAAAGTTTATTGAAAATTCTATCAATTTTTGGAAATTGTGCAAAAATAAGAAAATAATGACATATTGGGTTAAATCTGGAAATTTCTAGTTTTTAAAGAAATTGTGATTAAAAGATAAATAAAGTACAAGAATTTAGGATAGGTCAAGAATAACATAATCTTTATTATGTTAATAGAATTGAAATAAATAATGACCCATCTATTTATGAATTCTAAATTATATGATTCAATATTTGCCCTAGCCCAGAGAAGAAGCTAGTTTGGAAAGGTAAATTACTAGAAAGGCAATTAGGTAGTAACTTTTTCTCTCATATGCTATGTGACGCTTTGCATGTATATTTTATCATGTTTATGATATGAGCATTGAGAATATGATGGGCGGATGCCCGTGAGACATTAAGACTATGAGACCAAGGGCTTTGGTGTGGGACCAATGATCCTGTGTTTGATGTGATGCTGCATGTTATCTTGCTGAATGTTGTGGTGATTTTCTTTATGATGAGATGATTTTTATTACATGCTTTGAAATCTTGCACTTTATATGATTGAATGATTGTTGCTACTGAGATTCTTTTGAATCTCACCGTTTCCAAAAATTTAACTGTACAGCAAAGGCGATAAGTTTAAAGGGCTAAGAGGTAAGCTCTGACTAGTGAGAAGACAGAGATGAAGGAATTAAGAATTTTATTGATTATCTGTAACTAAATTTTATGACTTAAGTTTGGATTTCCTAATGTGACTACATATATTGTATATATATGTTTAAGTATAACCATAGTAGAATCGATATCTATAGTAATAATTATGACTGACTCATTTTATATAACGAACTGAGCCCAACTCACTGGGACGCCGCAGTTCGAACCAACTTCCACCCCACTGGGCTCAAAAGGCCAAGTATTGTCCTCTCCTCTAAATGATTTGTCTCTCGCCTTGGAGAGCACCTCCCCAAGCCTCGAACCCTCGACCTAAGGATAAGTACGAGTCCTATGAGAACCTGGTAACCATTGAGCTAGTGGAAATTGGTCCGGATTACAGTGTCCCAGTGAGCTGGGCCCAGTCCGTTATATAAAAGGCCCCTTTTTATGTAATGACCCTCCCACTAGGCCTACTGGACAACTACCCTCACTGGGTGCCTGTCCAGCTGCATTGGAGTCCGGCCCCCACTGGGGCAAGCTTATTGAGAGCCTACCTCAAATATTCCCCCTAAAGGGAACCTCCCCAGGTATCAAACCCAAGACATTAGGCTATTAAGCCTTAGGTCGAACTATTGAGACTGTGATACCTCATTTCCTATAGCCCTAGATGAGTTCAAATGAGTAGTGAAATCGTTTGTGAGACCAGGATTCGAACCTGGATTACTCAACTCTTGAAAATGTTCACAAATCCTCAATCTCAACTCAGAAGTTAAACCTAGGGTTAAGAGGGGTTTTTAGAGCTAAACAAAAAGTTTTCAATATTTCTACAACTTTCACCATATCATCAAAACTCATTGGCTCATAATTTCGTTATATCAGAGTATATGCGAGCGTCTTACCTTTAATTTAACTAGAGCTCCTCTCTGCTCAACTTCATGTGTTTATTTACATACATACAATGTATAGCTACATATGGCAATCAAATCCCTAAATCGATTACAACAGAGTGCCTTGCTTTGTCAATCTTCCATTCTTCCTCGCAATACCCCTTTGCGCATTTCCCCGCATTCTTCACCTGTCTAAATGGTTGGTTTGGGGAGAGTGAGATTTGAAGGAATCTCAGTAGTAAACAATACCACTATGCATGTAAGATATATAGTTAATGCATGACATGCTTGCCATTCATAAAATCATGCCAATAATGACATCTACATGCTCAATGTTATACATATTCATGGCTATCATATAAACATCACAGAGCTTCAATCAACAAATATATTCAACATATTTAGGCAAAGCAGTCACATAAACACAATGCATAAACGTACATATCGTATATATGCAGGCAAGGTAAGTTCACTACCTCTTAGACTTTGTCTCCTTCTCTTGTACCTTGATCTTCCAACCATAGCTTTTTCTTTGTCACTTTATGGCCCTCTTGATTTCCACTTCTTCCTCTCCATACACGTCTACCCCCTTTCTCTCTTCTTGAGATATTGTCTTTGATTTTTGAACCCTAGCTCTCCCTTGTTCTTCCTTGTGCTTCAATGTTCTCAACTCTCTCTCTCACTCTATTTTGATCAAATGCACGACGGGAATATGAGGAAGAAGATGGGGAATTGATGATTAAATGGTGTTAAGTAACTTTGCCAAGTGTCAAGCTCTTATTGGCCCAATTATTAAATTTTCGCACATAATGCTTAATTTGGCAGAATTTTCATTAAACTTTGAAAATTCATATCTAATTGTACAAATGTCCAATTGGGGTTGTTCCAAAGGCTATGCGATCCTTATTGAGTCTAGTTTCAAGGAAAATTATAACATTTGGCCAATTTAAACTCACTCTTCTCAGAATTTTAATCTTTGGATGCTGTCTCAGAAAATAATTAATTTCACTGGGTTAATTTCAAAAATCCATTTCTCTTTATGTATAGCTCCAAATACTTATATGACCTATCAAATTAAATTTTGATAAGTCTACTATCACTCTAGAAAGTTTCATAATTTTTCAACATCATTTACCCATTGAAAAATGTCACACAGTCATCACTGCCATAATGGGAATTTCACCAGTAGCAACACTACTTTGTGTTTCACTTTATTATATTGTGTGTGACTTCTAATGGCCTTGTTTTGTCATTTCCAATACTCTTTAATACCCCCCAAGGTTATAAAGAAATTTTAAGAAATTTAATTGTGCCTTACTGGTACACTTGTTAAACCGGGACTTAGCAGTCTACTTGATTCAGGCTTATTATCAAACCTCAAGTCCCAAAATTCAGGATATTGTACACAATGAAATGACTATTTCCTAACACGTTCGAAGAACTTGAATCAAATAATTATAAAGAAAGCTCATAATTTAAAAGCAAAAGAGTAAAGTACTTTCATAATAGTATATAGAGTTATTAATGTAAATGGGGTTTACATTTATTCTTTGTAAGAATAAATAATATTGGCTTTAAATGACCTAAAGATGATATATGGAGATAATCAAACCTAAACAAAATGTTTATATTGAAAAATATTACTGCTAATAATGCCATTAATCTCTCTACGTTTACTCTAAATATATTGATAAATTCTTTCTATCAAATTGTTGATATACAAAGATATGAAGTTTCTGGGGACTGGTTTTGAATTAAATTTTGAAAAAAAAATAACTTAAGTGCCATTTTTTTTTTTGGGGGGAAGAAATGACAACAGTACTTCAATAATAACATGTAACAACTTTAATTTATCAAATGACATCAATTAAGGCAATGACAGCTTAATTTCAGTAAAATTTTGTGCTGAATATTCATGTCAACAATTTTAACAAGTAATAACTTTAATTCTTTAAAATAATGACCACAACTCAAGCAGAAACAACAAATTTCGCAATAACTTAATTATACAATAGTCTCTAAAAATTTCGCAAGAATTGATTCGATTTAAGAGACCATTTTGGTATTATCATATTTCGGAGGTTTTTATGTGTCATTCTCCCATTATTTTTATTATTAAAAAACTAATTAGAAAATGCAAGCAAAGGCTTCACCTCAGTCCTTTTCAAAGTTCTCCTCATCTTTGGAAATTTATTATCATTTTATTGTCTTGTTTGGTCACTGATTTTATTAGATTTTATTATAACTTTATGTGTTGGTTTGCTTGCTTTCTTCCTCCCCCGACCACTGACTATTGAAATATATTCTCTTTTTTTGAACTGTGCCCTTGCTAGGCATTAGAATATATTCTCTCTATGCTTGGGTTCATACTGTTCAAGAGATTTCAATTTCGTTTTGTATAAGAAATTAAAATTTATAAATATTATTTTGCTCTCTCATGATTTGCTTGGATACAGAAGATGGATAAGAGAAAATGTCTTTTTCTTTTGTTTTGACCAACAAAAAGATAGAAGAGCAAACAATGTGATCTAATTATAATTGGGAGACGGGTGTCTTCATTGATTTCCCTCCCTATTTACTCTTCATTGAAGGTATCTACCATTAGATCAACTTTTTGAGATTTATCATAATAGATTTTTATTATAATGATTTTCTTTATATATTATTAAATTTCAATCATTGAAAGTTGATCTAATGGTTGATACCCTCAATAGAAAGTAAATGGAGACACCCTTCTTTTTTTGCCTCCTTCATTCCTTTCTTATCTTTTCTTGCTATCCAAAATGAGAAAATATATTTCTCCTCCTATTGTATTCCATAAATTTTATATTTTCCTTACTTTTTCACTCTATCCAAATATGAGGCTAAATCTCATAAAAGTATATGGTGAAGTTCATGTATTTCACTGATTATTATTTATTGTTTATTAACAATATGATCTGATATATGATTTAGATATTATATAGATTTTTTAATTTAGTGAGGTAATTACTGATAGTCTGAGTTTACAAACTTACAATGGAATCTACTAAAAAATTGATACCGTTTCTCTCTCAAACTCTCAATTTTATTGATAAACATATAATACACACATACAATTATTGAACACTGTGGCCCACCTAAAGTAATAGTGTCGCGTGTTAGATTTAAAAATTAAAGAATGCAATGAAAATTTATCTGAATGCTGGACTTGTCCACATCAGTATAATTTTAGTTTGAATATGACTTTTGTTTTTTCTTGTTGGAATTGGCAACATTTTTTCAAAAGGTATTTCGATGTCTGTGGATAAATGTCGTGTGATGTTCTGGTTAATTTACTTTCACTTTAATTTAATTTAAGCTCAATGGTTTTGTACGTTGTTTTATTAAATTGACAAAAATAATTAGCGTTCGAGTCTTTCTTTAATCTCATTGACTATGTTTACGTGTTGAAATTAAATATTTTGTGAAATAATATTACGTGACAATTATTACAATTTGGTGTAACACCTCATTTCTAATCACTAATATTTCTCATATGTAATTAATATATGTAATGGAATAAAATAGTGAATTGTGGTGTGCAACAATTTACGGAAAATTCTAATTGTCGGTTACACACAACTCGGCCAAGTAAAGACACAAAGAAGCAACTAATATCCACTTAAAGGCCTAATATTGTAACTAAAATTTGAGTATAAAATGACACAAATAATGGCTTCCTTCAAGTGTCAAAAATTAGGCTAAACCAAAGGAATGAGCAAGAAATGATTTATTTCGGTAAATCATAAAATATAGAGGCAAAATGGTGATTTTGCCATAAATGGGAAATAATTATTTTCCCCTAATATTTCCAATAATTTGAGTTAAATGGGAATTAAAAAGAAAGAAATGGCTACTTGATCATTAATAAGCCTATTTTGGCAAATTATTACCAAGTAAGGTCAAAAAGTCAAAAGTCAAAGGACAAAAGTCAACAATTTACAAAATGGCAATAGGATAGCTCAAGATCAATATTTCCCTTTCTTTCCTTATGCATTTACGGTGGAATAAAGAAGCATGAAGGGAAATGGAAACATTTTGTACCAAACTCAATATATGGACCAATCAAAATGCCACATGTGTTAAAGCAATTGATCAACTTAATATATTATCCAACTCTTCATCTTTTCCTCTTCATTTCCCGTGCAAAACAGAACCAGTTAGAGTGAGAGAGAGTTTGAGGTGTGAAGGAGCTCAAGAAGCAAGAAGAGCTTAGGGTTTTTCCAAAAATCAAGGTAAGAAGCATAAATACTTGAAGATTTTGCTTCCAAATCATGTAGGAACCTCTACTAACCTCTTCTCCTCTTTAAATACCATGATTAGAAAGGTTAATAAGAGGCTTAGAGAGAGAGGGCTGAGACATTTTAGAGAGAGAAATCACAAGAATCAAAGGTAAACTTCAAGAACTTGCTCTTTGCACCTTTGTTGTTGTTGTTCTTGTTATTCTTAGGCTTGGAATTGATTATGTTGTGAAGATTGAGGATGAATGCTCAAATTGCTTCTAATCATGTGTAACAAGTGTTTAAATAGCTAATCATTTGATTAGAAGTAGCAAGAAAGTGATTAAGCAAGAGAAAATGATACAACAACAAACTTTTTCTGAGAATCTTCAGCCCTGATTTTCTGTTCTGGTTTTGTGTGTGGAAAGAGTGGAAATTTTGTAATTTTGATGATTCCATTGGCTTTAGAAGGAAAAATTGTATAGGTATGCAAGTATTCATGATTTTTGGATGGTTGTATGCCAATTTGGAAATTTATGAAGTTTGTGTGTACATATATTGTTTCTGTCCTGTTTGGAGTAGTGGCATTGTGCGTGGTGTTTCATCAACCAAAATTTGTCCAAAAATTCTGAAAATTTCCAGAATTAATTTAGAGATATAGAGCTTTAATTTGATAGGTAGTTTGTAATTTTTGGACAAGTATATTGGGAGATATGAATTTTTGAAGTTATGCCCTGTTTTCTGGAATGCTATCTGGATCAGTGATGTTTGATGAATTACTGGGAATTATATGATTACAGTTGCAAACCTAACTATTTTTTCTCAAAGTTACATTGAAATAGCTTTGTTTTTGCTTTAGAATCAGTCAAATTGAAATTTTTTAGAATTAATTATGAATTTCTAAAGTTGGCTGACCAAGCTATCAGTTTTTGGGAAACAGTGAAACTGCACTGTACAAAGTTGTATTATGCAAAAACTATTGCAACTGCATTAAATAACTAACAGCATACCATTTAAAGGCGATAATGCTACATGTAATAACCAATTACTTGTAACTTAAATGATGATAGGAATTGGACATAGCCCAAGCCAAAATCCAAAAGTAGGACAAACGTGCAAGTTTGGAAAATATTCAGGTAGTAACTTCTTACATATACTATGCGATGCCTATTATGAATGTCATCTATTGAAACATGAGCTAGTGTCCTAGACACACAAATTTGCCATGTTGTGGTTAGGGATTCAATAGGGGCACCAAGTAGACCAATGTGCAGACATATAGTTTGGCCTTGGGCAAGAGTATACACATAGTTTCGATCATCTTACATGACATGACATTGCATATTTACTTTCACATTCTATATGTTTGCAAGCATGTTGCTACTGAGATTCTCTCGAATCTCATCTTTTTTTCCAAAATACAAAATCTTACAGCTGAAGCAGACGGCTCGAGAGACAAGACGATGGCTCCTAGTAAATAGGGTTCCAGAACTCTCTATTGCTGCTTGAGTTATTTTGCATGTACTTTTTGCTACTTTTTGAAATACTATGTACATTTGTATATATTTTCAAACCCTGCGGGGGTTTTCTTGTAATGCAAACTTGAACTTAATATCAATATTATTTCCGTTGTTTCTGTATACCTTGTGAAACTTTATGCTTGTCACTCTGTGAATATTGAAATGTTAAAGGGGTTTGACATTTGGACTGCTCAAACTCATCATAATTTTGATTTATTTGGTCCAATTTTCTTGTTTATAATGACTACGTCGAGAATTCATTAGAAAATAAACTTTATATTTGAGAACAAGAAAGTTAAATGACTATTGAATATCAAATATCGAAATGAGTGCCCTAAATTAATAAAATAACAGACAATTCCGAACGCACTTATTTGGTATTTCAAAATTTGGAGATTTGACTTTATTGCCCTTCATATGAAAAAAAAAAAAGAAAATTTCCACCTCCAGCAGCTATCCAGGAGATGGAAAATTTTAGGCAAAGGTTGGTCAATGTGAGATCTGATCCCACAAAATATTCCTAAAAGGATATACAACAATTAAGCTACAAAGGCTTCTTAGAAATATAATACAAATTAATGTATAAAATAACTATCAATGTTTTTATTTGATTTTATTTGATTAAGGGTTTTTCCCTTTGAAACTTAGAGCGCAAATGGTTTCCGCCTTTTCTAATAAATATGTTTTTCTGAATTTGAATTTGTGTTATCCTTTTTATGAGAGTGAGGCTGCTTATCACTTCAATCAATAATTTGTGTTCTTAGAAATATTTATACCATACATTGACAAGTTTAAGTAGGGAGTCCGTTTATTGGTTCAACAGTCCGAGTAGAACAACACCGAACAAAAAATTGGTGTATAAAAAGCAACACTAACAAGGGCCAAAATTGCCATTAAAAATAGGAAATTAATTAAAAACCACTAATTTTTTACACCAGTTTCATTCTTGCAACTAGTATAGAGTTGGTGACTTTCTATATTGGTTGTTATAGGAATTGGTGTAGAAAGTATTCTCTGTAGTTTTCTAATCCAGGTATGTGTTGCTGGGTATAGAATATCAACATTATCGCGGTATAGAATATCAACATTATCGCTGCTTTTTACAAAAATGTTACCAGTCTAGCATGTTTGGTGGAGCTGTTGAGAGGCTTATAAGTGCTTTTACACGTAAATTGAGATAACACTCTTTTCATATAATTACTTCGTATTTCGTAAGTCACGATTAAAAATATGCTTTTAAATACTCCAATCGTTATTCCATAAATCTCATGCTTACATTGTCTCCATTACAAAGCAATGTAAAAATGACATTTAGCACTAGTGATTAACTACTGGAAAAAGGTTATTTTTTCGCAATACTATAGATTCGAGTATATATATGTGTGTGTACATGTGTGTGTGTGTTTGTGTGTGTGTATGTACAAAATGCTCCCTCTGATCTTAAATATAAGACAAAATTGACTTTTTTGAAAATATTAATGAGGCTAATTAAATTACTTTAAAATATTTATATTTATCATTTTTCTCCAAACTATTTTACCTAACTCATAAGTTTATATATAATATAAGGATACACAACATATAATATGATTAAATAACTTATTTAGTTTCTTTAATCTCTTCCAAAAAAAAAGTCAACTATCTTATATTTAAGACTAGAGGTAGTACTTAATAAATAATGGTTACAACGAATAAATGTTATGTATATCGAGGCGAAAGTTTCGCAAGAATATATTTTTTACCTTAGTGGAAAACTATTTTGTGACTTATTCAAGATATGTCTGCCATAAGTATCAAATAATAGTATATCCAAGGGATTTTCCAAGCTTAGAAGTTTAGATTCATCTACCAGCATTATAACCATTTTGGTCAAGGCAAGAAAAATAACTAGAGAAAAGACTCTTTTTTTTTTGGGGTGTTATTGTGAGTGGTTGCTTACTTCACATCTAAATAATGAGAAGTGACAAACCATAAATTGGGGTGTAATTAGTGAAATCTCAACCTAATGCTCAATGGAAAAGAAGATCATTTAAGTAATGTTATTCTCATAATATTCATTTTTGTGGTTATGTTGATCATAATGCTGATATAAATATTTTTCAATTACTCTTCCGTTCTCTGTGAAGAATTACCTAAATTTTATCTGTAATTTTAAATCTCTACCTTCTAAGCAGTTACATAATATATCAAGCACAAGAAAAATTTGATTTTGGCATACTTTAAAGGTATAACATCTTGTAAATTGATTTTAATATACCTCAAATATACGCACAACTCACTTTACAAATGCTTTATTGCATAAAAAGAAATAATCTCTGTGAATATTTTGAAATTCAATTTCATATAAATTATGTCTTTTTATGCCTCCCGCATGTACGGACATATAGAGTTGTATTATTTTGGTGACTTGAAATCATTTTTGTCTTATACGTTAGGTCTGTCTTCACAAGCTTGACATTGAAATTGGAAAATAAAGAACTTAGAATTATTAATCTCCTTACATTTCATACTTCCAAACTGTCAGCAAATAAAAAAGAGAGAAGGGAAGCGTCCATGGTCTGAATCGAGTCAAATCACTAAAGTTCACGCAGAGTTTAAACTACTAAAGCTTAAATAAGAGAGGCACAATAGATGTACCACATAAGAGAGAATAGGGAAAGATATATCATATATATTATAATTAGTTAATTAATTTAACTTATCCCCAAATTAAAAAAATAGGTGATATGTTTAGAACCAACAGAGTATTATCTTTTAAAGTAAGATATATTCCTTGTAATTTTCCCAAGTTCGGCCTTCCCAACTTCCAAGTTCAACGCCTAAGCTTGCCACACTAAAACGGTGACGTTTTCTTTAAGATGAGCATTAAGTGCTCAGAGATTCAGTTAGCACTATGCGCACTTCACAATTCACATCTTCCCGAATTTGCATTCAGTGCTTATCACAATAATAAGCATCTCTGTCGAGCTCATCTTCAGATTTGGGGTGCTCCTCTTCTGAATAGTGCCTGCTTGGTCTCCCAAATGCAACTCAGACCAACACATCTGCTTCTTTCACTTTTCTTTTTGGTGACATCTCTGCTTGGTTTCCCTCCATTCTCACTTAGCTTTTGCAAAATATTTCAAAGCTAAATCAAACAGTTAAGTAAGATAAAAAGAAGAAGAAGAACTCGTTTTCTTTTCTTCTGATACTAAACAGAAAAATCAAAATGGACTACGCGCGCACGCGCGTACTTCCTTCAATTTTTTTTATAAGAGCCTGATAGCCGAATTACGTGGTTTAAGAAAGTGGTCAAAATTAATTAAAAATAATAAGTGTGTCTGAAATAAACATTTTTTCCAACTATTATCTTTATTTATAAGGGACATGTAAGGGGGAGAAATAGAGTAAATTTAGATATTACCAACCTTTTTAATTAGTGCAATTCATCTAATTAATGAGGGGCAAAAAGTGAAAAAACTCATTAAATATTCAGACAATTCTTATCATGATCTTATAAAAAAAAACAAAGCAAATCAATTTTTAGACTATTATAAAAAGGATCGGAGGCCAGTATATGAGTGAAGAGGACAAAGAGGCTACCAAAATAGGGAGACCGGATTAGGTGGTAGAATGGTTTTAATACTTCGTTCCAAATATGAAGCTTTAGACCGTAAACAATATTTAAAAAATTAATAAAAAAAAAGAGCCATTTCCATCAATTTGTGTTGCGTCCTGAAAATAATCATCTTCTATGGTTACACGACCTCGTTTCTCCTCTTCTGCTTCGGACATGCTGCATGCAAACAATAAATCTGAGGAAAATTACATGCAGCGTGTCTTTTATTAACACCTTTAATTTTGTACTCGTTCTAAGATTTTTATATCCGTTATGGCATGCGTGACCAGCCTTGTAAATAATTAATTTGTAAATTTATCTCTTTACTATAAGAATTCTCCCGGTAAATAAATTTAAAATTCAAATTATGAATAAAAATTTTGTAAGGTGTGTTATGCCAAAATTTCTCATCTGTGCAATTTATAGAATGTCACAGCAATGGAAAAGAAAATAGAAATTCCCAAAAAAAGAATGATATAAAGTCAAATAATATATATATATATATATGTGTGTGTGTGTGTGTGTGTGTGTAGGCGTACCATCGTATCAAGCTTTGAAGAGTAGCAAGTGTGGTTTCAGAGAAGAACCACTAGCAACCCTTGCACCACAAAAATTGTTTGATGTCATTTCTAAATTATAAATTAAAAACATAAACATAAAAATGATTGGTGCTCTAACCAAGCCACATATCTAATAATAATGGCAACTCTGATTTATAACGTATTTCAAATTAACATCATACAGGACACATTGCCCGCGCAACATACCGGCCTCAATTTCTGTTTAAGAGATTTCAATCTCTGTTTTGTTTAAGACTATTAAAATATATTCTCTACATGATTGGATTCATACTGTTTAAGAGATTTCAATCTCTGTTTTGTTTAAGACTTTATCATGCATCTATAAATATTTATTTTACTCTCTTATGATTTGTTTGTGTCAAACCCCTTAATATTCTGATATTCTCTATATAATAAATGCGTCGTTCATATAGCAAACAGAAATAGTGAAACTATACTAATAATAAGTACTTACTGATATTCCAGAAAATCCTCATATAGGTTGAAAATATATACAGAGTACAAAATAAATAAATTCCACAACTAAAGATAATCAGATGTAACTCCTGCCTAGGACCGGGCCTTCAATCGCCAGTAATTACGGTTTTGCCCTTAGAGCCGCTGTCCTTTGCTGGAATATTTTTAGATGTTGAAAAAGGGTGAGATTCGAATGAATCTCAGTAGTAATATACAATCAATCATATAAAATGCGATAAATAAATATGCAATGCACCATGATATGCAAAATGTTAACTCGTGTTGTATGCATACTGTCCAAGGCCAAACGACTGTTTGCAACCCCGGCTAAACTCGTGTCCATGGTCAAACGATATGTTTAGACATTGGCTTATTCGCGTGTTGTGCCACAGGCACTGTCATGTTACAGAAAATGGAATACACAACATATAAATAATCACATAGTGCATGAAAGAAAGAATTACTACCTGTGTCCTTTTTCAGTCCAACTGTTTATCCAAAACTTTTTCTTCGGCTTGGGTTTTTACCAGTTCCTATAAATTAAAATTAACAAGTAATTGGTTATTACTTGTATTACTACTATCTTTAATCATATTCTGTTGATTATCTCAGTTTCAGTGGCTTATACACTATATAATTTGCATAGTGCAATATTACTATTCTTCAACAAATTGACAGATTTTTCAATTAACTTTGAAAAATCATAACTAATTCTAGAAAAATAGAAATTGACTGGGTCCAAAGCCTACATGAAGCTATTGAAATATATTTTCATGAAAAAATATCCAAATCTACCCAGTTTTATCATATTACTCCCAGAATTTCCCGAAATACCCCTATTCCAGATTAGTCTCCAGAAACATAGCATGACTTTAAAAATCTATATCTCATAATATACTTGTCCAAAAATTATTTTCTACCCTTAAAATTAAAGATATGGATGTCTACTTTAAATCTGGAAAGTTTCATAATTTTTTGGAAAGGTTTGATTTTCCAAACGTTCGACACAAACAAACTGTTTTCCAGAAACACAGTTTGAGAGCAACTGACTTCAAAAATTCATATCTCTTAGTATAATAATCCAATTAACACAAAATATATACCAAATTAAATATAACACTATTTACTTCAATTCTGGAAATTTTCATGGCTATTGGAAAAGATTACAAAATTCAAAAACACCACGAAATCAACTACTAGAATCTGGACGTTCAGGATTGCACTTGTTTCTAAACCCATCTTTCAAAAATCATAACTTCCTCTACAGATATCCAAATGATACATTCTACCACTAATTTTAAAGCTTATTATGTCTAATATCTCCCTGTAAATGTTCGTAAATAATGGATGTGATGTGGTTGGTCATAAAGCCATACGAAACTGACTGACTCAGATAAACATCAGTTTTGGACAGTCTAACTTCAAAAATTGATAACTTATTCGTTTTGACATCAAATTGAGCTCTTCTTGATTCTATTTCATACTAAACATCCTAAAATTTCCATATAAAAAGGAACCAGATGAAAAATCAATCTGTAGCCTCCGTTTGAGCTTCTGAAAGTTTCTAATAAAACCTCTGTTTTCCGGTGACCAAAACAGAGTTGATAAAACTGATATGTAGCCATGCTTTTGGACTCAAATCTCAAAGATTTTGACTCTACATACTCCTAAACATGTTCTTGGGGTTTAGGGACGTGATTTCAGAATCAAAAACATCACAAATATCACCCAAAATCGTCACAAAATCACTGGTTTTGGTGACAGCAACTTTCCGACGAATTTTCTGAATTCCAGCAGAAGAACAACCCCAAAAAGCTACTGAAAACAGCCTTAAATCTACTGGAAAAAGGAAGATAAGGATATATGAAACTCACCTATATTATCTTATGGTGCTGCATGTGAGTTTTGAAGCTTCTTCTTCCTTCCTCCCTCTCTCTATTTTCTGCTGTGTTTTCATTTCTCCATGTTTGCTTCTGTTTTCTGTTCTTGTTTCTTCAGCTCTTTGGACGTGTATGTGTGTTGGCTGAATAGAAAAGGGAAATGATAATGGTGTAGGTGTGAATATGTGCTGTACGTGTGTGCTGTATGCTTGGTCAAATGGGAAGAGAAGGAGTAGGTAAGTGTCATTGTTTTGAAGGTGTATGTGTAGGTATGTGTGTGGTACATGTGTGTGTTTGTTGTGATGGGAAGGAGTGACAATGCATGGATGGACTGTACGTGTGTGTGCTGTCAAGTGTGGGTGTGTGTGTTTTTATACACATATAGGTATATTTTTATCCTATTAATTACACACACTGGGTCCTAATTTTTCCCTTTGTAAAATTTAAGTTTCCTTAAATTTTGTAGGTTCCAAAAATTGACTTACTATCTAATTTCCATAATTTAATCCTTGCATTAAATTTTTGGGATGTTACAGTTTGCATAAGGAAGAAAGTCGATAAGAATTTTTTTTCTTATGTTTGGACAAATAGAAAAAAAATAGATGAATAAAATACAAACCATAATAATATCACTCGTATAGAAAAATTGGGTCTCATGCCCATTATTATCTTCTTTGAAGTAATTTTAAGAAGCATATTTTCTTTTCAAATTGAAATGAAAGTTTTTGGAAAAAAATATGTCAGCCTCTTGATTACTTCATCGGATGGTTAATATAATACCTACTTGACTTTTTTTTAAGAAATTAAGAAAAATAAATAAATTATTTTAAAGTATTTATATTTATTACTTTGTTCTAAATTAATTTGTATGATTTATAAACTCATATATAATTTAATAATATATAATATGAATAAGTATAACTTATTTAGCTTCCTTAATCTCTAAAAAAAAATCAATTGGGTCTTATATTAATAACTCAAGGGAGTACTTTTCTTCCTCCTTCATTATTTTTTTTATCTTTTTCTTGCTATCCAAACAGGAGAATATATATATATATATATTGTCCTATTTTCTTCCATAAATTTTATCTCATCCTCACTTTTTTTCTCTCTCCATCAAAATATAAGGCTAAATTTCTCAAAAGTAGATGGTGAAGTTCATGTATTTCATTGATTCTTTTTATTTATGGTTTATCAACAATGTCATTTGATATGATTTACGATGTTTCACTTATAGAAAAACTTTCATATCGATAAACTACAAGCTAAGTTGCAACTAGATATTGCATAGATGAATGGTGTAGTAACATAAAATTTGAAACTGTTTCTCTCCCAAACACACCATTTTATTGATTTTACACACACACACACACACAAATTTATAGATATTGTGTGTGTGTGATTGAACACTGGTCCACCTAAAGGCATATTGTTGCGTGTTAGATTTTTTTTTTGGTAATATGTTGCGTGTTAGATTTAAAAATTAAAGAATGCAATGAAACATTTATCTGCAGTTTGGAGTGGTCAGCATCAGAATAATTTTGATTTGAATATGAACTTTGTTTTCCTTTGTTGTTGGACTTGGCAACAATTTGTTACAAGATTTTGATATCTAAACAAATGTCATGTAATATTCTGGTTAGTTTACTTCATTTTATTTTGCTTTAAGGCCAATGGTGTTTGTTGTTTTTTAGAATTGATAAAATTGATCAGTTAATGTTTGAGTATTTCTTTAATTTCTTTGACTACGTTTACGTCTTGAAATTAAAAATTTTGTGAAAGTATAATTGCAATTTGGACTGCTCAAACTCATCATAATTTTGATTTCTTTGGTCCAATCTCTCTTTGTTTATAATGATTACGTTGAGAATTCATTACAATTGAAAATAACATTTGTATTTATGAAAAAAGAAATTACATAACTTTATTAATAACAAAAATTGAAATGAGTTCCCTAAATTAATAAAATGACAGATAAGTCCAAACACACTTATTTGGGATTTCAAATTTTGGAGAATTGGCTTTATTTCCCTTCATATAATAATAATAATAATAATAATAATAATAAAGAAGGAGACTCCACCTCCATCAGCTGTCCAGGAGGTAGAAAATTGTATGCATATGGGTGTCACCCGTCACTGCATCTCCATTATAACTTGTGTAAATAAAACAATATAAAAATGATATTTTACACTACTGATTAACGTTTGTAAAAAGTTATTTTTGCATTGGTAGTAGAATATTTTGTGATGTATTCTAGAGATTTCTGCCATAAATATTGAATAATAATCTTTACAAGGGGATTTTCCAAGCTTAGAATTTTAGATTCATCTACCAGCCTTATGACCATCTTGGTAAAGGCAAGAAAAATAAATAGAGAAAAGATTTTTTGTTTTTGTTTTTTTGTTTGTTTGTGAGTTATTGTGTGTGGTTGTTTTCTTCACATCTAAATAATGAGAAGTGACAAACCATAAATGGGGGTTTAATTAATGAATTCTCAACCTAATGCTCAATGGAATCAACAGAAAGAGGACCATTTAAGTAATCTTATTTTCACATTGATTTTTGTGCTTATAATATTATGATGAAGATGTTGATGTAAATATTTTTCAATCACTATACCATTTTCTGCGAAGAATTACCCGAAATTTTATCTGTAATTTTAAATCTCTAATTTCTAAACATTTAAATAATAAATTAAACACAAGAAAATTTTGATATTGACATACTTTAAAGGTATAACATCTCGTAAATTGATTTTAATATACCTCAAATATACAACTCACTTTACTAATGCTTTATTCATAAAAATAAATAATCGCTTTGAGAATATTTTGAAATTTAATTTCGTATTATTTATGTCTTTTTTATGCCTACCCCCGACGGAAATTTAGAGTTATATTGTTTTGGTGACATGAAATTATTTTTGTTTTACACGTTAGGTCTTACTTCACAAGAGTATTGAAATTGACAAATAAAGAAATAGAATTATTCATCTCCTTACATTTTCTATTTCTAAACTGCCAGAAAATAAATAAGAGAGGAGAGAAGCGCTCGTGCGCTGAGTTTAAAACTACTAAAGCCTAAATCAGAGTGGCACAATAGATGTACTACATAAGAGAGAATAGGGAATGTCATATAATAATTTGAATAAACAGGTTTTATATTTAGGGTCAGAAAGAGTATTATCTCTTAGAGTGGGGAGCAAATAACAAAACTTATAATTTATTCCTTATAATTTTCCCAAGTTTATGCTCCCAAGTTCAACGCCTATGCTTGCCATACTGACTGAAACGGTGACATTTCTAGAGATGAGCATTAAGGGCTCAAAGATTCACTTAGCATTGAATGCGGACTCCACATCTCCCGGGTTTGCATTATGTGCTCATCACAGTAATAAGCCCCTCTTTTGAATAGTGCCTTCTTGGTCTCCCAAATGCAACTCAGACCCACAACTCTGCTTCTTTCTCTTTGTCGAGCTCGTCTCTTGATCTGATGTTCTTGTCTTCTGTTTCAGACATGCTGCATGTAATTTTTCTCATATTTGTACAGGCAATCACTGAGGATATGAATGCCATGATGAAAAGTACATTTTAGCATAGTAAAGGAAAATTACATGCATTATGCTCTTAACACGTTTCATTTGGTACTTCTTCCAAGATTTTTATATCCGGCATGCATGAGCCGCCTTACAAAAAACTAATGTGTGAATTTGCCTCTTTACCATAATAATTCTCCCCCTACATAAATTTAAAATTCAAGTTATGAATAGAAAATTTTTGTAGAGAAATAACACCAAGATTCTAAGTTAAGAAAAATAATATCAGAAAAGTCTCAAAGACAAGTGAAACAGCTAATATTGTTAAGATATAAGACTTTTTTTATACTTTTTTTTTTGTTGGGACCTTATTGGTGTCACTTTCCCAATTTTGTAAGGTGTGCTATGCCAAAATTTCTCATCTGCCCAATTATAAAATGTCACAGCTGCGGAAAAAAAATAGAAATTCCAAAAAAAGAATGATACAAAGTCAAATACATACACACACATACATATATATATGGGTAGATAGGATAAAGGAAAAATATCATTAAGGTCACAACCAAGGAAATTAATATTAGGAAAGTTTGGTTGTGACCTTAATGATATTTTTCCCAGGATAAATGGGCGTACCAGCGTATCAAGCTTTGAAGAGCAGGAAGTACGGTTTTGGAGAAGATGGGGCAATCCTCAACCGTAAGAAATTTCAGGTTTGGAAGTAAGTTGTTGTAGAAGCCTTCCTCATGGATTTCAACTTCCCTATTAAAAAGTCCCTTTATTTGAGAGCACTCTTTAATAAGTAGATATCCCAACCGGGGAAGACATTGGGTAAATGACAGAGAGGGAAATAGCCATTTCAACTTTCTGCATCTCATGACTGAAAGAGTGACAAGTTTTGGGAAGCACAATGAATTAGAGGATTCATCATTAGGAAAGTGATTATGCTTTTCTTCTTCTGATGACATCATCATTTCCTGGATCTCTTCACATTCTACAATGCTTAGAAACATCAAACATGGTAGGCTTTTGATCACAATGCTTGAGAATATACACTTTAATCTTCTACATTTAAGCACACCTAAATGCCTAAGATTTTGGAACATGATGAAAGTGGGGCCCTCCCACACAGATTGATATGAGGTTACTTGAATTCTCCAAACACAAGGACTCTACTCTTGAGATCAAAATCATCCCTTTTTCTTCATTTACATTTGATGAAGTCTGAACATTTGAATCTTCTATTGAAACCTGTGACAACCGCAATTTCAATTTTAAAAAAATAAGACACAAATTTATTCACATCAATCCAATTATTAGTATTTAAATAATGAGCATATATTTACTCCCTGGGTCGCGTAATGCATTAATATAATTGAAATCAGTAGTCCAAAACATATTCATACCAACCCCAACAAAAAATAAAAAATAAAAGGCATACTATATTAAAATTCAATCAAATATACAATTAAATGTTATTCAAATCATATAAAAATTCCCAACTAATTATAAATACTGAAATATAGTTCCAACTGTCCAAAATAACACAAGTACTCATCAACATAGGCGCATTTGTTGATGAGGGACCTGTATGATGGAGTATACAAATAATATAGATATGTTTGACTCCCTCGTGCTTGGAGGGAGAGAAATTGACTTCAATGTAACCATCAGTCCAGTTCATCATAATCCCCATTGCCACAAAAAGCATCAACACAATATATTATACTTCATGTGGAGACAATAGTATTGTAATTTCCATGAAATAATTAAATATCAATTTGCGAACTCAATAACTTATACTTTTATCTTTAATAAAATCAAATCTTATCAATGAAACTTCCATTTATAAATAATTGATACATGAACAATTATGTCACTTTGATAAAGAAATTATACTCCATATCATACTTTCTATTCCACTTAAATAGTTAGTAATCAAATTGATTTTTCTGAAATCAATGTCGTCCTGTTACATAAATGATTGATAATAACCATCAAAAGCATGTAATTATATATATATATATAACTACACTCAGCTACAATATATAAACAAAGTTCATGATTCTAAATTTAAATCCCACAATGAAATGTAATAACCATAATCATAAATCTTGATCCATTTAATCTATTATTTAAATCATGAATTTGTTAAATGCAGGACCTCATATAAAAGTTTATTCTTGATATCAATAGCAGTGCTTGAATAGTAACCTTTCATTGAGATTTATTATTATATATTGGTATTGATATATTGATGATTTATTGATTGATCGATGATTTTTTGTAAAAAACTTGGATTAGAAAAGAAAATATAAATAGATACATTGTAACCATACCGATGCAGCAAACTCTTTACTGAACTGATATACTAATGTTTATACATCAATGTATGATTACAGGCCCAAAAATTATTTTATAACTGATTTAGTCTAATACGCACACAATTATTTTCATCTTTTTTGCTCTGAAATTGAAAGAAAATCTAGTTTTGTGTGTATATATATGCATCAAATTTTGTTTCCCTCCTTCGTATCCTTGCATCTTTTTGTAATTAATAAGTTCCCCATTTAATTTATACAGTTGTAGCTAGCAAAATGATATAGCGTATGATTCTAAACCACATATTTTTTTTTTTAACTATGAAAACCATAATCAGCATGATATAGAATAATATTCATTCATACCGATATTGTTCCCAATGGAAGAGCTGATCCCAAACTTGAATCAATAAATTTGAGGCAGTTGTGTACAAAGATGTCTCTCATCTCCATCTGAGTTTGAAACTCTTGACAAACACAAATGAAATTTGGCAAATTTTGAAGCTTTATCTTCCTCAAACTTGAAAGCATAATTGTCTCGTCATAGTTGGCATCATCTTCACTACTATGTCCAATAATCACCTCTAATTCCTCACAATTAGATAAGGTTAGGGAATTCAATTTGGGCAGGCTGTTATGGACAATAGTATTCACTGAGAATAAAAACTTCAACTTTTTAATTTTAGTCACTTCCAAAGAATGAATATATTGGAATTTCATAACTTGTGTGGGAACAAGACCTCCAAACATTTGTTGTTTTGATCTCAATATTTCTGAGTCGTTTGTTTCTTCTTGCTCATGATCACCAATGACTCGCCACTTGTGCTTAACTCTAGGACTTTGAATATCAATCTCTCCAGCATTTAGGATAGAAAGTGGAAGATTGAGAGCCTCCTTACTATTTAATTGGCTGTATTTCAACTCATACTCCTTTACAAGTCTCTGCATGATGTAACATATAAGTGGAAGGTGAGGAATTAAAATATTATAAGTTCCTTGGAAAGATCATGAAAGGAAAGAGATCAAATTAATATAATATTGCATGATGAAACATCAACAATATTTTCAGTGTAAAGGAAGCATTGAGAAACACAAATGGAGAATATTAGTTACCTCTCTTGTCCAATCAATAGTTGCATTCATAATTGGTATAAGTTTTAGGCAGTCATAAACCTAAACTCTGCAGAACTCTCCTGTGTGAAAGTCAAACCCTTGGCAGAAATTAACAAGCCTTGGCAAGTTATAAAGTTGCATATCTTTTAAGTTTGGGAATGTAATATCCCTTTCATTGTCAATATCATGATCTTCAATATTTGTGCACTTGAAAATTTCTTCCATTTGAGAACAATCCGATATGGTTAGAGTGCTTAGTTGTGGAAGCATTAAGCAAGGTAGCATCATTGATCATGTTGTAAGATAAAATGAATTTAAGCTTGTTGCACTTAGATATCTGCAAACTCTTCAATCTTAGCAGACAAGATACAACAATGGATAGATTCTTATGAGTCTCTTCATTCCTTGAAAATATTGCCTCCAACTCCTCACAATAACATATGGTCAAAGAAGTTAACTCTGGCAGACTTTGGCATATATGAGCTGAAAAGACAAATTTCAATCTCGAACATTTTTTCAAAGTGAATTCTTTAAGGCACTGAAATGTTGGAATCTGATGGTGAAAAATGGATTCTACTCCACAATTATAAAGTATAATCCTTTCTATAGCCGCTAATGAATTGTATTCTTCATTTCTCAAATGGAGGCCCTTAAGTTCTTGTAATTCCTTTTTGTGGAAGTGGGAGAAGGGAAAGAAAAAAAAAAAAGGAAAACCATTAACATATTTCCAAAAAAAAAAAACCAATGACTTGGCATTAATTAAAATTTGGGGGAATTAGTATGAGGTCCTAAAGAAGACACTTAATTCCTAAGAAGTTCTAATAAGAAAACCTCCAACATATTTCCTAAAAACACTAAAAAATTAACCATATGCATATATAAGAAAATGGAGTTCACAATGAACTCAAGGACAAATTATGACAAGTTGCCCACAAGAGTCCGTATTTATTAAGGTGAATGATAAATAAATTAATTGACTAAAAAATGAAATTAACAAAATTAATTTTTGCATTGAAATATTTTCCAACGACGGGGGCAGTGAAGCATGATGACAAACTGTGGAACAGAAAATGAGAACAGAGAATGTAAGCCAAGATGCAGAGCCCAACTTCTATTAAGGTGGTCTTTTAACAAATGCATGTGTTAATAATTTTTTTAAATAACAAAATGTGAATGCATTAATTGACTGAATCATCTCTTAAGATGTATTAACATGAACACTATTTGCTATTTAACGCATTTTTAAAAAAATTAACCAGGTGAACAAAGTAATTTTTGATATAGAAAATTAATATTTTTAACAAATTTTTTTGCAAATCAAATTAAATCATAGGAGAGCAAACGCGTACCATATTTGGACAATCCCTCCATTCTTTTGTCTTTATAGAAAGCCAACTTGTATGATACCTCTCTGAGCAAATTCCGATAAGATTTGGAAGATTTTCTAGCCGGAGATATTTCAAAAGAGGAAGCACTAACTGAGTTTTATCTTGATCATGCATTGGTTGTTCTTGACCAAACACAAATTTCATCTCAGGAGCATTTCTTATGGATAGATGCTGCAATTGTTCAAACCTTTGAGCTATGAAGACTGGGCATACATATTCTAATTTGCGGCAATCATTAACAGACAAAATTTTCAATTTTGGGAACCTCACATTCTCCCATCCATCTCCACCAATCTCTCCCTCTAATACATGCTTCAATTTACTACAATGTTCTATTTTGAGTGCCTTTAAGGATAACAGCGTGCAAGCAGTAGAGGCAGGAAAGAGATAAGTCAACATCGGACAATTGGAAATCTTGAGATACTTAAGATTGCCTAAGTTACAATCAGCAGGGAATATGTGGAGTAATTGAGGGCAATTGAATATCCTTAGTCTTTTTAGCTTTTGAAACAAGGTGGTTTTGCCTGAACCGCCTATAATCCACAACCCAATCATAGAGCTATCATCATTTTGCAATGCCTCCCATAGTTCACCATATGCTATTTTTGTTGACTTGAACAACATAAATTCTTTAGAAGAGTGATACTCTATACCTGGAACAATAACACCATGGGAAAATGTATTGAAATGATAACTCTTTTGACTTTGATCAGTCATCCTTTGAGTTGTCTTAGCCAACTTTTTGCAAAGATAATATCTCCTCCAAGTAGGACACCACCCTCGAAGGCAGCCATTGTTGGCCCTTAGTTCTTCCTCCAAATTTTCCAGCTTTTCTATGAGGCTCTTCACGTCATCCTTCCACGTGTCAACCTCAGCATCAATCCTCTCAGTCCTGTTGATGGCTTCTTGAACATGCTCCCGCACCCTCCCTTGCTTGAGTATCAGCTCCTCCTTTCTGATCTCATCATTTTTTTGGTGATTTTGCCGACATTGAACAAATATTGTAGTTTCCGTAATGTTGGATCCACCAAATATTCAGCAAGTTTTGCTGCTATCAACACACACCCCTCTGCCATTTGATATTAATAACAATCTGAAAGGAGAGCGAGAGTAATTCATCATCGTCAAATGGTTAACTCAAAATTTCATTTTGAAGAATTGAAGCATCTTACGTCCCAAATCTTTCATGAAGATATCATCAAGATGCAAAGAATGATTTTTTTTTCTATCTAGATTAAAATAAGAAACATCAATTGTTTTGGCTCAGCTTTCTTGCTCTGGTAGGTTTTTTGTCCCAGCTATGTTCAGTTATTGGAGTAATAGAATTTATTGTTTTATGATTCAATTTTTTCTTTCAAATCGATGCAAAGATGAAAGAAAGAACAAAAAAAAGCAGTCTGCAATAAAGGACAGCAACAATTATCACTGCTACATATTCAAGCATATATAATGCTTAATAAATAATAGTTACAGTAAATAAACGTTATGTATATTGAGGCAGAGGTCGTATAAGGATATATATCACATACTTTATCACAATGATGTAAAATATGACTTGCAGTAAGACCCTTCATCTTCCTCATTCTCATTCTCATAATCATCGGAGGGAGATGAAGTTAACAAGAAAAAAAAAAGACCTTAATAATTTACTGTTATTAATTAAAATCCATAAAGTATTCTTACAAATATACTTAACGGTTCTAACTTAATAAATGTTAAGTTAATAAAAAAGTTAGCAAAAAAATACTTAATAATTCACAGTTATTAATTAAAAATTATAAAGTATTCATGCAAACATACTTAACGGTTTTAATTTAATAAACATTAATTAAAGTTTTTAAAACATTTCCTCTCCCCCGTACCGAATATGGGTGCCTCCTCGTTATCCACTCATCGTCAAGAGAACATAAGTACCCTTTCATTATGCCATATTCAATTTCCATTATGTGTAATGATGGTTTTTACATGTCCCTTCCAGATGTCTATTACAGTATTTAAACTCCACATTTTCATTCCTTTTTCTTATGTTTTCTTCATCTTCCTCTTTGTTCTATAGCTCAATCTCCAAGATGAAATGCCATGCAGAAGATATGCCAAAAAACCCTCAGCGTCATTCTCTACCACCTCCTTCTCCTCTTCCTCAACTTCTACCTCCTCCTTCTCCTCTTCCTCAACTTCTACCTCCTCCTTCTCCTCCCCAACATCTGCCTCCGACTCCTCTACCGCTGCCATTGCTTCCGCCACCTCCTCTTCCTCTACCTCTACATCATATGCTTCCTCAACTAGAGGCACTGTTGTGACATGCATAACAAACTGACTATGTCGGGAGGAGCCTTTCTAGATACATCTCTTGTATGAACAAGAAGGTCAATCTCAT
This sequence comes from Albizia julibrissin, assembly GCA_037074505.1. NCBI lineage: Eukaryota > Viridiplantae > Streptophyta > Magnoliopsida > Fabales > Fabaceae > Albizia > Albizia julibrissin. The sequence goes on from CM073484.1 coordinate 24,103,805, forward strand.
ACTTGATGGGTATAGTGTAATATCCCGAATTTTGGGACTGGAGGCATAAGATTAAGCCTGTATTAAATGGACTGTTAGACCCTGGTTTAACAAATGTCTCTATGATGTATGTTTAAATTCCCTAAAATTTCTTTATATCATTGGATATTAAAAGGAATTATATTGGTGAGCTAAAGAGCTCGGGGAATAACAAAACGAAGTGATTGGAAGTCACACACAATAGTGTAAAGTGGAACACAAAGTAATTTTGCTACCGGTGAAATTCCCGGTATGACAGTAATGATTGTGTGACAAGTTTCGATGGGTAAATGATGGTGAAAAATTATAAAACTTTCCAGAATGAAAGTAGACTTATCAAGATTTAATTTGATAGGTCATATAAGTCATTTGGAGTTACATACAAAGAGAAATGAATTTTTGAAGTTAACCCAGCGAAATTAATTATTTTCTGGGACAGTATTCAAAGATTAAAATTTTGGGAAGAGTAAGCTTCCAATTGGCCAAATTTTATATTTTTTTTCTTAAAACTAGACTCAATAAGGGTCATATAGCCTTTGGAATCACTCCAATTAGATATCTACACAATTAGATATGAATTTTCAAAGTTTAATGAAAATTCTGCCAAATTAGATATTATATGCGAAAATTAGAATTTTGGATCAATGAGGGAGTGCCACGTGTCCAAGTCATTTTCTGGTCATTTAATCAGAAATTCCCCATCATCTTCTTCACCATTTCACGCAGAAATTTCAGAAATGAGAGAGAGAACGAGTTGAGCGAAAATGGAAAGAGAGGAGAGAGAAAAATTATTTCCTCCGAAACACTACCGAAACAGTATCCTCTCTCAAAGTACCCTTCAGGAAACTTCCTCTACTTATCGAGATCTTTATTTCTATGGTTTCGGATTTTCATTTGGAGGTGTTTGGTACCGTCTCCATTGCCGGAGTATTGCCGGAATTCCGAACCGTTTATGGAAACGGGTAGAGGTAAGCGTAAGCTTCCTTTTTAACCGATTGATTTGTTGTTTGGATGAGTATATTAGAAGTTGGGTACTATTCATTCTCATAAGAAAATGGTGTTTTCAATGGCTAAATCATGTCTAATGAGTATCTAAATAGCTAATCATTTGATTAGAAGTAGAAAGGAAGTGATTAAGCAAAAGAAAACAAGAAACCGACAAACTCTTTCCGGAAACTCTGATTTTTCAGTTTTCTGATCTGTGTAAGACGTGGTGATGGGCTGAGAATTTGATAATTTTGATGCTTCCATTGGCTTTAGGAGGCAAAATTGTGTGGGTATGCAAGTGTTCATGAATTTTGGATACTTGTACATGAATTTAGAAGTTTTAGAAGTTAAATGGTAAATGCATTGTATTCCGTTTTCTGGAGGCAGTGTTATGGTGACGTGTTTTTGAGTAATCAAATGTTATCCAATTAACATCAAAATTTCCAGTCTCAAAGTAGAGACAAAGACCTTTAATTTGATAGGTCATAATGGCTAATTGGACAAGTATATTGGGAGATATGAATTTTTAAATGTCTGCCCTGTTTTCTGGAAGAACATCTGAAACAGTTGGTGTTTGGAAAAATTCTGGGAATGGTGTAGTGGTGGCGTTTAAAATCGAGTATTTTTATATAAAACTACACTTAAAGAGGATCCAATGGAGCTTTGAACCACCTCAATTGGAGTTCTATAGAATTAATTATGATTTTTTGAAGTTTGGTCAAAAATGCTGGTAGATTGAGTACCATGCGAATTTGAGTAAGAAATTGGCCAAATATAATTGGAATGAACTCTAAGGGTGAAAGTAAGCCTATAGGGCTAATGTGGGCCATTGGGCATTCACTTTTCATGACTCTAATGATGTTATCACTTTCCTAGGGCCATGAAGTGACAAAGAAGTAGCAATGGTTGGCGGATCAAGCGACAAGAAGAGAAGGACATAAAGTCCGATAGGTAGTGAACTTACATTTTCTGCATGTATGTGATATGTATGTTTTGCATTGATTATGTGACTGCTTTGCCTATTTGTGTGGAACATGTATGACTGGTTGAAGCTCTGTTATATTTGTGCAATGGCCATATGTATGTCATAACATCGAGCATGCAGTATGTCATTATGTTGGCATGAAATAGTGTAGGCAAGCATGTCATGCATTCATATATATCTGGCATGCATAGTGGTAATGTTTGCTACTGAGATTCTCTCGAATCTCACTCCTCCCAAACAACCATTCAGACAGGTGAGCATTGGAAACGTGCTGAGAACAGAAAAGAGGTATGCACGAAGAAGACTGTTGCTGGTTGTTTGAAGGTCTGTAAATATTGTGTAAACCCCTGGTGGGGAAACTTTTGTATTATAATCAAGCAATATTGTATTAATATTATCAGTATATTCATGTTATTCCTGTGTGCCCACTGAACTACGCATTGCTACTCTGAGTAAGATCAGTAATAAGGGATATATGAGGCGGGGCGTTACATATAGGATTGGCCATGATCTAAATAATGATCCTGACCACTCCTCTAATGATGGGTAGTCTGGTGATCTCATCAGTTCATCAGGCTATTCACTATTATTCTTTTTCTTAATCATATTCTCTTCTTAAATATTTTGTAAAAAAGGAATATATCTAATGGTTCTTACTGAAAAACTATCATGAAATAAAATAAAAAATGGTTGTATTAAAACAATTGTCGCCATTTATAAAATAAAATGATCTATAAATCTACTTGATAATCCACAAAACCCTTTTTGTATAAACATCTAAAAACTGAACTCCACTTCTCCACTTCCATTTCAACTTCCCATAGCCAACTACAAGCTTTGTTCTTCTTCACCAAACTTATGGACAAATGCAAGAAAACTTCGGCATTATCATATTAGGACAAACAAAAAGATGAACTCTCTCCACTAACAAATATTGAAAGGCTCGTCCATGTGATCTATGAGCTCTATCATATGGTCCATGTTTACCAGCGAGAGCAAGGATGCATAGACTAATGCTTGAAGGAACTTATCACTCTCGTTCACTCTTTGAACAAGAAGGTGGCTAACAACTTGCCACATCTCTATAACTTGTTATTTTTAGTTTATTTATATACTTTGTCTTTTTGTCTTTTTTTAAATTTTGTTTGTAACATGATGGTTGAATAATCAACCACTAAAATTAAAAACAAAAAAAGTGAAATACATAATGGTCATTAACAAAGAACCGTGATAAATGTAAAAACAATAAATAACAGTTCATATACTAGTGCAGGAAAGACTTTTTACATGTGATAGAAAGGACTTTTTATATTTGACATACAACAGGTGTAGAAACAACAGGTATAGAAAGTCCGGATTTTCTACACGTATTGTGAGACGATAGGTGTAGAAAGTGGCTTTTTCTACACGTGTTGTCTTACAACAAGTGTAGAAAGTAGAACTTTCTACACTACTTTCTACACGTGTTGTAATGCATCATGTGTAGAAAGTCTACTTTTTACACCTGTCGTCTCACAACACATGTAGAAAGTGCACTTTCTACACCTCTCATTTTTCGTCAAGTGTAGAAACTTATTTCCTTAAAAAAAATTGTTCATTTACATGATAATAAACAACCAAACACCTAACAAATAAAAATAATTAGAACAAAACTAATATAAAATATCAAATTTATTATAAATTACAATCCAAAATATTAACAAAGCTATATCAATGCAGGTAAACAAACTTAGCCTCACTTTTACAATGAAATTTGTACAATCAAAGTCAAATCCAATACCAAACAGTGACAATGAAATTCAATATGTCTAATACAAAATAGTTATTAACATTACATATTTGACATTACACTCACAAGTTTGTGATCTCTAAAAAAAAGTTGTCCAACGTGTGCAAACGTCATCAATGTCCTCTTTAGAAAATGCATCCGTAATGTCAAACATCTAGATATTTTAAAATAAAAAAACACATCAACTTAATAACTACAAAATGAACTTAATAAAACAAATATAATTAAATACAATTACCTTTACATTTTTAGCTGTGTATATTCATCGAAAATTCATGCAAAGTTTAGGATGAGACATTAGAATCATGGCAATGTTACTTAACTAATCCAATCAATTGGCATAATTAATATGTTTCTGTTTGTCCATTTAAAACTTGGGGATTTATTTGGCAAGATTAAGAAAGCTTCCACTGGACTTTACCCTCTGACAATACGCACCCTATCTGCTCCCAATGGACTTTAACCTAGGATTCAAAATTTCAACACTAAGGTGAGAGCTTGGGGCAGTACAATTAGTATATTAATGCCTGATTAATTTGATGGTTTGAATAAAAAAGTGACATTTCTATGCCATCACTCAGATAAGCATTGGAACAATAGGGGAAACTTAGGGATTTATTTGGCAAGATTAAGAAAGCTTCGACATTCGTCCATTGCGTTTTCCACTAATTTCCTAGGCAACCAAGCATTTTAAAAAAAAAAGACTTATTAAGCAACCCCCAAAACAATCATCAGTACCGTAAAAGTCCATAACAGCGAAGAATTCTTCTCCAATCCAAGGAAATCTCAAAGATAACGAAACCCTTCCTTTACTGTGTTAGAGAAATTTGAAAATTTTCTACTGCATACCAATATTGTGAAAACAAACAGAACGAAGAATCTAAGCTTAAAAATTATTTTTTAAAAAAATCAAAAGGGTATAAAGGGACTGAGAACTGAGAAGCTCACCGTAACCAGTGCAGTGAAAAGTGACTCTTTGGAAGACTACTGGCTTGGGACCAGTTCCAGGCCTGAGGATTTGCTTCTCCACTCCCATCTCTCTTTTTCTTCGCCTTTCCCTGTGTCCGACTCCCCCTTTTTCGGCCGCAATCTTTTTTTCACTTCCCACTAACATGCTAATGTTTTGGGTCATTATTGCAAAAGAGGCTTTTAATTGCGCATATTTAATGACGTTTCTTAAAGAAACGTCGTAGGTAATTTTTTCCTTTTTTTAAAAAAAATTTATAACCTACGACGCTTTCTATTATAAGTGTCATAACTTAGTGTTAAGATTTTATGGCACTTCCTTAAGAAACGATATATAAGGCCTTTTTTTTATACCAAGTATATCAGCTATAACATTTTATAGCAAAACATCATAACTGGTGTAATGATTTAAAATTATTCTGAACTTTTAGATGCTACTCAAGTTATATACATGTAGTCAGCAAATAAACTTCCCCCAACTTATTTATTTCTAATGCTTTAATTATGAATTAAAATAAATAAAGTAAATATATAAAAAAATAAATTAACAAAAGCTATACAAACACTTTATCTAAAAAAATGTTTAAATGAAATTTGCACCTTAGTCGATGCTTTCTTGAAAAAAGCCTGATAAGATTCTTAAAATCTGAAAAAAATCAAAATTGGCTAAAAAAAATTAATGTCTTAACCGTCGTTTTTAGAAAAACGTTGGTTAAGGGAATAAAACTTTATTACCTTAACTGATGTTTATCTAAAGCACTAGTTAAGGCAAAATTTTATTGCCTTAACTGGTGCTTATCAAAAGCACCGATTTAGGCAATTGCCTAAAGCTAAGGCAAAAATATATAATTGCGTTGGCCATACGGCCAAGGCAATTATAATATATATATATAAATTTTTATCCATAATATTTAAAATTGGGTTGGTTATATCTAATAATTGTCTTTGAAGATATAATTTAAAATTGACTTTTAATTATGATGTAAAATTAAATAAAGTAAAAACTAAAAAAGTATATTAAGTATATATAAAGCATGAGAGATGAAGGTCAGATATAGGAAGATTGCAAAAACACATGTTAAGTTACTTTTAAAAAACACAAAAAAAAGTAAATAATTGACCTTGGACTGCGCTTTAACGTAAAGCGCCGGCCAAGGTTTCTCCATTAAACCTTGGCCGGCGCTTTACGTTAAAGTGCCAGCCAAGGTTAACCTTAGGCGGCGCTTTATGTTAGAGTGTCGTCCAAGGCCTATTTTTTTTAAAAAAAAAACACACAATTGAATATACTTTTTTTTAATGCTTCATCTCTCTAAAATCCAAAATGCCTTTCCATTTTTTAAAAAGTGATATTTTCCCTTAATTACAATCATATACTATCTTTTATTTTTTTTAAAACATAGTCACAAGGCATTATAAATGAAATTTGAAAGACACAGGAGAGCCATTTTTTTATCTTCTCCTGCGCCTTCCATCTCCTTATTTCAAAAGGCATTATAAATTCATTTGAAAAATACGGGAGAGCCATTCTTTCATCTTCTCCCGCGCCTTCCATCTTCTTATTTGACAAAGCTCTCCTTTAGTCCCTTTAGTTAGTCCACCACCTTTTCTTATTGATTGTCTCCATTATATTTGACAGCGGTAAGCTGAAGCTTCCTTGGTCCCTTGTCTCCTCCTCTACAATTTTCTTCAACATTTGGTCACCACTTTGGTTGCATTATGAAAAGCTTCCTGCCCCAAGTGTTGTTTTCTGTTTGTGTCTCCTCCTACAGAAGCATCCTTGCCTGTAAGTAATCTTTTCCCCCAATATTTGGTCTAAATTCTTTTTTTATTTAAAATTTATCCTGGATCTGAATCTTATATGTGTAAAACATGTATGGCTCACAAATTTTTTAAAAAAATAATAATAAAAATGGGACCTTTTTTTTATTAGAATATCAAGGGTTTCATTAGGAAAAAAAATTAGTCACACAATTTTCTTTTTTAAAAAAGGGACATTTTATGACGCTTCATGTGGAAGTGCAACAAGAGGTACAATAACCTCCTACGGTGCCTTAAGAGGTCAGTCTTTTTTTTTTAAAAAAAATAATTAAATACAATATTCTGGCGTTTTTTAAATTCAACAAGCACCGTAGGTTCTTCTTATGGCACTGGATGCTATGCCGTTTCCAAAACGCCATAATATTTTAAAAAAAAGCGCCGCCTGTCATGTTTTTTGTAGTAGTGGGTGCTCATCACACACACACACACAAAAGAGCTTTCAAAATAATGTTTGCAAGGGAAAATCGATTATCTTCAGAAACCCCCAAACATTGCTCTATTTCAAACTTGCCGAAACAGAACCAATGTTCATGGCCTAATGAGAAAATTGAAGCTAGAGCACTGAATAACTAACCAGATCCAGAATCAAAACGCTAAATTCAGATCAAATTAGTGAAATCGATAGTACTTACCAACAATGAGGTCTCTCCAATTTAGGGTTGTAAGATTGCGAGGGCCAGAGACATGAAATACGTAGGGGTGAGCTTCGTCTTCTTCAACTTTGGCGACCTAGCAGTTTTCTGTGAATGAATAGAGAGAGCGAGAGAGATAGAGAGATTGATATATGAGAATGAAAAACTGATTTTTCTGACGGGTTTGACAAAATAAAGGCATGAGTTTTAATTGTTTTTTACAACACTTTCTATACGGGTTGGACTCCCAACCGGTCTAGAAAGTTGTTTTCTACACCGGTTGGGCTCTCAACCCGTGTAGAAAGGAATTATTTAATTTTAAAAAAATTTTAAAAATTTTAAAATAAAATTAATTGCTAATTTATTAAAGAAAAAAGATTTTAAATTTACTTTCTACACATATTGTCTTTTCAACATGTGTAGAAAGTTCATTCATCTTCATATATTTACAAAAATATCATCGGTCACACTTTTTACACGTGTCCTATTTTGACAGGTGTAAAAAATAGGTTTAAAATCTATATTTTGTACTAGTGATACTAACAAACTGTGATGTAAAGTCTTAGGTACGATAACCCAAAAAACCCTACAATTCCTCTTCTTTTTAAACGTTTGAAACAAAATATACTTGACACTGAATCTATTTGAACGAAACCTACCAATATCGTAACCCTACAATGCTTATTACCATATATTATGATGGTTATTCACTTGTGCCTATTAATTATTATCATACTAATACGTATATTATGGCCTCATCTAACTTCAATACATAATGCCCACATATATGACGTTCAAAATCGTGATATATGGTAGATAATAATCATCATATATGGTGATTTATATAGTAGTATATTAGCAACTAAGAAGCTACTCATACTTTGAGAATTGAGAGATATCATAGATAGGTAATGATGTATGGAAAAACAAATAGAAAAAAAAAAGGAAACTTATGTGTAACATCCCAAAAATTTAATGTAAGGATTAATTTATGGAACCTAGACAGTAAGCTCAATTATTGAACCTACAAAATTTAAGGAATCTTAAATTAGACAAAGGGAAAAATTAGGACTTAGTATGTGTAATTAATAGGATAAAAATATACCTATATGTATTTAAAAAAAACTGTCTGACACAAGAGACACATACACACGGTTATGTGGCATTGTGTTTTGGCGCATGCAAGTCATTCCAATCATGCAACACACACGTCCCAAACACACACACACACATATACTCACCATGCAAGAAGAAAACCACACACATTCACACTTACCTACTCTTTTCTCTTCTTTCATTCGGCCAACACACACACACATTCAATAAATATATCAACATCTCCCACCTCTCATATACGTTCAGCTGAAAAAGGAGACACAGAAAGAGAGAGAGAGAGCTTAAGAAGGAAAAAAACACAGCAGAACAAAGAGAGAGATACGAGTGAGAGAGTTGAAGCAGTGGAAGGAAGAAAAGCCAGAAAACCTCACATACAACTCCATATCTTGATATAGGTGAGTTTCATACATCCTTATCTTCTTTTTTCAGTAGATTTGAGGCTGTTTTTAGTAGCTTTTTGGGGTTGTTCTTCTGCTGGAATTCAGAAAATTCGTTGGAAAGTTGCTGTCACCGAAACCAGTGATTTTATGACGATTTTGGGTGATATTTCTGATGTTTTTGATTCTATAGTCACATCCCCAAACACAAAGAATATTTTTAGGAGTATGTAGAGTCAAAATCTTTGAGATTGGAGTGAAAAACCATGGTTTTTTGTAAGTTTTCTCAACTCTGTTTTGGTCGCCGGAAAACAGAGTTTCTACCGAAAACTTGCAGAAGATCAAACGGAGGCTACAGATGAAGTTTTTATCTATATTCTTTTTGATATAGAAATTTTAGGATGTGTAGTATAAGAGCTCAATTTGGTGTCAAAACGAATAAGTTATTAATTTTTGAAGTTAGACTGTCAAAATTGACATTTTTCAGAGTCAGTCAGTTTCGTGTGGCTTTATGACCAACCAAATCACATCCATTATTTACGAAAATTTACAGAGAGGTATTATACATAACAAGGCTTAACATGAGTGGTAGAATGCATCATTTGGATATCTGTAGAGGAAGTTATGATTTTTGAAAAATGGGTTTAGAAACAGGTGCAATCCTGGACATCCAGATTCTAGTAGTTGATTTCATGGTGTTTTTGAATCATGTAATCTTTCCCAATGGACATGAAAATTTTCAGAATTGAAGTACATAGTCTTAGCTTTAATTTAATATATATTTTGTGTTAATTGGATTAGTATACTAAGAGATATGAATTTTTGAAGTCAGTTGCTCTCAAACTGTGTTTCTGGAAAACAGATTGTTTGTGTCGAACGTTTGGAAAATCAAACCTTGATAAAAAAAATTATGAAACTTTTCATATTTAAAGTATACATTCATAGCTTTAATTTGACGGGTAGATCATAAATTTTGGACAAGTATATTAGGAGATATAGATTTTCAAAGTCATGCTATGTTTCTGGAGACTAATCTGGAATAGGGGTATTTCGGGAAATTCTGGGAGTAATATGGTAAAACTGGGTAGATTTTTATATTTTTTTATGAAAATATTTTTTAAGAGCTTCATGTAGGCTTTGGACCCAGTCAATTTAGATTTTTCTGGAATTAGTTATGATTTTTCAAAGTTAACTGAAAAATCTGCCAATTTGCTGAAGAATAGTAAAATTGCACTATGCAAAATTATATAGTGTATAAGCCACTGAAACTGTGATAATCAACAGAATATGATTAAAGATAGTAGTAATACAAGTAATAACCAATTACTTGTTAATTTTAATTTATAGGAACTGATAAAAGCCCGAGCCGAAGAAAAAGTTTTGGATAAACAGTTGGACTGAAAAAGGACCCAGGTAGTAATTCTTTCTCTCATATACTATGTGATTATTTATATGTTGTGTATGTCATGTTCTGTAACATGACAGTGCCTGTGGCACAACACGCGAATAAGCCAGGGTCTAAACATATCGTTTGACCATGGACACGAGTTTAGCCGGGGTTGCAAACAATCGTTTGGCCTTGGACAATATGCATACAACATGAGTTAGCATTTTACATATCATAGTGCATTGCATATTTATTTATCGCATTTTATATTACTGATTGTACATTACTACTGAGATTCATTCGAATCTCACCATTTTTCAACATCTAAAAATATTCCAGCAGAGGACGGCAGCTCTAAGGGCAAAACCGTAATTACTGGCGATTGAAGATTCGGTCCTAGCCAGGAGTTACATCTAATTATCTTTAGTTGTGTAATTTATTTCTTTTGTACTCTATATATATTTTTCAAGCTATATGAGGATTTTCTGTAATATCAGTAAATATTTATTATCAGTATAGTTTCACTATTTCTGTATGACATCTGAACTACGTATTTATTATATAGCGAATATCAGAATATTAAGGGGTTTGACATTATGAAAGAATAAAGAGGGGAAAATGAGACTCTGGTTCAGGAGGAGAGGGATATTGCTTCATACCAGAGATGAACTTGTAGTTTTGCAGTGTAAGTTGAGGCTTTAATCAGTAGGTGTTGTCCTTTTTGCACTTCTTTTGAGCCCAAAACACGCCTTCTACATTGCAACATCCAATAGTTAAAAAGCAATCATATCATTTTTATTTTTCCAAAATCACAAGTATTTGAAATTGAAATTTCAGAATTTTTTTACATTAACTTTCTGATGTATATCCTAATTCTAATGAGTTCTTAGGACGCAAACCACATCAACTTAAAATATTTATAATGAAAAAAAATATAACTAACATTTTGACTAATTTTTCTTTAATTTATCGTAAAACATTAATGTCAATGTTTAGGATCTAATCCATTTTAAAACCCTAATTTTGGGTATGGCTCGACAAATTAAATAAGTCAAACAACTTATTGCTTGAAGAAATTTTTATTCGTATAATTTAACCCCTTGGCCGAAATTATTTTAGATGTAATATGATTTTCATAAATGGAAGGTCGTTTGAATGGATATATCGAATGCCATTCTTAAAATTGTTACGTATTCCGAGGTTATAATCCCATTCACATATATATTATGTATTATTAGATTAAATATCAATTTATAGATGATGCAAGTTAGTGTAGAGAAAAACTATATATAAATATTTTAATGTAATTGATTTAAATTCCTTAAACTCTTAAAAAAGGTCAACAGGTTCTTATATTAAGGATTGAAGGGAGTAATATATTTTCACACTGCCATGTCAATCATACTTTCTATAATATAAAATGAAAAAGTGTAAAAAAAAAAGAAAGAAAGAACGAAAAAAATGACGATTGAAAAAAAAAACTAAAAACACAGAAATAAAATAGTACTTGAATGATATCTTTTCTTTTTAATTGGAAAAAAAATTCTTGACTGGCTCGAGAACAGACCAATTGCAAATAAATGACGATGAAAACTACCCCAGCAATATTAATTTAAGTTTTGCCCTAGAAACTAAGAAACCAAAGAAAGTGATCATTCTTTTGTGTATATTCATGTTATTCAGATTTTATTATCGTCATCTTGACTTGGCATCTTCCTCGTTGAAAGGTAGCTGCAATTTTTTTTTCTTTCATTCATATCTTCTCTTTTTCCGATGTTATCTTTTTCATTTGCACTCTTTTTATAGCCCCATCTTTTTATAATATTATGTGGCTAAATTTTGTCACTAATCCATCTCTGATTCTGTTATATAAAGATTAGTGGTGGAAATTAGAGACAGGTAAATTTTTTCATTCATTTACATCTCTAATCTGTCACTAATTTCTATAAAAAAATATTTTGTGACGCAAATTTTCCACCACAAAACATTTTGCGACGGAATTAGCGACGAAAATTTTCTATCACTAAATTTGTGACGATTTAATGATGGAATAACATTTTGTTGCTAAATTCCATCACTAATCTGTCTCTAATTCCGTCATAAAAAAATTTAGCGATGAAAATCAATGATGGACAAATTTCATTACTAATTTTTGTCCTTAATCCATTACTAATTTTTATCAAAAATATTTTGTGACGGAATTAGTAAAGGAAATTTTCTGTTACTAATTTTCGCCAATAATCAGTCCCTAATTTTCACCACTAAACGTTTTATGATGGAATTAGCAACAGAACTTTTCCGTTACTAATCTTTGTCAATAATTCCGTCACAAACTATTTTGTAACAAAGATTGGTGATGGAACAGTTTCATCTTTAATCTGTCACTAATTTTCATCACTAAATATTCTGTGACAAAATTCCGTCACTAATTTCAAATTATATTATTTAAGATTATAATCTAAAAAAAACTTGTTTTATATTTCATTGAAATCAATACTTCTTGTGCCTTAATTATAATTAATCAAATATGGTAAGGGTTAGATTCCATGTTTTGATGATAACAAAACATAATTAAATGCTTTACTAGTAGATAGGAAAAATTTAGTTATAATCCTTAGTAAGGCCATGATAATCGCATATAGTATTATGAAAAAAAGACATGATCATTCGAATGAATCATTAAAATAATCAATTATAAAAAGAGTATAATTTAACAAAAAACATTATAAGAGAATGGGTTTTAGTGAAGAAGTTTATCTACAAGTATTCGGATAAGTTAATTAGCTATAAATGCTACATAATCAAGTACAAATAACCTTTTCAAATTATTTGATTTTGTTATATAACATGATTAGATTTTATAATAATTATATTTTATAATTAAAATTTTTATAATTATATAATGATTAAATAAATTGGTTAAACATGATTAGATTTTATAATAATTATATTTTATAATTATTAAATAAATTGGTTAAAAATATCTTTTATTTTGATAATATAATTTTAAAACTTGGATTGACTTGATATCACATCCAATCAAAAAGATAATTTGATTTAGTCATAACTCACAATATAGAATAATTAAATTTTTTTATAATCTCTCCAAATTATTTGATTTTGTTAAATAAAAAACTTAAAATAAAAATTATTAATTCATATTTATTATTGAAATTGAAATTGTAATATAATATATGTGAATTTTGAATAATATATTACATACAAATAAAAATAAAAATTTTATAAATACAAAAAAAAACATATAACAAAATGAATAAAAAATATATTAATAATAAAACTTAGGTAGACTATTTACTTAGAAAAAAGAAAACTAAATTGAAATATTTCACACACACACACACATATATTCTTCTTAATATATACGATTTTTCATTTAAATCATGCATGTTCTTCTTAACTCAACTAGCAAAGTTAATAGCACGCACGTGAGAGGTCGTAACTTCAAATCTCAGCTTGGTCACAAAATGCAACCAATTTATAATGTGGACATGTGACCTCAGAGGTAAGGTAGCAATGTCTGATGGGGACACATGGGCGGGCGGTGAGTAATGATGCTACTGACTTTTAAATGAGCACCGCAAGTGTACGGGCCGTGGAAATAGTATAGTAGCAAATTAAGGTCATCCCACAGAGATTCAATTAAACTAATGATTAGGCATTAAATTTCTCATGTTCATTTAAGTTGAGCAAATCAAGAAAGAAAATAATTTGAAAATCAATTTAAACAAAAGCAAAAGTCCTAAGTTTAATATTTTTGAAATTTCAGTGGAGGAAAACAACCTAGAGTGGCTAATCCCTTTTTCAAGGTTAGAGCATGTATATACCCAAAATAAATGCACTTAATGTTAATTTGTTAAACTAGAGTTTAAATAGATATAAGTATCTTCCAATTACTCATACCCCTCTCTCAAGTTAAAATTGTTATTCCTAACTAATTTACTCAAGAGGCAATAAATGTCCAATTTCACTCTAATATGATTATATGGGTCCAATAGGTATATTCCTATCCTATTGGAAAATTAGAATAAATCCTAATCCCACATTACTTAATCCTATAGTCCAATTAAGATCCCTTTTCCAAGGCTAATCTAAATTCTCCAATTTTCTACTTAGTGGTGATCAAGCACTAAATAGACAAAATAGTACAAGATTAAGTAAACTAACTAACAATAAGCACAAATTAATTGGTTCATACATGCTCAAACCCCAAATTAGTTCATAGCTACTCTAGGTTTAAGCAAATTAGCCACACATAGCTTTACACACAATAACAGCAGCAACAAAATTGACATCAAAATCCATACTGAGAATTAAATTGAAACAAGGAGAATGAAGCATATGAAACATAACGTTAGCTACCCAAAAGTGACGTTACAGTGGGATGAACAGTGCTACGCTACAGTGCACATGCACACTGACGTTATAGTGGACGCTACAGTGCTTTGCTCTCATTCCTCTCAATTTCCATTTTGGCTCTGTTCTCTCTTGCGCGAGCTGCAGCTCTCTGCTCTGGTTCACGAATTGCCATCATTCCCGATCTCTTAAGCTTCGGGTTCAAGCTCCAGAATCAAACACATTGCAGCGATTCCTCCTATGCTTTTCTTGCCCTTCAATTTAGCAATGGTGAAGATGAAGAACAGTCCATCCGACTCCCTCCGTTCTCAGCCTTCCCCCTCTGGTTTATGAGCTTCAGAACTCACAGTGACGCTGCCATGCCCTCTTATTCAGATTTCAGCTTTGGTCACTCTACTGAGCTTCTGAAGATGAAGCTCTAACAGTGTGGGCTGCCTCCAAAATCGCTGCTGCTATCAGTTGCAATGATTTCTGATTCCCTTTCGCTGCTCTCGGTTACTCCTCAGAACCAGCGGCACTCTGCTCTCAAGCTCGCCCACGCTGCCACTCCGTTCTTAGTTGACGACCAGATATGTGATTCTCGCTCTGGTTTAGTGATTCAGTCACTGAAATGATGAAGACGATGAACAGTGGAAAACACCAGCTCACCGTCCTCCTCTCTCAGCTTCCTCGATTCCCAGCCGCCACTGTGACTCTCCTTTCTTTTTTTCTTTTTCAACCAGTATGATCAGCCTCCTCCCTTTTTTTTTTTACAGCTGCTTCCCCAGACGGCCAGACCTAAGAGAGTCCCTTGGTCAAAACGTGCGTTTTGACCAAGGGACTTAAATGTAAAAAACAAAAACTTGTGAATAGGGACTAAAGTGCAACTTTGTGAAATCTTTAGGAGCTCATTCATAATTTTCTAAAAATATAGAAGAAAAAAACCTTTCTTCTTTTTGAATATATAATTTATTTTCATTATTTATTTGTTCTTTTACTTAAATCCCCAAGATAATGCATCAACTTGATATCTTATAAATTCATAAGAAAATAATCTTAAATTAGCATTGATAACTCCCCAATTATATCAAAATAAATCTCAAATACATTAAAAATGGGGAGTTATCACACCCCCACACTTGCATCAAATCTTGTCCTCAAGATTTTAAAAGTTTAAAACAACTAAAGAAGTCCATGGAAGCAAGGCTTTAAAACAATATAAAATTGGAATGAATTCAAAATTTCAAGAATAAAGCTGTATTAAAACTCTTTTCCATCTTCTAAAAATGCAAGTAGCAAGGCAATTAATTTGACAAAGATAAATCACAATAAAATGGCCCTCTCAAGGTATGTGTTTGCACTTATCTCTCAAGATAATAAATTGCTTGTATTTCACTCAATTCCACATATTGCAACCCATCTACCATAGGCTTGTTTATCATCTCAATCTCCACTATATTATCCCATTGCATACTCAAATCAAAAGGACTTTTCCAATGGTTCTAATGAGTAAGGTAGGATAATGAAATGAAAATGGTCAAATGATATGGAGGAATACTTTAATTAGTGCCAAGCAATTCAATGACATCCATGAAAAATGAAGGACTATCCACTTAAAGAAAGCAAACTCACTTCTACTATACACAACATTTATTCATTAATCTTCACAATTTTTTTTCTTTTCATTTTTTTTTCATTCTATTTTTTATACACCTTTCTTTTCAATCTTTTTTTTTATTTCACTTTTTCTCTTTTTTTTTCTTTTTTTTCAAAGTATCCACACCAACTCATCATATAACATAGGCTTCCTAATCCTTTCATTCTTGTTCTAAAATTGCTTACTTAGCACTTACTAAAGTGGCAAATGGATGGAAAGGGAAAAATATAAAAATTGCATTTATCAAACAAAGGGCTATTTACTCAATGCAATTTTCTTTTAAAAACAAGTTGAGGCTCAAATGGGGTAAAGCAAAGGATTTTCATATGATAAGGATGGTCATTTGGCCTAACTAGCTATGAAATGAATGCCTAAATCATCTTTGTGTATGCAAAAGGATTTTAAGCTTCAAAAGAGATTCAAGACAAGTTCTAGAGATGAAATCACAATAAGTGTACTCCCTCTTGGAAGAAATGAATATTTAGGCTCAAATTTCTCACCGGCATTTGACATCCTAAAGTCACTTACCTAAGCCAAATCACTTGCCTATTTACTAACATTTCAAGAAGATAAAACTGAATTCTAATAAAACTCAATCCTTTTAAATTCAAATCAACCCAACTTTGCCAATGTGCACAAGTAAAATCCAAGATTCCATGAAAAACAAAATTTTTGTTCAAAATTTGTCAAACTTGAGGACAAACCATGTAAAATCAATGGTACCTCTCACCCCCACACTTAAATGTCACATTGTCCTCAATGTGAACATGTAACACTAAGTAATGGAATTGAAGAAATCACCATATCCAAGTGTAAGGATAGCCAAAGTTCTAAAGATTTCAAATGTTCACCAATTAAGCACAATTCACAAATGTCACCACTCAACTCAATATGTTATCAACAATCAAATCAAACAAAACAAAGAAAAGTAGAAGAATACTCCCCTTCCAATCCTTGTCTTGTGCTTTTGAATGCTCTAGCTTGTGACTATCAAAGTGGAATGCATCATCAGGGGCTACCAAAAGTCCTACAAAATCAAAACAACACATCAAACAACACCTTGGGTTGCCTCCCAAGAAGCGCTAAGTTTAAAGTCTTCAGCCAGACTATATGAGAAACTCATAGAGGTTGTGCCAAGTGATAAACCATTGCTTGTCGATCCACCTCACCACCATGATAGTGCTTTAGTCTTTGCCCATTCACCTTAAAGCAATTTCCTGTGCTCTCATTTCTAACTTCAATTTCACCCTTTGATGACACGGAAACCACTCGAAATGGACCAGACTATCTAGATCGAAGCTTCCCAGGAAACAACTTGAGTTTTAAATTGAAGACAAGACCAATTGCCCAGGCTCAAAATTTCACTTCAAGATATGCTTGTCATGCCATTTCTTTGTCCTTTCTTTATATAATCTTGAGCTCTCATATGCTTGAAATCGCAATTCTTCCAACTCATTTAGCTGCAACAGCCTTTTAGCTCCAGCTTCGTTGTGATCCATATTCAACTTCTTGATTGCCCACCATGCTTTATACTCCAATTCAAGTGGCAAATGACAAGCTTTCCCAAAAACCAACCGATAAGGTGACATGCCAATTCGAGTACGAAAAGCTGTTCTATAAGCCCACAAAGCATCATCAAGTTTATCAGACCAATCTTTTCTTGTAGGGCCTACAGTTTTCTCCAGGATCCTCTTAATCTCCCTGTTAGCCAACTCACATAAGCCATTAGTTTGAGGATGATATGCAAGTGACATTCGGTGGTGCACTCCATATTTTACCAATAGAGCCTTGAAATTCTTATTGTTGAAATGAGTGCCCTCATCAGTAATGATCGCTCTAGGAGTGCCAAATCTTGTGAAGATATACTTCTTCAAGAAGCGAATTACTGTATTGGCGTCATTAGCTTGGCAAGCAATAGCTTCAGCCCATTTGCTCACATACTCCACCCCAACAAGAATATATTGGTTTCCTCTTGAAGATGGAAAAGGACCCATGAAATCCATCCCCCAAATATCAAATAGCTCTACCTCTAAGATCCCAGATTGAGGCATCTCATGTCTCTTGGAAATGTTACCTGTTCTTTGACATCTATCACACTTGGAAACAAAATGGTAAGCATCCTTAAATAAAGAAGGCCAATAAAAACCAGAATCAAGCACTTTAGATGCAGTTCTTTGCCCCCCCCCCCATAATGTCCCCCATATGCAGATGCATGACATTCAATTAAAATTGCCTCTTGTTCAACCTCAGGCACACATTTTCTAATAATCAAATCAGCACATCTCTTGAAAAGAAATGGTTCTTCCCATATATAGTAGGCAACATCATGCAAAAATTTCTTTCTTTGATAGAAAGTCAAATCAGGAGGTAACACATCACATGCCAGATAATTCACAATGCCAAATACATATGGCGGCTGCCACCTCACAAGGGACATGTAAAGGCTTGTGGTGAGGAAATATAACAATTTGAATTATGTAAAAAAAAATTATTTTGCAACGGATTAATGACAAAAATTCCATCGCTAATTAGTGATAAAAAATTCCATCGCTAATTTATCCCTAATTTAGGGGATAGACTATTCCAATTTAGCAACATATTAACGATGGAATTTTCCGTCAATAATCCATTGCTAATTTCAGAGATAGCCTATTCTCATTTTGTGATGGATTAGTGACGAAAATTTTTCGTTGCTAATTAGGGACGGAAAATTTCCATCACTAATCCATCACAAATTAGCAGCGGAATTCAAAATTTTATCACTAATTAATTAGTAACAATATTTTTACCGATAGAATAAATTCCATTGCTAATTTAGCTCCGTCACTAATTTGTAGCTAATTTTTATTGCTAAACTAATTAGTGACGAAATTTTCATCATTAAATTCCATCACTAATTTAATATGTTTTTGTAATGTAACACTTCATGGCGTAATAACATATATGACCCAGCCTTGTAAACAATAAAACACTAATCAGCCCTATAGCTGAGTACAAGAAGCTAAGGATGCTCATGTATTCTCTCAGTAGGACCAAATTAAATAATTGATTTTTTATATGATTAAGACTTTTACTTTTTCTTATCTCTTAATAAGTACGCTTCTCAAAGTTGAACTTCTTTTATTTTTCTCTTTACAAGGGTAAAGCCTCTTGCCTCTTTAACCGACAACTTATTGGTATTAAAGAGTTGATTTTGATTCTTAATGTAAGATTTATTTCCTATATTATTTGTCAACATTTTCTTAATTTAACCCTATTGACACTCTCTCAATAATAATCAAGTAAGAGATAGGGAGGGAGTTAGGAAAAATGATTAGAGTATTTTAGAAAAAACATGTTATATTGACTAATTTTCTTAATATAGTAAAATTAAATAGATATGTCTTTCATTAAAGATAAGATATAGTACGTATTTCACATAAATGTTTCTATGAATATTCTTTTTGGGTTTATATATAATTCGTTCACTTGGTGCATATATTAATTAAGGGTGCCCTCTAGGACTGATTTTCTTTTTTCAGACCATCTAGAACTAATTTGTTGCATCATAGAAAAAGGAAAAATATAATATTATCGTATTTTGATTATTAAAAATTTTAGAGAAGATTGTTTTGCAAAGTTAAAAATATATTGTTGGTTGTAAGAATGAGGCAAATAATCATATCGATCTACAAAATATTGAATAGTTACAAAGATCTATTTTATAGTTTAGAATTTCTCATTTAAGTAGTTGAGAGATTTATAAGAGAGTAAATCTAGGGTCTGATTGGCACAAGGGATTTGGAGGGAAGGGGATGGGAGGGAAATTTCTTATGAGTATGATTTAAAAAAATTGAAGAAGTGCGGTTACAAAATTTTAATAAAAAGAATTTGTAAGATAAATGAGGAAAAAAATTAATTAAAAAATTTTAACCTCATTTCTCTCACTTTTTTAAATCGAACTTAAAAATTTGTCCCTCCTCTCACTTTCTCTCCCCTCCCCTCATACCAAACAAGCCCTAAAAGATTTTCAGAAAGAAAGAAAAGAAAAATCATTCATAGGGATCGAATGATTAATATAACGTTTGATGATGTAGAAATAGAATCATTTTGTATAGCCGCACAAAATTAAAATTATTTAATACTTGATATCCTAACAACTACACCCTACTTACTACTTTAAATCATATTAATTCAAATGATAATTATGTTTCCTTTGTTGCAAAACACGGGAAAACTGTGAGAATCCTTACCATCTTAAGTTATACTTTTTGGCAAAAAAAAATTTAAAAAAACTTCGAACGGTTTTCTTTTTATTGAATTTTGCAAACAGTATTTTATTTACCCGACTCCAATTAATCCCCGTTAGAAAACACGAAGTCTCTATCTTGTCCGCTCATTGGACAATGATGCAGCCATATTATTAATAAAAACAATAAATGTATTTTTCCTTATTTTTATTTAGGAGCATATATATAAAGTATAAAATAATATCAAAATCAATTTACAGAAATATATGATCTTTGGAAATTTAAATTTAAAAAACATGTGAAAAAACCAAAACAATGGACATTCTAATTTTTGTAGCTTGCATCACGTTGTGAATCTTCTTTACATGGGTCCTTGAAGGAACGGACCACCTGAGTAATTATCAGTCATTTTTAATTATTTTGAATTTTTTTATCATAACCAAACCTAAAATATTTTAAAATCACGTTTAAAAAACTTAAACCAAACACAAATATTCCTAAAAGCACTAAATCTGAATTGAAAAAGTCAAAGAAATAATGCCTTGGTACTAATTATATATTGTCAACTTTGCCTTTTTTCTGGATCCTAAAATCCAAAAGAGAAAAACATTTTTATCATTTGCAATTTCCAAAAGTTACAAGTAATGAATTATAGTGCACTAGAAGTTGCCTTATGTATCCCAACTAGTCTCAAATTTAAGCATATAAATTTAATATTAGTATTACAAAATTATTAAATACTTCTAACATGTTTCATTTATAATCTTTCTAATAATAATTTAAATCAAACACAACAAAGGGTGCTTACTCCTTCGCCAGAAAAATCAAATGGAACTTGAATACCAAAAAATGAAGGATCTGGTGGTCATTAATTATTATCAACTTCAATGAGTTTGTTGCCCGTCATAGTTCAGGAAAATGGTCTACCAAATTGATGGTTCCAATTCTTAATTTAGTTTTAGTTTGAACTAGATTTCAAAAATAAGAAGGAAAAATTATATTTAGGTCCGAGACAAGAGAAAAAATAATAATAAAATGGCCCCTTCAGATTTCAAAATTACCAAAAATCCCATGAACTTGTCAATGACACCCTTAAATTTGTTAATGACGCGCATCTTGGACTTGTCAATGGGACTTTTTGGTAATTTTGAAATTTGAAGGAATCATTTTTTTTTTTCATTTTCTCTCTTATCTGGGATCTGAATATAATTTTCAAAAAAAAAAAAACAACAAAAGGCTATGTATGCCCTTGGATGTTTTACAAGATCCATTAGATGCCACTTTATCAGATTTCCACACACAAGGCATACACCAAAATATTCCAAATTTTGCTATTTTCTCATTCTCATACTCTAATCTTGCTTGCTATGACATCTAAACTTTTTCTAGCTATTTTTAGACACTAGAGTAATTGAATATACTGTTTAGATTGTACTTCTATCATATCAGTGCAAAGTTAAAGAACAAGGAAATGTAAGTGACAGCCACAGTTGCTACCATATCCCTCATCCTTTTGAGAACTGAGGGTGTGATATCAGACATAGACCTCTACGTAATTAGTACATATAACAAACAGAAAGCACAGATCAGAAAATGAAGGGTTTGATTTTCATACCAGATTATAAGCTTCCACAATTCAGTTGATGATTCTTGGCTTCCAAATTTTCAAGAGCCACAAAAGAAGAATTCAACTTATATGGATTTACCAGAGGACAGAAAGAATAGTTTCAATATGATGAAGAATTCATCTTATTAATATTATAATCTTGTATGTATTATTTTTTTTAATGTACAGTTGTATGGCTTTAGATGATCTAATTTGATTCAATTATATGGCTGACGTGGGATATTCTATTCATTAAGAATAAATTGCATTTAAAAAATATATTGAAGTAAATTTGACGTGCTAATTTATGTGGGTTAGAATTATTTCAATATGGGAATTTCAGATTATTTCTTCTATTTTAACTTATTTTCTTTTTTTCCCCCTGGTTTACAAGAGCTTGGTAATTTTACTGTTCGGTTATCTATGTATCACTATTCATTTCTTGACTTCATCAATCTCACGTGAATAATGGAGACAATAATAATTTCTGTCTTACTTTATATCAAGGAAGATGAGATTTCATATTCAAATTTTTAATACGATACATAATATATGATGTAGCCTATGACTACTTGTTATTTTAAATATTAACATTTTAGTTTTCAAATGTGTCGTCAATTGGTCCATTCGACAGGAATGAAAAAATAAAGAGGAATACTTTGAATTCGAAGGATTAGATTCCAAATTATTGATCGAAATCTCACCTAATACTAAAATAAAATAATTGCTTATATATGGCCGGCCATTACCTCATATTGGTATCTCTGTAAATTATTATTATTTAGGTATCATTGATCTTTGTCCCGTACTTTTATTTTTGGCCCCTACTTTGATAAATGAAGTAACATATTTGAAGATAAATTAATTTTAAATGGATTGGTTGGATTAATCATACTTTTTTTTATTATTATTTTTATCTGAAATCGTTCAAATGTTACCTTAATTCTTATAATTTATACAAACTCTCTTTGAAATAAATTATGTGCGAAAAATTTCAAAGAAGTCCTCATTATAAAATTTAGTTACTAATAACTTCTGTTCAAATTGTAACAAGATGAAATGCAATATTGCAGATTTATAAATATCTAAATATATGTTCTCTTACATAACATTCTCTATGATCTTATAGATTTTCAAAATTATCCTTCACATCCACACATTAACATTCAATACGTTTTTGAATAGTAGTCATAATCATAATCATAATTCATAAGATTTGTGAATGTCTAATATATTCATTTATAATTGAACAAATTTCATCATTACTGGTATAACCAAATTATCATAACGAAAGCCCTCACTAAATTATCAATGTTACATCAGCCTTCACTTGCATACGGATATGGGTGTGATTTTCGCTAAATGAATTTAATGTGTTAAGAGAATTAGTAATGAGGTTCTTACTTGTGGATTTACGGGAAAAATCAACACTAGGGCTTTCTAGCTAGCTTTGATAACTTATTATACTATTGAGACTTTTTCAAGATTTAGGTTTGTATATATTTTTAAGTTCTTATTTCGGGCAAATTTGGACAACTTATTAATCTAATTATTGTCATAACGGCCAAATTTAAAAATTCTCAACTGATGATTTTAAAGTAAAAAGATTATTTGGCGTGGCCGTCGCCTACTGTGGTAGAGAGTAAAGAGTGATTCCTTAATTTGAGATCAAATGACGACAGAGAGTGAGATCAAGAGTTTGTGAGTTTTCTCTCTCTTGGGATTTGTGCACTTGGTTTTCTCAGAAATGGATGATCATAGCCACTGAAAAAAATTTTCGGATCGGCCGTCTGATGTTTTGATACATGGTAGGAAGAAGAAAACAAAGAATGAATCTAATATTGAATCTGGTATGGATGTAGTAATGGAGGAGGAAATATTCGCTGAGGGTAATAGTACAAGGGCTGGTAAAGAAAGCCAAAATATTGGTGGGAGAATGCTGGATATTGTTCCCCAGGATACACAGCTCTAATATAGAGATTATTTGCTTGGGTTTAATGGAGTTGATAATAATGGGCATCTGATGGAGGAAGATGAGTTACTATCAGATGTGTTTAACAAGGAGTGGGAGCTTTCGTCTTTGAATGAGGAATATAAGGAGATGATGTCTCAGTATCCAGTAGTCCCTATTGAACCGGAGCAATATGCTGAATGGTGTAAGCCATGGAATACAACCCTTATCATCACAGTTAGGGAAGAGATATAATGTGTATATATTAAAGGAACATTTGAAATGCATATGGCGATTTGCAGACTTTGATCGCATTGACCTTCCAAACAACTATTTTGTAGTAAAGTTTATAGCTAAACAGGGGTGGTCTACCATGTAAAAACAAGTAATGTATGAGGGGCCATGGGTGATTCAGCAACACTGTGTGATGGTACAACAGTAATCAGCCCACTACGATCCTTACTCTAACCAGTTGGGGAGGGTGGTGTAATACCCGTCTTACATACCCCTTAGTTACTTACACGGAAGCGTTCATTATTACTTTGTTAGGGGTAATTACTTATTCACGACTTATTCTTACTGAACATCAGAGTTAATTCTTCTTCTCAGTGATCCCGATTACAGCTTAATTCAAATTCTCCAGTATTCTTACAACCAAATATTCTCTGTGCGTAAATAATGATACACACAGTATTCTATACATAATTCGGTCTTCAATTCTTCGTCTTCTTTCCTTCTGAATCATCTTCAAGCATTCTCTTCTTTCCTGTTCATATACCTATATGGTTGGTGGGGGAGAGTGAGATTCGAGAGAATCTCAGTAGCAAACATATAGACAATGCATGTAAGATGAATGCTAGTGCATGATATGCTTGCCTTACATAGGCTCATGTTCACATAATGATATTCTGCATGCTCAATGTTTCGTACAACATACTTATAGCCATAGTAAAAATAGAAACAGAGCTTCATTCATTCATACATGCTTCACATAATCAAGCAAGGCAATACAGCAAATCAATACACAGCATAAACATCACATACATACAAGTAAGTAAGTTTACTACCTTTTGGACTTTGCCTCCTCCTCTTGTACTTCGATCTTCCAACCATAGTTTCTTCTTTGTCACTTTATGGCCCTAGATAAGTAATGACATTATTAGAGCCATGAAAAGTGAATGCCCAATGGGCCACATTAGCCTTAAAGGCATACTTTCACCCTTGGAGTTCATACTAACTACATTTGATCACTTTCTTTCTCAAATTCGCATGGTAGCCAAAAGCTACCAGCATTTTGACCAAACTTTGAAAAATCATAATTAATTCTATAGAACTCCAATTGGGGTGGTTCAAAATCCTATTTGAAGATATTTCAGTACAATTTCACATAAAAATCCTCAATTCAGGCTATCAAAGCCACAACATTCCCAGAATTTCTCCAAATATAACCTGTTCCAGATTTCATTCCAGAAACAAGACACAACTTCAAAACTTCATATCTCCCAATGTACTTGTCCAAAAATTACAAAATACCTATAAAATTAAAGCTTAGGATGTGTAATTTAATTCTGGAAAGTTTCAGAATTTTTAGATAAGGTTTAACCTATGAAAAATATCGCACAATTTTACTGTTCCAGACAGGGCATATCAACAACATGTACATTCAACTTCATAAATTTCCAAATTCATATACAAGCATCCAAAAATCATGAACACTTGCATACCTACACAATTTTTCGTGTAGAATCCAATGGAATCATCAAAATTATAAAATTCCTACTTCTTCATCACGTTCTGTTCAGACCAGAAAATCAGGATTTTCCACAACAATTCATCAATTCAGAATTTTGTCCAACAACTTGGTCCAATATCATCATAAATCATCCTTTAACCATAAATACATGATTAAACCTCAAAAATACCCCTTGGACTGAAAATGAACAGTACCCCACCCTTACAAATACTCATCCAAACAACAAACCAATTGGTTCAAAAGGAAGCTTGCGCTTACCCCTATGCGTTTCCGCAATCGGTTCGGAAATCCGGCAGTACTCCGGCAAGGGAGACGGCACCAAACACCTCCAAATGAAAATCCGGAACCGTAGAAGTAAAGCTTAAGATGAGTAGAAGAAGGGTTGTGAAGGGTACTTTGAGAGAAAACGTCGATTCGATAGTGATTCGGCGGATTGAAGTTCTTGGAAAATATTATTCACTCTTCATCTCTCCTCCACCATTTCCCAACGTTTTTCCATCATTTTTCTGAATATTTGGGGCAGGTTGGACGAAAATATAAGGCCAAGAAAGGGTCTTGAAAAATTATGCCACGTGTCGCGATGTTACGGTGCCATTTGTTCGGTATTCCACTGATTCGAGGACACGTGTCACTTCTTTTTTCTAAAGTGGGTCCCACATCTTTTCCTGGGCCTTTAGTCATCCAAAATGTCAGAGGAAGTAAGGGTTTAATGATTTTCCCCGGCTCCCCGGCTCGGTGTTCGAGAAAGTTGTCGGTGACCTGACCGGAGACTAGTAAATACCCCTGACTTCTGTGCCACATGTCACCATCTTAACATGCCAACACAAAAGGCAAAATGTCATTTCACCATTAATGGGACACGTGTCACCTTTCCATTTAGCCAACATAAAATTTATGTCATGATTACTTACTTTATTAAAGTTACTTTAATAAAGTTACTTTATCGGTGTCTACTCGGGATTCTACTCGGGACTTACTCGGGATTGCATCACGTATATCGAAGCCCGTCAAATGAGACCAGGTCAGAGTATGTATGTGGGCCCCATATGGCACCACATACCGATGTCCAATTCAAAAACGCAGGGTACACATATATGCCCTGAATATGGCATGTGCACACCAACATCGGCATATTCCGCCCGACTAATCGGTCCCTTACGTCATGTCATAGTTGGGTGACATCTTTCTACCAACCCAATGGCATTATATATGTGTTCTGTGCACATCTGCACCGACATTTTAGTCATACTGTCTACAGATACCGAGCCCTTTACCCAGTAAGGCCCAAATCTCATAGCCCCTGAGAGTCTTTCTATATGTCATAATTTACGGGACTCTTACTAATGTGGGCTTGGTAGTCTACTTTATTCAAGCTTATTCTCTAGCCTTTAGTCCCAAAATTTGGGATATTACAGGTGGTCTCTTGGGTAAGGATTCCCAATATCCCATTACAATATTATAACAAGTTTTTTCTTACCAGGCTTGGCAATAGAATTGGAAGAACCTTGCATGTAGACTTAAAGACTTTAACAGAGGTGAATGATGATCCAATGAGAATGGAAAGGTGATGGTATGCAATACTTTACGTAGAAATGGATTTAAGGAAGAGATTAGTGCTATGAGTATTGGTAGCTAATGCAGCATATAATATGGTCTACAAGGGACTCAGTATGATCTTTTTTACTTGCAGACGGTATGGCCACAGCTGAGAAAACAACCCTTCTTCATATAAGTTAGAGACTCATGTTTATGGAGTTGCTAGTGAAGTGGTGACGGTGTTGGGTAATGGATGATCGAATAAGTTGTTGGAGAAGAAGTTGATGAAGAGTAAGGAGAGGTTTGGAGAATGGATGCTGGTGGGTAATAACCAGAAGACTTGGTCGTTGAAGAAGACATTGGGTTCTGAAGCAGGCGGTGAACAAGGTAAGGGAGGAAGATTTCTCAGGAAGGAGGAAGACATGCCATCACGCACGAGGTTTGATGTTTTAGGGGCAATAGGGAGGAAGACGCCGATATGGGGGCTGTGGTGCATACGGGCCAAGGAAAAATGGACGTACAGAGAAGGGCCAGTAGGCGTGACAAGATAAAAAAAGGGGAAGAAGGGTTGAATTACGTGAGAGATGAGATGAAAAAGCTGGAGAGAAGGTGTATGGTAGGGCCTAATGCAAGATATGAAGAAATAGCCATTGATTCGATTATAGAGGAGAATTCAAAAGTAGTGGGGCCAATGGGTTGTAGCGTGAAGAAAGGAGTAAAGGATATTCAATTGGGCTTGGTTTATCTAAATAAAAAGGCTACCGAACAAGCTAATATGTTGAGCTTCCATAAATAAAATAAGAAGGACCAGAAGGTGAAAGAAATTGACATTGGAGGTAAGTCTAAGAGTAATAAAGGAACAAGGGTTAATGTAGTGATTAGTGGGTGTATTAATCAAGGGGTTCATCCTCTATGGGACCGATAAGCAGGGAAATTCCTTTGTCTAATGAGGACCCATAAGGAGGTGCCTCGACTAATCCTAAATGAGGAGTTGTGATCCGTAAAAGGCTTGCCGAGGATAATAATTTACCTAATAATTCATTATCAATACAAGACCCTGATGGGGCGGGAGAGTTGATGTTGGAAGCTGCTGGTATGGATCATACTGACTAGGGGGAAATGACTTATCAGAAAGTTCTGCATGGCTAGAAGTGGTTCAGGATGTGGAGTAAGTTTTCAATTTACATCTATTTTTTAATAGTAATGATTTATGCATCTTGGAATTGTCATGGTGCGAGGAATCATTCTTTTCCTAACATCAAAATAAACTTAGTTAAAGAATATAGTATTGATATGATGTGCTTATTGGAACCACATGTTAGTGGGACTTAGGCGGATCAAGATGTTTGTAGGATGGGTTTTACTAATTGGATTCGCTTAGAGGCTTCTGGATTTGCTGGGGGAGTGTGAGTGCTATGGAATGATTCGGTTGCTAAAATTAATTATGTTAGTTCTACTACTCAATTAATTCATTGTAGAGTAGTTGATATATGTATTGGGGAGGTTACTTATGTCACGGTTGTATATGGAGAGCCTTCTTTTGCCCGTTGGCAATCTTTATGCAATTCTATTTTGGAGATTGCAAGGTATACAGAAGGAGCATTGTTAGTTATGGGTGATTTTAATGCATTCTTGAATCCATATGATAAAATTGGAGGGGTGTCATCGGTAAATCATTCTATGCTTAGGTTTGCTACTTATATCTCCCAATCAGGTCTTATAGAGCTCACGGTGGTAGGGGAAATTCACATGGGAGAAACAGGGGGTTAAAGAGAGACTAGATTGGGCTTTTGGGAATGTGACATGGTTATTAAAGTACCCTCAAGGTCGTGTCTGCCACAAGTTGAAATTCAAGTCGGATCATAGGGTTATTGTAGTTAAGGAAGATAGCACGATGGTATATAATTCATCCAGGTTATCAGATTTTAAATACCAAGCTGCTTGGAACTTAGAACCGGGGTTTAGTGAGGTGGTGCAGAGATCATAGGAAGGTGTGGATTGGTATTGGGGATATGAAAGGTTTGAAGAGGAGGCTACTAGATGGAATAGGAGGTTATGGCCAGTATTCCTTGGAAGAAAAAATCAATTATGTGTAGGCTAAAGGGTATAGATCGATCCAGAAGAAATAAGATAGCTACATGTTTATTTAAGTTGGAAAAGAAGTTGTGGCAAGAATATTATAAATTAGTAGCACAAGAGGAGTTGTTATGGTTTTAGAAGTTACGTTGTAAGTGGTTAAAGTAGGGTGACCGGAATACTAGGTTTTTTCATGGTCTGTAGTAATCCGATGTTGCCACCAGAGGTTAGAAGCTCTCCAAGATGAATCGGGTCAATGGATCATAGATGGTGTAACTTTAAGAAGAATGGCTGGAGAGTTCTTTCAATAGTTATATTCGAAAGATAATGATGTGGTGGAGGTAGGTAAGGATATAATAAAGTTCCCAAGATTGCAGAGGTCGATATAGACATTATACATAGAGCAGTGACAAAGATAGAGGTTAAGAATGTTGTTTTCCAGATGGGTGCATTTAAAGTGCCTGGGCTAGATGGTTTATCATCCTACTTCTTTCAATCTTAATGGGTTCATATTGGTTCCCAGGTATGTTCTTTGGTGTTTGATGTGTGGATGAATCTAGAGCATGTACAGGATATTAATCATACTAAGATCATCTTAATCCCAAAGGTTGATAAGCCAGTAACTCTCAAGGATTTCAGGCCTATTTCATTGTCTAATGTAATCTTCAAGATCATAATGAAGATTATTGCTAACAGGTTAAGGGGCCCAATGCAGCACTTGATTCAACCCCAACAGTGTAATTTTATAATGGGGAGGCAAGCTAGTGATAATATCATAATAGCACAGGAGGCTATTCATACTATGAGAAGCAGGAAGAGGAGGAAAGGTTATGTGGCAATTAAAGTGGACATGGAGAAAGCCTATGATAGACTTAACTGGGGATTCTTGCTTTATACTTTGCGAGGGGTGGGATTCAAGGATAAGCTTATTAATCTTATCATGGCTTGTATGACAACAGTGTCTACCACAGTGTTCTGGAATGGGAGATGAGGTCATAGTTTTAAACCTGCGCGAGGTCTAAAGCATGTTTCTCAAAAAATGTTAATTTTTTCAGGGCATTAGCACTCAGCAATCAACTGGGGATTAGGATTATTGCTGATCTTGGAAAGTACCTGGGGGTTTTACACATGCATACTTGGAGTACCAAGATGGCTTTTCTTCCTCTGATTCAAAGAATGCAGGTGAAGCTTGCTTCTTGGAAAGGGAGATTTTAACCATGGCAAGAAGAATTATTTTAATTAAATCAGTCCTATCGGAATTGCCTAGTTACATGATGCAAACCATATTGCTACCTAAAGGTGTGTTTTGGGAGATTGAGCGACATAGCAGAAGGTTCTTATGGGATTAACAGTTAGAAGGGAAGAAGCTTCATCTAATATCATAGGATAAAATAAAGGTAAAAACCAGGGGGTTTAGGAATACGAGATATGAGAAGTCAAAATCTGGCCTATATCATGAAGTTATGTTGGGGCTTGTTGACATCTCTAGATGCGCTATGGGTACAATGTCTCAGATCGAAGTATGGATGTGGTGATAGGTTGTATCACATGGTATGTAAGAAAAGGAATTCCTCAGTAGTTTGGAGAAGTATAATGCACGTGTAGGAAAGGTTTTATCAGGGAGTAGGTCAGATTGTTAAAGATGGTAGAACAACTAATTTCTGGTAGGATCAATAGTCTCCACTAGGGGAGCCTCTTATACAGTTTATATGTAAGAACTAGCAGAACCTCAACCCAGGGGCTACAGTGAGCTCATTTGTCCTCTCAAATGGTTCTTGGAACACTCAGGTGTGGGAATAATTTCTTCCCTATTGGGTGATTAGTATAGTAGGGAGTGTGAAGACCCCAATAAGTGGGGAGGCAGATAGCTTTTGTTGGTGTTCAGCATCAGATGGCAGGTTTAGTGTTAGATCTGCTTATCATATGATTGTAAATTACCCGCGGTATACTAAAGCAAGTTTATGGCAAAGGTTATGGAAATTATCTGTTCTAGAGAAAATTAAGTTTTTTATGTGGCAAGTATCCCATGAGAGGTTACCCACGAACTCAGTCCGTGCGGAATGAGGAATCGTATGTCAGTGTGAGGAAACAATTCTCCATATACTAAGAGATTATGAGATTGTGAGATTGCAAGGGAGGTATGGCAAGCTTTTGTCTCTCCTTGCAAGCATTTATCTTTTTTTAGATCTTCTTTATAGGTGTGGATTCAGGAGAATATGTCAGGCAAGTTTGGGAAAGATAAATTTACCTGATGGTGTTAGTCCACACTCTTTAGTTTGGTTTGCTGGCATTTGTGGAAGAATAGGTGTTATGGCATCATGGAACGAGTACGGCGACGTTCTTATGATATTGTTCATGCTAGTTTCTATCACCTAATGGAGACGACATCTCAAAGATAGTTCTGGCATCAAATTTTTCAATTTGAAGAGAGACCAGATTCCGTATGGAGATCTCCATCTCTTGGATTTTACAGGCTGGACGTTGATGGCTCGGTAAATGCTCTGGGTATGGCTTCTTGTGGAGGCGTTATACATTATTGTAGAGGGAGATAGAGTACGGGGTTCCAGAAGAAGTTAGGTTCTTAGTCTCTAACTTCAGTAGAGGTGCATACGTTGCTAACAGGTTGCTCGCTTGCCAAACAAGTAGGTCTTTCTCGTGTTCAAGTATACACGGACTCTCTCGAGGCTTATAAGTTAGTCATGATGTATAGAGGGCCAAATCATCCACTTCAACCAGAGATTCTAGCGGTTCGCAACATACTTCTTTCAGGATGGGATATCGAACTTAGATATGCATCTTGAAATATGTTGCAATGTGCAAATCAACTAGCTAAAGAGGCATATAATGGTATTGGGGACATGTGGGTCTTGCCATATCCTCCTTCCTTTTTTTGTAATAGATTGTGGCTAGACTGGCTTGATAGTCAAAGGGCTTTACTAGCAGATAATCATGTATAACTCCAATCAAGTTGTATAACTTACCCTTAAAAAAAAGAGTGATTCCTTACTCATGCATTGCGAGTAAGGGAAGTGTGTGAGGATGATGGCGAAATTGGAGGGTGACAAAGGGGAACTAGTGACAGAGGAAGTAGATGAGTTAAGCGGAAGGTAAGGAGAGAGGGAGGTACATTTTTGGAAAAGGTTTTGTTACAACTTCATGTTGAGGAGTGGATAGAAGGTTCAGTGGAAACGGGGGTAAAATCGTACGAGATTTTTTAATGAATCAAGATGGTCAGAGGGAAACTTGGTACTCAATGAGGAATTTGCTGTGGATATGCTATTTAAGTCAATGGATGTGTTTGATGATGGAATCCATACGGATAGATCGGATCCTTTATGTCCTAACTTGGTACTTCATGAGAATGTACGAGAGCAACTAGAGCAACCTTTCTAGTTGACTCTGATTGTTAAGCTATTGGGGGAAATCGATCAGTTTGAGAAGCTTAGGCCTCAGATTGAGCAGATGTAGGGAAAGAGAGGTAAGGTGGATGTGGTAGCTATTGACATGGATTTTTTCTTTGTTGATTTTCATTGCAAAGAGGATTATGAACTAGTACTTACTGGTGGTCCAAAGATTGTAGTAGACTCCTATCTAGTGGTAATGAGGTGAAAGCTAGGGTTCAATCTTACATACAAAATCATAAGTAAGTTTGCGCTTTGGGTTAGATTGCCAGGAATATCTATGGATCCATATGGTAAATAAATTTTGTATGTTATCCAAAGTGAGAGGGTGTATTTTGAAGGTGGATGGACTGACATCCAGGAGGAAACAAGGGAGGTTTGCAAGAATTTGTATGGAGGTTGATTTGACAAGGCCTCTTTTACCTTAGTATGCAGTGGATGGTGCGAGCGACCTTATTGAATATGAAAGTATGGGGATATTGCATCTAGCATGTAGAACATATGGGCACTTTAAGGAGGATTGTAAGAAGGAAAGGTGAAGCAATATGCAACAGATGGGAGAGGGTGATACTGAGATGAATGGTAAAAAGGAGGGTAATGGGGAAGTGCGGATGGTTGAGAAGGATTTATGGAAGGTAGTACAGGAACCTAGCAAGGGAAGGAGGGTCAAAATTAAACTATAGAGGGAATATATGGTGCTTCTTCTAGATTTAAAGGGCTACTAGGTAGTGAGATTGAAGGTGAAGGAATTAGAGTAGGTAGTATAATGCTTGATGAAGCAAATGCAACATATAGAGTTGAGATAAGGTTTGTTAGGTAGAGGAATCTTAGAGATATTACTAATGAGAGCCTAGCAAGGACAGACTTCCTAGCTGAGAAGCAAAGGGTGGATGGAGAAAAGGTAACTACGAAGGGAAAAAAAGGCTAAGGGGAAGTATTTTGTAGTGAGAAGAACGTTTAAAGAAGGGAAGCGCAACAAGTAAAAGTAGTTAATGTTGATAATGTCCCATCAAGAGGCAGAAATGGGTCTGAGACAATGCTTAAGCATTGTGATCTAGCTGGGAAAATAGAAATGCAGTCGAGTTAGAGTAGTATGGTACAAGGTGAGGAGTATGGTAGTGAAGATATGGACGTTGGTTTGATGGTCAGAGGGGCTGGTAGTAGGGAGGGGCAACTTTCTGAAACTTGTTTTTAATGTCGGTGCTATTTTGGAATTTTAGAGGAGCTACTAGTAAGCAGTTTGTTCTTGCTTGTAAGAACTTGGTTTAGATGAAAAGACCTAACTTTGTAGTGTTGCTAGAGTCAAGTATTAAAGGTGTAAGAGCTGAAAAGATAATTAAGGAAATTAGATTTAAAAGATCCATAAGAGTGGAGGCTAGGGGATTTTGAGGTGGAGTCTGGTTGTGTTAGAAGGATGAGAGCCTGGTTGTGCAAGTGTTGGAAAGGGATGGGCAATATATACATGTGAAATTTAGAGAGGGGGATGATGCATGGATGTTCATAGTTTTTTATGCAAATCCGTAAAAGTGCAAAAGTGCGGGAAGTTTAGAGAATGGGTGCAAGATTGTGAGTTGATTGATATTGAGACTGTAAGGCCTCTTTTCACATGGCAAGGTCCTAAGTGGCAAGGCAAGGGACATGGTTTTAAGAGATTGGATAGAGGGCTTTGCAATGTGATATGGCAGTAAAGGTACTTGCTAAGATTTGTTTTGACCATCACCTTGTGTTCATGGAACTCATTAATATTGGTAGTAACAACTGTCTCAGG
Source organism: Albizia julibrissin (assembly GCA_037074505.1). Lineage (NCBI taxonomy): Eukaryota > Viridiplantae > Streptophyta > Magnoliopsida > Fabales > Fabaceae > Albizia > Albizia julibrissin. Next base: position 24,138,210 of record CM073484.1, read on the forward strand.
CCATTTCAATTTGAGGTGATGTTGCTGTTACATAAGGGTTTTAAAGATTTAGTGAGGAAGAAATGGATAAATGGGATAGATGTTCATGAAAGTTTAAAAATGATGAAAGAGCCCATTAAAAGCTGGCATAAAGAAGTATTTAGGTTAGTTAGGAATTAGAAAAAAGCATTGACAATGAGAATTGCTGGAATTTAGAGGGCAATGAATAGGAGGTCGAATAGGTACCTTGAAAATTTAGAGTAGGAGCTAGTAGGGGAGTTGCTGGAGTTGTTGGAGCAAGAGGAAAAGATGAATAAGGCATTGCTGTGCAAAACTGGATAGGATATTACTGCTCGTCCAAATAAAATGAGTGCTAATGTTTTAATTAGTAAATATGGCATAAATGCCAATTTACTAGTAGCATGTGTTGTAAAAAAATGCTGACTCGGCTCTGTAGAAGAAGTTGGGTGGTTTATTACCGGATATTGTAAAGAATGTAGGATGGCAGGTTAACAATGGAGGGAAGTTAAGCTTTTAGGAGAGTAGGTGGATTGATAATGAGGTACATTTATTAGAGAGGTGTGTAAGAAGGCCTAGCCAATTGGAATTGGGAAAGTGTATACATGATTATATTACTGGGTCAGGCTGGAATATTGAACTATTGCAACAGTATTTACTGTATGAGATGTTAGAAAGAATTGTGGTGTATTTTATCACCATGTGAGGAGGATAGGGAAGATGTAGTTAAGTGGATGGGTAAGACGCCAATTGAATTTAGTGTGGCTTAGCTGTATAACCAGTTGTGTGGTATTATCAAATGGAATGGTGAAGCAGTATGGAGGTTAGTTTGGAAGTGGAAAGGGCTAAGAAGGATCCAAGTTTTCCTATAGAGGGCTATGATGGATGGGCTATTGACATTAGTTTAAAAAAGTAGAGATGGGTTTGGATTGGCAGGATGCTGCAGATGTTCTAAGGGTGATGAAACAACACTGCATGCCTTAAGGGACTATGTTGAATCAAAGAAAATATGGCTACAGCTAAATACAGGCATGCATGTCTTTAATTTCTTTAATTTGGAGACTGATGAATGGTTCTGTCATAACTTGAAAATGAGACTACTTGTGGATGGGCTGAGGGAATGATATTAATATTTGGAATTGCATGCTGGAATAATTGGTTCTGGAGAAACCAGTTTATGTTTGATTACACTTTTGATGAATGGGATAGTAATGTTGCGACTATAAAACAGTATATATTATCAGTTAATAGTAGTTGTATTATGGGAAAAAGTATGTGACAAAAGGGTGTAGAAGTCAATTAGATGGAAGGTACCAGATCATGGATGGGTTAAATTGAACATTGATGGAGCTACTAAAGGGCAACCAAGAGTGGTAGGTTGTGGTGGATTTATTAGAGATGAAGAAGGAATTAGGTTAAGAGGGTTTGTGAATAACGTAGGTATTTGTACAGCTTACATGGATGAAATATGGGGATCGTGGTCTGGTTTTTATTTATTGCAACCAAAGGATATAGTAGAGTTATTGTGGAATTTGACTCCACTTTGCTGGTAGCTGCCTTAAATGATTGTATTATGAATAGGAAAGCTTGGAACAAAGTCATGAAACAAGTTCAAAGATGGATAATTGATGAGTGGTGAGTAGAGTTGGAAATTAAGGTAAGGTCGGCCCGATCTTATAGGGTCGGCCCTTGACGGGTCAGACCTAAATGGGCCGGCCTTGCAGGGCCCGAGATAAGAAAAATTGATATTTTTAAAGCCCGGCCTGAGAGTATGCAGGTCAGGGCTGGCCTACAAGGCCAAAAGCCATTTTTACAAGATTTAACTACACATCTACACGTCTCATGCAATAAAATAAATATAGTTACTAATTCATAATCATAGAAAAAAAATAGTGTCCACAAATAACTCACGTCTCACACAAAGCATAAGAAGGCAAGAAACTAAATACTCTAAGCAACATAAATATGATGACTATCATTTTCATCTTCTGCGCCACTATCATCAATTTCAAGGAAATTTGATTATACTTCACTTTGAGTAGTAGGCTCTACTTGAGGGGTAAAAATATTAAGAATTTCTTCTCACGCATCATGAATACATTCATAATCCTTATCTACAACAAATAATGAACCAAAATGATAAATAACTCTATAACAAATACAAAATACAAATAAATTAGTAAATTACCATCATATGTGAAACTTTGGAGTAAATAAGAAATATCTAACGTATTTTTCTTATAAAATAAGAAATATCTTTTATAAATTTTTAATTTTTAGGATTCTTAATACAAGATATTCTTATAAAACTTAATTCTAAAAAAGATAATAAAAACTAAATATTTGAAACATCATTAATAAAATATTAAAAATCAATAATATTATTATCATATAAATAATTTTAAAAAAAAAATATACAAGCCTAAAAGAGCCAGCCCATGACCCTACACGACTGGCCCTTTTAGGCCCGCTTTCACTTTTAAGGTAAAAATTTTAAATCCAACCCTTATAAATTCATGACCCAAAATGGACTAATCGGACCGGCTCGATTCTTTTTTTCTGGTTGTAGTGGTGTGTCAGAGTTGAGAACACTTTCAGGGAAGGTAATATGTGCGTTGATTGGCTGGCCAATTTGAGCATTCAGGCTAAGCCTGGTTTACAACTTGTATGTGAGCCACCTAGTGGTTTAGATAACCTGCTGCACAGAGATGTATTGGGCGTTTCATGCCCTAGACTTGTTTTGAGGAAATAGAAAGTTTGATGGTCATTTTTGCCCCATATACACAAAGATTTTTTTTTTTTTTTTGAAAACTTACACTATCTAAAAGATTATATTTATTTTATATTGGTACTCATTAAAATAATTCTTTAAAAAATAAAATTAAAAAATCTAAATTTAAACGGTCTAGATTAGGTACTCATCAAAGTGATAAGTACTAACTATTGTGAATTTGCACAATTTGAATATACAATTCAGACAGTTTAGATTTAAAATTTGTAACTAATGATTTTTAAATAAGAAATTATTATATTTTTAAAAGTTTTCAATTAAGATATTACCTTTATTTTAGATTATATATTCATTAAAATATTTTTTAAAAATAAAAATAAATAAAATTATATTTAAACCGTTCAAATAGATGCTCATCACCTAGTTATGAGCACCCAAACTCATCTCATATATAGTATAGCATAGAAGTAATTACATACCCTGATACTACCATGACTTTCATACTTTCTTTGGTAAAAAACTGTAAAATTGTCGAAAGAGAATGAAAAAAATGACAACGAATAAATTTTAAAATAGAAATAAAATAGTGTTTAATTACCATTTTTCCTTGGCTTTTTAATTGAAAAAATAAGAAAGATTTCTTGACCGGCCCAAGAATAGATCAATTATCAACAAATGACGATGAAAACTACCCCCAACAATACTACTTTGAGAAACCAAAGAAAGAGAGAATTCATTTTGTAAATATTTATTATGTTATTCGTACTTAAAAATTAAGATATGAAATTCAATTGGATTTATGTTTTATAATTGATATTATATATTGCAATGTATACGAGTAAATGCTTTTATTGTTGGCGAAAAAGAGAGAGAGAGTAAATGCTTTTATTAAAACTGTATAAATAAAAGTTATATTTTTCAAAACTCAGAGATTTTTTTTATGAAATAAATAACACATTAGAAAAAAATTTATTAGTGTTGCTACACAATTTAGGGCTTTTAATCTTCATCACAATGCCCCATTAGTTAAAAATATGTATTAGTTTCTCTAAAATACTCTATTAAATAATTTGTATTGAAACTAATATTTGATGAAAATTCCTTTAAATACGCAATTAATACAGATGATTTAGAAAATAAAAAATTAAATAAGGTGGGACAAAATGAATTAAGTTCTTTTATTTAAAATCAAATTTAACCTCTAACTAGCTCTAATACTAAAGATATGTGACAAATCTCTATTTTATCATATACTTTCATATCTTATTTATGGATTTTTTTTTCCATGATTATTGTGCTTAAAAAGAATTTATTAAGATAAATCGAGATTACGAGTGATTGCATTAAATTAGAGCCAAAAAAAAATAATTGTCATATTTTATGGTTTTGAGTATTTGATTTTTAAAATAAATGATATTATATTATTGTGATTTGCATTATAGGACACTAGCGAGAAATTGAAATTTAACGTAGGAATTAAAAAATGGCAGCTAAGGACCCCAATTTATGTTGCCAAAGGACCTGAAAAATAGCAACCAAGGACCACTTGAATTAAATACAGTGAAGGACCAAGAGCACAAAAAACGACGACGTTTTGGTTTCATTGGCAGATCTGATATTTTTGAGGGCAATCAATCACCATCAAAAGATCTTCACCACGTTTAGAATCGAGACACTCACCCAAGTGAAAGGACCTGAGTTTTGCTATATTACAGTACTTGGATTCAATTATTGATTGTGAGCCCTAAGATGTTAACAAAGGTCTGCATCAACATGAAGTGGCATTATCTTTTTCATTCGTACTCTCTTTTCTTTCTAGCCCTATTGACGTGTCCTCCAGCAAAGAGAATTAATGATTAGTAAATTAACGTATACAAATAAGGAAATTAACAAGAATCAACAGCTCCACTTCTTCACTTTCTCAAAATTTTATGAGTATAAGAATCATTATAATTTGCTCCTCCAGTTTGTAATATAAGATATATTTATCTAATTTAATTAAATTAAAAAAATTAGATATAAGATAATTAATATGATATGTACTTTTTAAATATTCTAATCATCTCCCTTAATTCCCCATAATCTTTTTTTTACTTAATAATGGTTAAAGAACATAAATAAAGGTAAATTAGAAAAATATTAATAAATATAATAAATATGTATTATTATAGTTAAGATCAAATCAATTCTATAACTATATATTGTATTAAGAATCAAAAAAATAATAAATAAATTAACAAGTACGGACAAAAGAACTAACAACACCACGTTGGTTTGTACCAGAAACAAAGGAATATTACTGTGAATGAGCAACAGGGATAAGAGAGGGTTACATACTCAGCAATTATATTGGTTCGTACTCAAACAAAGTAACTGACCTAATTCCAATCTTAAGAAAGCTATGCGATCAGTCCACTAGCTTTCTCTAATTGTGCTCTTGGTACCACTTTACAATATTTTCATATTTCACTTGCAAACACTCTCATTATTTACAAAGGGAAAAAAATTAATTCTTATTATAAATTCACTCTGGGAATAATAAATGAGAGTGTTACAATTTTACCTTTATTAATTATAACAAATTTTAGGTGGAGAGAAGAAAGAGGTGAAAAATGTATACCCATTCATAAGTTAGGATAAAATTAGAAAAATTTATCATTTTAGTCTACCTTTATTAAGTTAACTAACTCTCATTGACACGTGAGAATAAAGTAATTTGGACTGATAAATAGGATTAAAATGGTACTTAATATTCTCACAATTTTGAATCTCTTCGAATGTTAAAAAACAGTAAATGATATGTTGATGGTCATGATATTACAGCACAATTGACTTCTTTTTTTTATCCTTAATATAAAACATATTTATCTAATTTAATTAGATTAAGAAAGTTAGTTAAGTTAGTTAATATGACATATAGTTTTTAAAACAATCTAATCATCTTTCTTAATTTCCTTATTCACTCTCATCTCTTATTATTGTTGAGAGAGCATCAACTACGGTAATTAAATTAAGAAAATATTAACAAATATAAAAATTATATCTTATATTTAAGATTAAAATCAACTTCCCAAATATATTTTATATTAAGTACAAGAGGGGAGGGGTAATAAATTAAATGTCATTGAATAGAGGTAGTTTTGAGCTTTTATGACATGTCAACGTAAGATTAATCTAAAGACAAATCACTTAATGCACAGCTTAGAGGTAGATAAAATCATTCAATTATGATGGACTAAATTGATAAACTTTTTAATACAAAATAAAATATGTGTTGATAAGAGAAAAGTATTTGTATCCCAATCATAACTAATGCATTCGACAAGTCTGTAGAAAGTAATTAACTTGTTTGGCAAAATGCACGAGATTGTCAACAAGTTGGACGAAGTGGTAAATGACGAGGAATGAGAAGGGTTTGAGTTTTAATGTTAAAAATGATAAAGAAGCATTTTCCTAAAATACCCATATCAGAAAACAAAAGATTGATAGTTAGAAGTTAAATCATACAGTTTTCAATATATTTAAGGACATTGAAGCAAATTGACTAAAAAATTAAAATTAAAAGCAAAGATTTGTCAACAAATAGAGCCAATCGTTGATAAGCAGTATAAACTTGCTGGCAATTAGTTACTCTGTTAAAAAATAATGCACAACAGAGCAAAATAGAGTAAGGGGGTTATTGACAAAAACAAGAGATTATAGAATTTTTTTTAACAAAATAGCTCTCACTGACAAACTCAACCACTTGTCAACAAACCTTTATGAACATCAACAATTGTCACTAGAATGAATTTGAAAACCAGACGTGACTAACTAGTGAAAATTTGCTGAATCATTTTTCTATATTTTAGATTTATTCTATAATAAATATCTTCACTATCTGGCAATATATATATATATATATATATATTTTCACTACTTTCAATGAAAACTTCTAGACTATAAAATATATCTTTGTAACTCTACAATTTTTTAAGATCATTTGATTCTTTCTCCTCATTATTTCAATCAACTATATGTTTTCATCTCTGCAAAACAATATTCTCTCAATTTTATAATTATCGAAGCATGAGAATTTAACATTTCTTTTTTTTTAATGGTGGAAAAACCTTGGTGCAATGAATTAGTACTAGAGATACTTACTACCCCTTCAATATATGCACCAATATAATGTGAGTGAATTAGAGATAAATCCGAAAGAATATCCAAGAAAACATTTGATGAATCCATATTTTATCATATTTTTCAATATTTTATTTAGATATTTTATCATGTTATATGGGCTGAAAATGCGTTTGTTGTAATTAGAAGTATTTTGGTGGTTGTACTAGAAACTGAGATTTGTATTAGACTACTACTGCATTTTAATGATGTGGTAGAATGAATTGTTAAAAAGCATCGTTTATCTTTTCAATAAATTTCTAGAAATAATCTTGTATAACAACAAATATAACTAGGTCGAAGTCAGAGAGCCTTTTCTTTCTTTTCTTATTTCAGTTCCTTAGCTATCCACTAAACTTATCAAATTGACAAGCTAATCAAAATAGAAAGAAACAGAGGTATTTTTTGTCATTTTCCAGATTAGCTAATGTTTAATAAGAAAAACAATGCAGAATGATGAGATTGAAATGTTTTCAGTGTCTATGATAAAAGTGTTCCCCTAACAATTAGCCTTGCCTTCCTAGTCAGATTACGTTTGTGGAGTTTCTTGTTCCAATTTATCTAGATTAAGCCAACCACTATCAGCCTACCTATTTAAGAGAATAATGGAGTTCTCAACTCAGATAATCATGCAAGAATCTGAGAATTAGGTTGAAATTAATTGGAGAAAGAGCAATAGCACATCGGATCATAATTCTCTTAACAGCCATAACTATGAACCATTGTAGAATCATTCAAAGAAACTGATGAAAACCAAATCCACTGAATCAGAAATCACAAGTTGTTCTAATCATGATAAGGAAACGCATACTCAACTGAATCTATTACTCTCAGTTAGTTCCTCTGTTCTAATGAAATAGCACTGCTATGAACATAAGAGCTTCAAATCCAGAATCCAAAATGCCTACACTGAAGCATAAGGAAATAGGAGGAGGAGGAGAACAAAAAAACTGTAAAATCACTTCCTATTAAGCTCCTTGACTCTGGCTTGGCATTCTTGATAGGAGAATAGATCTGTTTAGCTGCTCATGGAAGCTCTGGAATCAGCTACAGAGATGAAAACGAAGGTGGAAACCATGGAAGAAATCTAGAAGTGCAGAGATGAGGAATGGTGGATGAAGATGCCACTTGAAGAGAGGAAAAATGGAAGAGAGGAGAGAAGATTTCGTTTCTGGATGGGAGATGAGAAAATGAAGGTCCATATCTGATTTTCTGGAGGTGTAATGGAGAAACTCGTGCCCCTACAGCCCTTTCCAGATCCGAGCTCAAATGATGACGAGGCAAAAGTGTTGTCAAAGTAATGTGTCTCTCTTTTTTTATTTTTTTTCCCCCTTTTCTCCTTCATCTGTTTGGTTGAATGGAAGGGAGTGATTTTAATGGAGTGGAGGGGAGAGAAAGTGAGGGATTTTAATGTTAGCTTATTTTCTTTGGAAGAGGAGAGGAGGGAAAATATTTTAATTTAGACAATTTCACCCTTTTATTTAATTTTTTTAAAATTATGTATAATGTTTAATAAAATATATTATAAATATAAAATTATAATTTAATAATTATAAAAATTAAATAAATGTAACTATAATTATACTAATAAATATCCAAAATCATATTACATGATTTTATTATATATATATATATAATAGCCAATGGCATTTTTTATAAATCAAACAAAAAAATTAACCTTCCCTCCAAATCCCCCCAATTTGGAGGGGAGGGATTAAAGGGGAGGGGAGGGAAAATTTCAACTTCAACATTACTAATAGCAATTAAGGGGAAGGGAGCAAAATCTCTCCCCTCCCCTCCCCTCCCCTCAAACTAGGGGGGATTTGGAGGGGAGGTGTAACACCTTATTTTCTAAAGTTTTTAGATTAGTTTAAATATATAATGGTTTTAAACCTGAGACCAAAATAATTTAAAGTCACAATTTAAGACATAGTTTAATCTTATATTTGTATAGGATTTTCAAAAACTTTTTAAAATAAATATGTATGGTCTAAATTTTAATTTGTAAATTCATTATCTTTATCAGTTTCAAAATCATTTATTTAAAATACAGAGCATTTTATATCCATAGCTCGCGTCGTGATGGTTAACTTATGGGTTTTTGGATACCAATACGTTATCGAAAGTCTAGCGTACAAATTATAACTTAAACAGTCTGCGTCGCGAGTACTAGTACTACTATCGCTACTACTACTACTTATAAATATTTTACAGTCATCCAAAATAAAATGATAACCAAACAGTCCATAATTTATTTGCCTCTTCTTCGTCCGTCTATATTACCTTCTTGCCCTTAGAGCTGGACGCATTTGCTGTATATCATTTGTTGAAAAAGTGGTGAGATTCAAAAGAATCTCAGTAGTACACAGATCACTCATATAATATGCAAATACTAAGCATGTAAAACAAATCATCAAACAGTACAATTTACAGAAATGCAGCACATAAAAGAGCATAACCGATCCCTTATCTCATACTCACCGCGCTTGAGATTCATAATCTGGCTGCCCAAGGCCTCTGCCCCATACAAGGTACAGTCACGGGCTTTCTGTCTCAAACCTACCTGGCTTAAGACGCCTCCGGGTAACTCCCGGTGTAACTTGTACTTATGGGTCTTACCACCTATGGACTATCTGTCCCATACATATACAAATGATATAATACACATACATGGCATCACATATGATATAAGAGATAAGGTACTACCTGACAGTCTTTCCAAATTTGGTTCATGTTCTCAGTCTCTTAGGCGTCCCAGGTAAATGTCAAATACTATAATTTATAATTTACGGACGGGCGAATTATTACTTATTCCAAAATAATTTAAAACACTTTGGTAGGTTATCATTATAGCTAATACCTTAAATCCAATAGGTATTTAATGGACTCATACCAACTCTAGCATTTAACTTGACCCTTAGAGTCCTAATTATTTCAAAAATACCCTTACTTTTTATTTTTTTCACTATTACTCAATTCTGTCAGAATTTTCAATAATCTTTGAAAATTCATATCCTGGCCTAGAAATATCCAATTAAGGTGGTTCCAAATTCTATGTGTCACTTATGAATTCTATTTTAATATAAAAATACGTTTAACTACCACCTATCCATGAATAATTCCCAGTTTTAAATTTTTCTCGCACTGCCAAAAAATCTTTCCAGTTTCAATAGCTTAACTTCTAAAATTCATAACTAAATATCTAGAACTCTAAATGATATGGTTCAAAATCCTATATGATAATATTTAAATATATTGTCATGGAAAAATATTAAAATTTATAAATTATAGCTAAAAAATTTTCAGAATTTCGTCAAACCTCGTCTGTACCATAAAACGTTCCAGATTCATCATCTAATTTTAAAAATTCATATCTCACTATTTATAAACCCAAATGATACATATTATATATCCAATTAAAGCTTAAGATGTCTACTTTCCTTCTGTAAACTTTCATAATTTTCGGACCAGGTTTGGTTACCGAAATATATTTTACAAAAAATATGATTTCAGATAAACTAACCGAACAACAACTCCTCTTATTTTCTAAAAATTCTAGACTTGTATATAATCATCCAAAAATCAAAACCACATGTATTCCCACATAATTTTTCGTGCAGAATTGATTGGAAACCTCAAATTTGACAAATTCTCATTCCTTCTTCATGCACTATTTTTACCAAAACAAAACCTTACAAGACAATAATTCATTATACTAGGTTTTTATGCTTCCCAAACTACCCAAAAATAGCCTCAAATTAACTACAAAAAGTTAAGAATATGCAAAGAGAACTCACCTATATTATGATATGGAATTCTATGTAGAATTTGTAATCACTTCTTCCTTCCTCTGGTAGCACCGATCACTCTTACGTATCTCTCTTTATCTATTATGTGTCTCTTGCTCTCTCTCTTTTTCACTCACTCTCTCTTTTCTTTCTTTTTGGATATTGGCTGAAGAGAATTGAGAAATATGTGAAGTGTGTGTTGTGTGTATCGGATGATTAAGAGAGTGAGAGAGAGGGTGTTGTTTTTAGTAATTAAAAATGTGTATGTGTGTGCCATGTGTGTAGTGTGTGTGTGTTATTTAATTAAATAATTGTGTGTGCATGAATTGCGTGTGAAGTGTGGGAAGAGGGTGTGTGTGTTTTAATTATTATTATATATGTATATGTATATTTTTATCCTATTAATTACACACACTAGGTCTTTATTTTTTCCTTTGTCTAATTTAAGATTCCTTATATTTCATAGGTTTCATAATTTTAGCTTACTATCTAACTCCCATAAATTAATCCTTAACCTTTGAATAAATTTTAGAATGTTACAGGAGGGATTAAAAAGGAGGGGAGGGAAAATTTCAACTTCAACATTACTAATACCAATCAAGGGGAGGGGAGCAAAATCTCTTCTCTCCCCTCCTCTCCATTCCCCTCAAACTAAACATAACCTTAGAAATCTGAACTCTTTTCCCACCCTTATATATTCAAATTTCGTTTCCCTCTTTTTTCTTTAATGGAACCCTAAGTCAGTGGAAGGACAACTCCTCTGGAATTGGAATTTTGTTTACTTCTCCTCCTGGAATTCAGAGTCAGCAGCATCAACTTCTCAGAACTTTCCAGCAACGCCTTTTCCTTAAATTCTTTTCCAGATACGTCCTCAGCCTTTAGATTCCAATCTGAAACAACAAAACCTCATGTAATATCATACTTATATTAATATTAATTTCCTAATATGAAAAAAAAGGACAATTAATCATTAAATTCCAGAATTCCTCACTTCCTCTCAAAACACCTAAAATATGCAATAATGACCAATGTGAATGATAAAACTCCACAAAAAATGTCACTAAAACCCATGATAAAATAGGAGTCTATCAATTATTAGCTTTGTTCTATTATCATTCATGTTTTGATGCTCTTGATTTTTGGACAAAGTTTGATGCTCTTGATTGGCCAGCTTGGTTGCTAGCAATGTAAATTAGGAGTTGAAAATTCTCTTGATAGACAATGCTTGCATGTAGACTATTTTCAGTTTTTTACATATGTCCGTATTTGATTTAAAGTCTTCCTAATATTTTATTTTCTTTCTGGTTTATTGTTCTTTTCAATTATATTAGTGCACAACTTGATTCAACCTAACATTTCAAGTTGCAGGCCTTACATATTTCGCTTTGTCCTAATATTTCAGACGATCGAGTTCCCATTGGACAATGCATATTTGGACTAATTTTAAGAATGAGATGTGATTCTTTCTGCATTGTGAGAGAAAGTATGAGATAAGGCTTATTGTTGTTACTGTTTTTTTACACCGAATTCTTATTTGATTTCAATCTAAGATACTTTTAATTCAAATACGTACCAACTTTGAAATATTAGTCATCCAGAAAAGGCTAAAGACCGCATGAGCCACATGTTGTATTCTTCCCTGCGGATTCATTCTTTTTTTTCCCCTCAATCTCCCGCTGCCACGATTCGTGGTGAGGAAGTACACCCCTCTGGTAATTATTCGGAAATGTAATGTACAAGTTAATATAATAATATCCTAAAATTAATATAATATATAGAGCTATAGTATATTTTTTGTGGAGCAGCTATGAACACCCTAAAAAAAATTGTAAAACAATGTAAAACATGATTCTTTAAAATTTGTGCAAGTTTAGTCTTTTTTAAATGTACTTTAACCCTATTTATAAAACTATGCATGTATATGTAACAATGGATAAAGAATTATTAAGGGAATAACATGAAAATCTAATAACAATAAAATAATTTAAAAAATTATTTTTTTCAAGTTACCCTTTTCTCTTGGGTTTTGTTTGGTCATTTTACACAGAAATATCTTCTCAATAAGATATAATCGGTTGTGTCCATGGATGTATTGTGAAGAAGAAAAATTATAGAAGCTACCACGACCATATCTGCATTAGCACAAAACACCAATTTAACTACATAATTTTGCTTCTGTTATTTGATGAATAAAAGCGATAATAAATATGGCATATTTTTACTTCTATTTTAAGTATACAAGTTGCCGTAATTTATATTATTACATTAATTGTATAAATACCCGATGTCATAATTAAGTTTAAGATATTTTTACATCTGATGCACTTCAAACTGATGCCATAATAACATTTATAGTGTAAGTTTAGTAAGCACCAAACACTGTAGTTAATTAAAAGTACTTAAATTAAGTTTTAAAATTTTATTGTAATACACACACACATGTACATATATATATACATACATGTACATATATATATACATATATCTATATATATATATATACATATATATATATATATATATATATATATATATATATTTGTGTGTGTGTGATCTCTAAAAAAATATATATTTTAAATATAACATTTAAAAATCTTAATTAAATAATAAAAAGATTTAAAAATAACAACATTATAGTTACATTAAAATGACAATCTTTTTAAATCGGCAATTTGTATAGTTGTATATTAGTTGCACTTGGAGTAGGTTCTCAAATGAGGTACTATATAAATTTAACGCATTTTAAAAAAAATTATATTCCTAATATAATGTCAATTATTATAACTTTCATGCAAATATGACATTAGTTTAGATAAAAACAGATGTCATGATCAACCAAAATTTAAATAACTACCTTCCATTATGATATCAATTGTATTTGGGTCCAACGCTGTGATAAATTTATTCATTTACTATATCAAGTCCTTATTAATTGACGCTTTAATATAGGCCCATTCACTATAAAAAAAATGAAATTAGAGAAGGAATTTACAATAGATTACATGATAAAAAGTCATAATATAAATTCAATAATAAAATAAATATATAAAAATTATTGTTCCTTATTTTCTTTTATCAAAATGTGTGATTTTTTTCAATAACATTATATATAAATAAAAAGTATAAATATTAAGTTCAAATAATTAAATATATAATATAAACATTATTTCATAAAATATTATTTTTTTCAATTTTTAATAAAAACTCCTCTGGTCCTTAATATAAGACATATTTAGCTAATTTAATTAGATTAAGAAAGTTAGTTGAGTTAGTTAATATGACATGTATTTCTAAAATATTCAATTCATATTAATTCTCTCATTCCATCTCCTCCTTTTTTTATTTTTAATGGAGCATCAATAGGGGTAAATTAGGAAAAAATTAACAAATATGAAAACTAGATCTTATATTTGTGATTAAAAACAACTCCTCAAATATATCTTATATTAAGGACTGGATGAGTAAACAAATACTTACATGAAGAAGAAAATTAAAATCAATATTTAGCATATATATGATACACAAATTATATATATATATATATATATATATATATAATTTTGTAAAGACATATTAACATGTACTCGAACTCAAGGATTCAAATCATTCATTTGTCACAAAATGCAACCAATTTATGACTTGAATAGAGTGCTGACATGGACATGAGGTGGCATGAACATATGGCTGCCCTTAATGAAAACCAAGTTGTTTTTTATATTTATTTACAACTTCAAGTCCTTTGTAATTAAGGTCGTAATATATTCCTTTACGGCATTAGGTACTTTATAACTAATATCGTAATATATTCTTTTACGACTTCAGGTCCTTTGTAATTGACACTATAATATCTATGTTCCGTTACGTACTCCTATTTCTACTATACCCTATATGTTATAGCAATAATACATTTTTAATCGATACTAAATATAGCATCTTGCACTAGTACCTGGAGATCGTCCTCTACTAGCGGTTTACCTGCCAGAGATGTTCACCTTCATTTCTGTTTCTTCATAGATGTTCAATCCTTTTCCAGAGCTTAATATGTGGGACAAGCTTGAAATTGCTTGGTTGCATATGTTACTTTCATGAGTGATGCTTTTGCTGGTTGATTAATATACTTTGATACCTCTACTTCATTTTACTTTTGCTTATAAATGCTTGCATCTTTCAAGTAAATGTTCAAGAAGGTTTTAATCGATTGAGATTTACACCCTTATTATCATTATTTGTTAGGTTTTGGGCTCCCTTCCTATGTAAAGAAATGCCCAAATTATATATATTTTCTATTTTACGTATTTCTTATTTTATGAAAGGAAAAAAAGGAAGGAAAGAAAAAAAAAATGAAACAAGGAAACAAATAAGACAACTGAAAAAACAAGGAAAATTTCATGATTGTACTTTGTGGGGGAAAAAAAATTCTCTCACGTTTCTTAATTAACTACAAAAAAATTTACTTTCAGTGGCGACTTAAAGTCACCATTGAAAACCTTCAGCAACGACAAAAAGTTGTCATCAGATCATTGGCATAACGAACATGCCTGAAAGTTTTGCAGCAACTTTTCAATGTCGCTGTTGAAAGTAGATCTTTAGCGGCAACTACTAGTCGCCACTAAAAGTAAAGCAAATTGTCTTTAAATGGTAGGTCGTCACTGAAGGTAGAGTATTGGCTGCAAGTATAAAGCAATATCTACAACGACAAAATGTATCGCCGTTGAAAAGTTTATAGGTGGTGGCTAATTGTTGCGGTTGATGCTCTTTTCAGTGGCAACTAAGATAGCATAAGCTGCGACTTTATTTGTTGCCACTAAATGTTCTATCATGTCACTGCTGAAAGTTAGAAATATTTTCTTTTTTACATAAATTAAATTGTTGAAATTAAAATTTATATCCTTCTAATAAATATGAAAATAAAACAATAAACATCTAAATTAAAAAATTAAAATATACACCATATGTGAGAATAAATAATATATTAAGTAACAATATCCATACAATTCTTTGAAACCATCAAAATAATTCAATTTCATTAAAGGGAGTACAGAAATTATCCAACTGAAAGATAAATACATCAATAAAAATAACTCCAACAAATAGTCTCCTAAATTTCTAAACTATCCAAGAATGATCATTGTTTTGTTGAGAGGTCCAGGGGTGGCAGGGATTGGATTGTCACTGGAAAAACAAATTGAGGCATAAGTTAGCCAATCAATAAAAAAAATTACAAATATTATAAGATACAAAACACCTAATCATAGCAAGATACTTTCAACATAAGAAAACTGAACAACCAAAATTGATGGAGAAGATTTTGAGAACAAACCTTAAATAACAATGGCAAACTACCTCTGCTTCATTTAAACTGTAACGTGGAAACGTAAGTGGAGCATATATTGGAACATCTGGCAAACCTTTATGAAACTTTCCTACTGCTGCTGAAGGAGAAAAAGCTCATATGCATCATTTACCTAAAAGCCTTGATCTGCAACTGTGGTGAGGAAGCATCTAATCTTTTGCACAAAAACCCTAACTATTGACCCAAGTAATAGCAAGAAAGACACTTGAAAATAAAAAAACACTAGGCTCTTTATGTTCGTCTAGTACAATGGACGACCAACATTCCCAAGGAAGCCATTTACAACAATTTAATTTCACAAGGAAACATATATTAAATAAAAGAGAATTGCTAAGTATTACTAACATCATTCTACATTAAAATGTACCCACCATTGTAAGTTCTCTAGCATGTATTGGCTGACAAGAATGAAGTGATACACGCTCCTCATACGCACTGAATGTAAACCAATTATTATTTTACCGAAGGAATATCTTTGACAAGTGATAACTCTTTCGAACCACCACTTCAACAGCAGCATGTGTTTGATCAATTGTGAGAAGGAAAGAGAGAAAAGTGACGAACATGTACTGACCATATAGCCTTTAACCATATTTATATTATATTGTAGTAAAATCAACCATATACCAATTTAATATTGTATGTTAAGAAAATATTAATCCCTCGTCCAGAATGTTAAAGGTACATCCTTGTCACTGCCAAAACCTAATTCATAAAGTAGCTTACAGGTGGCAAGTTGTGTGCATAATATTTGAACATATAATTATAGGGATAATTAATGCATAAAGGGGAAAGAAATTGAGTGTAAAAAAATTCTCATTGATGATAATTTCCATGTATAGTATATCTTAATATACATACAAGGCTAATTTCCACCACTTGACAACTCATCATGTACAAAAATAGTTACGACAAACTTACAACATATTGTTACATGATAATTAAAATTCAACTAACCAACTATTAAGTAACTGACTTCGTTACCCCCCCAAGCTGGAGCGTATATATTGATTAGGCAAAGTCTAGACAAGAAGCCATGGAAGGGCTGTGGATCAAGTGGTTTAGTAAAGATATCGGCGAGTTGGTTTGCATTGCGAACTGGAAGGAGTTTAATAAGCCCAGCTTGGACCTTTTCTCTAACAAAGTGACAATCAAGTTTAAGATGCTTGGTGCGCTCATGAAAAGTGAGATTGGAAGCAATATGAATTGCTGATTGATTATCACAATAAAGTATTGTGGGAGAAGGATGTGGAACATGTAAATCAGCAAGAAAATACAGTAGCCATTGAATCTCACAAGCTACACAACCCATGGCACAATATTTAGCTTTCGAGGAGAGAGAGACTGTTGTTTGTTTCTTAAAAAGCTAAGAAACCAGAGAATTGCCAAGAAATATACAATATTCAGATAGAGATCTATGTGTATCAAGGCAACCAGCCCAATCCGAGTCACTAAATGCTTTCAAGATGCTAGAAAGAATATACCTTTTCTTGGCTAATGTTTAATGTACCTCAAGACTCGTAAAGCAGCTTGATTATGTACAGTAGTGGGAGCATGAGTAAATTGGCAAAGTTTTTGAACTACATAGGAAATATCCGACCGTGTAGTAGTGAGGTGGAGGAGACGACCAACTAGCCTCCTATAAGGAGCAACATCTGTGAGCAATGTACCAACATCATGAGACAATCTAGTATGATGAGCCATAGGAGTAGAAAGGGGTTTACAACCCAAGTAACCTGCATCATGAAGTATGTCAAGAGCAAACTTGCGCTGGTTTAAAGAGATACCAGCAGAGGAGCTAGCAACTTCAAGACCAAGAAAAAATTTGAGTTTGCCAAGATCCTTAATCTTGAATGTGGTGTCAAGAAAAGATTTAATATGATTGATTTCCCCCAAATCATTTTCAGCAAGAATAATATCATCCACATAGACTAGAAGAGTAGTAAAAGAATCACAAGTCTGCTTTGTAAACAAAGAATAATCAGACTTTGATTGAACATAGCTATAAGAGAATAAACCAGCAGAAAGTTTGGCAAACCATTGACGTGAGGCTTGTTTCAAGCCATAGAGAGACTTCTGCAATTTGCAAACTAAATTGGGATTAGGAGTAGAAGATCCAGGGGGAAGTGACATGTAAACATCCTTATTAAGATCACTATGTAAGAAAGTATTGTTGACATCAAGCTATTCAAGATACCAATTGGAAGAAGCAGCTAACAAACGTAATGTAGTCATCTTAGTAACGGGTGAAAAAGTGTCAAAGTAGCCAACTCCCTCAGTTTGGGTATGGCCCTTTGTCGCTAACCGGGCTTTGTATCTTTCCAAAGTGCCATCAGCATGGAATTTTGTCCTAAACACCCACTTACAGCCAATGGGAGACTTATCCTTAGGTAAATGAGTTAAAATCCAAGTGTTATTTTGCTCTAAAGCTGTGATTTCAGCTTGCATTGCTTGCTGCCACTCAGGATACTTAATAGCTTCATGATAATTTCTAAGCTCATGAGGTATAGAAATGGAACAAATAAAATGCTTGTAAGAAGAAGAGAGATTACCATAGGATAAGACAGAGGAAAGGGGATATCTATAGGAGTTAGACATGGAATTAGATTGTGCCGATATAAGTTGAGAACAATGATAGTTACTTAGATATGTAGGGCGCTTATGCAGTCTATCAGATCTACGCATGAGAGGATTGTGGGTAGTAACAGAAGGAGGAATGTTAGGAACAAAAGAATCAAGAGTGGGATTAGAAGAGTTAATGGTGGGAAGGGGAGAAGAAATAGAGGCAGACACAGAAATAGGAGAACTAGAAAAAGTAGAGGGAGGTATGGAAGTAGTATGGGTAGAGACAGGGGGAAACATGGTCACTGTCATCAAGATCAGTAGCGTCAATAGAATTAGGCATAGAAATGAAATTGGCAGGGGAGGAACAATGAGAATAATGAAAGATGGATTCATAAAAGATGACATGCCATGAGATGAAAATTTGGTGAGTATGAATATCAAGAAGAATGTACCCTTTGGTGCCATGCTTCTAACCAAGAAAAACACATTTGTGAGATCTAGCATCAAATTTGGTCCTATGTGCAGAAGATGTGCAAGCAAAACAGAGTGATCCAAAAACTTTAACTTGAGTATAATCTGGTGCAAGACCATGCAAAAGTTGAAATGGAGTAGAATTGTTTAAAACAGGAGTTGGAAGTCTATTAATGATGTAAATAGCATAGGAAATGGCACAAATCCAATAAGATAAAAGCAAGTGTGATTAAAACATTAATGATCGAGCTACATGTAAAATATGTTGGTACTTTCTCTCTACAACACTGTTTTTTTTTTTTTGGAGTTTCAACACATGATGTTTGGTGAAGAATGCCTTTGGAAGAATAAAAACAATCCATTTGAAACTCAACTCCATTATCAGTTCTAATAGCTTTAAGACTATGTTGAAAACTATTTTTCAAGAAAAAGAATAAGAGTTTGCAAGGAAGTGCGTGCTTCATATTTGTTTTTCAAAAGGCAGATCCAAGTATAACGTGTAAAATCATCAACAACATTTAAAAAGTAACAATGACCATGAATAGAAGTAAGATTATATTGTCCCCAAATGTCAGCATGTAACAATTGAAGACAAGAAACAGATTTAGATATACTAGTGGGAAATGGAAGTTTTTTTTGTTTTGCAAAATGGCATACATCATAAGCACCAGAAGGATTACATGAAATGAAAGAGAATTGTTGCTTCAAAACATTCAAAACATTGGAAGACAAGTGTCCAAGGCGAAAATGCCACAAATCAAAAGGGAAGGTAGGAGGTGTACAATTTATAGTTGAAACAAAACCAACACTAGCAACCATAGGTAAGTGACTATGCATCTTGAATAATCCTTAAGAAATTTTAGCTATACCAATCATTTTCCATGTCTTTAATTCCTGTACAAAGCAGTGAGAGGAAGAGAAAACAAGGTAACAAGGGAGCTCTTTAGTCATTTGAGAAACGAAGACAATATTAAAGTGAAATTCAAGAATATAAAGAACATTAGACAAACTGATATGCTCATTAAGGTGTACAATACCAGAGATGCTGGTCACAATGGTAGCATTATTTAGTAAGGTGACCCGAAAAGGAGTGTGTATGAAGTAAACATACTTAAGGAATAACAAACATGAGTGGTAGCTCCACTATCAAGAATCCAATGATTAGAAGAATTAAAGGCCAAGGTTGTATACTAACCTTGTGAATCAGCATTAGGAAGCAAAGTGAGTGTAGAGAGTTGATTAACACAAGGACAAACATCAGAGTTGGAAGTAGAAGCAGAAGCATGTGATCCATGAGCAACAGCAGTTTGACGTTGTAATAGAGCAAGTAATTGATTTATATTGATATTGACTAATGAAATGATTAGTAGCAATAGGTGTCGAAGATAAAAGGCCAGCTGAAACACTAGGAGAAGATGTTACCACATTATTTACTGTAGCCTTGCTGCGATTTTTGTATCCAAGAGGATAGCCATGTTTCTTGTAGCAAGTTTCAATTGTGTGCCTCGATTTCCCACAGTAGGTGCACATCTTATTGTTGGTGTTGGATTTAGGCGAATACACCGGCTTCGGAGCTGAATCTACACGAGTGAGACAAATATTTGGTTATGTGGTTCCCATGAGATCACATTCTTCTTCAATGACCAGTGAAAAGGCCTTATTAATGGAAGGAAGAGGCTCCATTAACAAGATTTGAGATCACACATTAGAAAATTGGTCATTAAGCCCTTTCAAAAAATGTATAACATAATCCTGACGAAAATACTCCTTCAATGAGCAAGAACAGTCAGCAATCGGTCAAAAATTAAGCAATTCATCCCAGAGTATTTTAGTGAAATAATGAGACACAGAAAGGTCACCTTGTCGAATCTGGAAGAGTTCATCCTGCAACTCCACCACTCTGAATGCATCTCTCTGGCTAAACCACTCCTTTAAATTGTTCCATACATCCACAGCTCGATTAAGCCAAATAACACTTTGACTGATTGAAGGAGAAATCGAACGGAAAAGCCAGGTCAAAACCATAGTATTGCACTGCTGCCACTTTGGAAACATAGGATCACCAACGTCCGGAGTCTTCAGAGAACCATCAATAAATTGATGTTTGTTCTTGCTCATTAGGGCAATCATCATAGCACGCACCCAGTAATGATAATTTGATCCGATCAGAGGAGGTGACACTAACACTAGCAAAGGATTTTCATTTGGATGCATGAAGTAAGGCTGGTTGGATTTTGACTAGGTGCTATTGGTGAAGCTGAGGAAGAACCCTCAGTAGCCATCGACATCGCAAACTGAGAAGGAAATTGGAAGAGAAGCCGAGTGAAATATCGAAAGACCAAAGTGAGATAAAGGTAAAGAGAGAGAGGGAGAGGAAAAAATCAGAGGAAAGAACTCCTCTATTGCTTTAATACCATAATGCATAAAGGGGAAAGAAATTGAGTGTAAAAGAATTCTCATTGATAATGATTTCCATGTACAGTATATCTTTATATACCAGGCTAATTTCCACCACTTGACAACTCATCATGTACAAAAATAGTTACAACAAACTTACAACAGACTGTTACATAATAATTAAAATTCAACTAACCAACTATTAAGTAACTGACTCCGTTAATAATAGATCATGAATCACCTTACTGTTCTTATGGTAATAACAATAGTACAATATAGCATGACAAGTCAAGGCTATAAACTCCTCTATGAGGCTGTGAATAATGCATACCCCATAGAACAGGTAATCTAGCAGCAAGTCATAAAAACAAATTTCAACTTGTCAAGAAGTACGAGTTCAATTTTCAAGTTTAGAAGAAAGAAAGGCTATCTAACCTAAAAATAACTGGGAATCTATAACCTAAAAATGTTCTTTAATGATCCTTTCTTCAACATCGCACAGTATGACACCAAGTCTCAAACAGGATTGCGCGCTCAAAGAAGTGAAGTAAAATAGGGAGGTGACGAAGAGGACGAAATTGGAATGCAATAGTGATGGAAAAGGAGCTTGAAGAAGTGGAAAAGAGAAGTAGAAAAAGGTGGCGATAATTTGAAGTTTAGGGTTTGAAGGTTCAGAGAACAGAGTCATAGCGGTAGAATGCAATGGTAAATGGTTTTTTTTTTCTTTTTGCCAAAGATTAAATTAAATGAAGGGTATAAAATGTGAAATGGGTTAAATAGAGGGAAGTTGCAAAATTTTTGGAAAGTTTTACATTTATAATGGAGGGAATATGGGAATCATTTGGGAGAATCATGGTTTCTCACATACTATATAATACATTTAATTGTTATAAAAAATAATATATCTAAATTTTCATTTTATAATATTTAAATTTAAAGGCTAATTAGGAAATTTCTTAAATAGGAAAAGTATAACTTTGATAACTCAATAAAAAAACAGAATATTAATTTAACTTATCATGATATATCAAAAACATAAAAAGAAATAAAACTTTCATGGATGAAAAAATCATACTTAATAACATTTAATGCTCTAAAATGATAAATTAATTCAGAAAATGGTAAGTTAATTATCAATTCAAAATCAAATTAGTTGGATAGAATTTTAATTCTTATTTCTCAACTCATTAAATATCTTTTAATTTATATTTTTACTTGATTATAGTGAAATCTTCAAGCTATTTAGCTTGAATATTGGGATTAATATTAATTTCAAATTAATGTAGTACGATATTTTCAGTCAAATATTATCATTTTTATGTCAAGAAAAAATATTATCACTTTTAATTTCTAAGTATAATCTAAATTAATTTGATATTTTGTAGTTCAGTGAGTTGAAGAAATTATGAAACATAGTAATTAGGATTCTTTTTTTATCAAAGTAATTAGGATTCAAGTATCACTAGAATATTATAGCGGGATTACTATAGATTACTATAAACGTTCAATTATCAAGGTTAAAATTTATTCTTTTGTTAGGTACAGCTGTACAAGTATTTCTCTCTTGTTGTTAGGCACTATATATTGGTATATATCTTCCCTTGTTGTTAGGCACTATATATAGGTATATATCTTCTCGTAAGAACCATATTATGAGAAATTAGCCATTTTAGTTGCACCTAACTCTCATTGATCCATATAGTTATATCAATAATGTTAAATTTTCCATTCATTATTCATATAGCCATAATTATGCAAGATATGATCCAAAAATAAACCATATAGATATTTCAAAAAAAAGTATGTATATTGTGATTCATATATTTAAAAGATAGATAAATAGATAAACCCCATTATATTAATCAAATCAAAGAGAAAAGAAAGGAGGAAGAGAGATAAATAGAGGAGAGAATGCAGGAAAATTGGGAAAATAAGAATGTTCTTATTCAATTAAATCAAAGCTCAACACATTTGAGAACTATATCTCCATTTATAGAGCCATAAAATAATAAAATAACAATAACTTAAATTCAATTTAAAATCCTAATCCTAAAATAAGGAAGAAAATTATAGGGTCATCTAGATATCTTATTTTATTGAGATATTGCAAATATTAAAAAATAAATAAATAAACCCTAATTCTAATGTATGAATATTCTTACTTAATAATCTAATGGATAATTTGGATATCTAAATTAAGCCCAAATTAACCCTTACCGTATATACATCAATATATTATAGAAAAAATCCTAATTAAATCCAGTTAAAATACTAAAATTTAAATTTAAGCTAACGGTTTTAACAAATTCCTAATCAAGACAAGAGGTATAATTGACACACACTCAAAAGCTAACAATGAATGATAGTTGACTTTGAGAATTTAGACCCTCATTAGTTTCCATCTTTCCATCTCTTATGTTTGCATACAAGCATAAAAAAATTAATTAAAATTGGGAAAAATCTTAATTAAATCTCAATTAACATAGGGAAATCAGACCTCTACCTATCCTCAAGTTTCCTTTTTAACTACATAAGGGCATTTTAGTCTTTTAACGACATTCATAAATATCTAATTCGGCATCTTATCCTGATTAGGAATTTGTTGCAAGTATAGGCCTAGATTTGGTTTTTGGCATTTCAATTAGATTTAATTAGGATTCTCCCTATACTCTATATATATATATATATATATATATATATATATATATATCAAAGTTAAATAAATAATAATATTGAATTCATTATTTAATTAAAGTGATAAAAAGTTACTTGTACATCTCAAATAAGTAATTAAATAAGCACATCTTATAAGAATAAAGTTACAAAATACCTACTTGCACAATATTTTAGAGGAAAAACAACTACATAATACTTAATTTGATAAAAAAAACATAGGAAAAAAGATAGAAAAATAATTTTAAAATTGTAAAATTTCAAATAAGGTATTTTCTAAAAAATGAGTTGTGAATTGCTTATCATATTTCAACATTTCCTATTTAACTCGGGTGAGGGTTGTCTTCACTAGCCCTCCTTTCCACTTCCTTTCCATTTAATATTTCAACCATTGGATTATATTTTAATGGGTGAGGTCTAATGATATGTAAAAAATATTAGTATAATATTAAATATAATAAAAATCTACAATTATGATATTATTACCTAACATTAAATCCCACACATTAAAATATAATCTGATGGCTGAGATATTAAGTGGAGAGGGAAATTAGTAGATATCAACTATGGTAGCAAACCTAATTTATGATTATACAATTTCAAAGTTCTTTTTCTGTCTTTTTTCCCAAAAATACATTAGATAAACATTCACAACTAATATTACATTTAAAATTCTTTAATATTTTGGGCAAATTTTTAATATGACATATTTATTGTATCACTATACTGAATAATAGCTTTCAATCTTGAAAAGATAAACAAATAAATAAATATGACTTTTGGCGGTGACTTTGGTCACTACTAAAAGTACACTTTATGCAGTGATAAAAGAAAGTTGCCACTGAAGACTATACCTTTTGGTGACAACAATAAATGTTATTGTGAATAGTTATACCTACAGCTGGAATGTATAGTTTTCAATGGCGATAATGAAAGCATGACTTTCAGCAGTGGCATTTAAATTCACCATTGAAAATATGTTTTTTTTAAGTGATTTGAGGTTGTGTCTCATTATTTAAGTTGAGAGAGAGTATATTAAGTTTTTAGGCAGAGAGGCCCCGTTGAGGCCAGATAGGCTAATGAGGTTAGGGTAGAACCGAGGGGTTGGAGATGTCTAATTATACAGCTATGTAAGAGAAAAGAAGAGAGAAAGCGAAAAACGCATCTTCACAAGGTAACCTTGGTAAATTGATGTTTATGCACTCGTTAATCATTGGATCAGGCTGAAATTTGATTGGCTAAATTATGCTTGTGGTTGGTCATTTTAGGATAATTTATGATTTAGGATAATTTATGTTGTTTAGCCATTTTTTTTTTGTTCTCAAGCTAGTCCTTCTCTTTCGTTTCAAACAGCAGAAAAAAGAAAAAGAAATTAAACTCATGGCATTCCTTGCCATAAATTCTATTATGAAGGATAAAACTGTTAAATTTGATCAAACGGTGTTAAATTATAAGAAAAGAAAATCCCTAATAGATTTTGAGAAAATTTAATGGTTTTGTTGAATTTACACTCTTTTAAATTGTTTATTGCTATTTTTACCTCTTCTAAAACTTATTTGTACCAGACGCTCCTCGGTAAAAATTTAGTTGCTAAAATCGCACATTAACCCTTTATTATATAGTGAAGTGTAACATAATTTATCTCGTGTGATGTTTATGATGTTTTATATTTTAGGAAAAATCACATTTAGGTCCCGGGTAAGAGAAAATATGACAAAATGGTCCCTTAAAATCTCAAAATTGCATTTAAGTCTGTAGGAATTTTTTGCAATAAATTTCAATTCTACTAACAAGTCTATGGACATCTATTGACAAGTCCAAATGTATCCATTGATAAGCCCATGGGTGCTTACACTAACAAGTCCATGAGCGTTCATTGACAAGTCTATAGACATTTTGACAATGGAAGGTTATTATAAAAAAGTCTCAAGGAATATAAATGCAATTTTGAGATTTTAAGGGATTATTTTATTAAATTTTCTCTTATCCAGAACCTACATAAAATTTTTCCTATATTTTAAGTAGATATTTCAAGTGGCACCTTCCCTTCACATGGTTGAGGTTAGGAAAGCAAAAGGTGATACATTGGAGTTTGGAGTTTCGTAAGCTATAACATTCTTTCTCGTTAACCTTTTTCAAGCTATTAGGTGTTTGTTGTCACCATTAGCCAATTTAGAATACCAGTAACAATACTTTTGGAAAAATTCTTACAAGATATTAATTTATTTAATAAAATTATAGAATGTGAACTACTATTTCTGATCTTAAATATAACACCTAAAAATGAGCCCATTCATTTTGCGCAATTGTAACCCCACATCAACAACTTAAACGATGCCAATGACACAAGTGCAATTCTAACATCATTAACTCTAAA
Organism: Albizia julibrissin; assembly: GCA_037074505.1. NCBI lineage: Eukaryota > Viridiplantae > Streptophyta > Magnoliopsida > Fabales > Fabaceae > Albizia > Albizia julibrissin. The sequence continues at coordinate 24,164,723 of CM073484.1, forward strand.
TCCAAGTCTTTTTCACACTATAAGGACTAAAGTTTCAAACGTACAAAGCTTAAAAGATCAAAAACCACTCTTTGAAAGTTCAAGGACCAATAAAAAAATAAAGATAAAACTAAACGGAACAATCACTACTATAAAAAATGGAAAAAGTTGTGAGCCTTTTTAGCTTCTAATTTATATTCTTTTGGAAAAAATATTTGTTATATGTAACGTTTTCTTAAGAAAGGGCTACAATTTGTTAGGGACTTTCTAAGAAGGTCTTACAAAACATATATCATGTTTTTTTATTAAAAAAAAAAAGAGAAATTGAGCTTCTATAGTGCTTTCATCAGAGAGCGCATGTTATGTTTTTTTTTAAAAAAACATATAATGTTTTGTAGCACTTTCTTAGGGAAGTACTAGAGCTTCTATATATTTTAGATATAATTTTTTTTAGAGTTAAAGGCTATTTTTGCTCTCAAAGTATTGCCTTAAGGGCAATTTTACTCCGGAAGTTTTATCTAGGGCAATTTTGCCTCAAAAGTTTCAAATGTAGAGTAATTTTACCTTGGTCGTTATCCCAGTTAAGTTTGACCATTAGTTGACCGAATTTACTCCAAAGTGAAGACTTTTAAGGCAAATTTGCTCCTAAGTACAAATTTCCAGGATAAATTTATACTTTAATAAAAATGATATGAACAACAAAATTGCCCTAAAAGTTTCAACTTAAAAGCAAGTTTGTCCTGAAAGTTTTCACTTAAGAACAAATTTACCCCCAAATTTAGTCAACTAATGGTCAAGTTTAACTGGGATAATGGTTATGGTGAAATTACCCTCATATTTAAAACTTATGGGGTAAAATTACTCCAAAGAAAACTTTCAAAACAAAATTTGACGGTGGTTCTCCAGCAATGGTTATGCAAGAGAGTGATTTTTGTTCAAAATGATTTTGACGGTGGTTCTTCTTAGTTCTTCAACACAATTTGATTTTGATATCTTAGAAAATCTACTAAATCTTTCATTTGTACGTTAAGAACTTGTCAATATTTTTTATGAACTTTCTTCATTGTACATCCTACAAGATCTGTATTGGAATTTTGATTTTTTTTTTACTATATCCATGTAGTTAGGATATTGTTTATGTTTTTAATTATTAATTTGATAGATTATGCTAAATCTTTTTATTACTGTTAGTTAAATTCAACTTAATTAATATCTTATTAAATCTTTATTGTGGGTGTTGGGAGAAACTTTTTTTTAATTAATTCATAGGTTTTGGGGTGGTAGATCTCAGGCCAGGGTGTATATATATTTTTTAGAACATAAATTTTACTGTAGCGCTTTTCTAACTAAGTGATACAGCTCGTGGTCTATTTCTTTCTTTTTTTTAATGTCTACTGTAGCATCTTGAGCGCTAAAGCTTGTTTTTATAATGGTAGGATATGTAGTATTTAAAAAATACTATAAAAATTAAAAAAATCATCACTAAATATAAAACATTTTGTAGTAGTATCAATAAGTTATTAGTTGAGATGTTCACTTCCATAAGAAGAAGAACACAAGTTAGAATTCCAAATATGGTAGTTGTTGAAAGAGGTGAAAACATTTTGTATTCCAAACCTTAAGAAGGGAAACATTTCATCAAATAAATAAAACTTTTTGTAGTAGTGAATAATTATATGTAATTATTAATTTATTATTGGCCTCCTGACCAGTGCCAAGTGAAAATTCATTACATACTTTTAAAATGTCATGCTGTTAATATTTTTTTATAAAAGAAAAATAGTTTAAAATTAAATTAATACTGCACTGAAAATGATTGAATAATGCATTCATGTATGTATAGGTAGAGGTTTTAATTGGAACTTGAGAAAATAATATTTGTTGATGTAGAGAACAAACCCAAGTAATTAAATAAAAATAGATACAAATGAATAAATATATTATGTTATAAATATTGTAGGTCAATTATCACACATTGCAAATCCTTCATACTTCTTTTTTTTTTAAAAAAAATATAAATAAGTATCTTTCAATTGAAGGCAATCATCTTTAAAGTTCTTATGGACACTAGACATGAGTTTGTTATCTTTTGACAGACTAACTCTTCTACTAGATATAACCCCATTAATACATTACATTAATTAGAGGCTGACACAATCTCATAAGACAAGCATCAACTTCGCATCCATGTCCTCCATTGCTTGTACAAAAATGTGAAAAATTGCAATAGTGTTAAAATCAATTTACAATAACAAACATTTAGCAGAGTAGACAATAAATCTGAGGAAAACATGCAACGTGTCTTAGAACACGTTTGATTTTGTTACTTGTTCTAAAATTACAACAGCATGCGTGATTGTTAAATTTCAAGGCCTTATAAATAATTGATTTGTGAATTTGGTCCTTTACTACAATAATTCTGCCTGTAAGTAAATACAAAATTCGAATCATGAATAAAAATTTTGCAAGGTGTGCTATGCCAAAATTTGTCATCTGAGCAATTACAGAATGTCACAGTAGTGAAAAACATAGAAATAAAAAAAAAAAAAGGAGAACAGTGAAAAGTGAAAAATGTTAACTAAGGAAGAAGCAGAGGAGAGGGCAGAGAGGGGAAGAGCCATTTCAATTTTCTGCATCTCTTGACTTTAAGATTGCGAAGTTGTGGGAAGCACAATAAGATTCATTTGGAAAGTGATTATGTTCTTCTTCTTCTTACGACATAATTTCCTCCAACTCTTCACATTTTTCAATCCATAGATACTCCAAACATGGTAGGCTTTTGATTACAGTGCTTGAGAATATAAATTTCAATCTTCTACATTTAATCACAAATAACTGCCTAAGATTTTGGAACATGATGAAAGTGGGACCCTCCCATACATATATGAGGTTACTTGAATCCCCCCACCACAAGAACTTAGCTCTTGAGATCAACAATATCCCTTTTTCTTCATTTACATTTGATAAAGTTTACATTTGAATCTTTTATTGAAACCTGCGTCGACTTCAATTTCAGTTGAAAAAACAAATTTATCCATCAATCAAATTATTAGTCAGTAAAATAATTTTTTTTTAAAAAAAATGACTTAAAAAGATAAAAGAAATAGATACATTGTAACCATAAGTTACAGGCCAAAAAAAGCAATTCATGGTTTATTTAATTTACTATACTACACACAATTATTCCATGTTTTCATCTATAGTGCTCTCAAATTGAAAGAGAATCTAGTTGGGTATATGCATCAAATATTATTTTTATTCTTCGTGTCCTTGCATCCCTTTGTAATTCATAAGTTGCCTATTTTATATTTATACAGTTACAGCTAGCAAAATGATACAGTATATGATTCCAATCCACATATTACTCCATCTAATTGTGAAAACCATAATCAACATAATATAGAATAATATTCATGCATACCGATATTGTTTCCAATAGTTGAAGAGCCCATCCCAAACTTGAATCACCAAATGTGGGCAATTCCATATACTGGTCTATCTCAGCTCCACCTGAATCTGCAACCCTACTTGACAAACACTCATGAAATCTGGCAAATTTCTTAGCTCTATCTCCCACAAACTTGAAAGCTTAATTGTCTCATCATAGTTGGCATCATCTTCACTCCCATGTCCAAAAATCACCTCCAATTCCTCACAATCACTTAAGGTTAGGGAATTCAATTTGGGAATGCTGCTTTGAATGATAGTGCTCACTGAAATACAAATGCAGAATATCAGTTACCTCTTTTATCCAATCAATAGTTGCACTCATAATTGGCATAAGTTTTGGGCAGTCACTAACCTCAACTCTGCTAAACTCCCCCATCTGCAAAACTCCTCAAGCCTGGATGAACATAATAAAAAAAAAGGATAATCTTGTATTAACTATATAAAAACAACATACTCATACAAACTATAATCTACTTGGATTTAATAATAATTATCCTTTATTTGAGGGTAATTAACAACTAACCCTACCTCTAAGGATTTAGAAAAAACTTTCCTCTATATAAAAAGACTTACGTTAATCTCTCTCTTAATATGGTGTGGACTTCACCATCCTACACACTAAATGTCAAACCCCTTAATATTCTGATATTCGCCGAATAATAAATGCGTAGTTCAGATGGCATATAGAAATAGTGAAACTATACTGATAATAAGTACTTACTTATATTACAAAAAATCCTCGTATAGCTTGAAAAATATATACAGAGTACAAAAGAAATAAATTCCACAACTAAAGATAATCAGATGTAACTCCTGGTTAGGATCGGACCTTCAACCGCCAGTAATTACGGTTTTACCCTTAGAGCCGCTGTTGAAAAAGGGTGAGATTCGAATGAATCTCAGTAGTAATGTACCATCAATCATATAAAATGCGATAAATAAATATGCAATGCACCATGATATGTAAAATGCTAACTCATGTTGTATGCATACTGTCCAAGGCCAAACGATTGTTTGCAACCCCGGCTTAACTCGTGTCTATGGTCAAACGATATGTTTAGACCCTAGCTTATTTGCGTGTTGTGCCACAGGAACTGTCATGTTATAGAAAATGACATACAAAACATATAAATAATCACATAGTATATGAGAGAAAGAATTACTACCTAGGTCTTTTTTCAGTTCAACTGTTTATCCAAAACTTTTTCTTCGGCTCGGGCTTTTACCAGTTCCTATAAATTAAAATTAACAAATAATTGGTTATTACTTATATTACTACTATATTTAATCATATTCTGCTGATTATCTCAATTTCAGTGGCTTATACACTATATAATTTTGCATAGTGCAATTTTACTATTCTTCAGCAAATTGACATATTTTTCAGTTAACTTTGAAAAATCATAACTAATTCTAGAAAAATCGAAATTGACTGGGTCCAAAGCTTAAATGAAGCTCTTGAAATATATTTTCATAAAAAAAATATCAAAATCTACCCAGTTTTACCATATCACTCTCAGAATTTCCCAAAATACCTCTATTCTAGATTAGTCTCCAGAACCATAGCATGACTTTGAAAATTTATATCTCCTAATATACTTGTCCAACAATTATGTTCTACCAGTCAAATTAAAGCTATGAATGTCTACTTTAAATCTGGAAAATTTCATATTTTTTTGTCAAGGTTTGATTTTCCAAACATTCGACACAAACAATATGTTTTCCAGAAACACAGTTTGAGAGCAACTGACTTCAAAAATTCATATATCTTCGTATACTAATCCAATTAACACAAAATATATATCAAATTAAATCTAAGATTATGTAATTCAATTATGGAAATTTTTCATGGCCATTGGGAAAGATTACATAATTCAAAAACACCACAAAATCAACTACTAGAATCTGGATGTCCAGGATTGCACCTGTTTCTAAACCCATCTTTCAAAAATCATAACTTCCTCTACAGATATCCAAATGATGCATTCTACCACTCATTTTAAAGCTTGTTATGTATAATACCTCTCTGTAAAGTTTCGTAAATAATGGATGTGATTTGGTTAGTCATAAAGCCACAAGATCCTGACTGACTCTGAAAAACGTCAGTTTTGATAGTCTAACTTCAAAAATTAATAACTTATTTGTTTTGACACCAAATTGATCTCTTCTTGATTCTATTTCATACTACACATCCTAAAATTTCCATATCAAAAATAATCGGATGAAAAATTCATCTGTAGCCTCCGTTTGAGCTTCTACAAGTTTCTAGTAGAAACTCTGTTTTCCGGCTACCAAAACAGAGTTGATAAAACTCACATGCAACCATGATTTTGGACTCCAATCTCAAAGATTTTGACTCTACATATTCCTAAACATGTTCCTTGGATTTAGGGACGTGTTTACAGAAGAAAAGGAATCGAAAATCTCATGCAAAACGGACACAAAATTGCTGATGTTTATGACAGAAGCTGTCCAGCGAATTTCATCAGTTTCAGCAGCTCAAAACCATTGAAAACAACCTCTAATCTTATGAAAATGCAAGATAACGATGAATGGAACTCACCTATATTTGTTTATGGTGCTGTAAATGGATCTTGGAGCTTCATTGTTTCACTTCTCCAGTGGTTCAACTCTCTCTCACTCACATATAACTCTCTCTCTTTCTGTTGTGTTTTCTTTTCTGTTTGTTTGCTGGACTTGTTGCATGAATGAAGAGGTGAGGGAGTGATTTATTTTACGCTGAGGTGTGTTTGTGTGCTGTACGTATAAGAATGAAGAAAGGAAAAGTGATGAATGTGTGTGTGAGACGTGTGTATTGCATGAATGAGAATGGAAAGAGGAGGAGTACGTATGTGTGTGCTTGTGTATGAACCATGTATGTGTTGTGTTGTGCGAATAAGGAGAGAAAGAAGAGGAGTACATGTGCGGTGTTAAATGAAGAGTAGAGTGATTGATTAATTGTTAGTGTGTGTTGGTAAGTTTTATATATATATATAGGTATATTTTTATCCTATTAATTACACACACTAAATCCTAATTTTTTCCTTTGTCAAATTTAAGTTTCCTTAAATTTTGTAGGTTCCAAAATTAAGCTTACTATTTAGTTTCCATAAATTAATCCTTACATTAAATTTTTGATGTTACACTAAACACATTAATTATATGATTTTTTATATAGGTTAATATTTCCATTAACTAACTACTCATTTAATTTCATCTTAATAACTCTAACACTAATATAAAAGAACGTAAATATAGAAAATAGTGTCGCTGAACATAAAAACATGTACAGAAACACAATTTAATTTATCATTTTTTCTATCTAAAATATGAAATCAAATTATTGAAAAAGTTGAAGTGCGTTTGGGGACATGATAATTGGCTTGTTTGGATTAGCTTATGGAAGCTCAATAAGTGCTTATAAATCGTGATTTACGGAATACGAAGTAACTTTTACGATTTACGAGGTTACTTTTACGGTCTACGAGGTAAATATGTGGTGAAGATTTAAGTAAATCGGGCTTATAAAATAAGCCCGATTGGAAACAGAGTTTGCAAACATGCCTAATATAAATAATATCCCCATTGCCTGCTTTCCAGCGGATCCAAAAGTGTTAAAAAAAAAAAAAAGAATCTTACTTTGATTTGACGACATTTTAAATTTTTTATTTTACATTGATTGATTCCTATTTTGCTTTAACTTATTTTCATGAGCAATATGCGGGGACATGTTTTTCCTACCACTTGCTTTCCAGCTGGGTGACTTTGGAGTATTTATAAGTTCATATAAGTTAAAATAAAATAAAAACCTTATTATGTGTACTTTTCTGAAGCTAAAATTATTTGAAATTTCAGAATTATTATTTTTCTTTAATTTATCTGAAAAATTAATTATCTCAAAAGGGTCACCAAAGCGCGTCAGCGAGAGGAGAGAATTCGCCAATAATTTACAAATCAAATTTAATAATTTTTGTTTGAAATCAAACTTTCATGCGAAGTTGAGTTGTGTTATTTATAAACCAAATATATAATATTTGTACAAAAGTAATTTTTTTATGATTTTTATTTAATTTATTTAGTTTCATTGTTAAATGGATTTTATCAACATCAAGAAGACACTATTATTACCTAACGTTCCAATAATGCAGTAGTAAAGCATGAGGCTTTTAAACCTCTGGATTCTACCCGGCCCACACCCTCCAAAATTTCATATAATTAAAATTATAACTTATATATAAATTTTAATATTAATATATAATATATTATAAAAACTGAAAAGGACACTAGCTAAAAAAAAAGACATGATTATTGACAAAAACACAAAATTGTCACTAAAATGAACTAGAAAACCAGATGTGATTAAGATATGAAAACTTAACTTTAATTAATAAAATCATTTTCCAAAAAATCTTTTGAGTTTAATTATTATGTTATAAATCTCTTAACTACTTTCAATGAACATTTCTAGATTATAAAGTATATCTTTGCACTTTGCAATCTTTTAATTGTAGATATTGATTTGATTCTTTCACCTCATTCTTTTAATCAACTACTATTTTTTTTTCTCAACCAATCAACTACTATTTAATATTTACAATCTTCTCTAAATTTTATAATCATCAAAACATGAGAATATGACATTTCTGTTCTTTTTTTATATATGACAAACCTTGATGCAATATATTAGTACTAGAGAGACTTACTCCCCCTTAATATATGCAGTCATATACAAATGTAAAATCAAAGACATGATAAAATAAGTATCATTACCATTGAATGGTGCATTTTCCTTCACTTTTTTACTCTTTCAAATTTAAATTTAATGCTTTTTGGTATATTTTCCTTTGATCCAGTATGTATCTGGATTAGTGGTAGGGATAATAATTTTTTGATGAAATTAATTTATTAAAAATACTTTATTAAATTATGATTTATAAAATTGATTTACAACTATCGATTATTATTAGAATATCCTTTGAATAGCTTAAGGTCAAGCCAATAGTTCAAAACTTTAATTTAGCAATAAGAGTGAATATGTTTGAATGTTTTTAACAAAATCAAGATTTTATCATATATAATTGATTATAATTTTATTCAAATAGGTACTAACTAGTTATCGGAACCTCCATTGACTGTTCATGTTTTGAATCAAAATATCTATGTTCAATAATTGTTTAGGAATTATTGCTCATGTCTTTTAGAGCTTGCTTCGTTACTGTATCGTCGAAAATAGAGCCGTCAGTACTTTCGACTTTGTCCTTTGAATCTAAGAATTTTAATTTCAAATATTGTTTTTAATCCGTGATTTATTAATATATGGTGTTTTCTATGTGTTTGTGATGGATTTCTGTGAGTTCTGCCGTCAAAACCGTCGTTCTGGACTCTCTACGATAGGCTGAGTGTCACAGGTCGCGGCAGCTCCAACTGGGTCGCTAACAGGTTGGTGGGGTAGGTTAAAGGAAACGGGTGGGAGAGACAATCCAAAATGACGACGTTTTGAATCACTCAAAACGTCATCGTTTCGGACTTCTAGAGTGGCTTCCTCCCAGCACAAAAACGGCGTCATTTTTCTTTTATTGAAACGCTGCATTTCACGCATCTGGACCAAGGGGAAAACATGTCTGGGCTCAACATTGGGCCTGGGTTCAATTTTTTTTCCTGCCATAATAACGCATTTTGGACCGTAATGCTTATTGGGCTGAACTATACATACATACATACATACATATTCCCCTTCCTGCAGACTGTTTAACGTGTTTTTAAGCTGATTGAATTTTTTTGATTTTCTGGGCTATGGATTATGAATTTCCAGAAAACATTTTTAGGCCTTTTAAACTGTTGTGTTCACTGTTTAACTAAATAAATTTCTGTTTTACGTAATTTTCCTAATAAATGACATCAAATTGTTTAAATTAATTAAAATGATTAATTTTTGCAATTTTCACATACTGAAAAGTTTGTAAAGTTATTTTTCATGAATTATTTGATTGTCTAAAATTTAGGAAAATTAACTTTAGACAATTATTTAATAATTAAAATTTTGCAAAATCAAATTTGAGTTAAAAAATGTCAAAATTAATTTTTTAAAAATTTTTGGATACATTAAACAGTGGGAGGGATTTAATTAATTATTACTGAGTTTATTAAATTAATTAACCTCTCCGTTAGGATATGCATATTTTGATTAAATGCACAAAATTGATATTTGTGATTCGCATGCTACTTTTTCCAAGGAATAGCCACAACATCCTTTCTTTTTGCATGCAACATAATCACATATGGAACTTATAAAATATCATATTGTAATTAAATATAGAATTATAATTGATCTTAACCAACAGGTAGACAATTATGATTATATATTTAATTAGGGTGGGATGGTTTAGTCTTATATTTTCTAAATTACCTACAGATATTAGGAAATGTAAATTATACACTTTAGAAACAACAATTTGAGATAAATGCATGCAATTATAGGTTCTTTGCCCACAGGTAGAATTTAGTGATACACATTTATATATATTGCTTGTTTCATTAAAGCACAACATGCATATAAAAGGCACAGAATTCGTGATTGTCTCAAAGTTTAATCTTGTGAGCTACCTTAAGTTTTTAAATTGTAGCTCCTACTACTTTCCCTAACCCTTTTGTTGATAATACCAATAAAATTATATGGATGATACCAATTATCTTGAGTGGAGGGAAGATATATCTTTGCACATTGATTTGATGAACATGCACTTATGATGGAGAAACCTAGACCTCCAAACCGATTGACAGGTCAACTAAGGATGAAATAAACTATCAGGAGTGCTGGGAGCAGTACAACCGTATGTGCTTGTCTTATATCAAGACCAAGATCTAAAGAAGCATTTAGGGAGCAATCCCCAAATGTGAAGCTTTTAAGGAGTTCCTCGAAGTTGACAAACAATTTAAGCTAAATGACAAACAAATGGGTGGTTCCATCATGTCAGAGCTGTGCGCAATGAAGCTGACAGGTACGGATGGAGTTAGGTAATACATTATGAGGATGAGAGACTTGTCCTCCCAGCTAAAAGCCTTTAACATGGAACCAACAGAGAAGTTCCTTGTGTATCTAGTACTAAACTCCCTTCCTTCTCAGTATGACGTCTTTAAGGTCTCCTATAACACACTTAGGGAGAAATGGACAATTGATGAACTGATGTCCATGTGTGTTCAAGAGAAAACAAGGCTTCAAATGAGTGGCAGGGATGCACCAAGGGCAGCTCATTTAGCTAAAAGTTCTACTAGGACTAGTGCCAGAGGCAGGAAGGACAAGGAGAAAAAGAAAAGAAAGATTCCTGTTGTGCCATCCATTAAAAAAGCTGAAGCAATCTGCTTCTTTTGCAAGAAGAAAGGGCACATGAAGGTTGAGTTCCTGAAGAGGAAGGTATGGCTGGAACGTAAAGGTATGTATTATTCAGGTTTAGCTTTTGAATCTCATCATATTAGTATTGATAGTGATACTTAGTAGATTGATATGGGTTCAATGATCCATATTTCTACCAAGGTTATTAAACCCAGATCAGACCGATAGGTTTGGCTCTGAAGCTAGCTAACCTGGTACCAAATTGGTTCGAGTAAGCCACCAAACCTAGGTTACGCTTAACTCAGAGCTAACTCAGCCGACTAGGTCATAACTCGAGTGAGTTGCCGAGTTGATATTTTTTTCCCCTCGCTTCGCAGTTTTACTAAGGAAAAAGAATGAAAGCTTGAAGATGATGGAGATAGAAAAGAGAAGCAAGAGAACACTAAATCAATGATGAAAGAAGAAGCAAACATGAAGAAAATAAAAGAGGTAGAGTAGATTTACAGAAAACGAAGTGGACAAAGAAACTATAAAGGAAATAAAGGCGTGAAGGAAGTCACCGAGTGGAGACAGGTCGAAGACTCAAACTACAATAGGAACAAGGGGGAAGCTGGTAGCGGTTGCTGTTCATATTGATGGAGGACGAGATTAAGGGTTTGAAGGTGTTTATATTGGTGAAGTTGTTGCTGGGGGATCAAAGTCAGAGAGAAAAGCTTGGAGAAAAGCATACAAAATCACAGATGAAAATTGAAAAGACGTGGCTTGTTTAATTGGCAGACTTGATGCTGCCTTGTTTTTCAATTTTCAAAGCAAATTACACATTCTCCCATAACCCAGCTGTCTACCATCCTTCTATATGGCTATTTATAAAGTATTATAAATAATATTGTACTATAAAGAAGAGGAGGGAAACGGTCAGAACCTTTTTTTTTCACCTCCGTTATGTGTGTGTGTATTTTTATTCTTTAATAAAATATTTTTGAAGAGTACTTTTATTAAAAATCAAGTTAGGAAGAATATTTAGTAATTATGTAAATGGAGGTAGACTAATAATATGATGTTAATATGTTAAAAAAATTGTACAGAATGTTAGATAAATATATAATTATTTTGTTAGTAACTTAATGTACTGAATTGATATCTAGTATTTATATGGTATGATGAGAATTTAAATTATTTTAATTTTTTTATTCTTCATTGGTTTGACTTCAAGCTGACCCACTGAACCTTGACTCAGTGTCTCGACCGGTTCAATGTTCGATCTAGGTTTCAAAACCCTGATTTCTACTACCATGCAGGGATTTCTAAAAACCAGATCTCCACTTCCCAATAAATCTCGAGTCCTTTCAGGAAGTGGGAAAGGAGATCCAATCAAAGCAATTGGAACATTTAGAATCATTTTCCCAAATAAAACCATGCTAGATCTTCTCAATTTTTTTTTCATTCCTAGTTATAGGAGAAATTCAATTTCTATTTCGAAACTCATTCCTTTAAACTATGGGATTTATTTGCACAAGGATTTGATATATTTCAGAAAAGACCTTATTCCAATTACAAAAGTTATTATGATTGATGATTTGTTTAAAATAATCCCTGAACCGCCCCAAGTTTTTTTTGTAACGCGTGGTATTAGATAAGGTATCATTGATGATAATTCTATTGACTTGTGGCATAAGAGATTGGGACATATCTCCATGGACAGGATCAAAAGGTTAACTAAAGATGGAATCCTTCCATCTTTAGACCATTCGGAATTTGATACTTGTGTAGACTGCATAAGGGGAAAGCAGACCAGTAAGTCATAAAAGGGAGTTAAGAAAAGCTCTGACTTACTTGAAATTATACATACTGATATTTGTTGCCCTGACTTATCTGCGAACAGTCAAAAGTATTTCATCACCTTTATTGACGATTACTTGAGATACACGTATATCTACTTGCTTGATAATAAAAGTAAGGCATTAGATGCCTTTAAGGAATATAAAGCTAAAGTAGAAAAATAAGTTGGAAAACCAATTAAGATCGTGAGATGCGATAGAGGTGGTGAGTATTATGGTATGTATACTAGTGAAAGACAAGCACCATGTCTTTTTGCAGATTTTCTTTGAGAGCATGGGATAGTTGCCCAATACACCATACCTGATTCACCAGACATGAATAGTATTGCAGAAAGAAGAAATAGGACCTTGCTGAACATAGTTAGGAGCATGATGAATGTCTCTAAACTTCCACCATCCTTGTGGAAGGAGGCACTCAAGGTAGTTGTGTATATATTAAACAGGGTTCCAATAAAGGCAGTGCCAAAAACACCATTTGAAATCTGAAAAGGATGGAAACCTAGTTTAAGACACCTTAGGATATGGAGCTGCCCTACGGAAGTGAGAGTCTACAATCTACAAGAGAAGAAAGTAGATCCTAAAACCATTAGAGCTTACTTTGTAGGCTATCCATGCATGACTAAGGGTTATAGGTTCTATTGTCCTCCACCTTCTGCATGTTTCATATAATCTAGGAATGTTTTTTTTTGGAGAATGACATGATCAGTGGGAGTGATCAAACAAATGAGGATCATATGGAAGTAACCTCTGATTTACGTAATAGAGGGCATGTTCAAATTTATCCACCTCCCACACATCGAGAACGAAGACAAGTTGTGATGGAGGATGTCCCGGATGAATATCCTGAACTAACTCAAGAGGTTGAATTAAGAAGACCAACCAGAGAAAGAAGACCAGTATTACCTAGTGACTACGTGGTGTACTCTACTGAGATCGATTGTGACGTTAGCATTGAAAATGATCTTTTGACGTTTACTCAGGCTGTGAAGAGTGAAAACTCTAAGTTGTGGCATGATGCTATGACTGAAGAAATGAATTCCATGGAAAATAGTGGTGTATGTGATCTTGTGGAATTACCGAGTGGGTTTAAAACCCTTGGCTGTAACTGGGTTTACAAAACCAAAAGAGACTCACAAGGTAATATTGATTGATACAAGGCGAGGTTGGTTGTCAAGGGATTTACACAAGTCGAAGGGGTCGACTACAGGGAAACATTTTCTCCTATATCAACTAAAGACTATTTTTGCATAATCATGGCATTGGTTGCACATTTTGATCTAGAGTTGCACCAAATGGATGTTAAGACTGCATTCCTCAATGGGGTTCTTGAGGAAGAAGTCTACATGAAGCAACCTGAGGGATTTGTTACAAAGGATAAGGAACACCTGGTATGCAAGTTAAAGAAATCGATCTATAGCTTGAAGCAAGCCTCACGACAATGGTATTTGAAATTCTATGAAGTAGTTACATCATTTGGTTTTGATGAGAACATCATGGATGAATGCATTTACAACAAGGTTAGTGGGAGCAAGATTATATTTCTGGTTTTGTATGTTGATGACATACTACTTGCAAGCAATGATCTAGGACTTTTACGTTCCTGTGCAAGAACTTTGATATAAAGGATATGGGTGAGGCATCCTATGTCATTGGCATCAAGATCCATAGGGATAGAGCTCCAGGCATTTTAGGCTTATCTCAACAAACATATATCAATAAAGTTCTTGAAGATTCAAGATGCAGAACTGCTCAGCTAACGTAGCTCTTCTTGAGAAAGGTAAAAAGTTTAGTCTGGATCAATGTCCCAAAAATGAGTTTGAAAGAAAGCAAATGGAAAGGGTCCCAAATGCATCAGCGGTGGAAAGCTTGATGTATGCACAGGTCTGCGCAAGACCTGACATAGCTTTTGCTGTTGGCATGTTGGGAAGGTACCAAAGTGATCCAGGGGAAGCACATTGGACAGCTACAAAGAAAGTTTTTAGATACCGACAAGGTACTAAATACTATATGCTCACATACAGAAAAACAAAAAACCCGGAAATGGCTGGTTACTTAGACTCTGATCTAGGAGGATGTTTAAACACAAACAAGTCTACTACCGGATACATCTTCCTACTAGCAGATGGAGTTATATCATGGAAAAGTACAAAACAAACACTTACAGCTCCCTCTACTTGTGATACTGAGTACATATCATGTTTTGAGGCAAGTTCACAAGCAATCTAGATAAGGAATTTCATTGATGGCCTTAAGATTGTAGATTCAATCTCTAGGCCAATCAGGATGTACTGTGATAACACAGCCGCAATGGCCATTGCAAATAACAAAAAGAGTGGAATTCGAAGCCAGTGGGTCGAACTAAAATTCTGAAGTTTAAAATATAGAATTGCAGATGACGAAATTTTGGTTGATCATATCAATACAAAGGACATGCTAGCTAATCCTTTGACTAAGGGATTGAAACCAAATGCATTTGTGTTACACGTCCCTCAGATGGGGGTCAGACCTTCATTCATATAAGAAGAGGTACGCAATGAAATTAATTATGTGGTTTATTATCTCTATCATTATCTGTATATATTTTGTTGATGAGAATAATAGACATTAAGTTTGAAACTGAATAAAAGTTAGACTTTATTTATAAAGTCATACCTATTAAGTAAGGGTGTTGCATATAATGCATGGAAGACAATACTCGATTAAAGAGGGCTTATCGCCATGATTCTTACAACATAGCCTTAGTTTAATCTGGATAGGGCAACTAACATTTAGATACAGGCCAAGTGGGAGAATGTGAGATATTTTAATTACTATAATATAATTTGTTATTTATTAATTAGGTTATTAATTAAAATATCCTGAGTGTGACCCATCAGTTAGATCTAGGCTCAACTTCAAGATTACAGTTAACAACTGACTGGCTATTTATGTGTTATTTCTGATGGTGAAAGAACACAATTAAGTTTACGGTCATCTGAAAAATTGAGCGTATGAGTGAAAACCCTAACTCCTCTTTGAGGTTCCCTGAGTTGCCATCACTGTGGGTTGTAGTCAGTCAGAAGAGTGACCTGACAACCTTTTGTTTTACAGTTTCATCTCCAGTACTCGTAGACTTTCTCCTTAATCAGAAAATTAGCAATGACAAGAGGTATTTTAAAGTCTTCTGCTGTAGTTGTTGGATAATTTATGCTTATTTGTGATATGACTTGTAAAGCATAAGTTTAATCTTACAGTGAGAACTTGTCAAGATTTTTATGAATTTTCTTCATTGTACATCCTACAAGATCTATATTGGAATTTTGATTATATCCATGTAGTTAGGATACTGTTTATTTTTTTATTATTAATTTGATAGATTATGTTAAATCTTTTTATTCTTGTTAGTCAGATTCAGCTTAATTAATATATTGTTCAATCTTTATAATGGGCGTTGGGAGAAACATTTTTTTTTAAAATTAATTCTTGGGTTCTGTACAGGGTGTACATATATCTTTTAGAAAATAAATTCTACAGCGCTACAGCTTGTGGTTTATTTATTTAGTTTTTTTTTAAAAAGTGTCTACTATAGCTTTTTGAGCGCTACAGCTTGTTTTTGTAAGGGTAAAATATATAGCTATTGAAAAAAGCTACAAAAATTTTAAAAAAAATCACTATAGATAAAACTTTTTGTAGTAGTACCAAAAAATTGTTGGTTGGGATTGTAACAGCACGGCGTTTCCCTTGGGGTCCCTAGGCCTATGGCCGTCTCTCACCGGGGTCCCTAGCGGTGCCGGACTTGAGTCACCCTACTGAAGAGGTCTTTCCCCAAGCCAGGATATCATCCTGTCCCAAAGGAATTCCTTTCGCCTCCCCAGTGGATCGAACCCTCGCCCTGGGAGCAAGGCATAGGGTCTTTCCCATGACCACACTGGTAACCACTTGCGCTGGGAAAGACCCTATGCCTTGCTCCCAGGGCGAGGGTTCGATCCACTGGGGAGGCGAAAGGAATTCCTTTGGGACAGGATGATATCCTGGCTTGGGGAAAGACCTCTTCAGTGGGGTGACTCAAGTCCGGCACCGCTAGGGACCCCGGTAGGAGACGGCCATGGGCCTAGGGACCCCAAGGGAGACGTCGTGCCGTTACAGGGATGATAAGCTGTCTCACCCATAAGAGGACAATAAAAATTTGAATCTCGGAAAACGTACTTATTGAAAGAGATAAAAACCCTTTATATTATAAACCTTGAGAATGGAAACCCTTCCCCAAATTAGAAAACTTTTTGTAGTACTGAATAGTTATATGTAATTATTCAATTGATTATTGGCCACTTGACCAGTGCCAAGTGAAAATTCATTACATATTTTTAAAAGGTCATGCAATTAATATTTTTTTAAAATAGAAAATAGTTTAAAATTAAATAAATTAATACTCACTGAAAATGAATGACTGATGTACACTCATGTATATATAGGCAGATACGTTAATTGGAACTTGAGAAAGTAATATTTGTTGATATAGAGAATAAACCCAATTAATTAAATAAAAATGGATACAAATGAATAAACATATAATGTTATAAATATTGGAGGCCAATTATCACACATTACAACTCCTTCATAACTTTTTTAAATAAGTATATTTCTATTGAAGGTAGTAGTAATATTCAAAATACTACTGTTAAGCACTAAATGTGAGAACTGCTTTTAATTGGGATTCAAATGTTGGTTTATGACTTTGTGACTTATTAATTCTTCTACTATATGTAACCCCATTAATACATTACATCAATTAGAGCCAGAAGCAATCTCATAAGACAAGCATCATCATCACATCCACGTCCTCCATTGCCTGTACAAAAATGTGAAAAATTACAGTAGTGTTAAAATCAATTTACAATGGCAGACATTTAGCAGAGTAAACAATAAAACTAAAGAAAACATGCAATATGTCTCAGAAGACGTTTGATTTCGTACTTGTTCTAAAAATTTTATATCAATTACAACAGCATGATCGTTAAATTTCAGGGCCTTATAAATAATTGATTTGTGAATTTGGGCCTTTACTATAATAATTCTGCCCGTAAATAAATTCAAAATTTAAATTATGAATAAAAATTTTGCAAAAGGTGTGCTATGCCAAAATTTCTCATTTGAGCAATTACAGAATGTCACAACAGTGAAAAACATAGAAATTAAAAAAAAAGAAATGATAAAAAGTAAAAAATGTTAACTAAGAAGTAGAGAAGGCAGAGAGAAGAGCCACTTCAATTTTCTGCATCTCTTGACTCAGATTGTGAAGTTGTGGGAAGCACAATGATGAATTAGAGGATTCATTTGGAAAGTTATTATGCTCTTCTAATGACATCATAATTTCCTACAACGCTTAGATGCAACAAATATTGTAGGCTTTTGATCACAGTACTCGAGAATATACACTTCAATCTTGTATATTTAATCACACCAAAATGTGGAACATGATGAAAGTGGGACCCTCCCACACAGATAAGAAGTTACTTGAATCCTCCAACCACAAGCACTCTGCTCTTGAGATCAACAACATCCCTTTTTCTTCATTTACATTTGATGAAGTTTCAACATTTGAATCTTCTATTGAAAACTACGAGAACCTCAATTGCAGTTAAAAAAGACAAATTTATCCATCAATCAAATTATTAGTAAATTTTTTTTTAAAAAATGGACTTAAAAAGATAAAAGAAATAGATACATTGTAAGCATAAGCAATCGGGCAAACCCTTTACTCTTATACAAATGTGTGTATCAAGTATGATTACAGGCCAAATGTTTATATTTCAATGTATGATTACAGGCCAAAAAAATCAATTTATAGTTGATTTAGTTTACTATACTACACACGATTATTCCATATTTTTATCTATAGTGCTCTGAAATTGAAAGAAAATATAGTTGGGTTTATGAATCAAGTATTATTTTTATTCTGTGTCCTTGCATCCCTTTGCAATTTATAAGTTGCCTATTTTATATTTATACGGTTACAGCTAGCAAAATGATAGTATATGATTCCAATCCACATAATATTCCATCTAATTGTGAAAACCATAATCAACATGATATAGAATAATATTCATGCATACCGATATTGTTCCCAATTGTTGAAAAGCCCATCCCAAACTTGAATCACCAAATCTGGGCAATTCCATATGCTAATCTCTCTCAGCTCCACCTGAATCTGCAACCCTACTTGAGAAACACTCATGAAATTTGGCAAATTTCTTAGCTTTATCTCCCACAAACTCGAAAGATTAATTGTCTCATCGTAGTTGGCATCATCTTCACTCTCATGTCCAAAAATCACCTCCAATTCCTCACAAGCAGTTAAGGTTAGGGAATTCAATTTGGGAAAGCTGCTTTGGACGATAGTGCTCACTAAAACACAAATGCAGAACATTAGTTACCTCTTTTGTCCAATCAATAGTTGCACTCATAATTGGCATAAGTTTTGGGCAGTCACAAACCTCAACTCTGCTAAACTCTCCTGTCTGCAAAACTCCTCATGCCAGGATCATGTGAAAAGCATCATCATCATCATCATGGAATTCGTATCCTTGGTGATTGGCTGAACAAATATGAGAAAAATTACAGTGTCAAAATCAATTTACAATAATGAAAATGAAACGTGTAGAATCAACAATTAAATATAGACATGTCATTATTTAAAAATTAACCTCAAGCTGCAACCCTCTGCAAACACTGATTAAATTTGGCAAATTTCATAGCTCTATCTCCCTCAAGCTTGAAAGCACAATTGTCTCACCATAGCTGGCATCATCTTCTTCACTACTTGTCTTTGCAATTATATCCTCCGATTATTCCTTACAATTAGATAAGGTTAGGAATGCCAATTTACAATAACAGACATTTTAGTGGAGTAAACATGCAGCATGTCTGAAAACACATTTCATTTTGTACTTATTCCAAGATTTTTATATCAATTACGGTCTGCGTGAGCCCAAAATTTCAGGGCATTGTAAATAATTAATTTGTGAATGAATTAGGCCCTTTACTTTAATAATTCTGCCCGTAAATAAATTCAAAATTCAAATTATGAATAAAAATTCTATAAGGTGTGCTATGCCAAAATGTCTCATCCGCGCAATTATAGCATTTTAAAAAAACAAGACTACGGTGTAATTCTACCCATAAACATTTCCCGAAAGAGCTACCAATACAAATTCAAAATTCAAATTATGAATAAAAATTCTATAAGGTGTGCTATGCCAAAATGTCTCATCTGCGCAATTATAGCATTTTAAAAAAAAGGATGAAAGTGTAATTCTACCCATAAACATTTCCCGAAAGAGCTACCAACACAGTAAACATTTTCCAGGTGCAAAAATACCCATGAACATTAAAAAGCAGACTGATAATGCCAATTCCATTAACTTTGCTTGACGGCGTTAGTTTTTGGTTAAAAAATAAGTGGGCCCACGTGAACAAAAAAGTAACGCCGCTAGCCTAAGTTAACGGAATTGACATTATAGGTCTACTTTTTAATGTTCATGGGTATTATTGCACCCGGAAAATGTTTACTGTGCTGGTAGCTCTTTTGAGAAATGTTTATGAGTAAAATTGAACCTTCGCCCCAGAAAAAAAAAAAGAACGATATATATAAAGTCAAATAAATATATAAATATATAGAGGGGGGTAGGTGTGGATAGGATAAATGAGCATACCAGCATATTGACTTTTGAAGAGCAGCAAGTGTGGCTTTGGAGAAGACGGCGTGATCCTCAACCTCAAGATATAACAGGTTTGGAAGTATGTTGAAGTATAAGCCTTCCTCATGGATTTCAAGTTTGCTGCTATTCCATATTCCCTTTAGTTGAGAGCACACTTTAATCGTCAGTTCTATCAGCTTAGGAAGACACTGAGTAGAGGGCAGAGAGGGGAAGAGCCATTTCAACTTCCTGCATCTCTCCACTCTGAGATGCTTAAGTCTTGGAAAGCACAATGAATTATTTGGAAAGTGATTATGCTCTTCTTCTCCTGATGACATCACTTCCTCCAACTCTTCACATTCTTCAATCTTTAGATACTCCAAACATGGTAGGCTTCTGATCACAGTGCTTGGGAATATACACTTCAATCTTCTATATTTACTCACATGTAACCACGTAAGATTTTGGAACTTGATGAAAGTGGGACCCTCCCATACAGATATGAGGTTACTTGAATCCTCCAACTGCAAGCCCTCTGCTCTTGAGATCAACAACATCCCTTTTACTTCATTTACATTTGATGAAGTTTCAACATTTGAATCTTTTGTTGAAACCTGAGCAACCACAATTTCAGTTAAAAAAAAAGACAAATTAATTCAGATCGATCAAATTATTGGTTAGTAAAATATTTTTTAAAAACAAAAAAATTGGATTTAAAAAGATAAAAATAAAATAGATACATTGTGAGATAGACAGTGATCCACCAAACTCTTTACTCATGTTATACAAATGTTTATATATCAATGTATGATTACATGCCAATTAAAATTTAAAAATTTATAATTGATTAGTAGTTTACTGTCCACACATTTATTCCATATTTTCATCCACTACGTTCTGAAAATACTCTGCTTTCAGTCAACAAGTCATGTGTTCCAATAATACAGTTGCAGCTACCAAAATGATCCTCTATCCAGTCCTTAATATAAAACATATCTAAGGAGTTGATTTTGATCCTAAATATAAGATTTATTTTCATTTTGTCAATCTTTTCCTAATTTATGCTCCCTCAATAAAAATCGAGGAGAAAAGGAGGGAATTATGGAAGATGACCAGGATGTTTTAGAAAAAATGTCATATTATCTAACTTAACTAACTTCCTAAATCTAATTGAATGTGGTAAATATGTCTCATATTAAAGACCGGAGGGAGTATATATGATTCTCATATACATATTATTCCATCCAATTTTGAAGACTCTAATGATGACCCTAATATAGAATATTCATGATATAGAATGTTCATTCATACCGATATTGTTCCCAACTGTTGAAGAGCCGATCCCAAACTTGAATCAACAAATTTGGGGCAGTTGCATATGTTGATGTCTCTCAGCTCCACCTGAATCTGCAACTCTACTTGACAAACACTCCTGAAATTTGACAAATTTCTTAGCTTTATTTTCCTCAAGCTTGAAAGCACAATTGTGTCACTGTAGTTGGCATCATCTTCATCACCATGTCCAAAAATCTCCTCCAATTCTTCACAATCGGATAAGGTTAGGGAATTCAATTTGGGAAGGTTGTTTTGGACAATAATGCTCACTGAGAATAAAAACTTCAACTTTTTAATGTTAGTTACTTCTAAGGAATGAAGATATTGAAATCTCATAACTTGTGTGGGAACAAGACCTCCTAGTATTTGTTGTTCTGCTCTCAATATTTCCGAGTCATTGGCTTCTTCTGGCTCATCATCACCAATGACTTGCCACTTGTGTTTAACTCTAGCACTTTGAATATCAATCTCTCCAACATTTAGTATAGAAAACGGAAAATTGAGAGCCTCCTTATCATTTAATTGGCTGTATTTCAACTCATACTTCCTTTTAAGCACCTGCAAATAACAGAGAAGTGAAAGGTGACGGAAATAAAATATTATAAGTTCCTTAGAAAGATCATTAAAAGAGAGAGGTCAAATTAACCTAAATCTTTACATTCTAGATATGACTTGAGATTATAATACATTTATATAGGAGTTCTTGTAATTATTTTGTCATATCAAATGTTTCTCCATGTTTCACTACATTACATGATTATTAACGATCAAGCTGTAGAAATGACATTTTTTTTATATTTGGTATTTCATTTATTGAAGGATAACAAGTTAACACATGCAGGAATATAAGATGTCTTGGTCACTTGTCTGTCTATATTTATTTATGTGATAAGCATGTTAAAATAGGAAATATATAATGCTTTATTGCATAGATGGAGAACAGTAGTTACCTCTTTAGTCCAATCAATAGCTACACTCTTAATCGGCATAAGTTTTGGACAGTCATGAACCGTAACTCTGCAAAACTCCTGTGTGTGAAACTTAAACCCTTGGCAGACATTAACAAGTCTTGGCAAGTTATCAAGTTCCATATCTTTCATGTTTATAAACGTAATCTCCCTCTCAATGTCAGTGTCATGATCTTCAATATTTGAACATTTGAAAATTTCATCTATTTGAGAACAATCTGATATTTCCAGAGTGCTTAGTTGTGGAAGCATTGAGGGAGTGGCACTGATCATGAAAGATAAAACGAATTTAAGCTTGTTGCATTTAAAGATTTCCACGCTCTTCAATTTCAGGAGACAAGACTCCGTGATGGATGGACTCTTTTGACCCTCTTCATTCCCCGAAAAAATTGACTCCAACTCATCACAACAAGATATGGTTACAGAAGTTAACTCTGGAAAACTTTGGCAGATCTGAGCAGAAAAGACAAATTTCAACCTTGCACAGTCTTTTAAAGTTAATTCTTTAAGGTATTGAAATTTTGCAATTAGTTCTCCAACCCCAGTCTGATAGTGAAAAATGGATTCCGCTTTACAATTATGAAGTATAATCCCTTCTATAGATACCAATGGCCTGTATTCATCATTCCTCAATTGATGGCCCTTAAGTTCCTGTAATTCCTTTGTGAAAGGGAAGGGGAAAAAAGGAAAACCATTAACATATTTCCTAAAAAATATGACTTGGTATTAATTAAAATTTGGCGAATTAGCATAAAGTCCTAAAGAAGAGACTTGATTATCAAAAATTCTCAACAAGTAAGGAGTTGATATTTCTTACAATGAAACTTGTCATTGCATGTTCGTGAGAAGTCATTCGGATTTATCGGTAATTAAGTTCATTTCTTGGGACCTCGTAATAATTTCCTCTTAAAATTTTATATGCACATGTAGTATTCTTGCATAGACATAATAAAAAGGGAAAAAGACACTTAAATACCAATTGAACTTCAAAATCTCAAATTAGTTTTTTCACAAAAAAGAGTAATGGAATTGACAAAAAGAGTATAGCAATTGACAACTCAGTTTTTTGGAAAATCACTGATTTAACATTTTGAAGTTCAAATGGTATTTAAGTGTCTTTTTTCCTAATAAAAAAAGAAATTGATAGTTTAAGGAATGATGAAAATTGTAACCAAAAAGGGAAGAAATGAAAACGAAAATCATTAACATTTTTCATAAAAACACACAAAAAAATCAGCCATATTCATATATAAGAAAATGGAGTTCCCAATGAAGTCAAGGGAAAATTATGATTAGGAGCGCAGAAGAGTCAGTATTTAATGTATTTATTAAGGTGAATGATGAATAAATTAAATGACTAAAATATGAAAATAACAAAATGTAATTTCTGCACCGAATGTAATTATTAAGGCCATGAAGTATGACGATAAATTGTGGCACACAAAATGAGAACAGAGAATGTAAGGCAAGATGGATAGCCCAACTTCTATTAAGGTGCATTTTTTAATAAAAACATATGTTAGGAATTTTTTTTTAAATAACAAAATGTGAATAAATTAATTGACTGAATCATCTATCAATATGTACTAACATAAACACTATTTGCTATTTAACGCATTTTAATTATTTTAATCACGTGAACAAAGTAATTTTTTATGTAAAAAAATAATATTTTTAATATGTTTTCTTTATGCAAATCAAATTAAATGATAGGAGAGTAAATGCGTACCATATTTGGACAATCCCTCCAATCTATTGTCTTTATAGATGGCCAACTTGTATGATACCTCTCTGAGCAAATTCCAACTAGACTTGGAAGATTTTGCAGCTCAAGATGTTCTAAATGAGGAAGCACTAACTGAGTTTTATCTTGATCATGAACGGGTTGTTCTTCACCAGCATTTTCACTGAACATAAATTTCATCTGAGGAGCATCTTTTATGGATAGGCTTTGCAATTTCGGGAACCTCACATTCTCCCATGCATCCCCACCAACCTCTCCCTCTAATACGTGCTTCAATTCACTGCAATGTTCTATTTCGAGTGTCTCTAAGGATAACAGAGTGCAAGCAGTAGAGACAGGAAAGAGAAATGTCAACATCGGACAATCATAAATTCGGAGAAACTTAAGATTGCCTAAATTGCAATCAGTAGGGAATATGTGGAGTAATTGAGGGCAACCAAATATCGTTAGTCTTTCCAGCTTTTGGAACCAGGTAAAAGGAGAATGACCACGACATAGTTGTTTAAGATTATCCATACCTCTTAGCACTAACTCTTCCAATCTTGGCACAATTGTATCTCCATGGGGAGTAGTTTCATCCATAATGCATTCTATCTTCGAACACCTTTCAAGAGTGAGTTTAGCTAACTCATTCATGCCTCCTACAGCTTGGACAATATTAGTCATGAAACTATTACGGCCTACTTCAAGCTCATAAAATTCAATTGCAGTTGCTCTTTGCGCAAGGTCCTTGATTATTACACCTAACATAGAGATGTTTAATTGTCCCAAACGTAAAGATCTTGTGCCTTCATTCTGAAATTTCAAGCCTTCACCATACTCCCCAATTTCTAAATTATACCTTCTCAATTTCATCATAGTTGTGGGGCCTATAAGGTATTCATAGCAACTTGCTTTTTTTGAGTGTGGACAATGTTTGGGTACATACAACTCTTCTAACTGTGAACACATTCCTATTACTTTATAACAACATTCTTCTATTGTACAATTTGACAAATCTAACAACTTCAGCTTGTTCATTTTTTCAATTCCATTTGGCACTCTTTCAAATTTACTACTTCGCAAGTCAAGAATTTCGAGTCTTGTAAGGCTTACCACAAAAGAGATGTCACCCAAATCCCAACGTTGCAAGCGCAAAGTTCGAAGATTAGACATGTGCTGCATTGGTTGAGGATGTAGTTCAGTCCTAAAATAATACATCTGCATAATAATCAAAGCCTTGAGTTGTTTGGCGCCTTCAAGTGATGCATGTGATATATCCAAGTGTTCTCTTGAACATAACAATAGAAACTCAAGCTTCGGAGCATCCAATTGAGAAGGAAATTGAAGCAATTTATCGTTATCATACCATAAAGATACGGCAAAGCAATTTTTTACTGCTTCACTAGCAATCAAATTGTTCAATCCTTTTGCACAGTCTACCATAATGGTACGATTCTCTTCAGGTGCTATCCATAAAGCTACATCACGAACCATGTCATGCATTTTCACACATTTTTGATTCGCGAAGTTGACAGAATACATCAACAATGAAGAGTCAATAAGAATATTTATAGCTGCAAGAACTTGGCTCCTTGCTATTTCAAATGAGTCAGCATCTTCACATAGGCCCAACCCAACTCCGTATCTGAAAAGATCTTCAATGATAATTTCATGATCTTCGGGAAACATAGCGCACATCAAGAACAACAATTTGGCTTCTACCATTCTCAAGTAATCATAGCTTAACTTGAGACAAGTGAAAGCCTTATCCTCATTAACTGGTTTTGAATGTTTTAACCTGTGCAATACTACATTCATCTCATCAAGGCCTTTTCTTCTTAAGCACCTGCCTATGGCAACAATTGCAATGGGTAGTCCCTTACATTCTGTAACAACATCTTGAGCCACTTTTATAGCACCATCATCTACTTTGGCATGAGTTTGAAATAGATCCCACGCTTCACCTTCTGTTAGTAGACCCAATGGAATAGTTTTTTGGCAATCCATCAAAGTACATACATCTTGACGACGTGTGGTGAGAAGAACTTTGCAGTTTCTTGGACCTTTATCCCCAAAGGGATTCCCTATATCCTCAAGGTTCAGCGTATCCCATACATCATCCAGTATAATCAGAATTTGTTCCTCTGGATTTTGTAATTTCATTGCAATTCTTCTTGCCCTTCCTACTTCAGTTTCTTCCTCCAACTTGATTCCCAACATGTCTGCAATTTCACCTTGAATCTTCCTAATATTTGGAGTTTGGGAAACTGTTGTAATTATGACTCGATAAAATAGCTTTGATTCTTTGGCTTTCTTTCCTACTTCCTTCACCAACGTGGTTTTGCCTGAACCACCCATACCCCACAACCCAATCATATAGCTATCATCTTCTTGCAATGCCGCCCATAGTTCATCATATGCCCTTTTTGTTGACTCGAAGAATGTAAAATCTTTAGAAGAGTGATATTCTATATCTGGAACAATAATAGGATGGGAAAATGGATTGAAGCAATCACTCTTTGTATTCAGATCAATCATCCTCTGGGTCCTCTTAGCCAACTTTTTGCAGAGACAATATCTCTTCCAAGTAGGACACCACTTATGAAGGCAGCCATTATCGGCCCCTAGTTCATCCTCCAAGTTCTCCACCTCTGCTGTGAGGCTCTTCACATCATTCTTCCACTTGTTAACCTCATCATCAATCCTCTCAATCCTGTTGATGGCCTCTTGAACACGCTCTTGCACCCTCCCTTGCTTGAGTATCAACTCCTCCTTTCTGATCTCAACATTTCTTGTGATTTTGCCAACACAAAACAAATATTGCAGCTGTCGTAAAGTTGGATCCACCAAATATTCAGCAAGTTTTGCTGCTACCGACACTCCCACCTCTTCCATCTAATTTAATAGTAGCAAGAGAGCCATTCATCATCGTCATTGTCAAATGATAAACTCAAAATTTTCGTTTTGAATAATTGAGGCATCTTACGTACTAAATCATTCATGAGGATATCATCAAGATGCAAAGAATGATTTATATTCTATCCAGAAAAAAATAAGAAAGATCAATTGTTTTGGCTCAGCTTTCTTACTCCAGTATCTTGTTTTCCTCCCAGCTAAGTTCAGATACTGGAGTAACAAAATTTAGTGTTTTCTGATTCTATTTTTCTAGTAGATCGACGCAAAGGTGAAAGAAAGAAGAAAAAAATGAAGTCTGCAAATGAGAGCAGCAATTATTAGCACCTAAGAAGCTACTCATACTATATCACAGATAGATGCTCATGTATGGAAAAACAAATAGAACAATGATATGAAAAAACGGAAAAAGAAACATGTGAAAGAATAAAGAGGGGGAAATTAGACTCTGCTTCAGGAGGACAAGGATATTGCTTCATACCTGTGATGAGCTTGCAGTTTCAATGTTGGGTTGTAGATTTTCAAGAGTGAGAAAAACAGATTTGCAGTGCGATGAACAGATGTTGAGAGAAATTGAATCGTTGAAAAGTTGAGACTTGCAAGTTGGGAGTCACAGTCCGTAGACGCTTCAGGTTTTGTTCTTTTTTTCATTTCATTGGATCCCCAAAACATGTGGTCTATATTCCAACATCCAAAGCAGGAATCTTATTATTTTTACTTTTCTTAAAGCTTAAATTATTTGAAATTTTAGAATTCTTATTTTTCTTTAATTTATCTGAAAAATTAATTATTTTTTATAAGGGACACCAAAGCGCGTGAGCGAGAGGGAGAGAATTCCCTAGTAATTTACAAATCAAATTTAATAATTTATGTTCCAAGTCATACTTTCATGACAAGTTGAGCTATGTTATTTAAACCAAATATATAAGATTTGTACAAAAAGTAATTTTTTATGACTTCTATTTAATTTATTTATGGTTTCATTGTTAAATGGATTTTATGAATATCAATGAGAAGACACTATTACTGATAAAAATATAAAATTGTCACCAGAATGAACTAAAAAACCAGATATGATTAAGATATGAAAACTTAACTTTAATTGAGAAAATCATTTTCCAAAAAAATCTTTTAATTTTAATTATTATGTTATAAATCTCTTAACTGCTTTCAATGAACATTTCTAGACTATAAAATATATCTTTGTAACTTTACAATCTTTTAATTCTAGATATTGATTTGATTCTTTAGCATCATTCTTTTAATCAACTACTATATTTAATCTTTGCAAACTTCTCTAAATTTTATAATCATCAAAACATCAGAATATGACATTTCTGTTTTCTTTTTATATATGAAAAACCTTGATGCAATAAATTAGTACTAGAGAGTCTTGCTCCCCCTTAATATATGCATCATTACTATTGAATGGTGCATTTTCCTCTACTTTTTTACTCTTTCAAATTTAAATTTAATGCTTTTTGGTATATTTTCTTTTGATCCAGTATCTATCTGGATTAGTGGTGGGAATAACAAATTTTTGATGAAATTATTTTATAAAAAAGATTTTTTTGATCATGATTTATAAAATTGATTTACAATTATCAATTATTATTAGAAGATCCTTTGAATAGCTCAAGGTAAAGTTAGTAGTTCAAAACTTTAATTTAGCAATAAGAGGGAATATGTTTGAATTTTTTTAACAAAATCAAGATTTTACCATATATAATTGATTATAAATTTAATTCAAATAGGTGCTAATTATAAGAGTCAAAATCAGACTAATTTTCTTAAAAAAAATATTCAAACACCTTTGCACATATCAAAATCAAATCAATTATAAGGTGTGTTTGGGATAACATTTGGAGACCCGAACGGGATAACGTTTGGAGACCCGAACATGTATCCCAACACCTAAAAGCCACTTTTTGGCATTTTGTGGTATTGGGATGAGTTTTTTTTTTCTTTTTTTTCAATTGAACTTTTAAAGAAAAAGTTACTTTAAACTTAGTACTTATTTAAACTAGCGATTGGAGCCTTCAAAAGTAGTTTTTTAATTATAATTTACAGTATAAGAGATAAGTATATAAAAGAAATTTTGTTTCAATTTACGTGAATAAGTATTTTTGAGGATCCCAAAAGTGATTCCAAACAAGCAATAAGTCAAAATTTCATGATTTTCTGTTGTAGAGAGAGAGAGAGAGGGGAAATTTATATCATGAAGAGAGAATAAATTAAATACCTCATGAAGAAAAGGTAACGGGTCCCACCTTCTTTTATTAAAATAACATTCTTATCCCTATTACAAATAAACTTGTGGATGAAAATTTTGGTCCTAATTATATAAGTCTATTAAAAAGTTAATAATGATTGTTTTCAATGTTATCCTTATATATGAAAGTATCCAAAGAAAAAAATAAATAATAAATTTAAGAAAAATCAGAAAAAATTCCATCATTAGAAATTTAATTGGCATGAATAACTTAATAAGTTTATATATATATAAAGAATGACAGTACTCAAAGAATTACAGTACTCAAATTAAAGTCATTCTCATTAATTAAATTTTTAAAGGGGCTAAGGACTTTTCTCAATTTTTCCAAAAATTTAAGTAATTTATTATTTTCAAAATTTTCCCAATGATACATTAACTATTTTTTATTAAATTCATATTATTTTCATTCATTTTACACCCATATTTACTTTTGTATTAATCATCCAAACAAGTTTCAATTTATCAAATTGACTTTTTCAAAAATTAATCTAAACATAAATTACATTACATAATTTAAATTTTACCATATCTTATGTTTACAAAAATCATATTTAAAAAAAAATCACTTCTGTGACCAATCAAATACACCGGCATGGGATGCTTAAAAAAGCCTAAATAAGCCCTAGAAGTAGACCTAAGTGAGGCCTACTGCTAAAAAGAAAAGATAAAATTTTCATTTTGATTAATTTTTCATTAATTTGTTAGTAACACGTTATTGTCAATGCTTAGGATTTTCCAAGAAATAAATAGCTAGTTAGATAAATTTTTATTAGTGTTAGCTAAATAATTTTGGGGCTTTTAATCTTCAACATAAATAAAAATCTCTTTTAATCAAAACTGAAGGTGAGAACAGATCATCTATTAATTACTCTAAAAAAAAAAGGTTTGCGCAAATCAATACTAAAATAAAACTATGAATGATTTTGCTTTCTAAAATGTGAAATGAAATTATTAAAAACGTTGGTGAAATGCGTTTGGGGACATGATGATGATGATGTCGTCCCCATCACTTCCTTTCCAGCTAGGCTTCTTTGGACTATATCCAAAAGTTAAAGCGTAAAAAAACTTTTGAAAAAAACTTAAAAAAATATAAAATTAAAAATTAAAAAGTGTTCCAAATATTCATAATATCAAAAAGGTATTAGTGTTTAATTTATCATTTTTAAAATTAAAAAGAAATGATAAAATTATCCCTCTAAGTTGAAAATTAAGAACAAATAAAAATGTGTGATTTCATAAGTTTAGATAAGTTTCACAATTTTTTATAAAAATTTCACAAATTGCAAATCAAAATTCATAAGATCTGATAAGGACTTCATAAGTTCTTAAAAATGTTTCACAACTTTCTTAAAGAATTTCACAAGTTACAAATTTAAATTCACAAAATCTAATAAATGTTTTACAAATTCATATCAATTTTTCACAAGTTCTCAAAATAATTTCACAACTTCCTGAAAAAATTTCTCAAGTTGCAAATTTCGATTCACAATATTTTATAAGAATTTCACAAGTTCAAGTAACGTTTTTACAAATTCTTAAGAGAATTTCACAACTTCCTTAAAGAATCTCACAAGTTGTAAATCAAAATTTATAAGATATGATAAGGGTTTTACAGATTATGGTGAAGATTTCACAAGTTTGGATAAGGTTTTTACAATTAATTTTATCAAAGTGAAAATTAAACTCCAAGGGACAATTCTATTATTTCCTTTTAATTTTAAAAATGACGAATCAGGTCCAAACACTTTTTGGTAACACAAATACTTGGAACACCTTTTTATCTTTTGACATTTTTAAAGTTCTTTTTAAGGGATTTTCCCCCAAGAAAAAGATTTACTTTTCTTAATTAAGCTACAATTATTTGATGACATTTTAAAATTTCCATCATTTGATTCCTATTTTACTTTAACTTGCTTATTTTCATGAGTATTTGCAAAAAATGATGCCCCTCCTACTTGCTTTTCAGGGAGGGTGCCTTTGGAGTTTGGAGCATATTCATAAATTAAAAGTAAGGTTAATGTGCAAATTCATCCTGAAAGTATTTGCTAAGTCTTTATATTGCCTTGAAAGTTTTTTTTTTGGTCTCAATATTACCCGAAAATCTTAAAATGTATCTATGTCACCTTTGAGTTAATAGGGGTTAAATTTGACCCCCTGTTTTTACTAAGACTCCCACGTGGCACTTTCATATGGCACTTAATGGTCTAACTAATCACCACATCAACATTTTTATCCCTTCCCTCTCTCCCTCTCTGATTTTCTCTCTCCTTAATTCAATGTAGCTTTCTTGATAAAAAAAAAAAAACACTCTCTCTCCCTCTCTTGTGACATAGTAGCTTACTAGCTCTATTCCCCCCTTCTCATCCCCCTTGAAATTTCCTCTAAACTGGTGACTGTTATCTTTATCGGTGAATAAGCTAGTGAGTTGTAACCATGTCCGACTTCGTCAGCCCAACAAATATATGTTGTGCTGTGAGAGGCAGAGGTAGAGAGAGTGGGAACTGGTTTCCATACTAAGCAAAAAAGCTTGGTAAGAGAAGCTCATCATGTTTAAACTATCAGATCTGATTTGGATAGCACAAGTCTGATTTTTTAAAAGTCTATTTTAAAAAAAATTAATGGGTATAAAATCTAAAATAAAGATGATTTCTTAACTATCATTCTTTTAAAAAATATTTTTTATTTAAAAAATCATCATTTTAAAAAACTCATATCTGGACCGTTCAAAGTCATATCTAAATGGTTCAGATCTGATGAGCTCTCCCTACTAAGCTTGGGTAAATCGCTTTCAGAGAGAGAGAGCCAGCAGTGTTTTTTTCTAGAAACCTATAAGTTGAGGTGGCTATGAGTTGGATCATTAAGTGCCACGTAAGAATGTCACGTGAGAGTCTTAGTCAAAGAAAATGATGCTACGTTTTAAGACTTCTGTGGTAATATTGAAACAAAAAAACTTTCTGTGCCACATTGAGACTTCACAAATACTTCTGGAGCTAATTTACATCTTAACTCATTAAAGTAAAATATGAATCTTACTCTTATTTTTCACTTTTCTAAGCTAAAATTATTTGATATTTCAGAATTCTTTTATTTCCTTTAATTTATTGAATAATTAATTATATTTTATATCATTCTCAAAAGTGACACCAAAGCATACGTGTAATACATACTCTCTTTTATTTAAAACTCATGAATTATTATGAGATTCTCATACAAAGGTGAATGATAAATCAATACGGATACTAGCATCTTGGTAGCACCCTCTTATACCACCGCTCTCTGATAATTCTGATACTAACGTTCAGGCATTGATACCCTTATCTGGTGTACCAATCTTATCTTTACATATGCCATTATTAAAAATTTCTTAGGATTTCGATAAAATAACTTGTATTCTGATACCACTTCATACTATTATTACTACTATTATCATTAGTATAGAATCTATTAAGCTTATAACCAGACATACAATGTATTTAGTCTCACATACAACATATCAAAAATAGTTACAGACAGTCATCAAAATAACTTTGTCACTTTATCTACAACCCTCACTCATTAGTGCTTACCTCTTTGCCCTTCGTGCCACTGGTCTTTGCTATATAATAAATTTTGGAAAGAATGAGATTTGAGAGAATTTCAGTAGTAACTTATATTCAATCATATAAAATACAATCAAATAAAACATGTCATATGAACCATCACAAACAAGGAGCATATCAAGAGCATTAGCATCGCATTATGCAACTCGGCATATAAGCAACTCATACCACAATGCTTGGTAACAAACACGAGTATCCACCCGCTATATGCTCTAATGCCAAGGGTATTCACCCGGAAAACTCCTATGCTCAAACACAATCATATGAATGGTAAAACATACATGCAATTCATTACATAGTATACGAGAGAAAGAGTTACTACCTGAACACATATCCAATCACTCATTCATAGTTATTAATCTCTTGACTGGTCTGGACAAAAAGCCCTATAAGTTAGAATCCATGGCGAATGTGTCATTACCTGGTTAACGTCTTCAAAGTCTAGTACATTAAGTTAAATGGAAATAAATAAGGTCCACTTGGCTTCTAGTACATACCTTTATCTTTTGAAATCAAACTTCACTTAATTGACCTTAAACTCTTCAACTGCGTAGGTCAACTCAACTTGGCAATTTTGGCTCCCAATTTTGAAAATTCATAACTTAATCTAGAAAACTTCAAATGGGGTGGTTCAAAGTCCTATGGAAAGATCTTTAAATGAAATTTCAAGAAAAAATATGATCAATGTAATCACAGGGTCAAGACCTTAAGAATCCATGACCAACACTACTACTTCAAAATATATTCCACTGTTTGCACCTCAATTTTAACAGGCTATGACTCTCAATTGACAGAGCCAAATGGCATATATTATATATCATTGGAAAGCCTAGGGTATCTACTACAACCCTATAAAATATTATAGTCATTGGACAAGGTTTGACCATTCAAAAACACCTCACAAAGCAAACTTCCACGAATCTGACATATTCAACATCAACACTTTGAATTCCAAAATTACGGTTTCTAACCAATCATCTAAAAATCATATCCACATACTATCCCTACACAATTTCAGCTTTAGAATCCATTTCTAACATTAAATTGATCAAAATCTAGCTCCAACCTCAAGAACAAGGGTTGGTTAAATCTAACCCTTAAGGACATAAGTTGAGTTCTTGCAATTTCAATCTCAAAACACATGATTAACCATCATTAACCCTCAATTAACATCATGCTCATCATCAAACACCCATTAAGGCTCAAAACCCCCCTCTTAGATGAAACCCTAGGGGTCCTCTAATCTAAAAAATATTCAGCATAACATCAAAATGTTATACTTAAATCGAAGCTTATGATTACCTCTATGTAATTATCCGATCGGTTCTCGATTCAGGCAGTACTTCCACCGACAAGGTGTCACCAAAAACCTCTGATAAAAAATCTAAAATCGTAGAAATGTTGCTCTCGATGAGTAAAAGAAGATTAATGAAAGCTTCAGAGGCCAAAAACATGATATCAAGCTTCAAATCGTTGTAGACCTCAAGAACATGAAAACTTCTCTCTTCTTTCTTTTTCTTGGGATTTTCTAATTTCCCCATATTTTCTACAGTGGCTGCACGTTTTTGAGGGATGAGGGAGTGTTTAAAAAGGATAAAATATCTTATGTCACATGTCTTAAAAAGTTAGGGTGTTGGATGCTCTTTTTTGGAAATTACAGGGTAACAAATGATCTTGTGTATCCGATGCTCTATCTTTACACTCGAGGGTACCCAGTGCACCTCTTAAAATCTGTATTCCCTTCCATTCTCTTATGGTTGGACGAATTCATTGGTTAAGGGAGAGGGAGTCTGCTGAATTCATCTGGCTTCCGGTACCGTAATTGAGAAAATCAAGTATATAGTCGAACTAGGGACCAGTGGGTTACATTGGCTTTTTCACCTATATCGGATGTCCAACAACAGGTGCCGACGTGTGATTGGCTAATCAAGGAAGAAAGTTAAAAAGCTACTTTAATAAAACTCTTTTTGATATAAGGGAGTTGGTTTTGCGACACATGTCACCCTTTCCCCTAATTGTTGCCATGTGTCTTGGAGACTGCTCGGAGGGTGCCATATATCCCTAGAGACCATAAAATTTTACAACATATATGCCTGGATGTCTCAGAGAACTAACAACAAGCCAGTGTCTCTTAAAAAACGCAGGGTATATGTAAATACTATGTGCACACCTACACGGGCATATTTTATCCGACTAATTAGTCACATATGTTTATATCTTCAAGAATGCGCTACATAAGCCTTTGGGTGCCACCAAAATGGCGTCAAGTGTGCCAAAGTGCCCATACACTGACATCTTTTATCCAACTACTTATATGCACTGAGCCTCATGTAATTTGGAGACTCATTCTCCACTTAGAGGACTGAATCATATAGTCCTATGAAACTCATTCTATCTTTGGGACTCTTATTAATTGGGCTTAGTAGCCTTTTTGACTTATGCTTACTTTTAAGTTTCTAGACCCAAAATTTGCGATATTACAACACGTGTGAGAGGGAGAGAATTCTCTAATAATTGACAAATCAAATTTAATAATTTATGTTCCAAATCAAACTTTCTTAACAAGTTGAGCTATGTTATGTATAAGTCAATTGTATTACGTGCAAATAATTTGTTTTTTGCTTTCTAAAATATGAAATCAAAGTAATTTTATATGACTTAGCTTGTATTTAATTTATTTTTACATGAAATCTGTAAGTAATTTCTCTAGAAATAATAGGGGAAAAAGCAAGATAGAAAAGGAAACAAAAAAACCTAACAAAATATTTGTTGAAGTGGTAAGGGGCCTCACCCCGTAAAAAAGAGAATACAAATTCGAATATAAGAATGCGTATTTGTTGGGAGATGTAAGAACTTTGCCTTTTAAACATCAAGAGAGAAACCTTTGATCATAAAAAGTCAAAAGGAGAAGATGAGAAATGGAAGATAATTGGCTTTAAAAAGATAAAAAATACATATACTCATTTATCGACATTAGTTTCATTCTTAAGTGGATTTCAGAACATCAACGAAAAGACTCGCTTATTGACAAAAAAACAAAATTGTCACTGAATGAATTTGAAAACCAGATGTGATTTAAGTTATGAAAAATTAACTTTAAGAAAATCATTTTTCAAAAAATATTATAGATTTAATTATTCTATTATAAATCTCTTGACTACTTCCAATGAAAATTTCTAGACTATAAAATATATTTTTTAAATAAACTTCTCTTAATTGTTCATTGATTTGATTCTTTTGCCTTATTCTTTTAATCAACTATATGTTATTATCTTTGCAAAACAATCTTCTCTGGATTTTATAATCATCAAAACATGAGAATTTGACATTTCTATTCTTTTTTTTTTTTATGGAAAAACCTTGATGCAATAAATTAACACTAGAGAGACTTGCTCCCCCTAATATGTGCACCAACATAGGAATGTGAACGAATTAGAGTTAAATCAGAAAGAATATCCATCAAAACATTAAATTGAAATATATTAACACATTGAGGTATACGCAAGTTCATTCATAAGTTCAATTTCAAAAGCAAAAGCATAAGTCATATACTCCCTCTGGTATTTAATAATGAAAATATTTAGGGTATTGATTTTAGTCCTAAATATAAAACATATTTTTTATATTTGTCGACTTTTTTTCATTTACTCCTATTAATGTTCTATCCATAATAATTAAGGATGAAAGGGAATGTAGGAATTACAGAAGATAATTATGATGTTTTAGAAAATACATATCATATTAACTAACTTCATTAATTTTCTTAATCTAATCAAATTAGATAAATATATCATACTTTAAGGATCAGAGGGAGCATCTCAAGATTATAAATTGAAATAATTGAATAATGATAAGTATATAAAAGTATTTTGTAATTATATTAGTGTAGATTTTAATACACACACACATAGAGATAATTAAACTTAGAAATATTTTATACTTATTTAATTATCTTTCATATATTTTTCTTCCTTTAAATTAATTATAAGAAAAAAATAAATTTTAATATAAAATCTACTCATGTCTTTTTATTTGTAGGAGATTATAAGATAGAAGAAGATATCAACAAAAAAATAAAAATGTGCACGAACGCAAATCAGCAAATAATATGTGAAGAAAAGAAAAAAATTATAAGAAGCAAATCTCAATGAGCCAGCATCAATATATATACATCATATTAGTATTAAAAAAAAAACAGAGATATCGTTTTGGATCAAGAAGATGGAACGTGGGATTTAAGAAGATGTTTGAAATAGCGATAGGAACTTCCAATCGTGCTTTTCAATCATGATTTACAGTATACGAGGTAGCTTTTACGATCTACGAAGTAGCTTTTACGGTCTACTAGGTAAATATGTGAAGGAGTTTTATCTCAATCTACGTAAATCGGACTTATGTATAAACATAAGCCCAACCAAACATCCTCTAAATTTTGAATGAATTTAAAACCCCAATATCACACTAGAAAGGTCTGGATGGACGAGTCAATTTCATTCATCAAAGCCATGTATACTAGAGGGCTAAAACAACAAACCATTTCTCTCTAGAATAATTTATAGTATGTGGACTCTTTCACCCCGTCAACATAGAACTTGAGATCACCTCAACCAGACAACATAGTCATTTATCCTCATGTTTTGCTTTCTTTCCTATTCAAAAGTGTGCATAGTTCAAAAATCTCCTTATAATTAATTAGCAGTAGTTCTTATGAAGGAAGCATGGGATATTTATCAACATTTAGAAGACATGTAAGGAAACCCAAGAACCAATGGATCAATCTCATGAAATAACATTATAATCTCAACATCTGTGAGTAAATAGAATTACTTCATGATAGGAACAATAATAATATCTGAACCCTAATGGATGTAGAGAAAATTAGGAGAGAGAAAAAAATACTAGGATAGAAAACTCTCAAGATTTTACCATTTTTAAAAGTTTTCCTTTCTAGTATTCATCCTCCCTATTTTTCCTTCACTTTTCTCTCTATTCAAACATCGCCTAAAACTCTCAAAGCATGCGATTCTCACAATGTCATTGCTCAACCGTATTTTGTATTTGTAATTTGTATTGCATCTGGCCATTCACGCCTGCATGCCTACTTGTCACAGTAAGTACTATTCTTGATAGCTATTCTAACAATATAGAATTATTAGTTGAGAGAACTCATGATACTTTCTCATATATTAAAATGCAAGGTTTACAGTGCATTATATAGGCCAGCAATGAGAGTAATCAGTGCTGGACTATAATAAGCCATAATGAGATTATTACAATCAATTACAAAAGAAATCATAATCTTTCCTAATTTAGGTGCACTAGAATCAGGGATATCAAAGAGGGATATAATAGGGCTTAAATTATGGGATTATAATCATGTATTGATTTCTAACACTCCCCTTCAAGCTAGAGAGTATATGTCAACCATTCCCAGCTTGCATCGAAATCCTTCAAATGTAGCCCTGCCTAGCGGTTTTGTCATAACATCTGCAATCTGATCTGTAGATCGTATATAGGATAGGTTCATGATGCATGCTTCAACTTTCTCTTTAATAAAGTGCCTGTCTATCTCAACATGTTTTGTTCGATCATGATAAACATGGTTTCTTGTCATCTCAATGATGGCTTTGTTGTCGCACCAAACTTGTATAGGGCCCTCATATGGAATTCCTAATTCTTTTAGTAGCCTGATAACCCAGAGTCCTTCACATGTTCCATCATTTACAACTCTTAGTTCTACTTCTGCACTACTCTTTGATACTACAGTTTGTTTCTTGCTTCTCCATGTTACCAGATTTCCCCATACATACGTACAGTATCCTGAAGTTGACCTTATAGTTTCCCTGTCTCTTGCATGGTCTGCATTGGTGTAGATCTCTAGGTTCCTAGCTGTGCCCTTTTTGAAGAAAATTCCTCTTCCTGGACTGAGTTTCAGATAACTCAAGATTCTATATACCGCTGCCATGTGTTCTTCCTGTGGTTGATGCATGAACTGACTTACCACCCCAACGGCATAGCTGATATATGGTCGTGTGTGGGTTAGGTATATCAGCTTTCCTACAAGTCACCTGTATTGTTCAGAGTTAACTGGGACACCATTCTCTTTGATTTCTAGATGGCAGCCTTCTTCCATCGGTGTTCCTTCAGGTTGTGCCCCTAACATTCCTGTCTCATGCAATAGGTCTAGGGTATACTTCCGTTGTGATACATTGATGCCCCTCTTTATTCTTGCCACTCACATTCCCAAGAAGTATCTCATTTGGCCAAGATCCTTAACCTGGAATTCAGTGGATAAATCCTTCTTCAATTGAGCAATAGAGCCTTCATCATTTTCGGTAATGACTATATCATCCACGTAGACGATCAAGATAGTAATTCTTCAATCATCATGTTTGATAAACAATGTGTCGTTTGCTTGCCCCTGGTTGTACCCAAGTTTTTTTATTGCTTTGTTGAATCGGCCAAACCACGCCTTTGGGGATTTTTTTAGTCCATACAGTGACTTGTTAAGTTTACAGATTGAGCAGTTTGGAGCTAGGACTCCATCTGGAACCTCCATATAGACCTCTTCCTCTAAGTCACCATTTAGCAATGCGTTCTTTATGTCTAGTTGATGTAGTGACCAATCCAAGTTAGCTGCAATTGACAATAGTACTTGGATTGTATTAAATTTAGCTACTGGAGCAAAGGTCTCCTGGTAATCAATTCCATAGGTCTGCGTGTATCCTTTCGCAACTAGTCTTGCTTTGTACTTATTAATGCTACCATCAGGATTAAACTTTGGGTTAAAGATCCATTTACATCCCATAAGCTTCTTTCCCGGAGGATAGGATATGATTTCCTATGTTTTATTTTCTTCAAGTGCCTTTAACTCCTCTTTTGCAGCTTGTTTCCACTTTGGATAAGCCATAGCTTGTTGGAAGGTGCTAGGGATTTCAATCTGTGCACTGTTTACAACAAAACTCTGCATCTTGGCAGATAGGTTACCATATGAAACAAACCGTTGAACCGAATGTTGAGTACAAGACCTTACTCCTTTTCTTAGTGCAATAGGCCAGCCCATCTCTTCAGGATCTATTCTCGAGTTAGATTCATGGTCGTTCCTTAAAGTGGGATTGACGTTTCTCTCTGCCTCTTGAGATTGTTGCTTGGTATCTCCTTCTAATCCATCTACATCCATTCCAATCATGATCTCACCCTGCGTTTCTAGTTCATTTGGGTTGATATTAGGAGATATAGAGGATAAGGTATCAGGGGTTGGTGGCAAGGCATCATTGGCTTCAAGAAAGTTAGGTAGGATATTAGTGGTTTATGGGGCAATGGGTAGGTCATCGGTGGTTTTGGAAGTTGGTTCATGTGAAATTAGCCATTCAATGTCTGAGTACTCCCCTTGAATGGGTAATTTAGAATAATAAGCACCCTCCTCATAGAACACAGTATCTTTGGAGACATACAGCTTCTTTGAGGCCGGACAATAACATTTGTACCCTTTTTGTGTAGAGGAGTATCCAAGGAAGATGCATTTTTGGGAACGGACATCAAACTTACTTCCATCAGGGGTATGGACAAAGACAACACAGCCGAACACTTTTTGAGGTAATGGGTTTATAAGAGGGCAATTGGGAAAAGAGGTAAGGAGTGTCTGGACAGGAGTGGCATAATTGAGGACTTTGGAGGGTAATCGGTTGATGAGGTAGGTGGCAGTTAGGACTGCATCTCCCCAGAAGGTCGTGGGTACATTTCTTTCCAATAGCAAAGTCCGGGCTACCTCCAAGAGGTGATGATTCTTTCGTTCAGCTACCCCATTTTGCTGAGGTGTGTAAGGACAAGAGGTTTGATGGTGAATTCCTTGCTGATCAAGAAATTCTTTAAATGTACTACTCAAGTATTTCCTACCATTGTCACTTCTGAGAACTTTGATGGAGGATTGAAATTAGTTTTTCACAAAGTTATAAAAGCTTTGGAAAATGTGAGCTACCTCAGATTTTTCTTTCATCAAGTAAACCCATGTGATTATGGTGTGATCATCAATGAACATAACGAACCACTTTTCATTTGTCCTGGTTTTTGTTCTTGCGAGGCCCTATATATCACTATGGATTAGTTGGAAAAGAGTGGTGGGTCGGTAGGACTGTTTTGGATAGGAAAATCGGGTTTGTTTAGCAAATTGACAAGTTTCACAATGAAAGGGAATATAATCTTTATTGAATAAATTTGGGAACACATGTCTCATATACTCAAAACTAGGATGTCCCGAGTGACAATGCCATAAAATTACATCTTTGTCTTGAGAACTCGAGCTAATTAGAGCTTTTCGTGCATTCCAAATTGCTTTATTTTCCTTCTCCGATCTCTCCAGGTAGAAAAGTCCATCCCACTCTTTAGAAGTCCCAATCATCTTCCCCGAGTTTAAATCCTGAAACAGACATACACCATCATCAAATATCACGCGGCATACATGTCCTTTTGTTAACTTGCTTATATATATTAAATTGCATGTAAGGGCTAGAACAAATAGAACATTGTGAAATCTTAGTGAATTGGATAGTGTAACTGTGCCAATTCCTTCAACTTTGGTGAATACCCATTAGCAACTTTGACTCGAAGGTTCTCAGGACATAGTTTAAGAGTTGTAAATAAGGTTCGATTACCAGTCATATGATCTGTGGCTCCTAAATCAACTATCCATTTATCGTTGCTAATCCGTGCAGTGTTGAGAGCTATAATATAATCACCTGATTGTACCAGGTTAACACTTGGCAAAGAGTTTGACTTATTCTGTTTCTCAAGTATTCGACGAAGCATCTATCGGCGGTGTAGTCCCCTCGCCGTCCTTCACCAGTTTCTGAAGACCGGTGTCCTTCTCTCTGTTTTCTGTCGCTGGTTCTGGCAGTGGGCCACTAGCCAAGGTTCTCTCTCACGCTTTGATACCATATTAGTTGAGAGAACTCATGATACTTTCTCATATATTAAAATACAAGGTTTACAATGCATTATATAGGCCAGCGATGAGAGTAATCAGTGCTGGACTATAATAAGCCATAATGAGATTATTACAATCAATCACAAAAGAAATCATAATCTTCCCTAATCTAGGTGCACTAGAATCAGGGATATCAAAGAGGGATATGATAGGGCTTAAATTATGGGATTATAATCATGTGCTGATTTCTAACAAGAATTAACAAAACTATTTTCAAGAATTAAAAAGAGGGGAAAGAATG
The DNA here is from genome assembly GCA_037074505.1 of Albizia julibrissin. Lineage (NCBI taxonomy): Eukaryota > Viridiplantae > Streptophyta > Magnoliopsida > Fabales > Fabaceae > Albizia > Albizia julibrissin. Next base: position 24,207,036 of record CM073484.1, read on the forward strand.
TCTCTATACTGATGGAGAGAACAAATTTGCTAATATGCATTTTGAAAGTCTTCTTACAGTTTTTTGTATGATATACTGTATAATATTCAGAGTGAGCCTTGGAGTAACAGTATATGATCAAGAGGTTATGAATAAATCTTTGAGGCAACCTCTCTGCTTGTAGGGTAAGACTGCATACACATGATCCTCCCCAAACACCACTTGATCCAAGCTTTGTGCACTAGGACACCCTTATGCTGCCTAATACTCAAGCTAATCTTGAAGCATCATATTGAAGAATTGGTTCAGCCTGAGGCAATATTCAAAAGTTCTTCCTACGTGGCTAGTTTTTCCCTAGGTTTGTTTATTGTGCTTCCACGTCTCTTTCCTTTAGAGTCTATCTTCTCCCAATCACTGAATGAAACTATTTTCACATTTCTATCATGTAGGAGCTGACGAAGACCCTCTCTGCCTTATTTTGGCAAGTTTGACAACGGCGATACCAAAACTCCTTTATTAAGGTCTCCTGATATGCTCGTAACCTGTCATGTTAATTGCCAGCCAAAATACATTACCAATCACACACATCCATATTCCATATGAAAGAAAAGCAACTTGCTTGGGACAGAGCTATTATTATATGCCCTTGCTATCAACCAGTTTTAGTACTTATCACAATGATAAGCACCAACAGTTATTCACTATGGTCAAATCTGCATAGTTCAAATAAAAATTCAACGGTCTAGATTTAAGATTTTCAACTAATGATTTTTAAATTAAAAAATAAATCATTTTTTGGCCAAATGATGGTTAAGAAATTGTTTTTACTTTAGATTTTGTACACATTAAAATAATTTTTTAAAAAAAAGCGAAAGTAAAAAAAAAATCAATATAAACCATCCAAATTAGATTCGAACAGCTTGCAACAGTGAAAAACTCTTAGTGCTCATCAATAAGCGCTACAACTAGTTCCCTTATGGACCTAGCAGCTCATTTTATAATATAACTTGGCCTACTTGCTTCATATAATTATATTTCCAGTCCTTTTAACATCAGGTAAAGGAAACATGGGTAAGACTATAACTACTTAGAACCCCAATCATCCACAGTATTTCAGACTCAAATCTTTAACACTTCTCAAGCAAAATTGTCATGTTTAGCTGTTTGTGAACACCCTAGGAACTAATAAGCTATAGTTTGGCAGGTTTTGCTAGCATCTATATTGCTGATAAGTCACTAGCTTCCTAAGAACAGCATGATTATAGAAAGCAAGCTTACAGTTTCTTCAGCACAATAAAGGTTTGTGGCAATAATTCCAGTTGGTCCTCTCTTAAGCCAACCACAAACATACAAGCCCTCCTCAAGTAACGTCGGATTCCCTAAAGCATCACTCAGCACTCGACCTTTATTATTTGGAACTATACCTGAAAATTAGCAACCACATATTGATGGGAGAAAGGAGAATAAAAATACCCAGAATATGAAAATAAAAAGGGACTTGGAATTCAGAACTTCATCATTGATCCGAACAACTCCTCTCAAGTCAGATTATAAGTTCATATGTTAGCTAGTTAATATTCTAACTAATCCAACCCTCATAACAATAACTACTAATAACCATAACAACCTGTCATCTACTTCCATAATACTCATAACACATAAAGGAGATAAGAGCAAATGCCCTGGGGAAAAGGAAGGGACTAGAGAATACACATACTTGATGACAGTATAAATAACACTGACCCCTCAAAATCTATATTAATACTGACTGCAAAAGACACTTGCAACATTTAACCTTGGGTGCCCTAAAGGCTACAAGTAATGCTTTTCATAATTTCCTAAAAATTCTAAACATATACAAGTGCATATATTTTCTTGAAGTGCCTTAAAATACCAAAGCTGCAGTAACTATGATTTTTGCAATGTATCAAAAATCAAACCAGCCATCAAACGTGTTGAAGACACTAGTTCATGGTTTAATGATTAAACCATAGTTGAACCAGTCATGATTAAACTAATATATTTTAAGTAATACGGATTAAATTAAAATATTATATAAAGACGACAAATAGAACAAAGTGGATTTTTGCCATCGAGGAGTATCCAAGCATCACTCTGCTGTCTTTCATACAACTTCTAATCAAATTGTCTATTAATAGACCACAGTGGATCAGATAACAACACTGCACAAAAGTCAGCGCAGACAACTATAAGAAAAATAAATTTGATGGGTAACAATAACATAAATTGTGTTATTTTGTTACCCTTTTTCCTTCTCCTCCTGATAAAACAAAGAACGTTTTCAGGAATTAAAAAAAATGAGAACCCACTTCCAAATTTGTTATTGATCTCCAAATATAATTTCCACAAAAACACATGATTGAGAAGAAACCTGAGATGATTCAGAGTACAACATAAAATAGGAAATTAATACAAAAAGTATGAAATGCATATTATTTGTTCACCTTCTGATTATCAAAAGGTATGCCATCAACAGGTATTGATCTGTAACCAATGCTCTTAAATACCAACCTATAAAACACCAGTATAGGCAATGGACTCAGCATTGAATCTCAACATTTTGTAAAATCACAATGGGAATAAAAATCTTTCCAGGGAGGCTGCAATCAGTCATTTATACAATTCCATCTCTACCTCTTTGCTCTTGGGAACATACGAATCAATGCCTTTGCAATTTCGAGTTTCAAAGGCATTGGCAGATAGTTTTCATGCTGAGCTCTGGTTAGAATTTTTATACACATGCAATTGCAATCTTACATGGTTTCCTGGAAAAAGAATAATACCCGCAATTTGTATCTTCAAATTGCCCAGTACCAACAGCAGTCTGTTTCCCGGGGCCAACCCCTGCAAAATGCAGTTGACAATTTGTAACACCTTATTTCCTAAAGCCTTTAGATTAGTTTAAACATATAATGGTTTCAAACCTGAGACCAAAACAATTTAAAGTTCCAATTTAAGATAGAGTTTAATCTTATATTTGTATAGGATTTTTAAAAACTTTTTAAAATAAATATGTATGGTCTAAATTTTAATTTGTAAATTCATTATCTTTATCAGTTTCAAAATCATTTATTTAAAATGCAGAGCATTTTCTATCCATAGTTGGCATAGTGATAGTTAACTTATAGGCTTTTGGATATCAGTGCGTTATCGAAAGTCCAGAGTATGGATTACAACTTATACAGTCTGCGTCGCGAGTACCAGTACTACTATCGCTACTACTACTACTTATAAATATTTTACAGTCATCCAAAATAAAATGATAACCAAATAGTCCATAATTTATTTGTTTATTCTTCGTCCGTCTATATTACATTCTTGCCCTTAGAGTTGGACGCCTTTGCTGTATATCATTTGTTGAAAAAGGGGTGAGATTCAAAAGAATCTCATTAGTACACAGATCACTCATATAATATGCAAATACTAAGCATGTAAAACAAATCATCAAATAACACAACTTACAGAAATGCAGCATATAAAAGGGCCTAACCGGTCCCTTATCTCATACTCACAGCGCTTGAGATTCACAATCTGGCTGCCCAGGGCCTCTGCCCCATACAAGATACAGTCACGGGCTTTCTGCCTCAAACCTACCTGGCTTAAGACGCCCTCGGATAACTCCCGGTGTAACTTGTACTTACGGGTCTTACCGCTTATGGACTATCTGTCCCGCACACATATACAGATGATATGGTACACATACATGGCATCACATATGATATAAGAGATAAGGTACTACCTGACAGTCTTTCCAAATTTGGTTCATGTTCTCAGTCTCTTAGGCGTCCCGGGCAAATGTCAAATCCTATAATTTATAATTTACGGACGGACGAATTATTACTTATTCCAAAATAATTTAAGACACTTTGGTAGGTTATCATTATAGCTAATACCTCAAATCCAATAGGTATTTAATGGACTCATACCAACTCTAAGTATTTAATTTGACACTTAGAGTCCCAATTATTTCAAAAATACCCTTACTTTTTATTTTTTCACTATTACTCAATTCTGTCAGAATTTTCAATAATCTTTGAAAATTCATATCTTGGCCTAGAAATATCCAATTAAGGTGGTTCCAAATTCTATGTGTCACTTATTAAGTCTAGTTTAATAGAAAAATACGTTCCACTACCACATATCCATGAATAGTTCCCAGTTTTAAATTTTTCTCACACTGCCAGAAAATCTTTCCAATTGCAATAGCTTAACTTCTAAAATTCATAACTAAATATATAGAACTCCAAATGGAATGATTCAAAATCCTATATAATAATATTTAAGTATATTTTCAGGGAAAAATATTAAAATTTATAAATTATAGCCACAAAAGTTCCAGAATTTTGTCAAACCCCATCTGTACCAGAAAACGTTCCAGATTCATCATCTAACTTTAAAAATTCATATCTCACTATTTATAAACCCAAATGATACATATTATATATCAAATTAAAGCTTACGATGTATACTTTCCTTCTGTAAACTTTCCTAATTTTCGGACCAGGTTTGGTTATCGAAATTTATTTTACAACCAATATGATTTCAGAGAAACTAACCGAACAGCAACTCCTCTTATTTTCTAAAAATTCCAGACTTATATATAATCATCCAAAAATTACAATCACATGTATTCCCACATAATTTTTCGTATAGAATTCATTGGAAACCTCAAATTTGTCAAATTATTATTCCTTCCTCATGCACTATTTAGCCCAAAACAAAACCTCACAAGACAACAATTCATTATACTAGGTTCTTATGCTTCCCAAACTACCCAAAAATAGCCTCAAATCAACTAGAAAGAGTTAAGCATATGGGAAGGAAATTCACTTATATCAAGTTATGGAATTGTGTGTGAGATTTGTAGCATCTTCCTTTCTCTTGTAGCACCGATCACTCTTATGTTTCTCTTGCTCTCTCTATCACTCTCTCTCTCTCTCTCTCTCTCTCTCTTCTTTCATTCTTAGTTGCTAGCCGATTGGGTAAGATGAGAAAGTGTGAGTGTTATATTAATTATTATTGTATTTGGGTGTTAGGTTGTGTGAACCACATGGTGTAATAATTAATATTTTATCATTAAATTAATGAAAGTGGTGAGATGAAGGAGTTTGGCAAGTGTCATGAGTGATGCGTGAGGAGTATGTAAAGCAAGGGAAATGTGTGTATTTTAATATTATATATATATATAGGTATTTTCTTATCCTATTAATTACACATACAATACCATAATTTTTCACTTTATCTAATTTAAGATCCCATATATTTCATAGGTTTCATAATTTGGCTTTCAATTCCCAAGATTAATCTCTAGCACCATTTAATTTTCTTTTCAGGAATTTAACCTATTAATAAATTTTGGGATGTTACACAATTAACAGTAATTCTTAGCACAAGAAAAGGTTATTGTGGACTCATGCTCGTTAGTGTTTACCAAATGTCCAAATCTTCAAAAATATTTTATATTTAACCAGATTTAGAAACTAAAGGAGCGTATAAATCCCCCATTTGTTTAACAAGACCATTTTTTACTGCTAAAAGAAACTATGCTAAATTATATTTACTAATCATACAATACTACATTGATGCAGCACTTATGATGTTAAGTTTACAAATAACAAGTTACAACATAAATATGAACAATATAAAAAATACCTTGTAGAACTGTCTTTTCAAAGCGCACACTTGAAACATAGCCAATTCTATCTTTTGACTCCTGAAAGCGATCTGGCTTACGAAAAAAATACAAAATGGAGTTCATGTTGATTCAGACCAGCATGTGCAGGCTTTGAAGTAGCTGCCTTAGATAGCAATTCATAAACTCTTCTCTGTATACGGCTACACTTTAATTCTTCCTTTTCAGAGAGACAGCATCAGGCACAGATAACACCAATGAAAGAAATTCAGGTAGAAAATAACAAGGATAGTAGTTTTCAAAAGGGGAAAAAAGCAAGGAAGTACATTTAAAGAAAATTACCACCAATTAGAAGGAGAAACTGTTTATGGAATTAACCATATTTGCAAATATTGAAGAGATGTAACATCATAGGATTCTTAAAAATATAAATAATGATAGTGATAGTGATAAATATGTCTGTGTGTGTAGTTATAGCTTGTACATATATCAAATATAACTGATGCCACCGTCATAAATTAGGAAACAACTTGGAAGCATCCTATACCTCATCTGATGGAGTTAGAAGTAGATCAGTTTCCTGAATTTTGATATCAAGATTATTAATACCTGTAAAAAGATGCCAAAGCTTCCATTAGTACAGTTGCTTCAAGAGTGTACCCATATTCCTAGAGTGTGATGCCAATGAACATACTTTTTTGGTGTTCTTAAAGCATGTTTAGTTTCACTTGGTTTTAATGGTTTCCAACGTGAAACAAAACATGTATTTAGGCACTTCAAAGTAAGTATCATCTATTATTTTCTCTCCCGTTCATTAAGTTTAGTTTGGATACAACTTCGAGAAATTGTTTGTGTCACTACAAAATTTCCACCATGGAGAAATTGTTTGTGTCACCAGTCAAAGTTGTCCGTTGGTGTTCTTAAAGCATGTTTAGTTTCACTTGGTTTTAATGGATTCCAATGTGAAACAAAACCTGTATTTAGGAACTTCAAAGTGAGTTTCATCTATTATTTTCTCTCCCCTTTATTAAGTTCAGTTTGGATACACCTTGGAGAAATTGTTTGTGTCACTACAAAATTAAATGTTACCTTTTAGAAAATTATTTAAACTTTGAGATTCATATTCAAAAACTGAAACAGGATTCCTTGCAGTACTACATGCGTCCTGCACACACGCATATGTGCGCGCGAGTGTTTGTGAGTGAGTGTGTGCGCGAGCACGTTTCTGTGAGAGAGAGAGAGCAGCAAGACCTAGCATAGTAAATATGGATCCTGTTTTGAGAAAAATGGGATAACTATTATGACTGATCATATAAATCACAGGGTCATTATCTTTTTTTTTTCCCGGTAAATATATATCTATACATATACACTTTAACAAAATGACCATATCGCATCCATAAGCAACATAGTTCATGACTAATCAAACCAATACTAAACTATAACCAAAAATCATTAGTAATCATTTGGATTAAAACCAATGGCAGGGCCAAGAAACATGATCAAGATTTCCATTTTCAGTTCAACCTCAAATCGTTTGGAATGTTTCAAAATCAAAGGCAATGAGTTATGATTAATAAAAATCAAATGAAAGGCGGTGACAATGGAAAGGAAACTAGTAGTAAGTGAGCCAACAGAAATCAAATGGGAATTGGAGGCTTGACTGATAAGGTTATCACTAAACAGCAGGTCAGTTAAGGAGCAGTAGCTTGCAAAGGAAATTTTTTTCAAGTCTGATTAATAATAGCATTATGGAGTAAATGAAAAACCAATCAGCAAATTACAAGGTCCAAATATTCCCCTATGGAAAGAGTTCCGCAGAAGAACAAACATGTATAAGAAAAATGAAAAGTTCACCTGAAATTGGCATGTAAAAGAAGATGCGGAAGTTACCAAGAACTTCACGTAGCTCTTTAGCAGGACAAGCTGCTTGGGCAGGACCACGTCTTCCAACCAAATAGACCTTCCTGCAATAAACCTCATACTACATACATACATCATACAATAGAAATAAGATTATCAGGAAGCTTCAGATTATGTAATAACAAACCTGATAGAGCTCTCCTCTAGAGCAGCCAAAGCATGACTAGAAATATCAGTCGTTGCCAACTCAGTTGTAGGCCATAAAAGGATACGTGCAACATCAAGAGCAACATTTCCCTGAAATTAAATGAGATCATTTACCTAGAAAGCCTCAACAACCCTTAAGGTGAGACTAAATAATGGAGAATGGGAAAAAGAAAATATTACCAGAGATTTAGTAATTAATTTATGTATAAAACACAGTAATTAATTTTAAATACTAAATTAGGGCATATATTTTCATTTTGTCAATCATCTTTTTAGTTTTGAATTAATTTATCTTACCGGAGTTACCTGACCAAGAATTACAGCTGTATCCGTGCTTTTCAAGTCTGGTTCAAGATTTCTTGCAACTGGGTGCCCATTATACCACAAACAAATTCTCTGGTGGAGTGTATCCCCTTCAAATTTTGAGAACAAAATAAGCAAGTATAAGGAATAAGGAATATGTTAAAAGTAAATCAAGGACTAAAGTAAATAGATAACACATTACTATGACTTGAACAATAGGCATAAATCCATCACTTATACCTAAAAGATAACCCTACTGACAACAACAAGTAACTTTATCCCACTAGATGGTAGGTGGGGTCAGTTACATGGATTGCACAACGCTATAGTTCTATATCAACAACTAAATCTTTGGATAGATTATTAATCAAAAGATTTAACTCAATAACTTCATAGAAGAGAATCCCAGTGAAACAACAAAAATTTCCACCACAGCATTACTATACAAGAAAAAACAAATAAACAGTTACTATACAAGAAAAAACAAATAAACAGTTGGAGCATACTTCTCCAGAAATTCCAAGGCTTCTATCACTTTCAGCACCATATGCGAGCACAACCTGTCAAAATGCATAAAATGAGGACTGACAAGAAGGTACAGCCAACAGCAAAGTACCCAAAAACAATTGTCATCATACATAGAACTAGAATCTCACCACATGATACAGCTCACGTAATTCAGATAGAGAAACTCTAGATCCAAGAGCTACATTTCCAAATAATGAGCATCTTTCATGCTGTGCTACCCTTGAAAACTGGTTGATGACAATCTGTTGCAAGTTTTCTGGTAAACTAAGCTCAATTAAGAGAGTTCTTTACAACAAAGGAAAGGATTACTAGGGATAAAGGCAGGGGGAAATCAAGCATTTCAATTATTTCCCATGAATTTTAGGGGTATCTGAAGAACTACAATTTCTCCCCATTCCCTTATATGGGCATATGCAGCCTCAAGCTATTTATGGAGAATCAATACCCCAACATCAATCATATGTACAGCTGAAAGACGGAATGATGCAGATATTGACCTTTGTTTCTGGGTGATCCGGTGCAACACCAGAGCGGACTAACCCAGAAGGCGTTGGCAGCCTGTCAATGATATCAACTTGAGCTTCTTGGTGCGCCTTCAACATCTAAAAAAGCAATTAACATGCCAACAATTCACAAATTTTAGAAGAAAATTAACATGTTGACACTTGAAAAAGCATGTGCATAGATAAGAGCTTACCTTCTTAGCAGTGTAGAAACCAGCAAGACCACTTCCAACAACACAAACATGCAAAGGGTTAGAAGAAAGATTAGCGAAGCTTCTGGAAAGCCATGTTCTTGCTTGGAAGATTGTCATTTTCTCAACGTAATAACTGAAATAAAGACATAAAGATGATTCAAAAAAAGAGAGAACAAATCAAAAAGCATCAAGAGTCTCAATTTCTTCCTTGGTGTTGAAAGGGTTTCAAGCTTCAATTTCTGCTTTGACCGCTCAAACTTGAAGAGGCATCTCAGGGATGAGATGCGCCCCTTGCATCTACTGAAGTCCAATCAACCATTGGTGACTTAACTAACCAGATCACTCCACGTATCAAACAAATCCCATACACTGGATGATCTCATTTTAAATACTAACATCAATTTAAATATTTTTATTATAATATTAAAAATAAAATTTTATTACAAGATTGTGTAAATGTGATTGCTTATTATTACAAGATTGATTTTTTTATATATCTACATGCCTTTATTTTGCCTATTATCTTATTGATTCACGTTGTAATGATTAAGCATAAAACAAGGCCCAAAACATAATATAAGGCTATTGTTCCCATATCATTGCCAACCTCAAACCTTATGAGCAAATACATAACCATGGATCAGAACAAATGAGCTTGGCAAATGTCATAACTCATAAACAGAATATTGTTATGGAATCTATTCAAAACTGTGCCTCAATCCCTCTCATTCCGCTTAGCTTGCTAGCAATAGCGTTCAAACTTCGAACGTCGAGGTACTGCTTTTTACAGCTCGCCTTGAAGCCCATATATGCTGTTTAATCCCTTTCATTCTCAAATGGTTTGCAACACAATATTGAATATCCACAAATGAGATTAAAAAAAATCTTGCCAAAATCATTTTTCCCAGTAATCCAAATGCTTTGCAACAAAATATCCACAAATCAGATTAATAACATTGCTTCAGTTTATTAAAAAAAAAAAAGATTCAGAGCATCGCCACAAATGATATCTTATTTTGCTGACACAAAATTGAAAAGAAAAAAAAATCAGAAAAGAAGGACACGACGGTGAAATGTAACACCCTACTTTTGAACCGTACAAAACAGTTGAAAACGTGACTTGATGCCACATGAGAGGCCAAAAGCAGTTCTTAATCCATTTGGGATCCCGACTTCACTACAGGGTCGATCCTATAGTTAAGTGGGTTTTCGAAAGGTATTTCAAAACATTTTAGTTGTGGTCTCATTTTCATTTTTCAAATTGGTTTAATTCATTCGGGTCTATTTCCATTTTCTTAATATCAGAGTACTTACTGAAGTTCTTAGTGGATAATCAGAATAAGTTCGCTACTAAAGGGTTCACCTGGTACTGTCGTTCAGTTCTAGATAATTTACATCAGTTACATACAACCTTCCAGGTTTACAGTTGGTGTATTTTTCCACCATGAGTACTAATTTTACAAAATACCGTTCAGTCTTATATACAATTCCAAAAGTTAGATAACCAACTGAAAATAAATTCTAAGTCTTCACTTCTACCCGTCCGTGGCTATCTTCTTCCCATGAGAACTACTTGCCCGTGCTGCAAGTTAGTTATTGGAAAAGGGTGAGATTCAAAAGAATCTCAGTAGTAACAAATAACACTCATATAAAATGTATACGAAGAAACATGCCATAACAACCACCACATACCAGACAGTTCAATATTCATTCAACATTCAGAGATATGTTCATTCAATAAATAATTCTATTTAAGGATGTACCGTCCCTTCCCACAGCGCTGGGTATTCTATTGGGCCAAAGCCCTTCTCATCTGAATACTTAAAGGGCAATTCGGCCCGATTCATGTTCACAGTTCAAGTATGTATAATGGCAATAATATGCATGAAGCAGGATACATAGAATATGAGGAAGAAGTTACTACCTTAACATTTCCAATATTCCGAGGTGTGTTACCACTTCCTTGGTCGTCCTAGACAGATATCGAATCCTATATTTGGGAATTCATGAATGAACGGGTTATTACTTAGCCCAATACATTTATAAAGTACTTTTTAATGTTGGTTATCATTAGGGTTATAATGGTAACTTGACCAAGTCAACCAATGAGTTAAAATGGTCAAATTATCACAAGGGACTGATTTCCACCCTTGGTGTACAAAGAAATTACAATATGCCATTACATTTTGCAATTTTCGCATAGGCACAAATGCTGGCAGATTTGGTCCACTAACTTTAAAAATTCATATCTTTTTGCAAAAATGTCCAATTGGGGTGGTTTCAAAGCCTATGTGACTCTTGTTAAGTCTAGTTTCATGAAAAAAATACTTCACTTAGCCAATTAGACACACAGAAATCCAGAATTTCCAGTAATTGGACATTGTTCCAGAATTTTCCAGTTTTACATGACCAAACTTCAAAAATGTGTAACTCCCAGCATACACATCCAATTAATCCTTATGACCTATAAAATTAAAGGTATATGTCTCTACTTTCATACTGGAAATTTTCAGAATTTTCGGACAAGATTTACCCCTTGAATTATCACGCACAACATCTACTGTTACACAAGGTAGATTACACAACATGTTCATGCACACTTCCAAAATTTCCAAATTGATATAGGAACATCCAAAATTCATGAACACTTGTATACCTACACAATTTTGCCTTCTAAAGCCAATGAAAACATCAAAATTATCAAATTCCAACTCTTTCACCACGTCATGCACAGGGCGGAAATTTGACAAATAAGCCAACAATTACCCAACTTGCAATTTAAGTCTCATACTAGTTTTATAAGTCTTCAAAACATCATAAAACACCATGAACACAACCAAAATACCATGAATCTTCATAATCATAACTTGACCAAAAACAGGGTAGATTTCACATAGGAAAAATCTTCAACCAACCAACACAATCCATAGTTCAAAATGAAGCTATACTCACCTCTTTCACTTTCTAGGGCTTGTTCTTGAGTTCTCCAATTTTGGTATTTTGTAGATATCATAAAACACCTTTTCTCAAGAAACTAAAACCATAGAAATGAAGCTCTTAGAGAGGAGAACAACTTTTATGAAGGCCTCAAGAGCCATGGAGGTGGTATAAAAGGTGAAAATGGAGCTAGAAACTCTTATCTTGAAGTTGTCTTCCTCTTTCTCTTTCCTTAAGCTTCTTGACCGACCATGAGAGCTTGGAGAGAGAGTGTTTGAAGTGTTTAATTAGCTTATCCTCAACTCCGAAATCACTTGGCCGTAAATCACTAAGAGGTGAAAAGAAATATGCCATGTGTCAACTTCATGGGGAGTCTTGATAAAGTTATATGGTTAATTAACCCAAAGTGGTTTGGTTGAGTTAAGATTTTTCATTTCCTCCTCTTCCATTCTTTTTGACCAAAAATGAGAATTGAATGAGAAGTGCTAATGATTTAATAAGATATTAGAGTTTTCTTTCCAAGTGCTTAATTCCTATTGGTCCAAAATTGTGCTTTATAGAATATCATAAAATATAATTCTTTTTTCCTTTTCCTCTCACCCTTTCTACCGAAATGACAAGCCAAAGGAATGGATAATATCACCTTGAAATGTTCAAAATGTTGCTTCTTGAATTCATTGTTCAAAGCCTTAAGCTTGTTGACCTTTTGACTTCTTATGGTTGGCCAATGAATTTTCTTGTTGAATCCATTTTTACCAACAAGTATATATATATCTTTCCCCTCACCCTTGTCTTGAATGAGATTATGGAGGAATAGGGAATATTAATTTGCCTCTTGAATTATCCTAGAATTGCATCTTCCAAACCATTAAATTTGGTCATATTCGATTTTAGGCGAAAATTAGATAATTCACTGATAGCTAATCGAGACTAAAATCTTCATACAATTTCTTGGGATAATTCTTTCATTAATTTCACTATCCATTTATACACATAGCCCTTGAGTACATTTTGAGATATTACATGAAACCTGAAGGAGCTGGTGCCCCGGGCGACGGCAGGCTCTGGAGGCAAGTCTGGTAGCAAGTTCAGTGAAGCTGTGACTGCGATCCCGATAAGAAAAGAGAGTGACGTGTTTTTCCATTACAACCGAGACGAGGACGAGACTCAATAAGAACAATGGGTTCCTTTAACCCTTTGTCGAACTCAAGAGAATAAATGCGACAGAGTTAAACAAACAAAGAGGATGAAGATGAGTACTAGAGATGAAGGGTGTGAGTCTGAATGGCAAGAGAAGTTACGAGTTTATGAGAAGGAAGAATGGTGGTGGGTTTTGGTGTGAAATGATAATGAATAAACATTATAGTTCTTTCGATAAAAATAAATAAATATAGTTCATGTTTCAGAAATATTTTCTCGGGAAAATTTCTTATAAAGAATCTTAAACATACCAAAAGACAAAAATGTGCTTCCAATATTTATAATGACGAGTTAGTATTTGATTTTTCTTTTTTAAATAAAAAATAAAACTATACAAATGCCCTAGACAAAATCATCCTCTCCATCCTTCGATAAAATCATCTTCTCTTCCAACAACATCAACAATGAACTTTTCTAGCAACAACGACTATTTCTCTAGTTATGGCAGCCATTAGAGCTTCAGTCGCTACCATCATCTCCAACTCCCCCATTAATTAAGGTTTACATCTTCAACAATTTCTCCAGTGCCCAAATCGATGCCGATCTTTGTATTCGTCAACCCATCTTCTACAATCTCTCTAAACCGACTCAACTTGCTCTATCTATTTCGTCAACCCATTTTAAGATTACGGACTAGGCATCTCAAAAAATCTCTCCGGTGAAGAAGTCAACGGCAATGACGAGTTCCTATGCCGCCAATCAACAATGGCATCGCTCCAGAACTTGACCCACCTCAGCGTTCTTCCTCCTGAGATGATTCCCGTATCTAAGCTCCTCCTCGAGAAGTTGGTTGGAGAACTTACGGATTTCTCCGTAACGAATATCTGCTTCTTCAGTATAAGATTAGATTTCGAGCTCTAGAACAAGATTGATCTCCCTATATACAGTATGTTTGAGGCCTTCATTGTTTTTGGGTATGGCCTTTTATCTTCTTTCTTCCTATTCTATTAGTTCCATAAAGTTCATTTTCTTGGCTTGAGCAAACGGTGAGTGGATAGTGGTGGGTGGTCATAATCATTTATTTGAACAAACAAAATTTATCATTTCATGATCTTGTAGCAACGTATATCATTGGTTTGTGAAGTTTCATGGCATACTCAATTAGAGCAAAAAGATTACCAGCAATAACTGTAATGTTATCCCCACATTGTGCTTCCTGGTACTTGATGAGAAACTCACATGCTCTGAACTTATTTAGATTCATCACACAGGGTGTTTGGGACATGCAAAAGATCATTAATTCAAATGATGGAATTCAATCTAATAAACTAGAACGTGTAAAATATATTGTGCAATTGCATGTTTTGAACAAGGATTAACCGCTCCACAAAAAGAATTAAATTCAAAACTGTTAATTCACTATAGGAGTAGAACATGAGGCTAAGAAGGAACAAGAATAATGCTTAAATGATGACAAGAGGGCAAAAACAAGCTGCTCATGAAACAAACTGAGTAAAAACCCAAAACAATTTTCTACTATTACAATTCACGGTTTTCCATTAAGTTTGGCCTGTTTCTTCTTGGTAAAAAAAAAAAAGTTGGTAACACCTAATAAAATACGAAAAAATATTGGTAAAAGCTGTGAATGGCCTAATAACGTGGATTTGTTACTTAGTAAATGAAAGTTGTCAAAATCTAATAAAATATGGTGATTTTTTTAACAAAACTTGTAAAAAACCTAATAGTTTATATGTCTTACTTAGTGAATGAAAGTTGTTAAAATTTAATCAAATATCGTAATTTCCTTAACAAAACTTATGAAAAACCTAATTGTGTAGATTTCTTACTTGGTATATGAAAGTTATTAAAACTTAATCAAATGTCATAATTTCATTAACAAAATTTGTGAAAAACCTAATAGTGTAGATTTGTTACTTGGTAAATAGAAGTTGTTAAAACCAAATGAAGTATTATGAATTCCTTAACAAAACTTGTGAAAGACCTAATTGTGTAGATTTGTTACTTGGTAAATAAAAATTATTAGTAAACCATAATCAAATGTAGTGAATTTCTTAACAAAACTTGTAAAAAAACATGATAATGTAGAATTGTTACTTAGTAAATAAAAATTGTTAAAACCTAATCAAATATCATGGATTTTTTAACAAAACTTGTGAAAAATGTGATAGTTTTAGATTTGATACTGTAAATGAAAGTTGCTAAAAACTAATGAAATGTTGTGAATTTCTTAACAAATTTTTTTATTTTACTAAATAATTATTCTCGGTGGAGCTCCGATGTAGACAACCTGGTTGCTTGGCCACCTGAGCTCTGGCGTCGGCAGGGGTATGTCGCTAGTCGCTAGCCGCTGGCTGCGGGCAGCGTGAGGCTGAGGTTAGTCTTTTTTTTTTTTTAAAAAAAATCTTTGAGTGCATTTGTGTCATTTTTTTTAACTTCAAAAAGGACAAATCAAATATTAACATTTTTTTATGAATATTCAGAACATTTTTTTATCTTTTTATATTCATAAAGTTCTTTATATATCTTTTCCCCTATTTTCTATACCGTCTCTACAAAAAAACAATTGGTGTACAAAACATATAAAAAATATTATTTTAAACATTTACACATATCTTTTGGCCAAAAAAACCATTTACACATTTCCGATATAGAAAGTATTTATTTTTTTTAAAAAAAGTTTGACTTTAACTTTCTAATTTTCTATACTAGTCAAACACATAATCACGCAGGCAAAATAAATAAATAAATAAATAACAAACAAACAAACATATAATCAGTATGTTTTTTTTTGCCTGCACATAATCAGTATGTAAAGTAATTCTTTTTGAAAAAAAAAATATATATTTACTTTCTACGGTGGTTAAACAAATAACGGGTGTAGAAATTAGGAGAAATTTTAGAAAAATACCTTCAAAATTTCAAACTAGTTTTATTTCTTACAATGCATTAAGTATTAACTATACTTGATTAGCAATTCATAACTCATATCAGTGAGAAATCACTGATTTGAAATTTTTAAATTTTGAAAATATTTTTCTTAAATTTTTTATAGAAATTAAGTAATTTATGTTTCCAATAATTTTTCATTTTCTACATTAGTTGTCAAGGTAAGCAATGTTAAAAGCTATTTTATATATGTTTACTTATATAATCGGTGTTGGGAGTCAAAATAATCACATAACTTATTTACAAAATTGTCGTCGCGCTTCTTTCTTTCTATACCTGTTGCCTTTAAACTTATCGATGAAAGTCCCAGTGTAAAATGTAATTTTTGTCCTATGTCAATGAGTGAAATTCAAGACGTTCTAACATATATATAATTAGATTATCACATTTGCATCAAAGACTTCTGTAACATAGTGGTATAAATATTCCTATGAAAATAGGAGGTCACGGGTTGGATTCCGCTTATAACTTTGGCCATTAGTGCTTATCTTGGTAACTCAAAAAAAAAAAAAAAAGCTTATCACGATCACATATGGGAGCCTACCCCCAATATTAACCAGCTAACTCACTGCTCAAGTTCAATGAGGGGATGTTGAAGTTGTTTCTCTAAGTGGCCTTCCTTCAACATGTAGAAGCTACCTCTTTAAATGATATTAATTATAAGCTACCCCCATCCTGTGCTTAATATAAAGATTAATTTGGAGAGTTAATCTTGATCCTAAATATAAGATTCATTTTTCATATTTATAAATATTTTCTTAATTTACCCATATTGATACTCCTTCAATTATAATCAAAGATGAGAGATAATGAAAGAATTAAGGAAGATGAGTGCCTATTTATTTTAGCTTTTTAGAAGTGCTTTTACAATTTATAAGATATATAAGAGGAGTTTTAACTCAATTTATGAAAAATATTTTTTGAAACCATGGTTTGTGGGTTTTTCAAACAAGCACTAAGATGTTTTAGAAAATACATATTATATTAACTAATATAACTAACTTTCTAAATCTAATTAAATTAAGTAAATAGGTATTATATTAAGGATATGATTGAGTACAAATGAAAAATCAAAGACATAAAAGATGCACCATTACTTTTTTTTTTTGAATGGTGCATTTTCCTTTACTTCTTTTACTTTTCCAAATTTAAATTTAATGCTTTTAGGAATATTTTCCTTTGATCCATTGCGTATATGAATTAATGGTTGGAAAAATAAATTTTTGATGAAATTAATTTGTAAAAACAAATTTATTGAATTATGATTCATAAAATTTATATAATTACAACTGTCAATTATCATTAGTATCTTCTTTGAATAGCTTAAGTTTAAGGCAATAGTAGTCCCCCGGGTTGGCGAAAGTTAAGCCAATAGTTCTAAAACTATATTTTGATATTCGTAGGCTTATTAACTCTGCCAATAACAGTACACAGAAGTTTTGGGCTGCTAGGAATATTTTTGAAAACAATGAAATATGTATTGATCAGAATATATATACCTCTTGAGCATTGGGCTCCTCCTAGTCCTAAAACCCTGAAGTTGAATATTGATAGTCTCATTAGCATTCCATGCATAAGCACAAGCACTCCATGCATAAGGGCAAGCACTCCATGAGGCAGCATTTTAAGGCAAAAGATCGTGATTTGGGACATCATTTTTTTAAATCTAATTGCTTACCTTGGTGAACGCAATGATAGGTCATAGTCGTTGCCCAGACTGGCGAGCAACAAGGCTGGTAGAAAACTTCATATTGTTATTATAAAATGGGAAAATACTTCATCCATGCAACACTCAAATAGATTTCGTCCAAGTCTGTAGAGCACCTTAGAAGATGAAAACGGGGATATGTGTGTGTGTATGCAACTTGGTTTAATACCCTTTTAATATTTATGAACTTTTACCTTAACTACATCGAGTACTATATAGTTTTTAGATATACAAAAATGCTCATAAATATTTAAAATGAGAGCAAAAATATCATCACCATTAAATATAATCTAACACTGTTACGTATTGGGCAAAAAGAGTGCAGGCCTCACTACAAAAAAGTAACAATATTATGTTAAATTTAACGGTACTAACATTTTTGCTCTTATTTTAAATGTTCATGGATATTTTTGTATTTTCAAAAAATATATAGTGTTAGACGCACTTTAGATAAAAATTCGTGGATATTTTTGTATCTTCACCCTAAATTTTTTCATGTACAACCATATCAGAGTTCCGACAAGGAGATTATAATTGTGTACATTATTACCCTAAATATCTATTTGCAACACGTTTATTGTTATTGTTGTCTTTCTGAAAATGAGTCTAACAAAAAATTCTTAACTGTAACATGGATGAATTGTTTCGTTTCTAAATGAAACTTGAGTACTGACGGGTTTGAATATATTTAGATTATTAAATTAAAATAAACCGACAAAATGCTGTAAATAAAATTGAGGTTTTCATATTTAGATTATTAAGCTAAAATTTTTAATACAATTAAGGTTTTGATATTGATGACATGATTAAGATCCCGTTTGGTTCAACCGCATTGCATGCCTGCAATAGTAATCATAATTACATTACCAAGATAAGAGTGTTTGGTTACTCTTTATCATAGTAATAGGGTTTACTATGGTAATGATGATTACCAAAAAATTGGTAATTCTCATTCATACTCCCATAGATACTCATTACCATCTTATTGCATAGTTGAAAAAGTCTAATTTACCCTTTAACTTCATTTGTCTTTATTTCACTTGTCTTATTTCACCTGTCACACCATGCTACAACTGCCCTGCTACAACTTCCTTCTCCTCCTCCACCACCATCGTTGACACCACCTGCTGCAGCTGACCCCACCATTGTGGCCTCCGTTACTACCTCCTCCTCTACTGCCGTCGTCACCACCCCACGCAACTGCTGTCACCTCCACCATTGTGGTTGCACTACTACCTCTTCCTCCACCACTGCCCCCTGTCGCTGTCACCTCCACTGTTGCCACTACCGCCACCTCTACCTCCTCTGTAACGACCCGCCTCATATTTCCATTATTACTGACCTTACTCAGAGTAGCAATGCATAGTTTAGTGGGCACACAGGAATAACATGAATATACTGATAATATTAATACAATATTGCTTGATTATAATACAAAAGTTTCCCCACCAGGGGTTTTCACAATATTTACAGATCTTCAAACAACCAGCAACGGTCCTCTTCGTGCATACCTCTTTTCTGTTCTCAGCACGTTTCCAATGCTCACCTGTCTGAATGGTTGTTTGAGAGGAGTGAGATTCGAGAGAATCTCAGTAGCAAACATTACCACTATGCATGCCAGATATATATGAATGTATGACATGCTTGCCTACACTATTTCATACCAACATAATGACATGCTGCATGCTCGATGTTATGACATACATATGGCCATTGCATAAATATAACAGAGCTTTAACCAATCATACATGTTCCACACAAATTAGGAAATGCAGTCACATAATCAATGCAAGACATACATATCACATACATGCAGAAAAGGTAAATTCACTACCTGGTGGACTTTATGTCCTTCTCTTCTTGTCCCTTGATCCGCCAACCATTGCTCATTCTTTATCACTTCATGGCCCTAGGCAAGTGATAACATCATTAGAGCCATGAAAAGTGAATACCCAATGACTCACATTAGCCCTATAGGCTTACTTTCACCTTTGGAGTTCATTCCAATTATATTTGGCCAATTTCTTACTTAAATTCCAATGGTACTCAATCTACCAGCATTTTTGACCAAACTTTAAAAAATCATAATTAATTCTATAGAACTCCAATTGAGGTAGTTCAAAGCTCTATTTGAATCCCTTTAAGTGTATTTTTACATAAAAATACTCTATTTTAAACGCTACCACCACACCATTCCTAGAATTTTTCAAAACACCAACTATTTCAGATGTTATTCCAGAAAACAGGGCAAACATTTAAAACTTCATATCGCCCAACATACTTGTCCAAAAATTACAAAGTACCCATGAAATTAAAGCTCTATGTCTGTACTTTAATTCTGGAAAGTTTAAGAATTTTTAGATAAGGTTTGATCCCTGAAATATCAAGTACAAACATAGTGTTCCAGACAACGAATTACACAGTATTTATTCATCAATTTTTGAAAATTCCCAATTCATATACAAGCATCCAAAAATCATGAACACTTGCATACCTAAACAATTTTGCATCCTAAATCCAATGGAAGCATCAAAATTATAAAATTCTCACTCCTTCATCACGTCAAAACATGGCAGAAAATTAGATTCTCAGAAAGAGTTTGTTGTTTCTTCGATTTCTCTTGCCTAATCACTTCCTTACTACTCATAATCAAGTGATTAACTATTTATACATCCATTGGACATCGTTTAGCCATTGAAAACATTAATTTAAATCAGCATAAACGGTACCCAACCTTCTCAAAACTCATCCAAACAACAAATCAATCGGTTAAAAAGGAAGCTTACGCTTACCTCTACCCGTTTCCACAAACGGTTCGGAATTCCGGCAATACTCCGGCAAGGGAGACGGCACCAAATACCTCCAAATGAAAATACGAAACCATAGAAATGAAGATCTCGATGAGTAGAGGAAGTTTCCTGAAGGGTACTTTGAGAGAGGATGCCGTTTCGGCAGTGTTTCGGAGAAAAGAATTTTCTCTCTCCTCCCTTTCTCCATTTTCGTTCATAGCTTCTCTCTGTCTCTTCTGGTTATTTCTGCGTGCAAATGGATGAAGATGATGATGAATTATTCATTAAATGGATGGTCAAATTCGTTTGCCACGTGTTAGCCTATGATTGGTCAAAATATCCAATTTTCGCATAAAATACCAAATTCTGCAGATTTTTTATTAACTTTGAAAATTCATATCTAATTGTAAAAATGTCCAATTGGAGTGATTCTAAAGGTTATGCGACCCTTATTAAGTCTAGTGTTAAGGAAAAATATAAAATTTAGCCAATTGGAAGCTCACACTTTCCAGAATTTTAATCTTTGAATGATGTCCCAGAAAATAATTAATTTCGCTGGGCTAACTTCAAAAATTCATTTCTCTTTGTGTACAACTCCAAATGACTTATATGACCTATCAAATTAAAGCTTGATAAGTCTACTTTCATTCTGGAACGTTTCATAACTTTTTACTATCATTTACCTATCAAGAAAGGTCACACAATCACCACTGCCACACCGGAAATTTCACCGGTGGCAAAATTACTTTGTGTTCCACTTTACTCTATTATGTGTAACTTCCAATCACTTTGTTTTGTTATTCCCCGAGCTCTTTAGCTCACCAATATAATTCCTTTTAATATCCAATGATATAAAAGAATTTTGGGGAATTTAAACATACCTCATAGGGACATTTGCTAAACCAGGTCTAGCAGTCCACTTAATCCAGGCTTAATCTTATGCCTCTAGTTCCAAAATTCGGGATATTACATCCTCCTCCTCCTCCACCATCATCATTGCCGACCCGACCTACCACTGCCACTATCTCCTCTTCCACTGCCATCACCGCTACCCCCCGCTGCTGCCACCACCACCATTGTCGTCATCGACACCATTACCTCCCTCTCCTCCACCGTCATTGCCACCACCCTACTGCAGCCACCTTCACCATTGCCGTTGCTGCCACCACTACCTCCCCCTCCTTTACCACTATGGCCGCCACCTCTACCGTTGTCGCCGCCGCCGCCATTGCCTCCACCTCCATTGCCACCAACCTCTTCCGCCGCCATCTCCATTATTGCCGTCACTACCTCCCCCTCCTCACCTCCATCCCTGCCACCTCCACCATTGACATCACCGCCGCCATTACCTCTTGCTCCTCCTCTTCCATCGTTGTAGCTGTCACCACTTGCCATTGTCTTCGCTACCACCACATCACTATTACTGTCGCCTCCACTACCACAACTATTGATATCGGACAATCCTCGGCGAGATAGCTTGACGGTTATTATGAGGCAATGCAATGACTCTTAACTATTTTTTTCTACAAAGATTATATTAAGGGTGAAATAGACTTTGTGTGATATATTAATTTTAAATAATTATTAAAAAAGTAACTCATCACACCTTACTTAAAAATCAAATCAAACACTAGCCTTGTAATTAATATTGCATTATATTACCATTGTATCGTATTGCACTATACTGCAAGGTATAATGAGATTGAACCAAACGGGCCTTAAGTTTTTAGATATTTTTAATTTACACACATTAAATTTAAAATTAATAGCATTCAATTATACAATCATCATTTAAGTTTACATAGTCATCACTTGAGTTTGCTGCTCAATATTTTCAATTAGTAACATTAACGGTGATAGAATTATATGACCAAAAGTATATTTTATAAAGTTAAGAGACCAAAAGTATATCTGAGGTAAATTTAAAAGGACTAAAAGTATACTTTAGCCTTTTGAAAACCTATATATAGACCTCCCCTAAAATCAAAATATATATTACTTCTTTTAAAAAATCATGAAATACACACACACACACACATATTGCATAAATCTCCCTTTTAATTTTGAAATTTAACTTCTGTCCATCTAATCATTATTATTTGACCATTAAGTCAAAATATTGACTCATTATTTTGATTAAAATGTTGCTCCTTAACATACATAATAATTTAATCACATAACTTTATCCAAAATATTGAAAATTTTAATATATGTTTTCAAATTTTGTTATGCTATTAAATTCATTACCATATTATTTAAATATTTAGTCTCATTTTTTTATTAAAAGTATTTATGATGTAATCTTTAAAATACATATATATTGGCTAAAATGATTTCCAATCATATATATGTGTGTTCAAATAAATTATAAAATGATGCAATTTTGATATCCTTAAATTAATACATATTATAACTCAAAATTTTTAAATATATTTCTTTAAACATAGGTTTGTTAAAAAATTACTTAAATTTTTTATTAAGTCGTAAATATTCTTTATATAAAAATTACTTAAATTTTTTTATCTAAATTTGATAAGATATATTTGTTAAGATATATTATATTATATTATTGAGATACACCTCCTCTGAAATATTCTAGGGATATTATTTATTATATCAGATGTATATATTAATGGTTAGTTGTAATTGTGGTTAGCTCTGATCCCATGCATGTAGGAACGGCATCCATGCATATAGGAACGACACACCACAAAACCCTATATATATTTTACTCCCGACTGTGCCAACAAAGAGTCAAAGTCATCTTTTCAGTTCTCTTGAGCTCATCACCTTTATGGTATCAGAGAGATGATCACAGTAGGAGATCAAGATGACAAACACGAGTGACTCAGCGAGTGGAAAAGATAGTACTTCCTCAACTGCCTTTGACATGATGTCACCGTATTTCCCATGCAGTTGATAACCCAGGCCACCTTTATGTCAGTGAACTCCTCGATGAAAACAACTACGATGAGTAGGTAAGCGATATGAGCAATGCTCTCTTTGCCAAAAACAAGATAGGTTTTGTTGATGGTTCGATCTTGATGCCGAAGGCGGACTCGTTAGATTTGGCACTATGAATGCGGTGCAACGCCATGGTGAAAGGATGGCTCAAAACTGTGATGGGGAAAGACGTCCAAAATAATGTGAGGTATGCAAAAACAGCACGTGACATATGGGTCAATCTCGAAGAAAGGTTCAGCTCCGGTAGTGCACCCCGATCGTATGAGCTGCGATGGGAGGTGATGCTGCTCAAGAAGGAAGGAATGAATGTTTTATCTTTCTATACCAAGTTAAAATCACTGTGGGATGAGGCTGAATCTCTAATGCCGTGGCCTAAATGTAGATATGGTGGTTGCTAATATAGAGTGCAACGAGAACTTCTACAAATACGTGAGAGAGAAAAGCTATATGATTTCCTCATGGGCTTGGATGAGTCGTTTAACACTGTAAGGTCACAGATTTTAAGCGCAAAACCAACATTGACCCTCGACAATGCCTATCATCTCGTTGCCAATGATGAGAAACAACGTAAAGTTTCATCACAGGGGGCGGTTACGAAAACAATGGCGTTTCATGTACAAAACACACGGACTCAGAAAGAATCCATAGAGAGACCATACACAAGGAAGGACAAACCAAGATGCACCCACTGCCAACGCATTGGCCACACCAAAGATCAGTGCTATGAAATCATCAGGTACCCACCTAATTGGAAGAAATCCGGACGTGGAAGGAGAAACGGATCTTGTCATGAAAAAAATCGAACACCTAGAGCAACATGTGTTAACTTAGAAGCAAGTCCAATTCCTGTCTTCACATTGAACCAATATGAATAACTACTCAGATTTTTTGGCAAAGAAGATACCCCCAGAGAAGAGCCACTTAACCAACCCAGTGTAAACATGGCAGGTAGAAATTTATTTGATAAGCCTTGTATTATTGACTCTGGAGCCACTAACCACATCACTTGTGATAATGAGCTCATTTGGACGAAGAAGGAAGAACGTCACAAACCAGTGCAAATTCCTAATGGTGAGAGTGTAGCAGTAGAAGGCTCCAGAACTGTGTTTTTACACAGCGGAATAAAATTAAAAGATGTGTTGAACATCCCTATTTTTACGTGCAACTTGCTTTCCATTAGTAAAATAACCAGGGAATACAATTGTGTCGTAATTTTCATAAGAGATCTTTGTTTGATACAGGACTTACACTTGAGGAACCTGATTAGAGTGGGGAAGCACCGTGATGGGCTATACATATTGGAGCCAGCACCTGTAGAAATGAAAGCACTAGCTGTTAAAGAAATAGAGAGTTCTAAGACATGGCACAAGTGACTGGGATATGTTTCAGATAATAAACTCATGCATTTAAATTTAATCCTTAATGTTAGTAAGGCAGCGACAATAAAGCCTTATGACCCTTGTTTAAAGGCAAAGCAAATTAGACGGCCATTTTCTAATAGTTCAATAAAAAGTAGCTTTTGTTTTGAACTTGTGCATTGTGATATCTGGGCTCCTTACAAGACACCAACCTTGTGCGGGGCTCGGTATTTTCTTACAATTGTTGACGATTATAGTAGAGTGACATGGGTTTATTTAATGAGAAATAAATATGAAATAAGTCACCTCCTGCCACGCTTTATAAATATGGTGGCAACTCAATTTGAAAAACATGTGAAGCGTATAAGGGTGGACAATGGCAGTGAGTTTCAATCTCACATGATGCTGAAACTATATGCGGAGAAAGGGATTGTGCTGCAGACAATGTGCCTATACATACCACAACAGAATGGCGTAGTTGAACGATGGCACAGGCATATCCTTGAAATTTCTCGTGCACTCAGATTTTATGCCCATTTACCAAAACCATTCTGGGGTCACTGTGTTCTTACCGCAGCCCACATAATCAACCAAGTTCCAAGTAAAGCCACTGGAAACAGAATACCCTATACAGTTCTCACTAGGAATCAGCCAAACTACAGTCATATGTGATCATTCGGTTGTTTAGCATACTACAAAGACCTGATAAACAAGGACAAGTTTAAGCCAAGAGGAAGACGTGGTATCTTCATTGGCTGCCCATCACAGCAGAAAGGATTTTACATCTACAATCTTGATAAGAACCAAATAGTTACCTCCAGGGATGTTGTAACATCCCAAAATTTATTCAAATACTAAGGATTAATTTATGAGAGTTAGATAGTAAGCCAAATTATGAAACCTATGAAATATAAGGAATCTTAAATTAGATAAAGGGAAAAATAAAGACCTAATGTGTGTAATTAATAGGATAAAAATATACCTATATATATATAATAATAATAATTAAAACACACACACCCTCTTCCCACACTTCACACGCAATTCATGCACACACAATTATTTAATTAAATAACACACACACACTACACACACGGCACACACATACACATTTTTTAATTATTAAAAAAAAACACACTCTCTCTCATTCTCTTAATCACACGAACACACACACACTCCTCATTTTCCATTCTCTTCAGCCAATATCCAAAAAGAAAGAAAAGAGAGAGTGAGTGAAAAAGAGAGAGAGTAAGAGACACATAATAGAGAAAGAGAGATAAGTAAGAGGATCGGTGCTACTAGAGGAAGGAAGAAGTGATTACAAATTCTACATACA
The DNA here is from genome assembly GCA_037074505.1 of Albizia julibrissin. Taxonomy (NCBI): domain Eukaryota; kingdom Viridiplantae; phylum Streptophyta; class Magnoliopsida; order Fabales; family Fabaceae; genus Albizia; species Albizia julibrissin. The sequence goes on from CM073484.1 coordinate 24,233,465, forward strand.
ACTCCATATCCTAATATAGGTGAGTTTCCTTCCCATATTCTTAACTCTTTCTAGTTGATTTGAGATTATTTTTGGGTAATTTGGGAAGCATAAGAACCTAGTATAATGAATTGTTGTCTTGTGAGGTTTTGTTTTGGGCTAAATAGTGCATAAGGAAGGAGTGAGAATTTGACAAATTTGAGGTTTCCAATCAATTCTACAAGAAAAATTATGTGAGAATACATGTGGTTTTGATTTTTGGATGATTATATATAAGTCTAGAATTTTTAGAAAATAAGAGGAGTTGCTGTTCGGTTAGTTTCTCTGAAATCATATTTGTTGTAAAATAAATTTCGGTAACCAAACCTGGTCCCTAAATTATGAAATTTTCCAAAAGGAAATTAGACATCTTAAGCTTTAATTTGATATATAATATGTATCATTTGGGTTTATAAATGATGAGATATGAATTTTTAAAGTTAGATGATGAATCTGGAACATTTTATGGTACAGACGAGGTTTGACGAAATTCTGGAAATTTTGTAGCTATAATTTATAAATGGTAATATTTTTCTCTGAAAATATATTTAAATATGATCATATAGGATTTTTAACCATACCATTTGGAGTTCTAGATATTTAGTTATGAAGTTTAGAAGTTAAGCTATTGAAACTGGAAATATTTTCTGGCAGTGCGAGAAAAATTTAAAACTGGGAATTATTCATGGATAGGTGGTAGTTAAACGTATTTTTATATTAAAATAGACTTCATAAGTGACACATAAAATTTGGAACCACCTTAATTGGATATTTCTAGGCCAAGATATGAATTTTCAAAGATTATTGAAAATTCTGACAGAATTGAGTAATAGTGAAAAAATAATAAGTAAGGGTATTTTTGAAATAATTGGGACTCTAAGGGTCAAATTAAATACTTAGATTGGTATGAGTCCATTAAATACCTATTGGATTGAAGGTATTAGCTATAATGATAACCTTCCAAAGTGTCTTAAATTATTTTGGAATAAGTAATAATTCGTCCGTCCGTAAATTATAAATTATAGGATTTGACATTTGCCCGGGACGCCTAAGAGACTGAGAACAGGAACCAAATTTGGAAAGACTGTCAGGTAGTACCTTATCTCTTATATCATATGTGATGCCATGTATGTGTACCATATCATCTGTATATGTGTGGGACAGATATTCTATAGGCGGTAAGACCCGTAAGTACAAGTTACACCGGGAGTTACCCGGGGGCGTCTTAAGCCAGGTAGGTTTGAGGCAGAAAGCCCGTGACTGTACCTTGTATGGGGCAGATGCCCTGGGCAGCCAGATTGTGAATCTCAAGCGCTGTGAGTCTGTGATAAGGGACTGGTTAGGCCCTTTTATGTGCTGCATTTCTGTAAGTTGTGATGTTTGATGATTTGTTTTACATGCTTAGTATTTGCATATTATATGAGTGATCTGTGTACTACTGAGATTCTTTTGAATCTCACCCCTTTTTAAACAAATGATATACAGCAAAGGCGTCCAGCTCTAAGGGCAAGAAGGTAATATAGACGGACGAAGAAGAGGCAAATGAATTATGGACTGTTGGTTATCATTTTATTTTGGATGACTGTAAAATATTTATAAGTAGTAGTAGTAGTAGCGATAGTAGTACTAGTACTCGCGACGCAGATTGTATAAGTTGTAATCCGTACGCTAGAATTTCGGTAACGTATTAGTATCCAGAAACCCATAAGTTAACCATCACGACGCGAGCTATGGATAAAAAAAATAGCTTTGTATTTTAAATAAATGATTTTGAAACTGATAAAGGTAATGAATTTACAAATTAAAATTTAGACCATACATATTTATTTTAAATTTTTTTTTTGAAAATCCTATACAAATATAAGATTAAAATCTGTCTTAAATTTGGACTTTAAATTGTTTTGGTCTCAGGTTTGAAACCATTATATATTTAAACTAATCTAAAGGCTTTAGAAAATAAGGTGTTACAGATGTATTATTCTTTGAAGACATATTTCCATTCTTAGTAATCATGGCCAAAGACATGGGAAGTTGACCTTCCAAAGTCCACTCTGACTTCTTCAGTATGGGTAACGATGATGTTCCTGAGGTGACTTAACTGAACTCTACAAGGAACAAAACAAACCCTCATGATACACCCTATGCAACCAATGACACCACACACGATCCTACAATTGCAAGTGACCCGACTCCACTTGCTACACCACCACCTGCCCCAACACGGAAAAGTTCACGAACTAGAGAGCTGCCACCACACCTACAAGAATATAAGGTTGACTTGCCAAGCTCTATAGTCCCATCATGGTCTGACCTACTCCCAGGAAAATCGAAGGTACATTCCTTATCTCACTATATCTCTTATGAACATTTTCCCCCTCACATAATGCTTTTTTTGGCGGCCATCACAACTGCTGATGAGCCAATGTACTTTTCAGAGGCTGTCAAACATGAATGTTGGAGAAAGGCCATGAAAGAAGAAATCAAGGCCCTTGAACAAAATGGTACATGGACTCTTGAAACCTTACCTATAGGCAAAAAGGCCATAGAATCAAAATAGGTCAACAAGAGGAAGTTTAAACATGACGGCACCCTTAAACGAAACAAGGCTCAACTTGTAGCAAAAGGGTTTACCCAAGTAGAAGGTGTCAATTACCATGAAACCTTTGCACCCGTAGCCAAATTGATTACTCTGCGGACCCTTTTATCTATTGTGGCCAGAAGACAGTAGGAAATACATCAACTCGATGTGAACAATGCCTTCTTCCAAGGGGAATTAGAAGAAGAAGTCTACTTGAAAATCCCTCAATGTTTTGCCAAGAAAGGAGATAGACGAGTTTGTTACCTTCGCAAGTCCTTATACGGACTCAAGCAGGCATCACACAATTGGTACTAAAAGTTTACTCATGTGTTGATCCAAGCATGTTTTCAACACTCACGAGCGGATCATTCTCTATTTATGTACAGGACCAAGAAATCATTTATAGCAGTTTTATACTGAAATTTTTACGTAGATAGTGATTAATCTTGGTGCTAAAGCACAATTATCTTAACTTCGTTCTTTAGAATCAAGGAGTTAGGGTTTGGGTTTTCTTTTCCTTTTCCTTCTCTCTGATGTTAATTTCATGAATTCTCGAACTTGCTAAGCAATTTTCTTTACCATTCTCTGGCTTAGATCATTTTGCTGCTGTCATTTTAGGTAGCTTTCAAACCTTGAGTATTGTTTGTCTTCCTTCGTGTAGGTTACTATATCAGAGTTGGATAGTTCATCTGTGAGTATCACTAGCCATAACGAAGGGGGTCCTAAGGTTGAAGTTATGTCTAGTGATGAATCGGACTTAGGTAGTATGAGGGATCAAAATATATCTGTGGCCTCAAGAATACTGGCGAGTTGGAAGAGTCGGCGGCGTCCACCATAGGTCGTAAGGGTCTTAGAAACATCTGCAAAACCTACAACATACATAAGGATATTTGCACGAGAGTCCCTCTACCACATGAAAGAGTCGACATGTAGTCAGAAGGCTCAATTGCTATGTATGTCGAGTCATTTAGGTCCTAAACTTGTGTTCCTGTGCCACTCTTGGTAATAGGAATATGTATGCATTTTGATCTCGCTCTCAACTGATGGCGCATTTGTGACGTGTCACCATGTCTTTAGAAGTCATAGCTAGGCAAGTAGATATTGAATTTTTGGTGGAAGATTTGCTCCAATCCTACTATCTACTCATGAGGAATCGAGGGACATATACTCTATTTGGTAGGACCAAACATTATGTTCCTATTAGGGGGAGTCAGTTTAACGATCGCAGGGTAGGAGGAGAGATATGCATTCATGGCTTCCTCCCACTTAGTTGAAGATAGTTTAGGAATACGTACCAGATGGAACTACTGGTGAGTCCCCCTTCTGACTCTAACCCTTAGTAAGTGTATATTCCTCTGAGTAATCAATTGGTGTCTTTGCATATGTTAGTAAGGATAGAAAGGCGCCAGAAGGTCGTGACTTGGAGAGGATGAGACATATATTGGCTGTTCCTGCTACTGAGAGAGAGTGCCCAGTTTTATTGGACCTAAAGAACACCCCTCCGGGTAAGGTTTTAACCTTATTGTACATTTCGTAGTCCTTTACTTTGGTTTGAGTCATCCCTTTGTCACAAAATGCAACCAATTTATGAACTAAATAAGGAACTAACGTGGACACGAGGTGGCATTAACACATGGCACCTCAGAGGTGAGGTGGTAGGGACACATGGCAGCAATGAGGCCGGTCGGTGACATGGTAGTACCTAAGGAAAACCATTTTTTTTTATATTTATTTACAACTTGAAGTCCTTTGTAACTGACACCGTAATATATTCCTTTATGGCATCGGGTTTTTTATAAATGATGCCGTAATATATTCTTTTATAGCTTCAAGTCCTTTGTAACTGACACTATAATATCTATTTTCCATTACTCCTATTTCTAGTACACTCTATATATCATAGCGATAATACATTCTTAACCGATGCCAAATATAGCATCTTGCACTAGTGCGGAGATTATCCTCTATCAACGGTTTACCTGCCAAAGATATTCACCTTCATTTCTGTTTCTTCATTGCTTTCCTCTCAGATGTTTAATAATCCTTTTCCAGAGTGTAATTTGTGGGACAAGCTTGAAATTGCGTGGTTGCATATGTTACTTTCATGAGTAATGCTTTTGCCAGTTGATTCATATACTTTGATACCTCTACTTCATTTTACTTTTGGCTATAAATGCTTGCATCTTTCAAGTAACTGTTCAAGAATGTTTTAATTTGTTGAGATTTATACACTTGTTATTATTATTTGTTGGGTTTTTGGCTTCCTTCCTATGTGGAGAAATGCCCAAATTATATATATTTTCTATTTTATGAGATAAAAAAGGAATGAAATAAAAAAAATGCCAAAGAAGGAAAAGAATGAGAGAATGAAAGGGGGGGATTTCCTGATTGTTCTTTGTGAGAAAAAAAAATTTCTCTTGGAGTTTCCTAATTATTTGAGGTTGTGTCCACTTATTTAAGTTGAGAGAGGGCATATTAGGTTTTTGGGCAAAAAGCCCTACCGAGGTTAGATAGGCTAATGAGGCTGAGGTAGACTCAAGTGGTTGGAGAGGTCTAATTATATAGTCATGTGAGAGAAAAGAAGTGAGAAAGCAAAAAAATGCATGTTCATAAGGCGGTAAATTGATGTTTATGCATCCGTTAACTGTTGGATCAGACTGAAATTTGGTTAGTTGGTTTAGCGCATGTGGTTGGTCATTTTAGGATAATTTATGATTTAGGATAATTTATGTTGTTTTTGTATTTTGTTTGTTCTCAAGCTAGTCCTTCTCTTTCTTTTCAAAAAGAAGAAAAAATAAAAAGAAATTAAACACATGGCATTTCTTGCTAATAATTCTATCATGAAGGACAATACTAACGAATTGAATGTAATTTTTTTGATATGATTATTTGATTAGGTCAAATTTGAACATTGTCATATTCAATTGAGGGTAGTACTCTTTACTTGTTTTTTTTTTAATTTTTGTAAAGGAACTTTCTCATTAAATATACAAGTCATTTGGTCATAATTTATGGTTTTTAAGAAATTTTGGAAAATTTAGCCTATTTTGTTCCCTTTTCATTTTCTATTAGGAATTATTAGTTACAAATACACCTCTCAATCCACCTTTTTAAAGGGAGTCTCATATTCATATCTTAATACAATTATTCTAATTTATTTGTAACTTTCGTTAAATTTGTAAATTTAAGTGCTTTTCTTATTTTTATTCCATAAATCAGTTTATTGCCATGCACAAGATGTGAAAAAAAATTTCCATAATGCAAGTTGCAAGCTTTGGTCATACATTGGATGTGTGGTCATACATAGTGTAACATCCATCATTTCCACACCATTAGTACGCAATCAAAAGTGCTACGGTTCTTGCTAATCGATAATTGAAGCCTATAAACTGAAATTTCTTGCACATTTATCTTCAGGTTACTTTTTAATTAAAATTTCTAACTTTGAAAATTCATAACTAAATCTATAAAAATCATACGAGGTGCTCTAAATTCCTATTGAAAGCTCTTGGAGTAGTCCTTTAGATAGGAAGAATATAAATTTGATCTTATACCATGCCAATGGATACAGTTTTTTAACTTTGTAAACTTTCTCCGTTTTCGGACATAAACTTGCCATAACTTCAAAACTCATAGCTCATGTTACAAACATCCAATTGATCTGATTTATGACTTTTCAAAATGCTCTATGTGTCTACTATACACATACCAATTCTTATGAGCATTGAATTTCGTTTACTATATACTATACAATAACCCAATAGCCATACTCAAAAGGAGCTGAAACTGGACAGTCACGAACAAACATGTTAAATTCATAGTTCTAAGGCTAATCCATGGCTCCCAATTGGTCACATTCTATCTTAGCATATCAATTATACAACAATAGTTGAAGATAAGTCAACCTAAAATCAAGCGCCGAGTTGGTAAATATGAGCGAGGTTGGAAGAACCCATGGCTCTCAAAATTCTCAACAAAGAAAAGGTTCTCAAGCACAAGATGGCTGAACAGGTGGTTTAAGATTTACTGTTAGCTAAATTTTCTTCCCCTCTTGTTGTAGTCCATTCAATTTACAAAAGGCTCAAGAGTATGTGTAGTGTATCATAATTGATAAATCCATCATTAAGTTTTAGGTGTGGGTTTATAGAGTTAAGGTGTTTCTTATCCATTGTATGAGACCTTTATCTTTAGCATGCATTCTGTAGCAAAACTGGTCTAGATCCTCACAAAATGAAGTCAACTCTCTTGAATGCTTTTCAAAGTGAATATGCATGTCAGGTGGGAAATTGCAACAATAAAGTTAATCAAGCATCCACATGTTGAGGAGGAAAAGAACTATCAACTCTCTATTCGACAAAATATTATTGTTGGCCTGACCATGAACTATGTTATGGATGTGCATAACTTTATCACCATGACTCTTATTTTGAGTCATTTTTCACCAAATTATAGCTGACCTTATCCTTTCCTTTTGTACACAACTTCATCAGTTATTTCCTGTTTTATCACTATCCAGTTCTCTTTAATTCATAGATATTGTTGCTTTTCTTTTCTGTTTTGTCCTGTCCCATTAAATCAATTCTTTCATCCAAGTAAATGGATCAGAGAAGAACACAACTACATAGATGAGTTCGCATATGACAAATGCGTTTGTAAAATGGATAAGAATGGAAAAACTATCCTATGTGGTAGAGACACGAACCTAATGTCTTAATATTAGGGCTAAATTGGTAATTTGCCTGTTATGCCTTTTGTGATGACAACCAAATTAAAGCCACGTGCTTTTGATGTTCAGCAGCTGCCTCACTTACCTATTACCAAGCTCTTTTACAGAGTCTACCGGTTTATATTGTTAATCTGTCTATATATTCAATGGAATTCAGACCTACATTATTTGATCTTCAAAAAAAAAAAAAAATTCTTTGAGCTTCAATTCCATAATAGTTGGTTTACAATGTGTTTGTTGAAATACTGGTCTGACCTATGAAATTTTTAGTTACATGATTATTTTATAAACGTTCCATGTATTTGAACCCACAAATGAGGTTAGAAAAGATAAAGACAGACAAAACAAGAGCTTCTTTTATATAGTAAAGTTTAACATAATTTGTCTCGTGTGATGTTTATGATGTTTTATATTTTAGGAAAAATTGTATTTAGGCCTGCATAAGAGAAAATACAATAAAATGATACTTTAAAATCTTAAAATTGTATTTAAATCTTGTGGGACTTTTTTATAATAAATTTCAATTCCATTGACAAGTCTATGCACATCAATTGACAAATCTATAGGCATTTAACAATTAAAATTTATTATAAAAAAGTCTTATGGGACTTAAATATAATTTTAAGATTTTAAAAGACCATTTTATAATATTTTCTCTTTTCCCAGATCTAAATGTAAATTTCCCTATATTTTAAGCAGGTATTTCAAGTGGTACCTTCCCTTCACATGATTGAGGTTAGAAAAGCAAAAGGTGATACGTTGGAGTTCCGTAAAGTATAACATTCTCTCTCTTTAACCTTTTTCAAGCTATTAGGTGTTTGTTGTTACCATTAGTCAATTTGGAATGCGAGTAACAATATTTTTGGAAAAATTCTCATGAGATATTAATTTATTCAATAGAATTACGGAATGTGAAATATTATTTTTGATCTTAAATATAAGACTTAGTAATAAGCCTAATTATAAGCCCACATCAGCAACTTTAATGGTGTTAATGACATAAGTGCAATTTAACATCACTAACTCTAAGTCCAAGTCATTTTCACACAGTAAGGACTAACATTTCAAACATACAAAACTTCAAGGACTAAAAATAAAATAAAGATAAAACTATATAGACCAATCACTACTATTAAAAGTGTAAAAGCAGCGCACCTTTTTAGCTTCTAATTTATATTTTTTTGAAAAAAAAATATTTGTTATATGTAGTGCTTTCTTTAAAAAGGGCTACAACTTATTGGGGATTTTCCAAGAAGGTTTTAGAAAACATATATTACCTTTTTTTAAAAGGAAATCGAGCTTCTATAGTGCTTTCATGAGAGAGCACATGTTATTTTTTATTAAAAAAAATATAATGTTCTGTAGCACTTCCTTAGAAAAGCACTACAGCTTCTATATATTTTAGATATAATTTTTTTTATTATTGAGGCTTTCTGTAACATTTTGTGGAAAAAACACTACATTAAATATTTATTTTTTATATTTTATGTTTTAAATTCGTGTGACCTTTTTCTTCAACTGTAGATGCTCTGTGTTGCATGAGTTCAGCCCTATATTTTTCTTTGCCTTAGTCGAATATGGCCAATCATTCGCACAAACTAAATGTCAAAAATTAGATTCATAGTTCACGGTGTCATGAATGTGGCTTCCTCCTCTTCCTCTTCTTTTTCTCTTTCCAATAACTCTCACTTGGTGCTCGCCGTTCCTTCCTGATCTCAGATTCAGATTCGATGGTGTGGGTTGTTATTTAGGCTCTCTTGCTCAGAGTTCTAAGTTGCCGCGACTACCCCTCCTCATCTCCCTACTGGTGCGTTTCCTTCTCCTATATTTTTGTACTTTTTTAATTTTCTCTGATAATTATTTTTGTCAATTATCCGCCTATTTCCCTTTTCTGCTAGCTTTCCATAGTGAGAAAAACAAGGGAAAAATAATAAAAAAAGTTGTTACTGTTAAATAATAGATAATTATGTTTCAGTTATCATGTGAAGAAAAAGGATTATCTTTTCTAGAGCTAGTGCTATCAGACTGGGCCATGATTGAGCAAAAAGAAAAGGAAAATATTCTTTCTGTTTATTCTTTGTAAGAATAAATAATTTTGGCTTTAAATGACCTAAAGATAATATATGGAGATGATCAAACCTAATCAAAACGTTTATAGTGAAAAATATTAGTGCTAATAATGCCATTAGTTTCTCTGCATTTAATCTAAAAATATTGATAAATTCTTTCTTTTAAATTGTTGATATATAAAGATAGGAAGTTTCTGGGGACTGGTTTTGAATTAAATTTTGGAACAAAATTAACTCAATTGCCATTAATTTTTTTTTGGGGGGGGGGGAGGGGGAATGACAGCAGTACTTTAATAATAACATGTAACTACTTTAATTTATCAAATGGCAACAATTAAGGCATACAAAGCAAGTCGAGACAAAACTCACCCACATATTTATCCAATAAATCGTAAAAACTATTCTCCAAAAGTTAATATAAATGCACACTAAGGCAATGAAAACTAATTTCAGTAAAATTTTGTGCTGAATGTTAATGTCAACAATTTAATAAGTAATAACCTTATTTCTTTAAAATAATGACCACAACTCAAGGAGCAACAACTAATTCCACAATAACTTAATTATACAATAGTCTCTAAAAATTTCATAAGAATTAATTTGATTTAAGAGACCAACAACAACAACAACAATAAAGTCTTTATCCCACTAGGGGGGTCGGCTACATAGATCACATGAAGCCATTATGCTTTGTCAAAAACTATAATTTTGATAAATTATTAATTAAAAGGTCTCTCTCTATGACCTTATTGAACGTTCTTTTCGGCCTTCCTTGACCTCGTTTAACAGGACTTCATACTGCTTGATCAACCCTTTTTACCGGAGCACTCAATGGCCTTCGCTGAACGTGTCCAAACCAGCTCAAATGATGTTCTACCATTTTTCTTTAATAGAGGCCAATCCAGCTCGTTTGCGTGTATGAGTATTATGAATCTTATCTTTTCTTGTATGACCACACATTCATCTTAACATCCTCATCTCAATTACCCCCATTTTGTGTTCATGTTATCCTTTTAAAGCCTAATATTCACTACCATATAGCACTGCTGGTCTTATAGTAGTGTGATAGAATTTTCCTTTTACCTTATTAGGTTCTTTATGATCACAAATAACTCCAATAGCTTTTCTCCACTTATACCATCCGGCTTGAATTCTATAATTGACATCTCGATCAATTTCACCATCTTATTGTATAATTGATCCCAAATATCTAAATTTTGTCACTTGTGGGGGATGACTTCCCCCCCAATTTAACTTCCACTTCCCTTCAACCTTGTCTCTTATCAAAATTACAATGCATATATATTCTGTTTTGCTCATACTAAGATGAAAGCCCCTTAATTCCAAAGTACATCTCCATATCTCAAGTTTAGAGTTAATTTCTTCCCTGGATTCAGCCAACAAAGCTATATCATCTACAAAAAGCATGCATTTAGAAATCTCTTCTTTTATAGGCTCGGTTAAAACATCTATCACTAGGTTAAATAAATAAAGACTTAAAGCCGATCCCTGATGTAGTCCAATCCTTATAGGAAAGTCCTTTATAACACCTTCAGGTTTTCTGTGATACCTCATTTCTAAGAGCCTCAGATGAATACAAAAGAGTAGCAAAAGTATTTGTGAAACCAAGTGAATTAATAAATTTTGGAAAAATGTTCACAATTCCCCAAATCTATCTCAGGATTTGAACCTGGGATTGAGAGGGGTTTTGGGAGTAATAAAATTTTTCTTAAACAATTTCACAAACATTTACTATCTCACTAAGTCTCACCGGTTTCTCTTTTTCATTTTATCAGAGTCTGCGAGCAATTCTTTGCTTAGTTTTCACGTTTCATACCTCAGTTAAGTTTCGTTAGCGATCGGAAGCAAAATAAAGCTAAAATGTTCCTTTACTAGTCTACCGGCATTACCGGTTTCACTATTGTAGCACCGTCAAGGTTACAGGCTATTCATACCATATATACAAATCCAAAATACATGAAACAGACAACTAACAGAAGACTAAAGTCTTTCACGCTCCCAGTCTCTAGTGGTCCGTATTTACCTTCGTCTTACCCCTTGAGCTCTCTCCCTATACTGTAGATGGTTTATGAAAAAGAGTGAGATTCAAAAGAATCTCAATAGTAACGTAATATCAATCATGCATATATATCATCACAAAGCATGCTATACAGACATCATACAGCAGAACTATCACAACAACATTCAGTGCATCACATGCAGTTCATAGTAAACAACCATAGCGCTAGGCATGTTAAAGGCCCCAAGGGATACCCGCGCAATAGGCCCCGGGATCCACTCGTGCATTACAGAACGTTATTGGCCCAAGCATCCACCCACGCAATAGGCCCCGGGCGACCACTCCGTATAACCAGAATGTGTTAGATATCTCATAATGAATCCACACAACACACCATGCATGATATAATATATGAAAGACAAGTTACTACCTGATTGCTTTCCTTGAGTGATTTCCAATCGTTGGTTTGAGCTCGGGCAAGTTCTAGTTCCTATCAAAATTGGAGTTACAAGTAACTGGTTATTACTTGCACTATTACTATCTTTAATTCAAATTCTGTTGGTTATCTAAAGCAGTTATCATAGTTTCTGCATAATAGAATTCTGTACAGTGTAATTTCACTGTTTTTCAGAAACTAGCAGATTTTTGGGTCAACTTTGGAAATTCATAACTAATTCTAGAAAAATCCAATTTGACCGATTCTAAATTCAAAACAAATATATTTCCTTGTAGATTCGAGTAAAAATAGTTGGGTTTGTCTAATGTGCTCATATAATTCCCAGTAAATTGTTAAAAGCTACTGTTCCATATGCAATCCAGAAAACAGGACACACTTCAAAAATTCACCATTAATTCTATGAAACTCCAAATTGAGTGGTTATAAATTTTATGTAAATATATTACATTATAGTTTCACATAAAAATACTAAGTTACAGGCATTATAACCACAAAACTCCCAGAATTTCTTCAAACTCGACCTGTCCAAATCACTTTCTAGAAACAGGGCAGAAGTTTACAAATTCATATATAAATCCACAAAAATTAAATTGATCTGGTTCCAAGTCCTCATTGACCCTTGTTAAATATAGTTTCAAATAAAAATATAGCCATGAGCTATATATACACAAATAAGTACAGTATTTTCACTTTATACACCTTGTTCCTGAAAATTCCAGCTTTGCATGACCAATATTTGAAAATGTAGAACTTCTACTATACAAATCCAATTGAGCATTATGACCTATAAAATTAAAGGTCTTTGTGTCTAATTTTCAACTGGAAAGTTCCGGAATTTTTAGGTATTATTTAGTCATTGAAAAAATCATGACAATTAGACTGCCTGATACAGGGCAGATTAACACATTAAGCAATCTTTCTTCATAAATTCCTAAATTCATATACAAGCATCTAAAATTCATGAACACTTGTATACCTACACAATTTTTCCTTCTAAAGCTAATGGAACTATCAAAATAGTCAAATTCTTTCATCTTCATCAAGTTACAGAACAGCCATATAATTAGGATTCTCAGAAAAAGTTTGTTGTTTCTTCGTTTTCTCTTGCCTAATCACTTCCTCACTACTCCTAATCAAATGATTAACTATCTATACTCTTATTAGACATGATTAGAAGTCATTTAAACAGTAGGAACTCTTAGGACTTCCATCATCCAAACTTCACAAATCAACCAAATCCAAGACAAAAACAACAAGAACAACAACAACTAAGGCACTAGAAGCAAGTTTTGGAGGTTTACCTTGGATTTCTTGTTGCTTCTCTCTCTAGGACGTTTTTTCCTCTCTCCCCACACTCTCAAATCAGCTGAAATTCCATGGTTTCCAAAGGAGTAGAGATGAGTAGAAGAGGTTATGGAAGGATTTGGAAGCTTAAGACACAAAGTTCTAGCTTCTTACCTTGATTTTTGATTGAACCCTAAGCCTTCTTGTTCTTTCGTATGTTTTGGTGTTTTCAGCTCTCTCTCACGGTTCTGATCATCTTTGCACGAAATGGGGGGTGAAGGGATGAATAAATGATGGTATAACAAGGTTAAAAGTGAATACATATGCTTCTTTTTTATTGGTCCACATTTCTTTGACTTTTCCTTAATGTTGCAACAATATTCATTCCTTTTTCCTTTCCTCATTTCAACGTGAATGGCATGAGAGATGGAGAGAAAAATATTAATCTTAAGCTATCCCATGCCATCTTACAACTTGTTGATCAAAGTCTCATGTCTTTGCTTTTTAACTTATTCTCCAAGCTTTAATCTTTTCCTTGATAATAATATTCCAAATGGTCATTTCCTCTTTTTAATTCCCATTTAATCAAAATTATTGGGAATATTGAAGAAAAATATTTATTCTCTTATTTTATGGCAAAATTACAATTTTGCCCCTATGTTTTATGATTTACCGAAATAAATCATTTCTCACTTCTTTCCTTTGACTTGGCCTAATTTTGATACTTATATGAAACCATTATTTGTGTCATTTTATGCTCAAATTTTGGTTACAATATTAGGCCTTTTTGCGGACATTTATTGCTTCTTTGTGTGCCAACTTGGCCAAATTATGTGTAACCGGCGATTAGGATTTTCCTGTAAATTTATACTTGCCTCAATTCACCATTTTATTCCACTAAATATCACAAATATATACAAGGAATATATAGTAGAAAAAGTGGGGTATTACATGTTCTAACATTGGTTGTAACTCCCTCATACATGTCTTGAATAGCTTGATATATGTAACTCTCACCCCCTTCTTTTCCAAGGCTTTCCAAAGTACATCTCTTAGCACCCGGTCATACGCTTTTTCCAAATTAATGAAGACCATATGTAAATCTCTTCCTTTGCTCCTATACTTTTCTATGAACCCCTTAATAAATGAATCACTTCTGTTGTAGACCTTTTTGACATGAATCAAAATTGGTTTTTAGCAATATTAGTCTCCAATCTCAACTTGTGTTCAATCACTTTTTCCCACAATTTAATTGTATGACTCATTAACTTAATTCCTCTGTAGTTTGCATAATTCTGGATATCCCCTTTATTCTTATAAATAGGGACCACAGTACTTTTTCACCACTCATCTGGCATTTTCTTGGTTCGTAAGATCTCATTAAATAATTTTGTAAGCCACGACACACCCTCTTTGCCCAAACATTTCCAAACTTCAATAGGAATACCATCAGATTTGACAGCTTTACCATTTTCCATTTTCTTAAGAGCTTCCTTAACCTCGCCGATTCGAATCCTTTGATAAAATGACAAATTGAGATCACCTTCTCTAGTTGTCAAATCTTCCCCGTCACAATGCGACCCTCCCCCACCATCATTGAACAACTTATAAAAGTAGGCCTCCTACCTATCTTTAATATCTCCATCAGTAACCAAAACTTTGCTTTCTTCAACTTTTTATGCACCTCACTTAGTCCAAGTCTCTCGATTTTCTCTCTTTATTCTTTGCGATCTTGTAAATCTTACGCTCTTCTGCCTTTGCCCCTAACTGTAACATCCCAAAATTTATTTTGAGAATTAAAGGCCTATTTTCTTGAAAATTCGAGGAACAACAGACAATAGTCATAATTTGGCTTGAGAATTTCTAAGAAATTATTTTAAGACTAAGAATTAATTTATGGAAGTTAGATAGTAAGCCAAATTATAGAACGTATAAAATTTATGAAATCTTAAAATTAGACAAAAGGAAAATTAAGGCCTAGTGTGTATAATTAATAGGATAAAAATATACCAACATATATATATAATATTAAAAAAAACACACTCACACTTCTCATGCTTCACATGCCACTCGTGCTTCACTTGCTATATTCATTATTCATGCACACTTAAATAAACACACACACTTTCCACACTACACACACAACCATTAAAATAAACACCACATGGCGCGCACACACATTTATTTAATAAACAAACACACACCCTCCCATTATAAATACAAGGCAGCACTCACACACTTCCTATTTTCCCATTCCATCCAGTCAAGTCACATAGAAGAGAAGAGAAATAGAAAATATAGAGAAAGAGAGAGGGACGTGAGTAAGAGAGAAGGAAGACGAAGGTGAGAGTAGTTGCCAGAGAAGAGGAAGAATGAGAAGTCAGTCAACATAGGCAAGTCTTGAATATTATTTAGGTGAGTCTTCTTTATCTCTTTCCAATATTATTCAGTTGGTTTGGGTTGTTTATGAGGATTTATAGTTGTTGTAAGTTGTGTGATTCTGAAAACAAGTTGCTATCATTTCTGGTTGGAATAGGGTATCGATATATAGAGTAAGAATTTGGTAATTTTGATGTCACCAATAGATTCTACATGAAAAATTGTATGAGAATACATGTGGTTGTAATTTTTGGATGATTTTGTATAAATCAAGAATTTTTAGAAATTAAGTGGAGATGTTGTTCGGTTAGTTTTTCTGAAATCAGTTTGGTTATAAAATTTGTTTCATTACTCAAAATTGGTCCAACAATTATGAAACTTTGCAGAAATAAAGTGGAAGTGTAGAGCTTTAATTTGATATATAATATATATTATTTGGATCAGTATATTAAGAGATATGGATTTTTGAAGTTAGTTGATGTTATGTTTTTTGAAGGCAGATTGCTTGTGGAGAAATTTTGGAAACACAAACCTTTACCAAAAATTATGAAAATTTCCAGATTTATATTAGACATTATGAGCTTTAATTTGATAGGTGGATCATAATTTTTGAGCTTGTACATTAGGAGATATGAATTTTCAAATTTAGTCTATTTCTTAAAGGAAATCTGGAGTAGGGGACGTTTGGAGTATTTCTGGGAAATATTTGTTGATACTGGTCAAACCTAAGTGTTTTTATATGAAAATTCATTTAAATATATTCACATAGGCTTTGGAACCAGTCAATTTAAAATTTCCTAGAATTAATTATGATTTTTCAAAGTTGACTAAAAAATCTGCTAGTTTATGAAAAATAGTAAAAGTTGTATTGTGGAGAATTATACTATGCAAAAGCCACTGAAACTGAGATAACTAACATAATATGATTAAAGAAAGTAGCAATGTAAGTAATAACCAATTACTTGTTAAATTTAATTTATAGGAATTAGTAATAGCCCGAGCCGGATTAAAAGTTTTGGATAAAAGTCGGACTGAAAAAGGACCCAGGTAGTAACTCTTTCTTTCATACACTATGTGATTATTTATATGTTGTGTATGCCATTTTTTGTAATATGAGCATAGTTTTTGGGACACGCATATTAGGTTAGTTGTGGTTTGGGACCCAACGGAGGCGCATAGTTAAGCTGAGGTTGCAAACATTCGTTTGGCCTCTGATAGTGTACCCACAACATTTTCATCTTATATAACATGGTGCATTGCATATTTATTTTTCATATTTTATATGAATGATTGCATGTTACTACTGAGGTTCATTCGAATCTCACCCTTTTTCAACATTTAAAAATATTCTAGCAGAAGGTAGCAGCTCTAAGGGCAAAACTGTAATTACTAGCGATTGAAGGTTCAGATCTAGCAGGAGTGTAGTTGGTTATCTTCAGTTGTGAAATTTATTTCTTTTGGACTTTGTTTATATTTTTCAAACCCTATGGGAATTGTCTGTAATATAAACAATCACTTATTATCAGTATATTTTCTCTATTTCTATGTGCCATCTAAACTACGCATTTATTACTCTGCAAATATCAAAGTGTTAAGGGGTTTGACACTAACTCCTTATAAAACTCCTTATATGCTTTATTACGAGCTTCACTCACTGACTTTTTAGTCTCCATTTTAGCCATATAATACCTTTCACAATTTTCAACATTATTACACAAAGTATGGCTTTAAAACAATCTTTTTTATGCTTGGTTTTCTCTTGAACAGTCTTATCCCACCACTAAGTCTTCTTATCTTGTCGACCAAGACTTTTTGATTCTCCTAAAGTTGCTTTAGCTACCTTTTGGACCTTTTTAGACATATTCTCCCACATGATATTAACATTACTCTGTAACTTCCACTCTCCCTGCGCCAAGAGATTTCTCTTAAAAATCTCCAGTTTCTCCCCTTTCAATTGCCACCACCTGACCCTTTGGTTTAAAACTTGCCGGCGCTTTTGTTTTCCATACTTAATATTTACATCAAGGACCAAAATCCTATGATATGTTGTCACGCCATCCCTAGGGATCACTTTGCAGTTAGTACAAAGTCATCTATCAAAATTCCTTACTAAAAATAAGTCAATATGTGTCCTTGTGGCTCAACTCCTTTATGTTATTAAATGCTCCTCTCATTTCTTAAAGCAAGTGTTGACAATCTTGAGGTTAAATGCGAGAGAGAAATCAATAATAGATTGACCTTCATTATTGAGCATCCCAAATTCAAAATCGCCATGAGCTCTTGTATGAGGTCCTGCCTCCTTACTAACATATCCATTAAGATCTCCTCCAATAAAAATCTTTTAGGTTACTGGGATACTCTGAATTAGCCCCTCCATATCTTCCCAGAATTTTTCATTAAGATATGCTTCTGCCCCTACTTGGGATGCATACACACTGATAATGTTTATAGTATTCTTCCCAACAATCATTCTTAAGGAAATAATTCTATCCTCAACCCTCTTAACATCAACCACATTCTTCCTCCATTCCTTGTCAGCGATGATACCAAACCATTCCTTCCATTGACCTTTCCTATGTACCAGAGCTTAAAACAATTAATTTCCTGAGACCTTTCTCCCGACCATTTAGTTTCATGGAGACACATGATATTAATCTTTCGATCATTCATTACTCCCACCACCTCCCAAGATTTACCGTGTAGAATCCCAATGTTCCAAGTGTCAAATCTGATCTTGTTCTCATGAATTAGCTTCTTTAGCCACCTTCGTTCAGAAGAGAACGGTAACCCTTGTTCATTTAACACTACATCGGGGCGACGATGCAGTGGTTCTTACTCACATCTCACTGTACTCGAGCCATATAACGTGTTACTTACAGACAACGACCTAGCATTAGCACAATTTCTTTGTTGATCTATGTTCATAAAAGATTCAACAGGGTTCTACATTGGCTGTCGGGGCCTAATACAACCCTCCTCCTTTACCCGAGCTTGGGACCGGCTATAAACATAGGCGGAGTTAATTCGTTTTAAGAGACCATTTTGGAATTATCATATTTCGGAG
The DNA here is from genome assembly GCA_037074505.1 of Albizia julibrissin. Lineage (NCBI taxonomy): Eukaryota > Viridiplantae > Streptophyta > Magnoliopsida > Fabales > Fabaceae > Albizia > Albizia julibrissin. The sequence goes on from CM073484.1 coordinate 24,252,060, forward strand.
GCCTTTATGTGTCTTGCTCCCCTTATTTTTATTATTGAAAAACTAATTAGCAAATGCAAGCAAAGGCTTCACCTCAGTCCTTTTCAAAGTTGTCCTCATCATTGGAAATTTATTATAATTTTATTTTCTTGTTTGGTCACTGATTTTATTAGATTTTATTATAACTTTATGTGTTGGTTTGCTTGTTTTCTTCCTCCTCCAACCACTGACTATTAAAATATATTCTCTTTTTTTGAACTGTGCCCTTGCTGGGCATTAGAATATATTCTTTACAAGTTTGGATTCATACTGTTCAAGAGATTTCAATTTCGTTTTGTATAAGAATTTAAAATTTATAAATATTATTTTGCTCTCTTATGATTTGCTTGGATACAGAAGAAGATGGATAAGAGAAAATGTCTTTTTCTTATGCTTGGACAAACAAAAAGATAGAAGAGCAAAAAATGATTTTTTTTTAAAAAAAACAAATCATAATAATATCACTCATATATAAAAAAAAATGTGGGTCTCAATGTCTCATGCCTATTTTTATCTTCTTTGAAGCAATTTTGAGAAGCATTATTTTTTATTCAAATTGAAAAGAAGATTTTAGGGAGAAAACATTCCATCCTCTTAATTACCCCTCTTTTTTTTTTTTTTGGTCTCCTTCATTCCTTTCTTATCTTTTCTTGCTATCCAAAAAGAGAAAATATATTTTCTCCTCCTATTTTATTCCATATATTTTATATTTTCCTTGCTTTTTCATCACTCTATCCAAATATATGGCTAAATCTCATCACAGTATATGGTGAAGTTCATGTATTTCACTGATTATTATTTATTGTTTATTAACAATGTGATTTGATATATGATTTAGATATTACATAGATTTTTTTTATTTAGTGAGGAAATTACTGATAGTCTGAGTTTACAAACTTACAATGGAATCTACTAAAAATTTGAAACGGTTTCTCTCTCAAACTCACAATTTTATTCATAAACATACACACACACATAATTGAGCATTGTGTCCCACCTAAAGGAATTTTGTTTCGTGTTAGATTTAAAAATTAAAGAATGCAATGAAAATTTATCTGAGTTCTGGACTTGTCCACATCAGTATAATTTTAGTTTGAATATGACTTTTGTTTTTTTTTTGTTGGACTTGGCAACATTTTTTTGAAAGGTATTTCGATGTCTGTGGATAAATGTCGTGTGATATTCTGGTTAATTTACTTTCATTTTAATTTATTTTAAGCTCAATGGGTTTGTACGTTGTTTTATCAAATTGATAAAAATAATTACTTTTTGAGTCTTTCTTTAATCTCATTGACTAGGTTACGTGTTCAAATTAAAGATTTTGTGAAAGAATATTAAGTGACATTTATTACAATTTGGACTGCTCAAACTCATCATAATTTTGATTTATTTGGTCCAATTTTCTTGTTTATAATTATTACATCGAGAATTCATTAGAAAATTAAAAAAAAAGTTAACTATGTCTTATATTTAAGACCAGAAATAGAACTTAATAAATAACGGTTACAATGAATAAATGTTATATATGTCGAGATGGAAGTCTGGCAATAATATATTTTTTACCTTAGTGGAAAACTATTTTGCGACTTATTCAAGACATGTCTGCCATAAGTATCAAATAATAGTATATCCAAGGGATTTTCCAAGCTTAGAAGTTTAGATTCATCTACCAGCATTATAACCATTTTGGTCAAGGCAAGAAAAATAACTAGAGAAAAGACTCTTTTTTATTTATTTTTTTTTTTGTGTGTTATTGTGTGTGGTTGTTTACTTCACATCTAAATAATGAGAACTGGCAAACCGTAAATTGGAGTGTAATTAGTGAATTCTCAACCTAATGCTCGATGGAAAAGAAGACCATTTAAGTAATGTTATTCTCATAATATTCATTTTTGTGGTTATGTTGATCAAGATGCTGATATAAATATTTTTAAATTACTCTTCCGTTCTCTGTGAAGAATTACCTAAAATTTCATCTGTAATTTTAAATCTCTACCTTCTAAGCAGTTAAATAATATATCAAACACAAGAAAAATTTGATTTTGCCATACTTTAAAGGTATAACATCTTGTAAATTGATTTTAATATACCTCAAATATACGTACAACTCACTTTACAAATGCTTTATTGCATAAAAAGAAATAATCTTTGTGAATATTTTGAAATTCAATTTCGTATAAATTATGTTTTTTTATGCCTCCCGCCTGTACGGACATATAGAGTTGTATTATTTTGGTGACTTGAGATCATTTTTGTTTTATACGTTAGGTCTGTCTTCACAAGCTTACCATTGACATTGGAAAATAAAGAACTTAGAATTATTAATCTCCTTACATTTTGTACTTCCAAACTGTCAGCAAATAAAAACGAGAGAAGGGAAGCGTCCATGGTCTGAATCGAGTCAAATCACTAAAGTTCACCAGAGATTAAACTATTAAAAGCTTAAATAGGAGATGCACAATAGATGTACTACATAAGAGAGAATAGGAAAAGATTTGTCACATATGTTACAATTAACTAATTTATTTAACTTTTTAATATCCTTAAATTAAATATATAGGTGATATATTTAGAATCAACATAGTATTATCTTTTAGAGTATGATATATTCCTTATAATTTTCCTAAGTTTAGCTTTCCTAACTCCCAAGTTCAACGCCTACGCTTGCCATACTGACTGAAACGGTGGCATTTCTAAAGATGAGCATTAAGGGCTCAGTGATTCACTTAGCAGTGAATGCGGACTCCACATCTCCCGGGTTTGCATTCCCTGCTCATCACAATGATAAGCATCACTCTGTTGAGCTCGTCTTCAGATTTGGGGTGCCCCTCTTCTGAATAGTGCCTGCTTGGTCTCCCAAATGCAACTCAGACCCACACATCTGCTTCTTTCTCTTTTTTTTTTTTTTTTTTTTTTTTTTGGGTCACATCTCTGCTTGGTTTCCCTCCATTCTCCCTTACCTTCTTCTGCACAATATTTAAAAGCTAAATCAAACAATTAAGTAAGACAAGAAAAAGAAAGAGAACTTGTTCTCTTTTCTTCTGCCAAACCAAATAAAAAATAAAAAAAGACTGCGCATACTTACTTGATCTTAATAAGGAGACTGAGTTAATCCCTTGTTTACAATATGTGTGTGTGTGTGAGTAATTAAATAGGACAGAGAGGCAGAACGGTTCTAATACTTTGTTCAAAACATGAAGCTTTAGACCATAAACAATATTTAAAAAATTAATTAAAAAAGAGCCATTTCCGTCAATTTGTGTTGGGTTAAGGAAAAATAATCTTCCCATGCATGTAATTTTTCTCATATTTATTTGTACTGGCAATCACTGAGGATATGAATGTCATGACGAAAAATACATTTTAGGTACAAGCATCATGCTTTTAACACGTTTCATTTGGTGTACTTGTTCCAAGATTTTTATATTCGTTACGGTATGTCTCAAACCGCTTAACAATTTGATATTCATAGAGTATTAAATGCCTAGTTCATAGGAATACAGACATAACATAAATATACTGATAATAAGTGCGTGTTTATATTATAGGAAATCTCTTCGGATTTGAAAAATATATACAGAGACCAACAGAAATAAAATTTGGAACTAAAGATAACCAGCTGCAGTCTCACTTGAACCGAACTTCATTCACTGGTAATTACAGTTTTGCCCTTAGAGCCGCTACTTTCTGCCAGAATATTTTATATGTTGAAAAAGGGTGAGATTTGAATGAATCTCAGTAGTAACATACAATCAGTCATATAAAATGCAATAAATAAATATACAATGCACCATGATATGTAAAATACTAACTTATATTGTATGCATACTGTCCAAGTCCAAACGACATGTTTGGATCCCTGGCTTAACTCGTGTCCATGGTCAAACGACATGTTTAGACCTTGGCTTATTCGCGTGTTGTGCCCCAGGCACTGTCATGTTACAGAAAATGGCATACACAACATATAAATAATCACATAGTATATGAGAAAAAGAGTTATTACCTGGGTCCTTTTTCGGTCCAACTGTTTATCCAATACTTTTTCTCCGGCTCGGGCTATTACAAATCCTATAAATTAAAATTAACAAGTAATAGTTATTACTTGTATTACTACTGCCTTTAATCATATTCTGCTGGTTATCTCAGTTTCAGTGGCTTGTACACATTACAATTTTTGCATAGTGCAATTTTTCTATTTTTCAGAGAATTGGCAGATTTTCAGTCAACTTTGAAAAATCATAATTAATTCTAGAAAATTCTAAATTGATTGGGTCCAAAGCCTAAATGAAGCTCTTGAAATATATTTTCATGAAAAAATATCAAAATCTGCTTAATTTAACCATATTACTCCCAAAATTTTCCGAAATACCCCTATTCTAGATTACTCTCTAGAAACAGAGCACAACTTTAAAAATCCATATCTCCTAATATACTCGTCCAAAAATTGTGATCCACATATAAAATTAAATCTCTGAATGTCTAATTTTAATCTGAAAATTTTCATAATTTTTGGTTAAGGTTTGGTTTTCCAAAATCACATGAAAACCAATCTGACTTCCAGAAACATAGTCTGATAGCAAGTAACTTCAAAAATTTATAACTCTCAATATACTAATAAAAATATTACAAATTATGTATCAAATTAAATATTAGCATATGTACTTTCTTTCTGAAAATTTTTATGGTCATTGGACAAGATTGCATTGCTCAAAAACACCACGAAACCAACTACCAAAATCTGGACTTCCAGGATTGCACCTGTTTCTAAACCCAAATTTTAAAAATCATAACTCCCTCTAAAGATATCAAAATTATGTATTTAATGACTCATTTTAAAGCTTGAGATGTCTACTATATCCATGTAAAATTTCATGAATATTGGATATGATTTGGTTGGTCAAAATGCTACACGAAATATACTGACTCTTAAAAACGTCAGTTTTGACAGTCTGAGTTTAAAACTCAATAGCTCACTTATTTTGACTCCAAATTGTGTTATTCTTAATTTTATATCATACTACCATCCTAAAATTTCCATAGGAAAAATAACCAGATAAAAAATCCATCTATAGCCTCTGTTTAAACTTCTGTAACTTTCCGGCAGAAACTCTGTTTTCCGGCTAGTAAAATAGAGTTGAGAAAACTCACATGTAACTATGGTTTTGTACTCTAATCTCAAGGATTTCAACTCTACATACTCCTAAACATGTTCCTTGTGTTTGGGGACGTGATTACAGAAGCAAAGAGACTAAAATCACACATAAAATTGATGCACAATTACTGGTTTTGGTATTTTATGGTGACTGAAGGTTTTTGGCGAATTTCTCTTATTTCCAACAGCCAAACAACCAGAAAAACCACTGAAAACGGCCTCAAATCTAATAGAAAAACAAGATAAGGATGTATGAAATTCACCTATATTAGCTTATGGTGCTGTACATGGATCTTGGAGTTTCTTCTTCCTTCCTCCAATTCAAATTTCTCACTTACGTCTCTCTCTCTTTCTCTGTTCTGTTCTGGTTGTTTTTTTTTTCTTTTGTGTCAGAGCTGCCCGAATGTTGAATGGAGAGGGAAGAGAGTGTTTATTTATGGTGGGGCTAAATGTATGTGTGTGCTGTCCAAACGTGAAGTGCATGGAGATTTTAAGTCAATGAATAAGTGGGTGTGTACGTAGGATATTGGCTTGTGCTTGAAGTCCAATAAGAATGAGATGAGGTGTTGTGCTTTGTGTGATGTGTGCGCGTGCGTTTAGTGATGCTTCACGAAGAGAAAAATGAATGATTACTTGTTAGTGTGTGTCAGTCGGATTTTTTTACATATAGTTATATTTTTATTCTATTAATTACACACACTAGACCTTAATTTTTCCCTTTGTCTAATTTAAAATTCCTTAAATTTTGTAGGTTCCATAATTTAGCTTATTATCTAGTTTCCATAAATTAATCCTTACATTAAATTTTTGGGATGTTACAGCATGCATGAGCCACCTTACAAAAAACTAATTTGTGAATTTTCCTCTTTACTATAACAATTCTCCCCCTACATAAATTTAAAATCCAAGTTATGAATAGAAAATTTTGTAGAGAAAATGACACTAAGGGGTTGTTTGGTATGAGGGATTTGGAGGGGAGGAGAGGGGAGGGAAAATTTTTGTAACTTGGATTTATAAAAATTAGAGAAGTGGGGTTGAAAGTTTTTAATTAATTTTTCTTACTCTTTTATTTTTCATCTTATATTTATTAAAATTTTATAACCCCACTTTTCTGATTTTTTCAAAACCAACTCATAAAAATTTTCCCTCCCCTCCCTTTCCCTCAAATTCCCTCCTGCCAAACAGACCCTTAAGACTCTAACTAAGAAAAATAATATCAGAAAAGTCTTATAAATTATTAAAGACAAGTGAAATAGAGCTAATATTGTCAAGATATGAGACTTTTTTTTAAACTTTTTTTTTGGTTGGGACCTTGGTGTCACTTTCCCAATTTTGTAAGGTGTGCTATACCAAAATATCTCATCTGCCCAATTATAAAATGTCACAGCTGTGGAAAAAAAATAGAAATCTCAAAAAAAGAATGATATAAAGTCAAACACAGACACACACACATGGGTAGATAGGATAAAGGTAAAATACCATTAAGGCCACAACCAAGGAAAATAATATCAGGAAAGTTTGGTTGTGACCTTAATGATATTTTTCCTAGGATAAATGGGCGCACCAGCGCATCAAGCTTTGAAGAGCAGCAAGTGTGGTTTCGCAGAAGATGGGGCAATCTTCAACCGTAAGCAATTTCAGGTTTGGAAGTAAGTTATTGTAGAAGCCTTCCTCATGGATTTCAACTTCGCTATTAAAAAGTCCCTTTATTTGAGAGCACTCTTTAATAAGTAGATATACCAACTGGGGAAGACATTGGGTAGATGGCAGAGAGGGAATAGCCATTTCAACTTTCTGCATCTCACGACTAAAAGAGTGACAAGTTTTGGGAAGAACAATGAATTAGAGAATTCATCATTAGGAGAGTGATTATGTTCTTCTTCTTCTGATGACATCATCATTTCCTCCATCTCTTCACATTCGAAAATGCTTAGAAACATCAAACATGGTAGGCTTCTGATCACAGTGCTTGAGAATACACACTTTAATCTTCTACATTTAAGCACATCTAAACGCCTACGATTTTGGAACATGATGAAAGTGGAACCCTCCCACACAGATGCTGTTGACTTTTGCATCGTACACCGTACAAATTGTTGGCGGAAGCACCTGTTGAAACACAATAGAAGTATAGTTCGAGTCACGTCCAAGAACACTGTCCTTAGGAGATATTCCGCAACCCCCCTAGTAGATTAGGAAGCGGCACTCCCCAGGATAAAACGAACTCTTCCTGCAAAAAAACAGGGTGACAGAACTGCAGAAAGATATTAGTGTAACTCAGAAGAAGAGAGAGAAGAGAGGAGCATAGGGACCTCCGTCTCTAGACCTTGGTGCTCTCACCCCTTAACTACTCAGAACTTGCTCCATACATTGTCTTTTATAGGCAGATATTATGTGACCGTTGAGCAGCAATGATGACTATTAATGACGGTTTAATGACAATTAAAACAACAATTACAAAACCAATATTAATGACAATTTAATGTAATAAAACCTTTTAAATGTCATTAAAACCATTCAGTTAAAAATCTAACGGTCATCTCCAACGGTCAGTTCACATACTCTTCTTATCAGTCTTTTTACTAACTCAAGCTCATATTTAATTGTATACTAGGGCCTTCCCAATCTTGAGTTGTATGAGACTTCTTTCTTTGACACACTCACACACAATATTTCCAACAATCCCCCACATGTGTCAAAGGAAGCTCGTAGCCCCATTAGCTGAGTTACACACATGGATATAATCATTGTATCTAGTGGTCCTTTGGACTATGAACTAGACCTAGACTAATAACACTTAGTACACAGAGATGCTGTCACGACCTGTTTGGCGTGACCGTGTAAGACCAAATAAAAGACGGGCCATCTGGTCTTGCCATTGGGTGATGGGAGGACGACATTAGTATTTGGGCGTTGTTCTCCTTAGACGCTAAGGTCTCACTGTGAGGGGGCTGATGCCGTCCCCCTGATGAGCCCATGGCAGGGCGAAACCAGTTGGCACCGTATCTGGTAAGGCTGGTCCTTGGGGGAAGTGGTACCCTCAGGACGCCGCACGGGCGCTGTGAGCTGCGCCGGACTCTAAGCCCGTGACAAAGTGGTATCAGAGCCAACCTCGCTCCATGACCGTTGTGGTGGCCTCCCGTTGATGGAATGGGATGGACCCCTACTTGGCGATGGGGGCATCGCGTGGTTTGGGTGGGGGAGCTTGTCAGGGGTTTTAGGGCCTATAAAAGGCGGGGCGCTAAGCACCCACAAAGGGTTGTGTGGGAGGGGCTGGGACCGTCAAAAAGTGCCACGACCCTGGCAAGTCCCACATCGGCTGGTTCGAGGAAGATCCTTGGGCAGAGTCCTTCTCCCCCTAGCACGAGGGCGTGCTAGATGTTGGGTGGGGGAGAATGTCACGACCTGTTTGGCGTGACCGTGTAAGACCAAATAAAAGACGGGCCATCTGGTCTTGCCATTGGGTGATGGGAGGACGACATTAGTATTTGGGCGTTGTTCTCCTTAGACGCTAAGGTCTCACTGTGAGGGGGCTGATGCCGTCCCCCTGATGAGCCCATGGCAGGGCGAAACCAGTTGGCACCGTATCTGGTAAGGCTGGTCCTTGGGGGAAGTGGTACCCTCAGGACGCCGCACGGGCGCTGTGAGCTGCGCCGGACTCTAAGCCCGTGACAAAGTAAAATGTAATACCTTATTTTCTAAAGCCTTTAGATTAGTTTAAATATATAATGGTTTTAAATTTGAGACCAAAATAATTTAAAGTCCCAATTTAAGAATAGTTTAATCTTATATTTGTATAGGATTTTCAAAAAAATTTTAAAATAAATATGTATGGTCTAAATTTTAATTTGTAAATTTATTATCTTTATCTGTTTCAAAATCATTTATTTAAAATACAGATCATTTTCTATCCATAGCTCGCGTCGTGATGGTTAACTTATTGGTTTCTGGATACCAATACGTTATCGAAAGTCTAGCGTACGGATTACAACTTATACAGTCTGCGTCGCGAGTACCAGTACTACTATCGCTACTACTACTACTACTTATAAATATTTTACAGTCATCCAAAATAAAATGATAACCAAACAGTCCATAATTTATTTGTCTCTTCTTCGTCCGTCTATATTACCTTCTTGCCCTTAGAGCTGGACGCCTTTGCTGTATATTATTTGTTGAAAAAGGGGTGAGATTCAAAAGAATCTCAGTAGTACACAGATCACTCATATAATATGCAAATACTAAGCATGTAAAACAAATCATCAAACAGCACAACTTACAGAAATGCAGCACATAAAAGGGCCTAACCGGTCCCTTGTCACAGACTCACAGCGTTTGAGATTCACAATCTGGCTGCCCAGGGCCTCTGCCCCATACAAGGTACAGTCACGGGCTTTCTGCCTGAAGCCTACCTGGCTTAAGACGCCCCCGGGTAACTCCCGGTGTAACTTGTACTTACGGGTCTTACCGCCTATGGACTATCTGTCCCGCATATATATACAGATGATATGGTACACATACATGGCATCACATATGATATAAGAGATAAGGTACTACCTGACAGTCTTTCCAAATTTGGTTCCTGTTCTCAGTCTCTTAGGCGTCCCGGGCAAATGTCAAATCCTATAATTTATAATTTATGGACGGACGAATTATTACTTATTCCAAAATAATTTAAGACACCTTGGTAGATTATCATTATAGCTAATACCTTAAATCCAATAGGTATTTAATGGACTCATACCAACTCTAGTATTTAACTTGACCCTTAGAGTCCTAATTATTTCAAAAATACCCTTACTTTTTATTTTTCACTATTACTCAATTTTGTCAGAATTTTCAATAATCTTTGAAAATTCATATCTTGGCCTAGAAATATCCAATTAAGGTGGTTCCAAATTCTATGTGTCACTTATGAAGTCTATTTTAATATAAAAATACGTTTAACTACCACCTATCCATGAATAATTCCCAGTTTTAAATTTTTCTCGCACTGCCAGAAAATATTTCCAGTTTCAATAGCTTAACTTCTAAAATTCATAACTAAATATCTAGAACTCCAAATGGTATGGTTCAAAATCCTATATGATTATATTTAAATATATTATCAAGGAAAAATATAACCATTTAGATATTATAGTCACAAAATTTCCATAATTTCGTCAAACCCCATCTGTACCAGAAAACGTTCCAGATTCATCATCTAACTTTAAAAATTCATATCTCACTATTTATAAACCCAAATGATACATATTATATATCAAATTAAAGCTTAAGATGTCTACTTTCCTTCTGGAAAATTTCATAATTTTCGGACTAGGTTTTGTTACCGAAATTTATTTTACAACCAATATGATTTCAGAGAAACTAACCGAACAGCAACTCCTCTTATTTTCTAAAAATTCTAGACTTATATATAATCATCCAAAAATCATAATCTCATGTATTCCCATATAATTTTTCGTGTAGAATTGATTGGAAACCTCAAATTTGACAAATTCTCATTCCTTCATTATGTACTATTTTGCCCAAAACAAAACCTCACAAGACAACAATTCATTATACTAGGTTCTTATGCTTCCCAAATTACCCAAAAATAACCTCAAATTAACTAGAAAGAGTTAAGAATATGGGAAGGAAACTCACCTATATTAGGATATTGAGTTGTATGTAGAATTTGTAATCACTTCTTCCTTCCTCTGGTAGCACTGATCCTCTTATGTTTCTCTTGCTCTCTCTATTACTCACTCTCTCTTTTCCTAAATTTTGCTGTTTCCTTTGAATGTGTTGAATGAATTGAAATGGAAAATGAGGAGTGTGGCCGTGTGTGTGTGTATGAGAGAATGAGAGAGAGAGAGTGTGTGTTTTTTTTTTAATAATTAAAAATGTGTATGTGTGTGCCATGTGTGTAGTGTGTGTGTGTTATTTTAATATTTTGGTGTGTGTGTGCGTGAGACATGAGAGAAGCAAGGAAAAAGAGTGTGTGTTTTGTTTTACTATAATATATATAGGTATATTTTTATCCTATTAATTACACACACTAGGTCTTTATTTTTCCCTTTGTCTAATTTAAGATTCCTTATATTTCATAGGTTTCATAATTTGGCTTACTATCTAACTCCCATAAATTAATCCTTAGCCTTTGAATAAATTTTGGAATGTTACAATTCTCCCCCCGTAAAATAAATTTCGTCCCCGAAATTTGTTACACTTCTTGAGATATAAACTCCGGGTAACATTTCTTCAGGTCCTCTTCAACTTCCCAAGTTGCTTCCCTTGGAGACAGTCCCTTCCACACCACCTTCACGAATGGTATGCTTCGATGTCTGAGTCGTTTTTCTTGTCTGTCAATGATTTGTTCTGGCTCAGCCTCATATGTGAGATCATCTCGCATATCCACATTTTCATATTCCATAATATGTTCAGGGTCTGGTTGGTACTTCTTCAACTGTGAGACATGAAACACATCGTGCAGTCTACTCAAGTTTGGGGGTAAGGCTATTCGATATGCTACTGGCCCAATTCTTGCCAATATTTCAAATGGACCAATGTAACGTGGGCTAAGCTTTTTCCTTTTGATTGCCCTACCGATTCCGGTAACAGGAGATACCTTCAAAAATACATGATCTCCCACTTCAAACTCTAGAGATCTTCTCCTTTTATCAGCATAGCTTTTCTGTCTGCTTTGCGCTGTTAGGAGCCTCTTTTTGATAGTCCTGATTTGCTCTGTGGTTTGATCTACCAGATCCGGCCCATATAGTCTTCGTTCATTCAATTCTGTCCAGCATAGGGGTGATTGACACTTCCTACCGTACAATGCTTCATAAGGAGCCATTTGTATACTCGCATGATAGCTATTATTATAAGCGAATTCAGCGAGTGGAAGAAAATGATCCCAACTTCCCTTGAAATCCAATACACATGCTCTTAACATATCTTCCAGCGTTTGTATGGTTCTTTCTGACTGTCCATCCGTCTGTGGATGATAGGCCGTACTGAATTTCAGCTTCGTACCTAGAGCTTCATGTAAAGCTTTCCAGAATCTTGATGTAAATCTGGGATCTCGATCGGAGATAATGCTCTTTGGTGTACCATGAAGTTTGATTATCTCTCGTATATATATTTCTGCTAACTTCTCTGGGGAATATCTAGCATTAATGGGTATGAAATGTGCCGTCTTGGTGAAACGGTCGACAATTACCCAAATGGCATCATAGTTTCTAATTTTGGGTAAACCCATAACTAGATCCATGGTGACACTTTCCCACTTCCATTCTGGAATTTCTGGACTCTGTAGAAGTCCTGGTGGTCTCTGATGTTCAATCTTCACCTTCTGACAAGTGAGACATCGGGACACATACTTGGTCACATCGCTTTTTAGCCCTGACCACCAGTACATGGATTTCAAATTGTGATACATCTTAATCATTCCTGGGTGAAGGGTGTAACGACTCTTGTGTGCCTCATCCAGGATTTTCCGCCTCAAATCAGCCTTTGGTGGTACATATATTCGCTGTTTGTATCTGATCAATCCACTTGGCGAAAGATCATAATCCTGGGTTTCACCTTTTTCAATCATCTCTCGGATCAACTGGGCTCGTTCATCTTGCATTTGAGCTTCTTCAATTTCTGCTCTCAGATTGCTTTCTTCCTGACTAACACTAAAATTAGCTAGGAGTACTTCATTCGGTTTGTATGCATTGAGGAATACTTGATTTGTCAAGTTTAGATCTCTGAATTCCTCTAACAATTTCTGTTCTCGGACCATCATGACTGCTACTTGCACCGCTTTTCTACTCAAGGCATCAGCAACAACATTTGCCTTTCCTGGATGATATTTAATCTCTAGATTATAATCTTTTAACAACTCCATCCAGCGACGTTGTCTCATATTCAATTCTTTTTGATCATGTAGATACTTGAGGCTCTTGTGGTCACAGTACAACTCTACAGTACTACCATACAGGTAGTGTCGCCATATTTTCAATGCAAACACGATTGCCGCAAGCTCCAAATCATGAGTGGGATAGTTCTTCTCGTGAGGCTTCAGCTGTCGAGAGGCATACGCCACTACTCTGCCCTGCTGCATAAGGACACATCCCAATCCCTGCTTACTAGCATCACTGTAAACCACATATGGCTCACTGGGATCTGGAATAATCAGTACTGGTGCGGATGTCAACCTCTCCTTCAGCTCCGTGAAGCTCCTCTCACATTTGTCATCCCACACATATGTTTGATTCTTTCTCGTGAGCTTTGTCAACGGCATGGCGATCCTGGAGAAATTTTGAATAAATCTCCGGTAATAACCAGCAAGACCCAGAAAACTGCGTATCTCTGTTACAGTTTCTGGCCTCTTCCAGTTTAGTACTGCATCCACCTTACTAGGATCCACAGAGACTCCTTCTTGTGAAATTACATGGCCCAGAAATTTAATTTCTGAAAGCCAGAATTCACATTTACTCAGTTTGGCAAAGAGTTGCTTTTCTCTGAGAATTCTCAGCACTATTCTCAAATGCTCTTCATGTTCCTCTTTACTCTTAGAGTATATTAAGATGTCGTCAATGAAGACTACTACGAACTGATCCAGATATTGACGAAAAATTCGATTCATGTAATCCATAAACACAGCAGGTGCATTGGTCAGTCCGAAAGGCATCACCAAGAACTCATAGTGTCCATATCTGGTTCTAAAAGCTGTCTTCGATACATCCTCAGCTTTTACTCGCAGCTGATGGTAGCCCGATCTTAAATCAATCTTTGAAAATACGCTAGAACCAGATAGCTGATTAAGAAGATCATCAATCCTGGGGAGTGGATATTTGTTCTTGACGGTCACCTTATTCAGCTCTCGATAATCAATACATAAACGTAGGCTCCCGTCCTTCTTTTTAACAAACAATACTGGAGCTCCCCATGGTGAAACACTGGGTCGTATAAATCCTTTCTCTAGTAATTCTTCAATTTGCTTCTTCAGTTCTGCCATTTCATTTGGTGCCATTCGGTAAGGAGCTTTGGAAATAGATCCGGTACCCGGCATAATCTCAATGGCGAACTCAACTTCCCTTTCTGGAGGTAATCCACTAATGTCTTCTGGAAATACCTCAGGAAATTCATTCACTACGGGTATACTCTCAATCATCACATCTGATTCTGCCTGAACTGAGAATAATATCATATACCCCTGACACCCTTTTCTTAGGCACTTCTCAGCTTCAGCTACGGAGAGAAAATTCAGGTTAATGCTAGCATCGTTGCCTTTATGTGGTTCAAGATATTCAATTCTCTTGTTACCACAATCCAGCAACACATTGTTCGCCGTTAGCCAGTCAATGCCTAGAATAACTTCCAGTTTGTGGAGTGGTAGATAGATCAAATCTATCACTGACTCCCGCCCAGCTACATTTATAATACAATTCAAACAAGCATCTGAAGTAATAGCTCTAGCACCCATCGGTGTAGATACAACCAGATCATACGGTAATTTATGCACATTTAGCCCTAACTCTTTAGCACACTCAGAGGAAATAAATGAATGACTAGCACCAGAATCAAATAAGGCTTGTAATGTGGTACCATTAAGAAGGATTGTACCTTGGATCATCTCTGGAGATTTTTGGGCCTCCTCGTGGGTCATTGCAAATACTCTCCCTTGAGTCTTGGGCCTGGGCTCTACTGTCCGCTGTTTACATTCACTAGCAAAGTGACCCGGTTGATGACAGATGTAACAGATTATCTGTCTATTACACGTTCTGCCAGGATGCACCTTACCACATCGAGAACATGTTGGAGCTGTAAAGGACCCCTGATTTCCACGGTTATCTGGCTTGTAAGGTCTCTTATCATTTCCCTTGAATGATGATCCCTGACCCTTCCGTTTCTGAGGAAAACTTCCCCGACTAGGCCCACTGTGGTTGCTGGTATTCTTAGCTAGATTTCGATCTCGCAGGTTGTACTCCGTGATCCGGCATTCTTCTACTGCTTTGTTAAAATTTTCGAATTGTCGGGCAGCTAACCGATCTTTCAGGTAACGCTTCAACCCTCTGATCAGTAGATCTGAACTCCACTGCTCACCTTCTTTGTTTCGCATGTAAGAGGAGTAACGGGACAAGCGAGTGAATCGAGAGAGATATTCATCGAAGGTCTCATCTTCACCCTGTCGGATAGATAAGAACTCTGTCTCTTTTTCGATTCTCACAGATCTGGGGAAGTACTTTTCATTAAACTTCTCCTGGAATAGCTCCCAAGTCACAGGAATATTCTGGGTTCGCAACATCATAGCTATATTCCTCCACCATTGGTCTGCATCCCCCTCTAGTTTGTACACCGCTAGTCGTGCCTTTATCTCAGAAGAACACTCCAATATTTCAAAAATTTTCTCCAGCCTGATTATCCAGTTTTCAGCTTCTTGAGGATCAAATTTCCCGTTGAATAATGAGGATTGGTGTTTAGCAAACTCTGTAACCCAATACTGTATGTTTCGTTCCTCACGGACTGGTCCCCCATGAGATTCTTGATTCGGTGTTATTGGTGGTTGTGACTCCTTAGGTTGGGTCGATTCTTCCTCATTCTCTGTTTCCTCTTGAATTGTTTCATTATTTACTGAATGCCCCCTATCTTCATTCTGCTTAGCTTTTACTTCCTGGAGTTCTTCCCTAAGTTCTTGTATCATGGCTCGCTGTTCAGTAAGCATGCCAAGCATTTGTTGCATAAGATCAGGTCTAGCATTTGGTTCCATATTATCATTTTCGTCTCTACCTCTACCTCGGCCTCTGCCGCGGCCTCTTCCGTTGGCTCTACCACCTCTTATAATTGCCATCTTTATATTTCACTATATTAAAATGAGGAAAAGGTAAATTTCATATAGTCATATATCAGCATACTATTCTGATAATGCCAGAACCTTATGCTCTGATACCAAAAATGTAATACCTTATTTTCTAAAGCCTTTAGATTAGTTTAAATATATAATGGTTTTAAATTTGAGACCAAAATAATTTAAAGTCCCAATTTAAGAATAGTTTAATCTTATATTTGTATAGGATTTTCAAAAAAATTTTAAAATAAATATGTATGGTCTAAATTTTAATTTGTAAATTTATTATCTTTATCTGTTTCAAAATCATTTATTTAAAATACAGATCATTTTCTATCCATAGCTCGCGTCGTGATGGTTAACTTATTGGTTTCTGGATACCAATACGTTATCGAAAGTCTAGCGTACGGATTACAACTTATACAGTCTGCGTCGCGAGTACCAGTACTACTATCGCTACTACTACTACTACTTATAAATATTTTACAGTCATCCAAAATAAAATGATAACCAAACAGTCCATAATTTATTTGTCTCTTCTTCGTCCGTCTATATTACCTTCTTGCCCTTAGAGCTGGACGCCTTTGCTGTATATTATTTGTTGAAAAAGGGGTGAGATTCAAAAGAATCTCAGTAGTACACAGATCACTCATATAATATGCAAATACTAAGCATGTAAAACAAATCATCAAACAGCACAACTTACAGAAATGCAGCACATAAAAGGGCCTAACCGGTCCCTTGTCACAGACTCACAGCGTTTGAGATTCACAATCTGGCTGCCCAGGGCCTCTGCCCCATACAAGGTACAGTCACGGGCTTTCTGCCTGAAGCCTACCTGGCTTAAGACGCCCCCGGGTAACTCCCGGTGTAACTTGTACTTACGGGTCTTACCGCCTATGGACTATCTGTCCCGCATATATATACAGATGATATGGTACACATACATGGCATCACATATGATATAAGAGATAAGGTACTACCTGACAGTCTTTCCAAATTTGGTTCCTGTTCTCAGTCTCTTAGGCGTCCCGGGCAAATGTCAAATCCTATAATTTATAATTTATGGACGGACGAATTATTACTTATTCCAAAATAATTTAAGACACCTTGGTAGATTATCATTATAGCTAATACCTTAAATCCAATAGGTATTTAATGGACTCATACCAACTCTAGTATTTAACTTGACCCTTAGAGTCCTAATTATTTCAAAAATACCCTTACTTTTTATTTTTCACTATTACTCAATTTTGTCAGAATTTTCAATAATCTTTGAAAATTCATATCTTGGCCTAGAAATATCCAATTAAGGTGGTTCCAAATTCTATGTGTCACTTATGAAGTCTATTTTAATATAAAAATACGTTTAACTACCACCTATCCATGAATAATTCCCAGTTTTAAATTTTTCTCGCACTGCCAGAAAATATTTCCAGTTTCAATAGCTTAACTTCTAAAATTCATAACTAAATATCTAGAACTCCAAATGGTATGGTTCAAAATCCTATATGATTATATTTAAATATATTATCAAGGAAAAATATAACCATTTAGATATTATAGTCACAAAATTTCCATAATTTCGTCAAACCCCATCTGTACCAGAAAACGTTCCAGATTCATCATCTAACTTTAAAAATTCATATCTCACTATTTATAAACCCAAATGATACATATTATATATCAAATTAAAGCTTAAGATGTCTACTTTCCTTCTGGAAAATTTCATAATTTTCGGACTAGGTTTTGTTACCGAAATTTATTTTACAACCAATATGATTTCAGAGAAACTAACCGAACAGCAACTCCTCTTATTTTCTAAAAATTCTAGACTTATATATAATCATCCAAAAATCATAATCTCATGTATTCCCATATAATTTTTCGTGTAGAATTGATTGGAAACCTCAAATTTGACAAATTCTCATTCCTTCATTATGTACTATTTTGCCCAAAACAAAACCTCACAAGACAACAATTCATTATACTAGGTTCTTATGCTTCCCAAATTACCCAAAAATAACCTCAAATTAACTAGAAAGAGTTAAGAATATGGGAAGGAAACTCACCTATATTAGGATATTGAGTTGTATGTAGAATTTGTAATCACTTCTTCCTTCCTCTGGTAGCACTGATCCTCTTATGTTTCTCTTGCTCTCTCTATTACTCACTCTCTCTTTTCCTAAATTTTGCTGTTTCCTTTGAATGTGTTGAATGAATTGAAATGGAAAATGAGGAGTGTGGCCGTGTGTGTGTGTATGAGAGAATGAGAGAGAGAGAGTGTGTGTTTTTTTTTTAATAATTAAAAATGTGTATGTGTGTGCCATGTGTGTAGTGTGTGTGTGTTATTTTAATATTTTGGTGTGTGTGTGCGTGAGACATGAGAGAAGCAAGGAAAAAGAGTGTGTGTTTTGTTTTACTATAATATATATAGGTATATTTTTATCCTATTAATTACACACACTAGGTCTTTATTTTTCCCTTTGTCTAATTTAAGATTCCTTATATTTCATAGGTTTCATAATTTGGCTTACTATCTAACTCCCATAAATTAATCCTTAGCCTTTGAATAAATTTTGGAATGTTACAATTCTCCCCCCGTAAAATAAATTTCGTCCCCGAAATTTGTTACACTTCTTGAGATATAAACTCCGGGTAACATTTCTTCAGGTCCTCTTCAACTTCCCAAGTTGCTTCCCTTGGAGACAGTCCCTTCCACACCACCTTCACGAATGGTATGCTTCGATGTCTGAGTCGTTTTTCTTGTCTGTCAATGATTTGTTCTGGCTCAGCCTCATATGTGAGATCATCTCGCATATCCACATTTTCATATTCCATAATATGTTCAGGGTCTGGTTGGTACTTCTTCAACTGTGAGACATGAAACACATCGTGCAGTCTACTCAAGTTTGGGGGTAAGGCTATTCGATATGCTACTGGCCCAATTCTTGCCAATATTTCAAATGGACCAATGTAACGTGGGCTAAGCTTTTTCCTTTTGATTGCCCTACCGATTCCGGTAACAGGAGATACCTTCAAAAATACATGATCTCCCACTTCAAACTCTAGAGATCTTCTCCTTTTATCAGCATAGCTTTTCTGTCTGCTTTGCGCTGTTAGGAGCCTCTTTTTGATAGTCCTGATTTGCTCTGTGGTTTGATCTACCAGATCCGGCCCATATAGTCTTCGTTCATTCAATTCTGTCCAGCATAGGGGTGATTGACACTTCCTACCGTACAATGCTTCATAAGGAGCCATTTGTATACTCGCATGATAGCTATTATTATAAGCGAATTCAGCGAGTGGAAGAAAATGATCCCAACTTCCCTTGAAATCCAATACACATGCTCTTAACATATCTTCCAGCGTTTGTATGGTTCTTTCTGACTGTCCATCCGTCTGTGGATGATAGGCCGTACTGAATTTCAGCTTCGTACCTAGAGCTTCATGTAAAGCTTTCCAGAATCTTGATGTAAATCTGGGATCTCGATCGGAGATAATGCTCTTTGGTGTACCATGAAGTTTGATTATCTCTCGTATATATATTTCTGCTAACTTCTCTGGGGAATATCTAGCATTAATGGGTATGAAATGTGCCGTCTTGGTGAAACGGTCGACAATTACCCAAATGGCATCATAGTTTCTAATTTTGGGTAAACCCATAACTAGATCCATGGTGACACTTTCCCACTTCCATTCTGGAATTTCTGGACTCTGTAGAAGTCCTGGTGGTCTCTGATGTTCAATCTTCACCTTCTGACAAGTGAGACATCGGGACACATACTTGGTCACATCGCTTTTTAGCCCTGACCACCAGTACATGGATTTCAAATTGTGATACATCTTAATCATTCCTGGGTGAAGGGTGTAACGACTCTTGTGTGCCTCATCCAGGATTTTCCGCCTCAAATCAGCCTTTGGTGGTACATATATTCGCTGTTTGTATCTGATCAATCCACTTGGCGAAAGATCATAATCCTGGGTTTCACCTTTTTCAATCATCTCTCGGATCAACTGGGCTCGTTCATCTTGCATTTGAGCTTCTTCAATTTCTGCTCTCAGATTGCTTTCTTCCTGACTAACACTAAAATTAGCTAGGAGTACTTCATTCGGTTTGTATGCATTGAGGAATACTTGATTTGTCAAGTTTAGATCTCTGAATTCCTCTAACAATTTCTGTTCTCGGACCATCATGACTGCTACTTGCACCGCTTTTCTACTCAAGGCATCAGCAACAACATTTGCCTTTCCTGGATGATATTTAATCTCTAGATTATAATCTTTTAACAACTCCATCCAGCGACGTTGTCTCATATTCAATTCTTTTTGATCATGTAGATACTTGAGGCTCTTGTGGTCACAGTACAACTCTACAGTACTACCATACAGGTAGTGTCGCCATATTTTCAATGCAAACACGATTGCCGCAAGCTCCAAATCATGAGTGGGATAGTTCTTCTCGTGAGGCTTCAGCTGTCGAGAGGCATACGCCACTACTCTGCCCTGCTGCATAAGGACACATCCCAATCCCTGCTTACTAGCATCACTGTAAACCACATATGGCTCACTGGGATCTGGAATAATCAGTACTGGTGCGGATGTCAACCTCTCCTTCAGCTCCGTGAAGCTCCTCTCACATTTGTCATCCCACACATATGTTTGATTCTTTCTCGTGAGCTTTGTCAACGGCATGGCGATCCTGGAGAAATTTTGAATAAATCTCCGGTAATAACCAGCAAGACCCAGAAAACTGCGTATCTCTGTTACAGTTTCTGGCCTCTTCCAGTTTAGTACTGCATCCACCTTACTAGGATCCACAGAGACTCCTTCTTGTGAAATTACATGGCCCAGAAATTTAATTTCTGAAAGCCAGAATTCACATTTACTCAGTTTGGCAAAGAGTTGCTTTTCTCTGAGAATTCTCAGCACTATTCTCAAATGCTCTTCATGTTCCTCTTTACTCTTAGAGTATATTAAGATGTCGTCAATGAAGACTACTACGAACTGATCCAGATATTGACGAAAAATTCGATTCATGTAATCCATAAACACAGCAGGTGCATTGGTCAGTCCGAAAGGCATCACCAAGAACTCATAGTGTCCATATCTGGTTCTAAAAGCTGTCTTCGATACATCCTCAGCTTTTACTCGCAGCTGATGGTAGCCCGATCTTAAATCAATCTTTGAAAATACGCTAGAACCAGATAGCTGATTAAGAAGATCATCAATCCTGGGGAGTGGATATTTGTTCTTGACGGTCACCTTATTCAGCTCTCGATAATCAATACATAAACGTAGGCTCCCGTCCTTCTTTTTAACAAACAATACTGGAGCTCCCCATGGTGAAACACTGGGTCGTATAAATCCTTTCTCTAGTAATTCTTCAATTTGCTTCTTCAGTTCTGCCATTTCATTTGGTGCCATTCGGTAAGGAGCTTTGGAAATAGATCCGGTACCCGGCATAATCTCAATGGCGAACTCAACTTCCCTTTCTGGAGGTAATCCACTAATGTCTTCTGGAAATACCTCAGGAAATTCATTCACTACGGGTATACTCTCAATCATCACATCTGATTCTGCCTGAACTGAGAATAATATCATATACCCCTGACACCCTTTTCTTAGGCACTTCTCAGCTTCAGCTACGGAGAGAAAATTCAGGTTAATGCTAGCATCGTTGCCTTTATGTGGTTCAAGATATTCAATTCTCTTGTTACCACAATCCAGCAACACATTGTTCGCCGTTAGCCAGTCAATGCCTAGAATAACTTCCAGTTTGTGGAGTGGTAGATAGATCAAATCTATCACTGACTCCCGCCCAGCTACATTTATAATACAATTCAAACAAGCATCTGAAGTAATAGCTCTAGCACCCATCGGTGTAGATACAACCAGATCATACGGTAATTTATGCACATTTAGCCCTAACTCTTTAGCACACTCAGAGGAAATAAATGAATGACTAGCACCAGAATCAAATAAGGCTTGTAATGTGGTACCATTAAGAAGGATTGTACCTTGGATCATCTCTGGAGATTTTTGGGCCTCCTCGTGGGTCATTGCAAATACTCTCCCTTGAGTCTTGGGCCTGGGCTCTACTGTCCGCTGTTTACATTCACTAGCAAAGTGACCCGGTTGATGACAGATGTAACAGATTATCTGTCTATTACACGTTCTGCCAGGATGCACCTTACCACATCGAGAACATGTTGGAGCTGTAAAGGACCCCTGATTTCCACGGTTATCTGGCTTGTAAGGTCTCTTATCATTTCCCTTGAATGATGATCCCTGACCCTTCCGTTTCTGAGGAAAACTTCCCCGACTAGGCCCACTGTGGTTGCTGGTATTCTTAGCTAGATTTCGATCTCGCAGGTTGTACTCCGTGATCCGGCATTCTTCTACTGCTTTGTTAAAATTTTCGAATTGTCGGGCAGCTAACCGATCTTTCAGGTAACGCTTCAACCCTCTGATCAGTAGATCTGAACTCCACTGCTCACCTTCTTTGTTTCGCATGTAAGAGGAGTAACGGGACAAGCGAGTGAATCGAGAGAGATATTCATCGAAGGTCTCATCTTCACCCTGTCGGATAGATAAGAACTCTGTCTCTTTTTCGATTCTCACAGATCTGGGGAAGTACTTTTCATTAAACTTCTCCTGGAATAGCTCCCAAGTCACAGGAATATTCTGGGTTCGCAACATCATAGCTATATTCCTCCACCATTGGTCTGCATCCCCCTCTAGTTTGTACACCGCTAGTCGTGCCTTTATCTCAGAAGAACACTCCAATATTTCAAAAATTTTCTCCAGCCTGATTATCCAGTTTTCAGCTTCTTGAGGATCAAATTTCCCGTTGAATAATGAGGATTGGTGTTTAGCAAACTCTGTAACCCAATACTGTATGTTTCGTTCCTCACGGACTGGTCCCCCATGAGATTCTTGATTCGGTGTTATTGGTGGTTGTGACTCCTTAGGTTGGGTCGATTCTTCCTCATTCTCTGTTTCCTCTTGAATTGTTTCATTATTTACTGAATGCCCCCTATCTTCATTCTGCTTAGCTTTTACTTCCTGGAGTTCTTCCCTAAGTTCTTGTATCATGGCTCGCTGTTCAGTAAGCATGCCAAGCATTTGTTGCATAAGATCAGGTCTAGCATTTGGTTCCATATTATCATTTTCGTCTCTACCTCTACCTCGGCCTCTGCCGCGGCCTCTTCCGTTGGCTCTACCACCTCTTATAATTGCCATCTTTATATTTCACTATATTAAAATGAGGAAAAGGTAAATTTCATATAGTCATATATCAGCATACTATTCTGATAATGCCAGAACCTTATGCTCTGATACCAAAAATGTAATACCTTATTTTCTAAAGCCTTTAGATTAGTTTAAATATATAATGGTTTTAAATTTGAGACCAAAATAATTTAAAGTCCCAATTTAAGAATAGTTTAATCTTATATTTGTATAGGATTTTCAAAAAAATTTTAAAATAAATATGTATGGTCTAAATTTTAATTTGTAAATTTATTATCTTTATCTGTTTCAAAATCATTTATTTAAAATACAGATCATTTTCTATCCATAGCTCGCGTCGTGATGGTTAACTTATTGGTTTCTGGATACCAATACGTTATCGAAAGTCTAGCGTACGGATTACAACTTATACAGTCTGCGTCGCGAGTACCAGTACTACTATCGCTACTACTACTACTACTTATAAATATTTTACAGTCATCCAAAATAAAATGATAACCAAACAGTCCATAATTTATTTGTCTCTTCTTCGTCCGTCTATATTACCTTCTTGCCCTTAGAGCTGGACGCCTTTGCTGTATATTATTTGTTGAAAAAGGGGTGAGATTCAAAAGAATCTCAGTAGTACACAGATCACTCATATAATATGCAAATACTAAGCATGTAAAACAAATCATCAAACAGCACAACTTACAGAAATGCAGCACATAAAAGGGCCTAACCGGTCCCTTGTCACAGACTCACAGCGTTTGAGATTCACAATCTGGCTGCCCAGGGCCTCTGCCCCATACAAGGTACAGTCACGGGCTTTCTGCCTGAAGCCTACCTGGCTTAAGACGCCCCCGGGTAACTCCCGGTGTAACTTGTACTTACGGGTCTTACCGCCTATGGACTATCTGTCCCGCATATATATACAGATGATATGGTACACATACATGGCATCACATATGATATAAGAGATAAGGTACTACCTGACAGTCTTTCCAAATTTGGTTCCTGTTCTCAGTCTCTTAGGCGTCCCGGGCAAATGTCAAATCCTATAATTTATAATTTATGGACGGACGAATTATTACTTATTCCAAAATAATTTAAGACACCTTGGTAGATTATCATTATAGCTAATACCTTAAATCCAATAGGTATTTAATGGACTCATACCAACTCTAGTATTTAACTTGACCCTTAGAGTCCTAATTATTTCAAAAATACCCTTACTTTTTATTTTTCACTATTACTCAATTTTGTCAGAATTTTCAATAATCTTTGAAAATTCATATCTTGGCCTAGAAATATCCAATTAAGGTGGTTCCAAATTCTATGTGTCACTTATGAAGTCTATTTTAATATAAAAATACGTTTAACTACCACCTATCCATGAATAATTCCCAGTTTTAAATTTTTCTCGCACTGCCAGAAAATATTTCCAGTTTCAATAGCTTAACTTCTAAAATTCATAACTAAATATCTAGAACTCCAAATGGTATGGTTCAAAATCCTATATGATTATATTTAAATATATTATCAAGGAAAAATATAACCATTTAGATATTATAGTCACAAAATTTCCATAATTTCGTCAAACCCCATCTGTACCAGAAAACGTTCCAGATTCATCATCTAACTTTAAAAATTCATATCTCACTATTTATAAACCCAAATGATACATATTATATATCAAATTAAAGCTTAAGATGTCTACTTTCCTTCTGGAAAATTTCATAATTTTCGGACTAGGTTTTGTTACCGAAATTTATTTTACAACCAATATGATTTCAGAGAAACTAACCGAACAGCAACTCCTCTTATTTTCTAAAAATTCTAGACTTATATATAATCATCCAAAAATCATAATCTCATGTATTCCCATATAATTTTTCGTGTAGAATTGATTGGAAACCTCAAATTTGACAAATTCTCATTCCTTCATTATGTACTATTTTGCCCAAAACAAAACCTCACAAGACAACAATTCATTATACTAGGTTCTTATGCTTCCCAAATTACCCAAAAATAACCTCAAATTAACTAGAAAGAGTTAAGAATATGGGAAGGAAACTCACCTATATTAGGATATTGAGTTGTATGTAGAATTTGTAATCACTTCTTCCTTCCTCTGGTAGCACTGATCCTCTTATGTTTCTCTTGCTCTCTCTATTACTCACTCTCTCTTTTCCTAAATTTTGCTGTTTCCTTTGAATGTGTTGAATGAATTGAAATGGAAAATGAGGAGTGTGGCCGTGTGTGTGTGTATGAGAGAATGAGAGAGAGAGAGTGTGTGTTTTTTTTTTAATAATTAAAAATGTGTATGTGTGTGCCATGTGTGTAGTGTGTGTGTGTTATTTTAATATTTTGGTGTGTGTGTGCGTGAGACATGAGAGAAGCAAGGAAAAAGAGTGTGTGTTTTGTTTTACTATAATATATATAGGTATATTTTTATCCTATTAATTACACACACTAGGTCTTTATTTTTCCCTTTGTCTAATTTAAGATTCCTTATATTTCATAGGTTTCATAATTTGGCTTACTATCTAACTCCCATAAATTAATCCTTAGCCTTTGAATAAATTTTGGAATGTTACAGATGCTAGTGGTCCTATGGACTATGAACGAACATCTCTTGGGCGTATACTAGAGGCATTAAGAGTCAGATTATACCCCCCACATTTTCTGCTGTTACCGCGTTTTTGCACATTAAAACGGCCATGTGCGTGTCCTGGTATTTAACGAATGCTCTAGAGATTTTGCCACGATCTCATAGGAGCGGCCCCACTCCTCATTCATATAGGTGATTTCATGAAATGTACCTGCAATGAGCACACTATCCCGTAGGATTATGAAATCATTAAGAGCTTTTACTCAACCTCACCAAAATGCATTCTAGCACTTTCTCTTGCCATAGGAGGGACTGGTAAATTATTTTAGTGCTAGCAGAACTAACAAACGACTTGTTCTTACCCATTGAACCTCCTTCATGGGATCACCAATCACAAAGGTTGGGTTGCCATCGTTGTTAATTTCGTATTGACTTCAGTCCCATTCCCCTCGGCTAATTTAATTCTTCCCGGGGTTTTTTTAACGGATCCGTAGGTCTACTCTTTGACCTCACAAAATCAATTGAGATAACTCCACAATTATTAAGCTAGCTTATTCACATCATATCTCAAATGATTTTTGCATACACCATTGCTCTTTCTACAATGGTTATTGCTATTTAGCAATCACTACAACTCGTCGACATAAAATGTCGGTTTTACACCCATTTTTTTTAAGAGGTTTTTCAACAGCTTAGCCTCCAATCTCAGCCAATTCTAGAGTAACATACTCTAACTCACATAATAATTGATCTTGGCTATCTAGTGGATTTTCTCATACAAAACTGAAATTCAGTTGAACATCCGTGTATCTCAATACAACGGGAATATATATCCACTGTGTATGATACCAACATTTATGGTACCCCCTCAAATATTTAAATCTCTTCATGAGACTGTATATTTATATACGCTCAATCTTCTAATAGCACAAGCTATATCACAGGGATTAACATCCTTTAATGTAACAAATTCTCAACAATTTGTACATACCCAAATTGAGCAGCAAAATCAGTTTTTAAACTATTTTAAAATTGTGTTAGAATCATAAGGAATATTCACAATAGTTCTAAAAAAACAAATTTCAAGAACATTTCTCAATATTGTATATAATCACTATTTCTTTATGATTTCAACACCCAAAATCACATTTGCTTCACACATGCTTTCATATTAAAATTTGAAGCCACATTAAAACACATGCTATTTGCATTTGAAATTTAATATTCATAGTAGTCATTTATGTTTATACCACTATAAATATACACTCGCAAATTGTGAAATTTAAACACATTTATCTCTACACTAGATAAATTTTTAAACTTTCACGCCTCACAAATAATTCACAAAGTTTGCTTTCTTCAGCAAATAATAAAACCTCCACAATCAATTTTAAACCACAACTTGGTTTTATCAAATGAGGTTAGAAACAATTTGCAACTTTAAAAATTTTTAAGGTACCCCACATGTTAGGCACCCCCACACTTTCAAATATCTCAAAAATATTTTCACACCTTATAAATAGTAATTCTAATTTAATTAAATTCTCACTATATAATCTCCTTCCATTCTAATTAAATTAGAATCTCATCAAATTTATCATTCTAATTACATTAGAATTTCTCAGAGAACTTCCATTGAGAAAAAAAAAACCACAAATGTCATGTTAAACTTTGTTCCATATCAACAATGAATATGAAGCCACATTCCTTCAAATACTACATTTATTTGAAAAAACCCGCACATCCATACTTAATATAATTTTATTTTCTATGAGTTCTACTGAGAACTCACCAAACCTATTATCATGCAAATAAAAGCACAATAATCACTGTCCTCTCAGAATATTATTGTTGCCCAAATAAATTTGGGGAATAGGACACTCATGGAATTATAATGACAAGGAAGTTAGATGCCATTAAAACTCATATATTTATTAACAAAAGCAAATCCTCCAACAAGTAGGAAATCAGTTACCAATGTCATAATCCTCCATCTATTAAAATAAATCACAACCTTTTAAACTAGAAATATACAATATCCATTGTATATTGTTACAAAACTAAGTTTATAGTTTGAACAGATTTAAAGTTGGATGACTCAGAGACATGTATGATGCAATAATAGCATAGCAACAACAATTTAATGTTGAAATAAAAAAAATGTGGTAACATATTTTCCGTTTTCCACATTGTGTTCCACTAAAACTTGTAAGCTTCAATGCTTATTGTTTATTGAAAATTCATGCCCCATGAATGTTGTCATTTACAAATATTTAATGTACAAAAGTTGTTACCTCCATTAATTAACACATTTAGAAAATACCATTTAAAGTTGCAACTTCTGCAAATTAACAAATCAGCAGGTCTTAGTTTTCAAACAACCAACATGTAACCGATTGAATATTCATCAGCTCCTATGATAGTCTTACTCGATTGGTTTCTCATTGCAACGGAGACAACTATTGTTTCCAACAATTCAATACTGATAAACTCCTTATGATTCTAACAGTAAAATAATCAAATAAAACTGCTCATGTAATCATTTTAGTAGCATGTAACTGAAACATTATTATCCAACGTGCCCATATTAAAGCATGGCTAGAGTCAAGGTGCCACCACACCTTCAATCATAATATATATCATCATGACATGCATGATTGACTGTTATACCTTAGCAACCAAATCTCCATAAAAATGTATTATATCCCCATAATTTTTCTCTTTTTTCAAATTAAATTAATGCATGCACATATCAATCTGTGTATATGCACAAAGCTATGAAAAACGTTGGATCCACACCGAATCCATTGTTATCAAGTCCTCATTCAAAAAATAAAAATTTCAGCGTAAAAGATCCCATATATGCACAAATTTATTGAATATAAATATATGACAATAGAATCATACTTCAAAGCTGATAAACACAATAATTAAAACATCTCACAAATTTGGTTGTAACGTACCTATGATAGAATTTCGTAGACAACGGTTAAATATAATGAATCTTTGTGCCCAGACTTCATCTCAGCAACCGTTATATACTTTTCCGATCTCATTGAAAAATTCATCAGACTCATTCACAAGGTTAGTAAGAAATAATTTAGAGAACATGATTGAAACAAGTTACTGGAACTTTGATTTTCCAATGAACATGGCAATGATGATCACTAAAGAAATCAAAAAATTCTCTTTCGACCCCAAATCCAAAAAATAATACTCACACAGATGAACAAACATACGTGTTGAGATTCAAGCATTCATATCGGACAAAGAAGCAGACCAATACATACTTTTAAGTTTTTCAAATTATTTTCCTAATCAAGTTGTTAGGATTGTTGGCAGATTCTTGAATGTCTTTTCCCACTGATATAAATGTACTCATATAATAAAATGCTTTAAGTGGTAGGCATACAGATTCTGTAGTCTTCATTTTACTGATAGACTCATAAAATCCTAACACTCAACTTTGGTTCCTCACCAACAAAACCTTAAAACCAATTTAATATATATGCATTATCAAAATCCCCAACGGGTAGGAACAAAGTTGGTAATATAAACAATATACCAATAGTTACCAACAAATAAAGTTCAGTAGATAAAAACAAAGATAGGCCTACATGTAATCACGAAACCAACGCCACCAATTTAATATATTTAATAACTGAATTTATTTCTTGGTTAGAAATTGATTAATTTTTCGGTTCATTCTATTGAAATGTAAGAGAAGGAATTTATCTTATGAGTTGTTGAAGGCACGTATCAATGCTAAACAATTAGGTAACACAATTGTGAAATCCTAGATCAAATAGAATGAGTTTTGGATATCATGATTTCTACTGGTGCATAACAACTGCAATGTCTCTCCAGTCCCTTTTCATTCTCAGACGTCTTTTATAGTGAATATATTATTATTCCATAAATAAAGTAATATATCTCACTTAAGCAATATTCAAATATCTACTCCACTCTCAAAAACTAATCGGATCGCAATTCATGAATAATTTCCACAAGTTAAAAATCAAACCAAGGGAGTAGAGATTAGAATCAAAACTTATCTCATTTCTTTTGAAATCAACCAAATAAATTGAAGCATGCCCATCATGATGCAGTCCTAAGATTAACACGGAATATCTCCTAAGATTGTTGACTTTTGCATCGTACACCGTACAAATTGTTGGCGGCAGCACCTGTTGAAACACAATAGAAGTATAGTTCGAGTCACGTCCAAGAACGCTGTCCTTAGGAGATATTCCGCAACCCCCTAGTAGATTAGGAAGCAGCACTCCTCAGGATAAAACGAACTCTTCCTGCAAAAAAACAGGGTGACAAAACTGCAGAAAGATATTAGTGTAACTCAGAAGAAGAGAGAGAAGAGAGGAGCATAGGGACCTCCGTCTCTAGACCTCGGTGCTCTCACCCCTTAACTACTCAGAACTTGCTCCATACATTGCCTTTTATAGGCAGATATTATGTGATCGTTGAGCAGCAATGATGACTATTAATGACGGTTTAATGACAATTAAAACAACAGTTACAAAACCAATATTAATGACAATTTAATGTAATAAAACCTTTTAAATGTCATTAAAACCATTCAGTTAAAAATCTAACGGTCATCTCCAACGGTCAGTTCACATACTCTTCTTATCAGTCTTTTTACTAACTCAAGCTCATATTTAATTGTATACTAGGACCTTCCCAATCTTGAGTTGTATGAGACTTCTTTCTTTGACACACTCACACACAATATTTCCAACAGATGCGAGGTTACTTGAATCCTCCAAACCCAACCGCTCAGCTCTTGAGATCAACATCATCCCTTTCTCTCCATTTACACTTGATGAAGAGTGAACATTTGAATCTTTTGATGAAACCTGTGGCAACCACAATTTCAATTAAAAAAAGAAAGACACAAATTTATT
Source organism: Albizia julibrissin (assembly GCA_037074505.1). Taxonomy (NCBI): domain Eukaryota; kingdom Viridiplantae; phylum Streptophyta; class Magnoliopsida; order Fabales; family Fabaceae; genus Albizia; species Albizia julibrissin. Next base: position 24,282,815 of record CM073484.1, read on the forward strand.
CACATCAATCCAATTATTAGTATTTAAATAATGAGCATATATTTACTCCCCACGTGATTCGCGTGATGCATTAACATCACTGAAATCAATAGTCTAAAAGATATTCATACCAACCCCAACAAAAAAGACATAAACAAAATATATTACACTCCATGTGGAGACAATAGTATTGTAATTGCCATGAAATAATTAAAGGATGAAGGTGTAAATTTAATAATAAATAATATCGTTATGTGTATCTATTAGAACTATCTATTTTCGGTTCACATAATAGTAATAATCAATTGTTTTGGTAGCAATTTTAACAACTCCTTTATTTAGGTAGCAATAGACAATATTGCTATGTGTATCCACAAGTAACAATTGGGTAACGTCGATTTTAAACTTACTATGAAAACAAGTGATTATTGTTACTTTGTGAACCGAAAATATATAGTTCTTATGAATGTATATAACAATATTGTTTATTATTAAATTTTCACCTTCACCCATAATTAAATATCAATTTGCAAACTCAATAACTTATACTTTGTTTTTTAAAATCAAACCTTATAACTTATACTTTGTTTTTTAAAATCAAACCTTATCAATGAAACTTCCATTTATAAATAATAGATACTTACACTTTGATAAGGAAATTATACTCCATATCATACTATCTATTCCACTTAAATAGTTAGTAATCAAATAGATTTTTCTGAAATCAATGTCGTTCTGTTACATAAATGATCAATCACAACCATCAAAAGCACGTAATTATATATAAAAAAAACTACACTTGGCTACAATATATAAACAAAGTTCATGATTCTAAATTTAAATCCCCAACGAAATATAATAACCATAATCATAGATCTTGATCCAATTAATCGATTATTTGAATCATGAATTTGATAAATGCATGACCTCATAAAAGTTTATTATTGATATCAATAGTAGTGCTTGAACAGTGACCCTTGATTGAGATTTATTATTATCTATTGATATTGACTGATGGATATTGATATATTGATGATTTATTGATTGATTGATGATTTTTTTTTAAAAAAACTTGGATTTGAAAAGAAAATATAAATAGATACATTGTAACCAGACCAATGTAGCAAATTCTTTACTGAATTGATATACTAGTGTTTATGCATCAATGTATGATTACAGGCCCAAAAATTATTTTATAACTGATTTAGTCTACTACACACACAATTATTTTCATCTTTTTTGCTCTGAAATTGAAAGAAAATCTAGTTGTTTGTGCATATATAAGCATCAAATATTGTTTTCCCTCTTCGTATCCTTGCATCTCGTTGTAATTTATAAGTTACCTATTTAATTTATACAGTTGTAGCTAGCAAAATGATACAGCGTATGATTCTAAACCACATATTATTATTTTTTTAACTATGAAAACCATAATCAGCATGATATAAAATGATATTCATTCATACCGATATTGTTCCCAATGGAAGAGCTGATCCCAAACTTGAATCGACAAATTTGAGGCAGTTGCATACGAAGATGTCTCTCAGCTCCATCTGAATTTGAAACTCTTGACAAACACTAATGAAATTTGGCAAATTTTCAAGCTCTATCTTCCTCAAACTTGAAAGCATAATTGTCTCACTGTATTTGGGATCATCTTCACTACTACGTCCAATAATCACCTCTAATTCCTCACAATCAGATAAGGTTAGGGAATTCAAATTGGGAAGGCTGTTTTGGATAATAGTGTCCATTGAGAATAAAAGCTTCAAGTTTTTAATGTTAGTCACTTCCAAGGGATGAAGATACTGGAAACTCAAAACTTGAGTGGGAACAAGACTTCCAAACATTGGTTGTTCTGATCTCAATATTTTTGAGTCGTTGGTTTTTTCTTGCTCGTCATCACCAATGACTCGCCACTTGTGCTTAACTCTAGGACTTTGAATATCAATCTCTCCAGCAAATAGAACAGGAAGTGGAAGGTTGAGAGCCTCCTTACTGTTTAATTGGTTGTATTTCAACTCATACTCCCTTTCAAGTCTCTGCAATGACATATAATTGAAAGGCGGGGAATTAAAATATTACAAGTTTCTTGGAAAGATCATGAAAGGAAAGAGATCAAATTAATTAATATTGCATAATGAAACATCAACAATATTTTCAGTATGGAAAACGAAGCATTGAGAAACACAAATGGAGAACATTAGTTACCTCTTTTGTCCAATCAATAGTTGCATTCAGAATTGGTGTAAATTTTAGGCAGTCATAAACCTGAACTTTGCAAAACTCCCGTGTGAAACTCAAACCCTTGGCAGAAATTAAAAAGTCTTGGCAAGTTATAAAGTCTCATATCTTTTATGTTTGGGAATGTAATATCCCTTTTATTGTCAATGTCATGATCTTCAATATTTGAGCACTTGAAAATTTCTTCCATTTGAGAACAATCCGATATGGTTAGAGTACTTAGTTGTGGAAGCATTGAGGTAGCATCAAATGAGTTTTTTGGCCTTTAAATGAGTTACCAAACACTTATTATATCTCACAAGTCACAACTCACAAAAATCATTAAACCTTGTTTGAATGTGTTGAAAATTACAGCAAAAAATTTTCAAAATTATAAATTTTTTCAGTATTTTTAGAGGGTTTTTTAATACTCATTTTCTCATATTTTATTTTATTATTCTTTTCTCATACCCAAACACGCCTGAACAGTAACACTGGTAGTAATAAAATGATAAGAAGTAGAATGTGTTAGAAACAAATTTTTTATTTAACTCTATTATTTTATTATAAATAAAAATTAAGTCCCCACCCACGAGTGACGTGACCTTGAGAAAGATAACATTAGAGCTCAGTTATGGGAAACCGTGTGCACAATTTTCCGTTATTCAAACTTTTTCCAGTTTTTTCTTGACACATTAGTCGTAATAGTTATAGTATCTGAGAATATGAAATAGTACCGGGTGTAATTGCTTTTGTTAAATATGAAATAGTACCGGGTGTAATTGTTTTTATTTTCTTTATTATAGTACCGTGTTTTCACGAGCTCACACGCGGGACTATCGTGAAATCATAGTGGAGAGGAGGCTCAGTTTATTGGAAAATGAAAGACTGTGTCTCTTCAACCACTCCAGAGTCTGAAATATCAGCTAGCTTTATGACTTATATGGGTGTACAGAGTTATGGTGGTTCTTGTCCATTGTATGAGAACTTTATGTTTAGCATATATTCTGTAGCAAAACTGACCTAGACCCTCACAAAACAAAGTCAAATCTCTTTAAAGCTTTTCAATGTGACTTTGCAGATCAGGCGGGAAATTGTGACAACGAAGTTAATCAAGCATCCACATGTTGTTCGATTAAAACCCTATGATATGATGAATATCTTTAGTCTTGATTCTTGCATTAATCATACCAAATAATTAGTTGATTACAGAACAACTTTGAAATTCAGAAATGAATGAAATCTTACATTTTGGCTTGGCCTCTAGCACTTCCTCCTCCAAGACGTCCTTCATTATGATCTATGGTCATAGGAAAAAAACTATCTAAAACAAAAATATTTAACAAATTGATTCCGGTGCTCCTATAATTTGGAGTCCTGCTGGCAATAAAAGGGAAAAAAGAAATAAAGTCCTTTTAGCCATTTTCAAATTTTTCTTTTAGTTCTAATATGTTTGCCTTTCATCTTGCATTTCACCCCAGTTGGGACTCCGGAGAAGTAAACAAACTTTAATCGATGGAAATCAGAGGATCTTACTTTATAAAAAAAATATTTATTATGATTTGAAACTTAGCTATTCTCAATGTTCTGTATACTTAGTTGCTAGCTTCCATTCATGATATTGTGTTATGCTGAACTACATGATTAACTTTCATGTCATGGGAAGCAAGACTAAGATATACATTGTATTGGAGTTTGTGACTGGTGGACAGCTCTTTGATAATATTGCAAGCAAGTCTATATTGGTCCCGTTTATTCAGTGTTTTATCTTTTATTTTCAATTAGCTCAAGAGCGTTTCTGAGGAAAAGAATAAAATAGGGACAGACAGGGTCCTATTTGTGGCTCCCGAACTGTTGTTGAAGAGGAAAATGCTATGTATATTATCTAATGGGCTTTTTGTTAAAGGTAAACCATGGACGGATGAAAGAAAATGAAGCGCGTAGATATTTCCAGCAGCTTATAAATGCTGTTGATTATTGCCATAGCAGGGGTGTCTACCACCGAGACCTAAAGGTAGGACCTATTCTCCTGTCTTACGAGAACAGTGCATCAGAAGAAGGAATCTCTTACATAGTTTTCATTCTTATCTAACAAAATTTTTCCAGCCAGAAAATTTGCTATTAGATGCTTCTGGAAATCTTAAAGTTTCCGATTTTGGGTTAAGTGCTCTCTCCCAACAAGTCAAGGTAGTAATGTTTCATTGCCTTCTAAGGTTTATTTTTCTTTTTTCAATACATTGATATTCCTTCTGTCAAGGCCACTGCTGATCCTTACAGAATCATATATTTTAGAATGCTAGTTAGAGCAGTCTTGATAAAACAGTTTCAATGCTTTATAAGAGGTAATGTTGCATCTTACAATATGATGTGTTGACAGGATGACGGACTGCTGCATACTACATGTGGAATTCCTAATTATGTAGCTCCTGAGGTGCAAACAAATACCATCTCATACTACTTTGTTATGTTTTTGTATTTTATAAATTTCAATCATGCCATGATAATAATATGTACTCTTTCTAAACAGGTCCTTACTGATAGAGGCTATGATGGGGCGACCGCAGATTTGTGGTCATGTGGGGTGATTCTCTTTGTATTGCTTGCAGGTTACCTGCCTTTCGATGAACCTAATCTCGTGAACCTGTATAAAAAAGTGAGCATCAGTGATTTCTTCTGCACGATCTTCCTGCTGCCTGTTGAGTTTCTGTTTATTACTTTCTTTTTCCTGATCCACAGATCTCAGCTGCTGAATTTACTTGCCCCCCTTGGCTTTCTTTCAGTGCCAGGAAACTGATCACTCGAATCTTGGATCCAAACCCAGAAACTGTAAGAAATAGCATTTGGCTTTCTACTAATCTAGTGTAAAAAAACATTTTTTTTCCTGAAAGTAGAGGCCTTTTTTGTAGGCTGAGATTGACTCAGTGGCACCATATCAACTTAATTTTGTGAAATATGTAAAAAGGTAAACCTTTCAGAAGCATGTAGGAAAAGAATACGAGAGAAAAATGGGGAACTAATAATCCTGTTTCATTGTTTTTTACTGTTCTAGTAATCTGTTGCGTGCCTAATGGTCTACATTTCTGATTTACCCTTTATGGCAGCGTATCACGATACCTGAGATTCTAGAAGACGAATGGTTTAAGAAAGATTACAAACCTCCTGTTTTTGATGAGAAAGGGGAGGCCAACATTGATGATGTTGAAGCTGTCTTTAAAGACTCCGAAGTATGTTGAAGATGATCAGTAATATGATTATGGTATTGGCTTCTTTCAGTTATGTGATGTCTATCTTATATGGTGGCGTTTTTCATATTCGCAGGAGCACCATGTGACAGAGAAGAAAGAAGAACAGCCAACACCGATGAATGCGTTTGATTTAATCTCCATGTCCAAAGGGCTGAACCTTGAAAATTTGTTTGATATAGAGCAGGTTCACAACTTCACACGATCTATTTCTTTCCTTTTGCTTCTCAAGCATAATATATCATACATGAATCCAACCAAACAAGTGCATTAGTCTGGTCTCTTTTTACTATGCATTTGCCACGTGATATAAAAATAGGAAAAATATGCATATCATTTGAAATAATGTAAATGTGATATGAGAATTGTACAACTTTTTTGGGTAGAATATGAAAGCCATAATCTGATTTAGACCAACTTGAGGAGAATATGAAATTTCTTGCTTGATTACTATTTGGGGTTTTTATTCCAATGTGAATTATTTCAGGGATTTAAAAGGGAAACAAGATTTGCTTCAAAATGCCCTGCCAACGAGATAATCAACAAGATTGAAGAAGCTGCAAAACCTCTTGGTTTTGATGTGCACAAGAAAAATTACAAGGTAACCCAAAATTGTGGGACTTGTTACCAATTCACACACAAAGAAAAACTTGATCTACAGTTTAGTTTTACGTATTTGATCCCACAGATGAGGCTTGAAAACGTAAAGGCTGGAAGGAAAGGAAATCTGAATGTTGCCACAGAGGTACATTACGTGAGCTTTTGTTATATGGTGAAGTATAACACAATTTGTCTCGTGTGATGTTTATGATGTTTTATATTTTGAGCAGGTATTTCAAGTGGCACCTTCTCTTCACATGGTTGAGGTGAGGAAAGCAAAAGGTGATACGTTGGAGTTCCACAAGGTATAACATTCTTTCTCTTTGATTTTTTTCATTGACTAAGTCCTTGATTGATTGCTATAATTTAAGTGAATTCTTAAGCTATTAGGTGTTTGTTATCACCATTAGCCAATTTGGAATACCAGTAACAATATTTTTGGAAAAATTCTTATGAGATATTAAATTATTTAATTGAATTATGAAATGTAAAATTTTACTGGTCCTAAATGTAGGACCTAGTTTGTAGTACAAATTACACTGTAAACTAGGTCCTACATTCTAAATGGAGGATTCATTTTTATTGCTGTTCAATAATTCTTCTATGAACAATGATTCTCCTTCCCCTGTTTCTATTCTTTTTCTACATCTCAATTTGAGTAGGCCGTGTGCATGCGAGAGAAGCTAGCTTCACTATTCATTACTTCTATGGTTTTTAGTTTGAAATTTATTTCACAAGAAATCTGTGCTTTAGATAGTTTCATCCTCAGATTTCTATTCAAATTACAACTGTAGGCTCCATCTTTGTAAAATGACACAGAAAATTATTATTTACCAATTTACTATCATTTGACTCCATTTCTGTCAGAGAATCCACCACTATGGTCTTGGAGTGAGTTTTGTTGACAATTATTTTAGCCAATCTCAAGACCAAATTGTGATAATTTTCTTTTAAAGATTGGATTGACCAAACATTTAGTAGAGCCATGTTTTGCTGATGGACTGTTCTTATTGCTAAGGGATAATACAATAATAATGAAAATCACAGAGATAAACTTGGAATTGGTTCCATTATGAAGGATAAAAATAGGGTATTAGAGTACGAGAGCATACTTCTTTCTGGAATCCAAATATAAGTTTACTTGAAATATTATCAGAGCAGATTCTCTCTCTCTCTAACTGAAAATCAAATTGTTGCTTGTCCCTATCTGCAGTTTTACAAAAATCTATCGACAACTCTCAAGGATGTGGTCTGGAAAAGTGAAGATGATATGCAAGAAACAAAGTGAAATAATCTGAAGAAAATGCAAGAAACAGAATGAAATCATCGATGTCAAGTGTAGTAGTCTTGATGGTTTTATGATGCTGTCTTTTTCTCCACTTTTCTGGTTTAATTTTCCCAACAAGCTGCCTTGTTGGGGGTTTGGTTGGACGTATATATATATCATCATCAGTTTGCTTTCGAGGTTATTGTTGTGAGAAAGCATGCATTGTGTGAGTTCATGCAAGTATTACTAGTCAACAGCTGAATGATGTTAATGAAACATCAAGTTTTAAGAAAAAATCTACACATCTGCACATATCTTCCTTTGTGTCAATTATTTGCCTATTTCCCTTTTCTGCTAGCTTTCCATACTGAGAAAAACAAGGGAAAAATAAAAAAAGATTGTTGCTGTTAAATAATAATAATAATGCAATATATCTAATAGGCACTTAGACAGTCATGTTTCAGTTTTTTTTTATAAGAATGTTTCAGTTATCAGGTGAAGAAAGAGAATTATCTTTTCTAGCGAGTGCTATCAGACTGGGCCATATGATTGAGCAAAAAGAAAAGGAAAATATTTTTTCTGAAAGAATAAATAATTTTGGCTTTAAATGACCTAAAGATAATATATGGAGATAATCAAACCTAATCAAAATGATTATATTGAAAAATATTACTGCTAATAATGCCATTAGTCTATCTACATTTACTGTAAATATATTGATAAATGCTTTCTTTTAAGTTGTTGATATACAAAGATATGAAGTTTTTGGGGATTGGTTTTGAATTAAATTTTGAAACAAAATTAACTTAAGTTCCATTAATTTGAAAAAAAGAAAAGAAATGAAAACAGTACTTTAATAATAACATGTAACAACTTTAATTTATCAAATGACGACAACAACTAAGACAATGACAACTAATTTCAGTAAAATTTTGTGTTAAATGTTAATGCCAACAATTTAACAAATAATAACTTTAATTTTTTAAAATAATGACCACAACTCAAGGAGCAACAACTAATTCCACAATAACTTAATTATACAATAGTTGTCAAACTTCAAAAATTGATAACTTGTTCGTTTTGACACCAAATTGAGCTCTTCTTGATTCTATTTCATACTACACATCCTAAAATTTCCATATCAAAAAGAACCAGATGAAAACTCCATCTGTAGCCTCCGTTTGAGCTTCTGAAAGTTTCTGATATAACCTCTGTTTTCCGACGACCAAAACAGAGTTGATAAAACTCACATGCAACCATGATTTTTGGACTCTAATCTCAAAGATTTTGACTCTACATACTCCTAAATATGTTCCTTGAGTTTTGGGACGTGATTACAGAAGAAAAGGAATCGAAAATCTCATGCAAAACGGACACAAACTTGTTGGTTTTGAAACTGAACGGTAACTAAACGTTTTTGGTGACTTCTCTTGATTCCAGCAGCAAAACAACCCAGAAAACAACCACAAATCCAATGGAAATCCAAGGTTAAAGTAGAAGAAACTTACCTAAACACGTTTATGATGTTGTGTGTGAGATTTGGAGCTTGTTCTTCCTTCATTTCTCTCTTTCTCTTTCTCAGTTTTCTCAGTTTTCTGTTTTGTTTCTGCTGTGTTTTTCTGTGCTTGTTTTTCAGCTCATGTGTTGCAAGAATGAAGATATAAGAGAGTGTTTTATTTGTTGGTTAATGAGGTGATGGACGTGTATGTGTGTGCTGTACGTAAAGGAGGATGTAGGTGTAAGTGTGTGTGTGGTGCAAGTGTGTTGTGTTGATAGCATGAAGTTATGGGCTGTACGTGTGCTTGTGTGCTGTACTATGTGTTGGCCAAATGAAAGAAAAGATAAGGAGTATGTGTTGTGTGCTGTCAAGTGTGGGTGTGTGTGTTTTTATACACATATAGGTATATTTTTATCCTATTAATTACACACACTAGGTCCTAATTTTTCCCTTTGTCAAATTTAAGTTTCCTTAAATTTTGTAGGTTCCATAAATTGGCTTACTATCTATTTTCCATAATTTAATCCTTACATTAAATTTTTGGGATGTTACAATTCTCCCCCCGTAAAATTAATTTCGTCCTCGAAATTTGTTACATATATGAAGACATAAATTATGGGTATCGTCTCTTCATGTCTTCTTCAGCTTCCCAAGTTGCTTCTCTGGGAGGTAACCTCTTCCATACCACTTTGATGAATGGAATACTCCTATGTCTTAATTGTTTCTCCTGTCGATCAATAATTCGGTCTGGTGTGAGCTCATACGTCAAATCATCTCGCATGTCAACCTCTTCATATTCAATCACATGTTCTGGATCAGGTTGATATTTCTTCAGCTGTGAGACGTGGAAGACATCATGTAGTCTACTCAAACTTGGGGTAAAGCTATTTGATACGCTACTGGCTCAATCTTAGACAAGATCTCGAAAGGACTGATGTATCTTGGGCTAAGCTTTTTCACCTTTAACGCCCTACGAATGCCAATAGTAGGCGAAACCTTCATAAATACGTGGTCTCCAACTTGAAACTCAAGAGGTTTTCGCCTTTTGTCAGCGTAGCTCTTCTGTCGACTTTGTGCAGCTAGTAACCTCTGCTTAATCAACTTTATTTGCTCTGTTGTTTGATCAACAATATCTGGGCCGTACATCTGCCTCTCGGATAACTCTGCCCAACATAAGGGTGATTGGCATTTCCTTCCATACAACGCTTGATAGGGAGCCATTTGAATGCTCGAATGATAGATGTTATTGTATGCGAATTCCGCCAAAGGAAGGAATTGGTCCCAACTACCTTTGAAATTAATCACGCATGCTCTGAGCATATCTTCTAATGTCTGAATTGTTCTCTCAGTTTGTCCGTCTGTCTGAGGATGATAGGTCATACTGAATCGGAGCTTAGTACCCAAAGCCTCGTGTACCGCCTTCCAAAATTTGGAAGTGAACCGAGGATCTCTGTCAGATATGATGTTCTTTGGCGTACCATGTAAACATACTATCTCCTTAATATAAATGCCTGCAAATTTATCAGAAGAATAGTGAATGCTAATTGGGAGAAATGAGCTGTCTTCGTGAATCGATTTACAATCACCCAGATGGCAACATGGTTTTAGACTTTTGGTAGTCCTGTCACAAAATCCATAGTGATGCTCTCCCATTTCCACTCAGGAATTGCAGGGTTTTGCAGTAGTCCTGAAGGTCGTTGGTGCTCAGCTTTGACTTTCTGACATGTAAGGCAACAAGCAACAAACCTTGTTACATCCTTTTTCATGCCTGGCCACCAATATGTGGATTTCAAATTGTGGTACATCTTAGTTGCTCTTGGATGTAAAGTATATTTACTCATGTGTGCCTCTTCTAGGATTTGTCGTTTCAAATCAAATTGTGGTGGAACATATATTCGCTTCTTGTATCTGACTAACCCACTTGATGACAAGTCATGTTCCTGAGTTTCTCTGTTTGTAATTCTGTCTCTAATAGACTGTACGTGTTTATCCTGTATCTGAGCTTCTTTTATAATTGCTCTTAGATAATTCTCTGTCTGACTGACATTACTGCTGTTAATCATGATCTGGTTAGACAGATTAAGATCCCTAAAATCTTCAATCAGCCTTTGCTCATGAATCATAAGGGCTACTACCTGTATTGTTTTACGGCTCAATGCATCTGCTACTACATTAGCCTTGCCTGGATGATACTTGATCTCCAGATTATAGTCTTTAAGTAACTCCATCCACCTGCGTTGCCACATATTGAGCTCTTTCTGATCGTATAAATACTTTAAGCTCTTGTGGTCACAGTACAACTCTACAGTCACCCCATAGAGATAGTGTCTCCAGATTTTTAGTGCAAATACAATTGCCGCTAACTCAAGATCATGTGTAGGATATTTTTGTTTGTGAGGCTTCAACTGACGAGATGCGTATGCCACTACTCGGCCTTGTTGCATCAAAATACATCCCAATCCATGCCCACAGGCATCTGTGTAGACAACAAAGGTCAACTGTGGATCTGGGATTGTTAACACTGGTACTGTTGTTAATTTCTGTTTCAGCTCTGTGAAGCTCTTCTCACAACTGTTGTCCCACACAAAAGGTTGAGTTTTTCGTGTTAACTTTGTCAATGACAAAGCTATTCTGGAAAAATTTTGTATAAATCGCCTGTAATAACCTGTAAGATCCAGAAAAATTGTGTATCTCAAATACTGTTTCTGGCCTCTTCCAGTTCGGTACTGCTTCTACCTTATTTGAATCTACTGAGACTCCTTACTGTGAGATCATATAGCTCATAAATTTAACTTCCGATAACCACAACATACATTTGCTCAACTTGGCATGGAGTTGCTTACTATTCAACTTGTTCGTCACTGTTCTATATAGCAAAAAGTGCTTGTTGGATCTTACTGCCCAGGGATACTGCCCCATGCAAACATGTACCTTGGGTCTTATTGCCTTTGTTTTCTGTTTTGCATACTCTGATTGCTTATCAATTTGCTAAACTGAGGAATACAAGTTCAACAAGTTTTATTATCTCAATACATATAGTCCGCTAATGATTCTAAGTCTCATTACCTTATTGGGACTCTGCCCGATATATTTAGCCTTACGACTTATGTCGTTCTGTTTTCACAACTCTAAATATTTTGATATTACTGCCCAATACAATTGTGTACGCTAGGCTTACTATTTCTATGTCTGTCTTTACTCTTGTTTGTCTATAACCAGCTCTGTCTATAAATATGTCCATCTGCTCGGGGTTCAGGGTCAAAGGACTATTTGACCGTTACTTCCCGTACGGTGTGCACTATTCAGGATCAAGGCAATGATTTTGTTCCGGACCAAAATGATTGCTTTATCCCTATTTTTCACATCGTGGTATATTTACTTACCATATAAATGTTCTAGAGCAGGTATCAACCTATCTGTAATTGTCTCATACTCTCAAATAAAATTAATTGTTGCTAGCTTTACCACATGAGTGGGGTAGTTGATTCTAGAATTGTTAACATCATACTATTTGAGAGGTACTTACCACCATTATGCCCTACTGCTCTAGGGCTCATCCCTATCTCTATTTAGATGTCATCAAAACTCATACAGATTGTGTGACTATAAGCTACATAAGTGGTGTCACTGTATACCATACTGGTCATGTTCCTGCAAACCACATAGGTTTACATGGGTAATATCACTGTACATCACGCAGGATGTAACATTGTTGGCCACACCGCCTCAGCCGCATGTTTTACGCACCGCCTCTCGACCATAGGGTTACTTGTGCTTTTCACCAGTGCAACCAGAACTCTCATCTGGCCATGTCAGGGGTGCATTCTGATCATGGGGTTGAATAACATGCTCTGATAAGGCTGCCTTATTGCTGCATTATTAAGACCACATAGTCATACGGTATACCACATGTGTTGTGTCACTGTCGACCTCACAGGTCATATTGTAATGTGGGATGATAATCACTGGTGCAACTAACAACCTCTCTTGCAATTTTCAAGAATTGTGAATAGGTTCACTATGCTTCTACTGTGCCACTCTAATATTCTATTTCGTTATAACATAAGGGTATATCGGTTATTTCACAACATATTGGGTAGACAAGTACTCCTGTAATAACATATAACAGAGGTTTACAATAGATAGGGAAAACGTGTAACAATATACAGCCTCTACGCTACTGTATAACATGTTCTTGCTCTTTTACGTTACATAACATGTTCATGTAACTTCCCAGGGGGTCACCCATCTCGAGATTTCCCTAGGTTAAGCACGCTTAACTTTTGTGTACTTGTGCAAAAATACATATACCAGCTCGAAATGCTTCCGACCACCGGTACCCCGTGCCTGCCCTTATCATAAAAGCCATGTTTACTGCCTTCGGGCATTAAAGTATTGTGTAGGGATTGCATATTAGTGCCGATACATGCACTCTGACTCATACACTGTGATTTGCTCTTTGAGATCCACCAAGTTTTCTGTAGTTTATCTGTCTGACATTAGTCAGCCTATTGGTGATTCTAGTCTAGGTTAAGGCCCACACTCTGGCCTTACCCAACGGATCTAGGTCATCCTTATACTACCCTCTAGGTATTTACTGTTTCTCTAAGGCTTGACTGTGAACCAGCCGAAGTAATTCACTTCGCTGTTCATGTCATTGTATAATAAAGCATATCAGTATATTATTCTGTTGCCCGAACTGCGCACACTGTGGCCAGAACCACTGCTCTGATACCAAAATTGTCAAACTTCAAAAATTGATAACTTGTTCGTTTTGACACCAAATTGAGCTCTTCTTGATTCTATTTCATACTACACATCCTAAAATTTCCATATCAAAAAGAACCAGATGAAAACTCCATCTGTAGCCTCCGTTTGAGCTTCTGAAAGTTTCTGATATAACCTCTGTTTTCCGACGACCAAAACAGAGTTGATAAAACTCACATGCAACCATGATTTTTGGACTCTAATCTCAAAGATTTTGACTCTACATACTCCTAAATATGTTCCTTGAGTTTTGGGACGTGATTACAGAAGAAAAGGAATCGAAAATCTCATGCAAAACGGACACAAACTTGTTGGTTTTGAAACTGAACGGTAACTAAACGTTTTTGGTGACTTCTCTTGATTCCAGCAGCAAAACAACCCAGAAAACAACCACAAATCCAATGGAAATCCAAGGTTAAAGTAGAAGAAACTTACCTAAACACGTTTATGATGTTGTGTGTGAGATTTGGAGCTTGTTCTTCCTTCATTTCTCTCTTTCTCTTTCTCAGTTTTCTCAGTTTTCTGTTTTGTTTCTGCTGTGTTTTTCTGTGCTTGTTTTTCAGCTCATGTGTTGCAAGAATGAAGATATAAGAGAGTGTTTTATTTGTTGGTTAATGAGGTGATGGACGTGTATGTGTGTGCTGTACGTAAAGGAGGATGTAGGTGTAAGTGTGTGTGTGGTGCAAGTGTGTTGTGTTGATAGCATGAAGTTATGGGCTGTACGTGTGCTTGTGTGCTGTACTATGTGTTGGCCAAATGAAAGAAAAGATAAGGAGTATGTGTTGTGTGCTGTCAAGTGTGGGTGTGTGTGTTTTTATACACATATAGGTATATTTTTATCCTATTAATTACACACACTAGGTCCTAATTTTTCCCTTTGTCAAATTTAAGTTTCCTTAAATTTTGTAGGTTCCATAAATTGGCTTACTATCTATTTTCCATAATTTAATCCTTACATTAAATTTTTGGGATGTTACAATAGTCTCTAAAAATTTCGCAAGAATTAATTCGATTTAAGAGACCATTTTGGTATTATCATAGTTCGGAGGTCTTTACGTGTCTTTCTCCCATTATTTTTATTATTAAAAAGACTAATTAGCAAATGCAAGCAAAGGCTTCACCTCAGTCCTTTTTCAAAGTTCTCCTCATCTTTGGAAATTTATTATAATTTTATTTTATTGTTTGGTTACTGATTTTATTAGATTTTATTATAACTTTATGTGTTGGTTTGCTTGTTTTCTTCCTCCTCCGACCACTGACTAATAAAATATATTCTTTTTTTTGAACTGTGCCCTTGCTGGGCATTATAATATATTCTCTAGACGTTTGGATTCATACTGTTCAAGAGATTTCAATTTCGTTTTGTACAAGACTTTAAAATTTATAAATAATATTTTGCTCTCTTATGATTTGCTTGGATACGGAAGAAGATAGGTAGAAGAAAATGTCTTTTTCTTTTGTTTGGACAAACAAAAAAATAGAAGAGGAAAAAATGATTTTTTTAAAAAATACAAATCATAATAGTATCACTCATATAGAAAAAAAAATGTGGGTCTCAATGTGTCATGCCTATTTTTATATTCCTTGAAGCAATTTTGAGAAGCATATTTTTTTTTTATTCAAATTGAAAACAAGATTTTAGGGAGAAAACATGCCAGCCTCTTAATTACCCTTCTTTTTTTGCCTCCTTCATTCCTTTCTTATCTTTTCTTGCTATCCAAAATGAGAAAATATATTTCTCCTCCTATTTTATTCCATAAATTTTATATTTTCCTTACTTTTTCACTCTATCCAAATATAAGGCTAAATCTCATAAAAGTATATGGTGAAGTTCATGTATTTCACTGATTATTATTTATTGTTTATTAACAATATGATCTGATATATGATTTAGATATTATATAGATTTTTTAATTTAGTGAGGTAATTACTGATAGTCTGAGTTTACAAACTTACAATGGAATCTACTAAAAATTTATAAAGGTTTCTCTCAAACTCTCAATTTTATTGATAAATATACAATACACACACACAATTATTGAACATTGTGGCCCACCTAAAGGAATATTGTTGCGTATTAGATTTAAAAATTAAAGAATGCAATGAAAATTTATCTGAATTCTGGACTTGTCCACATCAGTATAATTTTAGTTTGAATATGACTTTTGTTTTTTCTTGTTGGACTTGGCAACATTTTTTCAAAAGGTATTTCGATGTCTGTGGATAAATGTCGTGTGATATTCTGGTTAATTTACTTTCATTTTAATTTATTTTAAGCTCAATGGTTTTGTACGTTGTTTTATTAAATTGATAAAAAAAATTAGTGTTTGAGTCTTTCTTTAATCTCATTGACTACGTTTACGTGTTGAAATTAAATATTATGTGAAAGAATATTACGTGACATTTATTACAATTTGGACTACTCAAACTCATCATAATTTTGATTTATTTGGTCCAATTTTCTTGTTTATAATGATTACGTCGAGAATTCATTAGAAAATAAACTTTATATTTGAGAAAAAGAAAGTTAAATGACTATTGAATATCAAATGTCGAAATGAGTGCCCTAAATTGATAAAATGACACACAATTCCAAACGCACTTATTTGGTATTTCAAAATTTGGTGCTTTGAATTTATTGCCCTTCATATATATATATATATATAACCTTGCACCTCCAGCAGCTATCCAGGAGATGGAAAATTTTAGGCAAAGGTTGGTCAATATGGGATCTGATCCACAAAATATTCCTAAAAGATATACAACTATTAAGCTACAAAGCCTTCTTAGAAATATAATACAAATTAATGTATGAGATAACCACCGTTTTTTTTTAAATTTGATTAAAAGTTTCTCCTTTTTGAGAGTTAGAGTGTAAATATTTTTTGTCTTTATCAATAAGTGTTTCTTTGAATTTAAACTTATGTTTTCTTCTTTATAAATGTAAGACAGCTTATCATCTCAACTAACAACTTATAATAATAACTATCAAGTTTTAAGATATATGAAATGATGAGAATAGCTAAGGAAGTAGCAACTTCTGCGGAACAAGTGACAAGAACAATTTTGCCAATAATAAGTTATTTATGCCATGCACTGACAAGTTTAAGCAGGGAGTCCGTTTATTGGTTCTACAGTCGGAGCTGAACAACACCGGACAAAAAATTGGTGCATAAAAAGGAACACCAACCAGGGACAAAATTGCCATTAAAAATAGGAAATTAATTAAAAGCTACTGATTTTTTATGCCAGTTTCATTCTTGCAACTGCTATAGAATTGGTGACTTTCTATATTGATTGTTGTAACACTTTATTTTCATTTATTCATATGAGTTATAAACATAATGAATTCGAGCTACTAAGTCATGTTTGATTTTGGGAAAAAATTATTTTAAAAAATAGTTGAAAATCTAAACCAAACATAGGGTTTGAACCTGTAAATGAATGAGCTTTTCTAAAAAATTTAAAAATTTTTAAATCAATTATTCAGTGGTTTAAACTCTTTATAACTCATTAATCCTTAAATTTAATTCGATATTATCAGATTTTTACTCTGCTCATATCTTTATAAAATCACAAGTTCGTGGCTCAAGTATCCATACTAGGCAATTATCAAATTAAATTCTCATTGGTGGAAAAATCATTTTTTAGACCAGGTAAAAATGACTTTTTAGACCGGTTTTGGATAATAAGGTCTTGATACAACCAGTCTAAAAAGTCTGTTATTTTTTTAGACCAATCAAGCAACTGATCTTAAAAATCACTTTTTAGATTGGTTGCTCAAAGACCAGGCCTAAAAAGTCTTTAGACTGGTTCTTTTGAAAACCGGTCTAAAAAATAAGACTTTTAATACCGGTTTTTCTGAAAACCGGTCTAAAAACTTTTTTAAGACCTCATGTTATAAAAATTGGTCTTAAAAGTTAACTTTTAAAACCAATTATTCCAAAAACCGATCTAAAAATTCTTTTTAGACTTTATGTTTCACAAAATCAATCTTAAAAGCTACACTTTTAGACCTTATTTTTTTAACATCAGGTCTAATTTTTTTCCCCCACCCTATTCCTTCCTCTAACCCACTATCTAAGCCATCACTGAAATAGTTCAATCCTACAATAATAATAATGACAGAAAATCTCACAAGTTTTACAGAAAATCAGAGGCAGGGGTACTTCTACCACATAATTCAGCCACAAACAAATTCCTCAGTAATGGATACAATGTTAAGCCCATATAAACATGTTCTTTTGTAGAACAAAACCCAGAGAGCTCGTGATTCATTCATTCTTCAAAGGTTCATGAACAACGTATATATATAAACTAAGATGAGCCAAAATACATATAAAATGAAAATGAAATAAATAATATCATGTGTCTTAACACCTACATAAGACCTAAACTTACTATTATTGTAAAAACTCAGTACTGAATTCAGCACAACATTTGTGGATAAAATTAATATCTTTTTCAAAAAAGAAATCAGTAAGATCAAACAAGTTTATAAAGCTAACAAATATGTAGTAACAACAAACAAATATTTATCATGGACGTAAGGTTTATACCAAAGAGTACCAGTCCAAAAGCGCTAAACTTTCTTTTTCACAAGGCTTCTACGTATGTTCAAATTTATAGTGTTTGGGAGACCACAGTATGCCATTATTTAGTGATCATTAGCAGCCCACTTCACGTCTCAACACAAGAAAATCACAGAGCATGCAACAAACAATTAAGCGATCAAGATTTTTTTCATATAAAAGAAGATAAGCACCGGAATAATATTACGTCATTATTTAAGATATGATAAGTCTAATATTACATAGTTAGCCTACTAGACGATCTTCTTAAAAGGGTTGAATCTTCAGGAGTTGTAGAATATTTAGAACAATTTTAGGTAATTTAACATATGATTACCAATAAATGATATATTAAGTTCAATTAATTATTTCCACGTTTTCAAGGTAAACAGATTTTTACTGGCAGGTTGTACAACCCTCTTTTGCCCAGATTATTAGAATTGGCTGCCAGCACCTAGTATCTTCAATAACTTGCTTGATTTTAATCTTATCGATGTTTGATGAAAAAGTTTATCCAAAAGAAGAGCAATCTAGAGGAAAAGTTTCTAAATCAAAGCTTCTTGTTCGATGCAATCTTATTTCAACTTCACTTTTTCAGCGATAATTTCCGCTACATCGAAATTTTACCACAACACGAAACTTCTATCCTTTGTGAAATAAATTTATAAGATATTAGATTTTTCAGTAGATGATCTCCTTTGGTACAGTCTATTTGTTTTATTAATTTTTGTCAGTGGAATGCCTTGTTCCATGGGTAGAACCCTAAATGCTACGTTTGGTACAATAGAAGTGAACACATAAAAGTGGAATTGAAGATGAAACTTTGATTTTAGCTTGCTTGGTATCATTGAATCCATTTCCACATGGAAGTGATTTCCATAAAAAATGATGGAAGTTACTTCCAACTTATATCCCATGGAAGTGTGGAGACTTCCATGGGACCCAAACTTGGGTCCATATTGCTCTTGACAGTTGGTGATAGTGAGGATGACATAAGCCACGGCAACGACGATAGCGGGGTGACGGCAACGGCGCGGCACAACAACGACAATGACAAGAGAGCGACAATGACGGTGATGAGAGGCAAGTCTATTGCTGCCCCTCCTTTCTTCCTAAAACATCCGTGGCAAGGACGAGGATGGATTTGTGACAGCGGATGGCAACCAGCTATGATTTCCCTCCTTCTCTCGTCTTCGTTCAGGCAACCCTCTTCCAGCTATGAATCTCGATTAGGCAACCCTCCTCCTCTCATCTTCGTTTAGATCTAGTGAAGTGAGGCGTTGTTTGCTATACGCCTTGGTAACCTCTTCAAGAATAATCAAGGATTGCAATAAATGGTATAATTTCGGATCGTCTCACGAAAAGCCTTTTATTAATTACCTAGAAGCTAAAGGCAATGATTGAGATAAAACAAATAAAAAAGGATTTTTGGCTTTTTATCCAACAACTAAATTGCAATTAAACTAAAATGCTTTAAAAACCAATATTTTTGGATTTTTGGAATGAAATGGATGAAGATGGAATTAATGAAATAAGGGAACAAAGAATTTGACAATGGAATAAGCAATCCCTTATAGCAATAGTGCAAGCAATCCTTACTTAAATTAATTATGAGAGATTTAATCATGCTAGTTCAAAAATACCTCTAAAGGCCACCCCTTAGACTAAGCCTAACTTAGATTAATTAATATCAAGCCACCTAGCATATTAATTTCTCTAACTTAGGTTGATTAAGCATTCTAGCAATTAAATGAATTTAAAAATCATATTTAGTTTTTAATCCAATAACCGAGCCACCTCGCGTTACTACTTAATTTTCTCATTAATTTTAATTTAACAATGGCCACCCATATGAAAAATCAAGATTAATGATACTAAAGTCCAATGCTAAATACAATTAATAAATTCATGTTTAATTAACCAATGCAAACACAAGACGCTATTGATCCACTAATCAAGCCACCTTGAAATTAGTACAAAATATTCACTAAATCATCAATTCAATAACTAATCAGCATAAATAAATAATAATTAAGATAATTAAGCACAATGTCAAGTATCTAGTAAGGTTCAAGCTATATTCAATCTCCAAATAATTCAAAATAAATCAGTCCAACATTATAAAATTCATCCTAAAACATAGGAATCACAAACAGAGAGAAATGTAAAAGCAAAACTCTCCTCTTAAAGTTTAAGTTCATGCTTTCGCCTCTTGCTACAAAAAATTTAAGGATTTAGCTGCTGCCAAACATCATAACAACCTCAACACACACTTCCAAAATTTCAGCCATTTGAAACATTGAACTAGCACAAAACAATAACACTTGGGCTGAAACTTTCACACAGAAACCAGAAGAAAATCACAGCTACGGGAGATTTACATTAGTAATATTGCTGAAAGAGTTAACAGTGATAGAGAGGGAGTAAGATACGGAGATGGTGATGGAGTGTAGGAGTTCTGATTCTTTAAGCGTGGTTGACGGTATTGTGGAGCTGAAATGATGGTTAGATGATGATGATCATCGACTCCTAGTTCTCTTCTTCCAGGCCCCAAGCTCGTGGCACTCTGTCTGGTTTCGAATCTGGGCAGAATAGAGGATGACGGTGAAGGAAGATAAAGGCGGAGAAGAGATGACGCTGATAAAGGTGCAGTGACAATGATGGTGGAGATGATGAGTGACGGTGAAATGTTCCGGTGATGAAGATGTCGTGAAGGCGGAGAGAAGATGATGGAAGGCGGCGCCTTCCTTTTTATTCAATCTCTTTTTTTCTATTCTGAATCCAGTCCCCCTTCACGCTGCTGTCAATAATTTGTTTGGTTTAGCTTTTACGATTGTATAAGCTCGACTCACGTAAATCGAGATAAAACTCCTCCATATATTTATCTTATAAATTATAAAATCTACCTTGTATTCCGTAAATCACGATTGAAAACCTTTTATAGAACTTCTAATCACTATTCTAAACATACTTTCTTTTTATTCCTACAGTTCACCTCTCAGCTCGCCGCACATAGCTCTGACCTAAAGATTTAAAACAAAACGCTGAGTTTTCTCTCATGGACTAAACTATCATTTTCTAAATTCAACCTAAATTACCATTTTAATATTTAATCCAAATTTTTCAAGTACTTTTAATTGATATCCAATTTTCTCAGAAAAAATCAATGATTAAGAGTAATTACAATTTTATGATAAGTATTCCCTTTTCTAATCCTAATATAATATATTTACTCTTAATCTCAATTAAGTGCAAAAAAAGCATTTTTAACTCAATTAATATGACAAAACCCCCACATAAAATCTGAAAATATATAATAAAAATAGGGATTTGTCATCCAGCAACCCTCCTCCTCCTGTCTTCGTTCAGATCCAGCTATGATTTCCCGATGGAGGTTGCCTTTTCCGGTGGAAGCCATGGCTTAATGACAATAAACATTGATTTTCCGATGGTGACGATGAACAGTGGTTTTATGTCTAAACTAGTATTTTATTTTTGGACAATGATATATCAGTATTTTTATATCATAAACACATATACTAAATTAAAAAAATTATCTACTTTTATCGTTATACTAAATACACTTTAAGACCCAGTTACATTTCCAATTTCACGTTCAATTCTATTTCCACTTTCCATTAAAATTACTTCCATCATACCAAAGGGGGCATAAAGGCCACGAATCAACCAACAGAAAGGAAAACAAAAAATTGCCCTAACGAACAAAATTTTGAAAAAGAATGTTGCAGTTATATATATACTTGACACAGATTAAATCTAGGAGCCCACGAAACCTTGTTCGATTTCGTTTCCCGCTTCATATTAAATTTCAATTTTTTTGCTTCGATTAACACTTATGGTCGAAAATCAAAAAATAGGAAGGATGATCAAACAAAAATAATCAGATTTACAATTGAATCAATCAGTATCCTAATAAGCGGCAAGAATGAAAGGACTCGGGCAGAAGATCAGAAAAATATGAACAAAGAAAAAAAAATGAATCCATTTGTTTGGAATGAAGATAGATATTCAAAATTGCATCGAGGGTTCAATAGGTAATCAAACAGAGAAATGCGGATACTCAGACGAGAAATTTTGAAATAATAGATAATGAAAGCGTTAGCGACCCAAACAAAAGAAAAAGGAAAGTAGGGAAGAACAAGGTAATGAATCTGCAACACACCCATGACACTCGATCCTCTTGAACCACGTGGATGTTTATTAGAGAAAATCAAAACTAAAATGGATGAAACCAAATCTTGAGTCCATCAAAAAGGCATATCAACAAAGAAAGTTTGTAGGGCACCACATTAAAGGAATCTAAAGGAGGTAAGTTTCGAATTCAAACCTCGATGACAGCGACAGCGAGCATCTAAGTCTAGAGTGCGCAGCGATTTTCTGTAAGAGAAAGAGGCAAAGAGGAGAACCTCGCTTCAGAGTTAATCATTTGACCTTTTGGACTGGCTGTTCTTAATATTTTGTCTAAAAGATATTTTTATTTGGTTTTTTTAATTATCTTATTTCTTTTAGACCGATTGTCTGGAAATCGGGTGTAAAAAATATTTTTTAGACTTTACCTATAAAGAATCGGTCTAAAAAGTTTATTATATTTATAAAAATGTCATTAGTCACATTTTTTTAGACTTTATCCTCTATATCAGGTCTAAAAAGGAAGGTCTAAAAAGCTAATCTTGTGCCTAGTGATCTCATGCATCTTGGCCATGATCATTCCATGGCACTTACCTTGGGCTGGTGCTTTGCTTACATACTCCTCCTCCTTATGGAGGTAAGATATATGCCCTTACATAATGATATTTACATATCCTAAATTAGAATAAATTTAAATAATTTAAGCTCACTATTACAAATAAATACAATTGTAGCGCTTATTTTAATATTATCTGTGGCATTTGACAAGCGCCACATATCCCAACATCACTAAAAGAAATTGTGGTGCTACCCACAAATGCCATAGTATGTATATATTTTTTATTTAAATACCACTTAGGGTAGTTCTTCTTTGAGGAAGTGTCACAGGAAGTTTGAACTTGAGGAAGCGCCACCCTAGGCTTTCATTTTTTTTTGAATTTAACCTAAGGTGGCGCTGATAGATATGATTAGTTTTGATGATGTCAAATATAGATATAAGATATTAAGAGCAAAAAAATTGCATAATGTATTAATCTCCAAAATTGATTAACTACTATATTTAATATTATATATCTTGTAGAATAGTCAAGCAAAGAAAGAAAGAGATTGGAGAAAGAAGAATTTATAAGAATTAATGGGAATATCAAGATTCAAGCTCCTAGAAGAAATACTGGATGTCTCTATGCTCAAAAGGAAATTCAAGTGGTACTGTAGCAGTCAGAAACTGTAGCATCGAGTTGTCACTGTAGCACTCGAGTTTAAAGAGTTCTCCATATGCGAGTTTTTGATAGAAATGAAGCTATTGGAACTACCCAAGTTAAGAACTCAAGTTGGCCTTGTAAAACTCAAGTTGGTACTGTTCATAGCTGCAAAAATGGGCTAGAACTTGAGTTTGGGGATCAGAACTTGAGTTAGGTATAAACAAAAGTATACTCTGTTCATCCCTGTTTTAGGTTAAGCCCAACTGAGCTTAAGTAATTCAACCATATCTCTCAAACCACAACTCTGATTGAGACAAAACTAGTGTCATATGAAAATAGACTCCCAATATGTCATTTTGACACTAGAACCAACATCAAAAGAGCTAAGATAAAACATATATAAATGTTTGAATATGAAATTGAAATCACCATTATATTCCAGAATAGCTTTTGTATTTTGGACATATCTTCTTCCAAAATACACGTCTAATTGAGCTGAAACTGGTGCCATATAGTATACTCAAATAGCTTTTCATGCATATATAAAATCCAAATTTGGAGTTATATTCAATACGTCATGGCTTCTGAAAGTTGATACTCAAAAATACATACGTTATCTACACTCATTGGATCATAACTTGGAGAATACGATGAGTTTGGAGCTGATTCCTTTTGCATTGGAATGTAAATGAAAAGAGCTTTCTAATGATCAATCATTTATCATACTTAGAGTAAAAAATGAATGGATCATGTTTTGAGTCCACTGTTCACTCTCTCATGCAGAAGCTGAAGTAACTCGAGTTCAGGTTGAAGCACTCGAGTTCTGGAATGAGATACACTCAAGTCCTGAGAGTTTTAGGATGAAAGTTTATACCCAAGAGGTTTGAAGCTATAAGAAGATGAGGAGCACTTGAGTTCTTAGAAACATACTCGAGTTCCGTACGGTATTGCACTCGAGTGATGATAGTTCTGACGTAAGAGTTTATACTCGATAGTCATGTTACTGGGAAACAAATCTCGCACTCGAGTTGGGCATGAAACACTCGAGTCCTATACAACATTTACACTCGAGTCCTGCATGTTCTGTGGAAAGAGTTTAAACCCGAGAGTTTTGCAATGTGAAGAAAACGTGGTATACTCGAGTCCTCATGTGTGCACTCGAGTTCTTATGTGTTTGCACTCAAGTTGGTGTTTTGCACTCTCGCGACTTCCTGGTGGCTGAGACTACTTGGAGATGTGGAAACATCACTACGCACTCGAGTTTTAGTGAGAGAACTCAAGTTTGGCAGACTCATAAGCAATGGAAAATTTTAGAGTTCAATCCGAATATACTTTAAGGTTGACAATGAAGAATTCATGCGAAGAGACAAAAGTTTGTTTACGAACCATGAGGAGTAACAGCTCTATCTCTAAGTGCTTTACAGTTGTTATGCATTATTGGTGACATGACAAATAACAGATCAAGATTCAGCGACAACAAATCATGGGCAACAACCATATTCAACAAACGGTTCAACAAATTGCAAGAAACGCTGAAGCATCTGTCAGAGCACGATCAACAGACAAATATTCAAATATTCTCAACGGTCGAATGAAGCGACGGACTCTAACGTATGAATTCTCATAACAGTCTTCTTCTATAACTCAGCTATAAATAGAAGAGGATTCAAACAGAGGAAACAACGAACAAAAGAATAAAAAACAGAAACATGCTGATATCCTAAGTCTTCCACCTCCGACCACTCTCTGCTCTTCTTTATTTTCTGTATCATGTATATGTGAGAGTGAGAATATTTGTATTGTACCTCAGTGAGTATTTTATCCACTATGTGAGAGAGTTTGTAAACACTTATACTTTTGAGTTGATCTTAAGATAGAGGGACCTTGAGAGGGTTAAATTCCTTACCGGGAAGCTGTAGGGAGAATTGCCGGTTAGACTTTCTGCTTATAAGACTTGCACGAGTAAGCAAGAGAGAAAGGACTTCAGGACTGCTCTGCCCGTAAGACTTGTAGTAAAGGGGAGCGAACCTTACAATGTGTGAGGGAGAGTAACTCCGTAGTAGGCTACATAAGTGCCCGGTTAAACTTGTGGGTTGTAGCGGCTTTTCTTGTTCCCAGATAAACAAGAAGATAGTGGATTGGAAATTTTAGGAGGAGCCTAGGGACTGGATGTAAGTCATCGTGAATTTGACCAAATCAGGATAAATCACAGTTTGCATATTCTATTCTCTAAGCTTTTACACTTCCAGAATATAAGATTTACATAACTGCTTATGATTTTATACTTCCATATATATATTGATTTGATAAGCTGCGAAAAGATTTTAAAAGATTATACATTATTATTGTACACCCAATTCACCCCCCTCTTGGGTGTCAGCCAGTTCTAACAGGCGCTTTATTAAGGAAGTGCCATAGGAAGTGTCAAGCGCCACCTTAGACCTTTTTTTCAAAAAAATAATTTTTTTCATATTTTTCTTTTAGAACCCTATGATTATAGTTAATAACGCACTTTAAACACATTTCCATATTACAACAAAATGAAGAAAAACAAACCACAATCAAATAACTCAAAAATAATATAAATTAACATATACCTAATTAACAAAATCACTACTAAGTAAAATAAAAGTGTTAAAAATAAATAATTATTTTATTTATATAACTCATCAATGTTAACAATTATTACAACAACCAAAAATTGTAACTACTACATATCTTCACATACAACTTATATATAATAATATTTAATTTTATCTCATTCATTTTTTGGCATATAAAAATGAGAATAATTTTTTCAGATTTTATAATAAGTTAAATATAAAAGATATTAAGCAAATTAAACTATTAACTACCAATAAAATTATATTTATAAGCTCAAAAAAAACTTACAATATATAGAAAACTTAAATAGAGTGAGCTGAAACCTTAAGTACAATGCCTGAAAAAAAATTAATAAAAGAAAAAGAGAAAGACAAAGTTGCATAGATGTTTAAAAAAAAGGTGGTTAAGAAGACAATATGCTGTACGTGGCTTCAAAATATATATATAAAAAGGAAAAAATGAGTGGGTACGACTTACAAGACGAAATGAAACTATAAGGAGGATGAAATGGGACCAAGAAGGAGAAGGAGTGGGTTAGTTTCGTACAAGAAATGGGACAAAAGAAATGAGGCAGGAGTGCAGAAAATAAAAAGAGGAGGAGGAGGAAATGTGAGAAGTGATGAAATAAAGATATGAGGGAAGTGCGGATCAAAGTGGGGACGGTGATAAGTGACAAAAGGAGAAGGAGGAAATGTGGGAACTAAGAAGATAAGGGTTATGACACGTGTTGGATGAAGAGTGGAGACTAAGAGGATAAAGATGATGGAAGCAAATTGCGGGAGAGAGAATGGTTTGAATTTTTGTTTTTTAAAAATAATACTTTGTGTGGCACTTACTAGGCTAAGTGCCATACAAAGTACGTAGTAGCTGTGACACTTTCTTGAGCAAATACCACAACTGCTACTTCAATTTTTACTTTAAAAAAAACACTTTAGGTGGCACTTCATCAAGGAAGAGCCACTTAAAGTCACTAGGAAGCTGTGATGCTTCCTCAAATGTTTTTTTTAAAAAAAATCTAGAAGAAGTTGTGTCACTTTTTAAAAGAAGTTCCATAAAAGGTGCACCACTAATCCCTATTTTTGTAGTAGTGGCTAAGCACATACCTATATGCAATAAGCCACAAGGATAATTGATTTTCAAAACAATCATAACTAACATCTTTCTTAGAATCTCCACCTTTATAACTCCTCCTCCGGTATACTCTTTCCTTATGAGGAACTAGCTCCTACTGTTGATATATGGGAGAAAGAGGTGAGATTCGAGGGAATCTCAGTAGTAAGATACTAACTCAATATATAATGTGTAATTGAAATAAACTAAGCACGTAAATAGTCAAAATAAGAACAAAACCTTATAAGCATATACACATGACCATGTCACAATTCAAGTAAGGATATTACATGTTCAAAGGCATATACATGTCAAATAAACATGCAAGTAAATAAGCACAAACTATATAAGAGTAAGTTTCACTACCTTTTGTTTCTTTCTAAGTCACCTTCTTTTGCTTGAACTTCTTACGCTTTGCCTCCTCTTTGGTCTTGATGGCAATTATCAAATCCTATTGATTATCATGTAATATTGTGGTGGATTAATTGAAGATAATATTGTAGCGGTGCATGAAGTTTTCCACCACATGAAGCTAAAGAGGAAAGGATTATGCGAGGTAGCTTTGAAGTTAGATATGAATAAAGCATATGATAAGATCAAATGAGATTTTTTGTATGCTACATTATTAAAAATGGGATTTACGTTGGAGTGGGTAGATATAATTTTGAGGTGTCTTAATTCAGTCCATTTTTCTGTTATGTTGTCTGGTAAAAGAATGGCTGAAGTAATTCCTCATAGGGGTATTAGGTAGGGTGATCCTTTGTCTCCTTAGCCATTTATTATTATGAATAATGTTCTTTCTAGGATTATAGAAAATAAAAAAAGGCTGGGCAAGCTGAGGGGATGACTATAGGAAGAGGGAGTCTTGAGATATCCCATAGCTTTTTTGCAGATGTTTATGTCTTCTTCCTTCGTGCTGACTTAAATTACTGCAAGAAGCTGAAAGATTTAATCAATCTCTATTGTGCCTCTTCTGGACAGGCAATAAAGTTTGGTAACTCTTGCCTTTATTTCTTACAGAATACACCGCACCTAACCAGAGAAGAGATCAATCAAATTTTCTAGGTTCATGCTATAGATGTACTAGGGAATTATTTAGGATTGTCTATCATATGGAGTAGGTCAAAGTCTCAGGGTCTAAATTTTGTGATTGACCGTATGGAAAAGAAAGTTCAGGGGTGGAGGAAAAATTACCTATCATAAGTAGGAAGGGAAATGCTTATAAAGTCTGTGGCTAATTCTTTGTCAGTTTGTTCTATGTCGTGTTTTTTGTATCCCAAAAATGTGTTACAAAGATTTCATAGTATTGTGTCTAAGTTTTGGTGGAAGAGTGAGGGGGATAAAAGGAAAATTTATTGGGTAGCAATAAAGAGGCTGAAAAGACCTAAAGAGGAAGGGGGATTGAGGTTTAAGGATCTCGAAGCTTTTAATTTAGCATTACGTGCGAAGGTGGGATGGAGGATTTTAAAATATCCTAACCAGATTTGGGTAAGGGTATTGAAGGCCAATATTTTCCAAGGGGAAGCTTTCTAGATGCTAGAAAAGGGAGGAGGGCTTCATGGTTATGGTCTAGTATCCTAGAGGGCAGGAATGTCGTAGAGAACCAAATTTGTGTATATATTAGGGATGGAAGGGAAACTTGAATTTGGCAAGATCCCTGGTCAGGAGATATTCCTCGAAAAAGACTTTTTTCTCCTTGTCCTCATGAATCTTTAAGAAAACTAAAAGTGGATGATATAATGTATAAGGGGGGTAGAACTTGATGACTATCGAAGGATGGATTACAGAAAGGGAAAAAGAGGCCATTTTCAATACGATTGTAGCTCATAGGCGTAGGGAGGATAAATAGGTTTGGACAGGAAGGAAGAGGAGTGTGTATTCAGTAAAAGATGGTTATTGGGTAGCTAGAGGTGAAATCCTTAGAAGAACAAAAAGTATTCCTTCATCCTCAAATGATGAACAAGGTCGAATTTGGAAGGAAATTTGGAGGATTAAAGTTCCATATAAGATTAGAAACTTCATATGGAGAATAATGACAAATGTATTACCCACATTTCAAAATTTGTGCAAGAGAAGATGTAGTATGGTAGACCTCTGTTTAGTATGCCATAAGCACATGAAAACTTTAGAGCATCTATTCCGTAAATGTGATGGAGCCAAGGCCACTTGGTTTGGTGGAAACTTTTTATTTAGACCCAGCGATCATGAGAAATTGAATATGGGGCAGTGGGTGAATGTTTGTTTGGGGGGCTCAGATTTTGATGATTGGCAAAAGGCTTTTTATGCTATAATCTTGTGTCAGATTTGGAAAGCTAGAAATGCTTTTATTTTTTAGAATGTAAGGCTTGACCTTATTTTCAATTTTACTTCAGAAGGAAAGGTTCTCTAGGAATTTTGGGAAACTTATGGTTGGATTAGAAGAGAGGAAGACTCAAATACGGATGTGCAAAAGCTCTAGAGAACAAGAAGTTTGGGAACGGCCTTTAGGTAATACCCTCAAAACCAATTCTGGTTGTGCCTTTTCCTCAGTGGATAATAAAGGTGCTATTTCTTTTATGGTGAGGGATTCTAATGGGTGGATGATTGATGGGGCCTCTAGAATTACTGAAGCAAGCTTGGTTTTTATAGCTGAGGCTTTGGCTGTTCTAGAGGCTCTAAGGTTTGCCTATGAAAACCAGCTTGAAGATTTATGTTTTAAGTCGGATAACCTGATGTTGGTTAAGTGTATTAACAATGACTCTTCTCCAAATGATTGGAGGTGTATAAATATTCTTGATGATATTCAAGAATAAAGGAAACTAATTTGAAACCATTCTTGTAATTAGATTTTCAGGGAAGCGGATTTAGTGGCCGACTGGATTGCTAAAGCTTAAATTAGAGGTTTTTAACTAAATGATTAGGTTGTTCACCCTTCGAATCAACTGAGAAGACTGCTAGACAAAGATTCGAGACTTTTTGCAAAGAAGTCAAATTGACAGAAGTGCCCCTATTCCTACTTCTGTTTGCTTTTATTTTTTATTGTAGTTTCTGGTGTTATTTTATGGTTTTAATTAGTTTTCAGATGTAATGTGTACTGAACTGAATCCGAATTCTCTTCCTTACTTTCCCATCCCTTTCCTCTCCTTTACCTAAAACGCACCATTTTGGGTTTAAAAAAGAGAGAAGTTGGGCCCTTTCTTAAAAAAAATTTTAATACCCTGAAGTATTTTTTTCAGTGCTACCAAGTATCTTAAAATAATTTTTTGTGCATCCAGCACCTTAAAATATTTTTCTATTTACAATAAGAAGTCTAAACTTAAGAGACAAAATGTTAATAAAAATAATATTTCAAGGGATTATATGCAGAAAAATATATTTTAGGATACCGGGTATTATTAAAAAAATTATTTAAAGTGCTGAGTGAACTAAAAATTATTTTATGATACTGGATGTTACTGAAAAAACTACTTTAGAGTGCATTTTACTAGACAGTCATTACAACTGAAAAAAATATTTAAGGGTGATCGTTGCATAAAAAATTATTTTAGGATATTGGGTACTATTGAAAAAAATACTTCAAGGTACTGAATATTATTTTTTTTAAAAAAAGTGTCCAACCAATACTGGGTGTTACTAAAAAATTACTTTAAAGTGTAGTTTGATAGATAGTAGTTAC
The DNA here is from genome assembly GCA_037074505.1 of Albizia julibrissin. Lineage (NCBI taxonomy): Eukaryota > Viridiplantae > Streptophyta > Magnoliopsida > Fabales > Fabaceae > Albizia > Albizia julibrissin. The sequence continues at coordinate 24,313,682 of CM073484.1, forward strand.
AATTGAAAAAAAATATTTGAGGGTGATCGGTGCATCAAAAATTATTTTAGGATACTGGGTACTATTAAAAAAATTACCTATCATTGAAATGTACAATTTTCAACAGTAATAATGAAAGCATGACTTTTAGCAGTGACATTTAAATTCACCATTGAAAGTAGGTCTTTTTGTAGTGATTTGAGGTTGTGTTTAATTTATTTTAGTTAAGAGATAACATATTAGGTTTTTAGGTAGAAAGGCCCCACCGAGGCCATATAGGCTAATGAGGTTGGAGGGGTTTGAGAGATCTAATTATATAGCTATGTGAGAGAGAAGAAGAGGGAAAGCGAAAAACGCATGCTCACAAGGCAGGCTTGGTAAATTGATGTTTATGCACTCATTAACTATTGGATCATGCTGAAATTTGGCAAGCTGATTTAGCGCAAGTGGTTGGTCATTTTAGGATAATTTATGATTTAGGATAATTTATGTTGTTTTGACATTTTTGTTTGTCCTCAAGCTAGTCCTTCTCTTTCCTTTCAAACAGAAGAAAAAAAGAAAAAGAAATTAAACACATTGCATTCCTTGACAAAATTCTATTATGAAGGACAAAACTTTAAAATTTAACCAAACGAAATTAAATTATAAAAAACCTCTAATGGCTGTTGAGAAAATTTAACAATTTTGTTGAATTTACACCCTTTTAAATTGTTTCTTGTTATTTTTACTCATTCTAAAACTTATTTGTGTCAGACACTTTTCAGAAAAAACTTGGTTGTTAAAATTACATCTTAACCCTTTGTTATATAGTGAAGTGTAACATAATTTGTCTCGTGTGATGTTTATGATGTTTTATATTTTAAGGAAAATTGCATTTAGGTCCTGGGTAAGAAAAACTATGACAAAATGATCCATTGAAATCTTAAAATTGTGTTTAAGTCCCATAAGACTTTTTTGCAATAAATTCTAATTTCACTGACAAATCCATAGGCATCTATTGACAAGTCCAAATGCATCTATTGACAAGCCCATAGGCGCTTATACTGACATAGACGTCAATTGACAAGTCTATAGGCATTTAATAACCAAAACCTATATAACTATAAAAACTGCTCCACTAGCTTCATTCTCTAGAATGGCTCATCATCAGCTTAAGTAGAGCCGGGAAAACGGGCCGGCCCTTTTAGACCCTGAATTTACAAGGGTCGGGCTTAATATTTTAGCTTCAAAAATGAAAGCGGGCCTAAAAGGGCCAACCCTATAGGGCCGAGGGCCTAAAAGGGTCGGCTCTTTAGGCCCTTATATATATATTTTTTATTTTTTAAAATTATTTATATGATAATAATATTATTGATTTTTTATGTTTTGTTGATGATGTTGTAAATATTTAGTTGTTATTATCTTTTTTAGAATTAAATTTTATAAGAATATCTTGTATTAAGAATCCTAAAAATAAAAAATTTATAAAAGATATTTCTTATTTTATAAGAAAAATACATTAGATATTTCTTATTTATTCAAAAGTTTCACATATGATGGTAATTTACTAATTTATTTGTATTTTATATTTGTTATAGAGTTATTTATTATTTTTATTTATTATTTGTTACAGATAAAGATTATGGATGTATTCATGATGTGGGAGAAGAACTTCTTGATATTTTTACCCATCAAGCAGATCCTACTACTCAAAGTGAAACATAATTGAATTTCCTTGAAATTGATGATAGTGGCAAAGAAGATGAAAATAATAGTCATCATATTCATATTGCTTAGAGTGTTTAGCTCCTTATCATCTTATACTTTGTACGAGACTGTGAGTTATTTGTGAACATTATTTTTTACCTTTGATTATGAATTAGTAACTGTATTTGTTTTATTGCATGAAGCATGTAGACATGTAGTTAAATCTTGTTAAAATAGCTACCGGCCCTGGCCCTCATGCTCTCGGGCCGGGCTTTAAAAAATATCAATTTTTCTTACCTCGAGCCATGTAGGGTCGGCTCTTTTAGGCCCTGGCCCTTCAAGGGCCAGCCCTGTAGGGCCGGGCCAGCTCTGATTCCCAGCTCTAAGCTTAAGCTTAAGACACAGATCACTATTCACAACATTGATCTAGCTTGCTTTTCAAAAAAATAAAATAAAATAAAATGCTTAGGGCTTTGGGATAGCCAACAGCTACATTAATGGCACATGTGGCTCTACGTCGGTTGGAAAATTTTGTGATTTAATAGACATATTCAAATTTCAAACCTTGCCTACTTTCTTTTGTCAGTTTTAGCTTCCCCATTTTTAAATTTCAAATTTCAATTTTTAAAAAGACACTTTTTTGATATCCCTTTCTCTCTCTTTATTTAAGTATGGTCCATTCCTTTCTTTAATCTCCTACTCCCCCACGTAGCCTTGAATTATATTCTCACTCTCTCCGCTCTGCCTAAGATTCACCCCATTTTCTTCATTCCCTTATTTTACTTAGAAGTGGACGAATGATGGGTGGATCTGGCAATGTCACCGACGAAGAAGCTACCACAAGGATGGCGGTGGAAGAGTAGACACAGAGACGAGAATACGATGGTTACGGCTGAGAGTTTGAGATGAATTCGTTTTTTACTTCAAGGTAATATTTTGTCTTCAGGCAATGGAGATGTTATCAGTAGTTCAACAATTCGAATGATTTTCCTGGTTATAGATGAAGCTATTGAGGATGAGAGACATATTTGTGATATGATGAAGAAGCATATGATCAATAAATAGTCAATATGTGCCCCGGATTCACACTCTCGGTGTAGGTATGGTTTCCAATGTTCCCTGCTCCTCAAACTATTTGCTCAATATGTATTGTTTAGGGTAATTTTTGTGCAGAAGTTTTGTCTAAGGTAATTTTATCCTAAAAGTTTAAATATGGAGTAATTTCGTCCTGGCTGTTATCTCAATTAAGTTTGACTATTAGTTGACCAAATTTTAGGGCAAATTTGCTCTAAAATGAAAACTTCTAAGGTAAATTTATACCTTAATAAAAATGACATCAATGATAAAATTATCCTGAAAGTTTCAACTTAGGAGTAAATTTGTTCTGAAATTTTTCACTTAAGAACAAATTTCTCTTAAATTTGGTCAGCTAATGGTTAAGCTTAACTGGGATAATGACCATAACGAAATTGCCACATATTTAAAACTTCTAAAACAAAATTGTCCTAAAAATTGTTTTTTAAGATAAAATTACCCTAAAGCCCTGAGACAATATTTCCTAGGTAAAAATGATCTTTAATTATTTTTTATTTTTGAGGCTTTTCGTAACATTTTGCAGAGAAAACGATACATTGAATTTTTATATTTTATATTTTATGTTTTAAATCGGTGTCACCTTGATCTTCAGCCTTATGTTTCGTGAGTTCAGCCCTATCTTTTTCTCTGCCTTAGTCGAACATGGCCATAAGCTACCACAAATGTCAGAAATCAGATTCAGAGTTGACAGTGTCATGCATGCGGCTTCCTCCTCTTCCTCTTCTTTTTCTCTTTCCAATAACTCCCACCTGATGCTCGCCGTTCCTTCCTCGTCTCAGATTCAGATTTGATGGTGTGGGTCATCGTTTCTGCTCTCTTGCTCAGAGTTCCAAGTCGTTGCGACTACCCCTCCTCATATCCCCACTGGTGCGTTTCCTTCTCCTATAATGTTTGTTCTTTTTATTTTTTTAAATTTTCTCTGATAATTATTTTTTTCTCCTTAGTCTTGTTCTGCTCGGTTTATGTAATATCCCGAATTTTGGGACTAGAGGCATAAGATTAAGCCTCGATTAAGTGGACTGCTAGACCCTGGTTTAACAAATGTCCCTATGAGGTATGTTTAAATTCCCCAAAATTCCTTTATATCCTTGGATATTAAAATGAATTATATTGGTGAGCTAAAGAGCTTGGGGAATAACAAAACGAAGTGATTGGAAGTCACACATAATATAGTAAAGTGGAACACAAAGTAATTTTGCTACCGGTGAAATTCCCGGTATGACAGTGATGATTTTGTGACATGTTTCAATGGGTAAATGATAGTGAAATATTATGAAACTTTTCAGAATGAAAGTAGACTTATTAAGATTTAATTAGATAGGTCATATAAGTCATTTGGAGTTGTACACAAAGAGAAATGAAATTTTGAAGTTAGCCCAGCAAAATTAATTATTTTCTGGGACAGTATTCAAACATTAAAATTTTGGGAAGAGTAACCTTCCAATTGGCTAAATGTTATATTTTTTTTAAAACTAGACTGAATAAGAGTTGTATAGCCTTTAGAACCACCCCAATTGGATATCTACACAATTAGATATAAATTTTCAAAGTTTAATGAAAATTCTGCTAGATTAAGCATTTTGTGCGGAAATTGTAATTTTGGGTCAATAGGGAGCTGACACATGGCAAAGCTAATTAACACCCTATTTAATCATTAAATCATCATCTTCCTCAGCATTTTCACAGATAAAACTCTGAAAGAAGAGAGAGAAAGAGTGCAGAGAAATTGAGGGAGCGGAAAGAAAAAATTCTTTCCTCCGAAACACTGCCGAAACGGCATCCTCTCTCAAAGTACCCTTCAGGAAACTTCTTCCACTCATCGCGAGCTTCATTCCTACGGTTTCAGATTTTTATTTGGAGGTGTTTGGTGCCGTCTCCCTTGCCGGAGTATTTCCGAAATTCCAAAACGTTTGTGGAAACGGGTAGAGGTAAGCGTAAGCTTCCTTTTTAACCGATTGATTTGTCGTTTGGATGAGTATAAAGGAAGTTGGGTACTGTTTATGGCTGGTTTAAATTGATGTTTTTAATGGCTAAATCATATCTAATGAGTGTTTAAATAGCTAATCACTTGACTAGAAGTAGAAAGGAAGAGATTAAGCCAAAGAAAACAAGAAAACAACATATTGCACCTAAGAATATGATTTTCTGCCCTGTTTTGACGTGGAGAAAGAGTAAGAATTTGATGATTTTGATACTTCCATTGGCTTTAGAAGGAAAAATTGTGTAGGTATACAAGTGTTCATATTTTTGGATGCTTGTATATAAATTTGGGAATTTATAAAGCATATGTGTTCATAGTGTTGATTTGCCTTGTCTGAAGCACAGTTACTGTGCGTGATAATTCATGGAAACACCTTGTCTGAAAATTCCGAAACTTACCAGATGAAAAGTAGACACAAATACCTTTAATTTTATAGGTCATAATGCTCAATTGGATTTGTGTGCTAGAAGTTCTACGTTTTTGAAGTTAGGTCATGAAAAACTAGAATTTTCTAGAATAGTATGTTTGTGTGTGATGTTTCAGGGACCAAACCTTATCCAAAAATTCTCAAAATTTCCAGAATTAAATTAGAGACATAGAGCTTTAATGTGATGGGTAGTTTGTAATTTTTGGACAAGTATGTTGGGAGATATGAATTGTTGAATTTTGGCCCTGGTTTCTGGAAATTTCTGGAATATTTTATGTTTGGAATATTTCTGGGGATTTTGTGTTGGTATTTTTCTGAAAATGATATTTTTTTCTTGAAATTAGACTTAAAGAGGATCAATAGAATTTTGAACCACCTCAATTGGAGTTCTATAGAATTAATTGTGATTTTTCAAAGTTTGGTGAAAAATCTGTCAGCTTTAAGTCTTATGCGAAATTTAAGACTTAATAGCACAAATAATTTGATATGAACTCTAAGGGTGAAAGTAAGCCTTAGGGCTAATGTGAGCAATTGTACATCCAATTTTCATGGCTCTAATGATGTTATCACTTGCCTAGGGCCATGAAGTGATAAAGAAGGAGCAATGGTTGGCGGATCAAGGGACAAGAAGAGAAGAACATAAAGTCCAAGAGGTAGTGAACTTACCTTTTCTGTATGTATGTGATATGTATGTTTTGCATTGATTATGTGACTGCTTTGCCTATTTGTGTGGAACATGTATGATTGGTTGAAGCTCTGTTATATTTGTGCAATGGTCATATGTATGTCATAACATCGAGGATGCAGTATGTCATTATGTTGGCATGAAATAGTGTAGGTAAGCATGTCATGCATTCATATATATCTGGCATGCATAGTGGTAATGTTTGCTATTGAGATTCTCTCGAATCTCACTCCTTCCAACCAACCATTCAAACAGGTGAGCATTGGAAACGTGCTGAGATCAGAAAAGAGGTATGCACGAAGAGAAATGTTGCTGGTTGTTTGAGGGCCTTTTAGTTATTAAGGTCTGAATATATTGTGTAAACCCCTGGTGGGGAAACTTTTGTATTATAATCAAGAAATATTGTATTAATATTATCAGTATATTCATGTTATTCATGTGTGCCCACTGAACTACGCATTGCTACTCTGAGTAAGGTCAGTAATAAGGGATATATGAGGCGGGTCTTTACAGTTTATCCCTCTCGCTCATCCTGGTTCTTGACTTGATGAATGATGTCTTCTACAGCGATGGTTATACAAGAGAGTGATTTTTGTTCTTAATGATTTTGACGGTGATTCTTCTTAGTTCTTCAACACGATTTGATCTTGATATCTTGGAAAATCTACTCACTCTTTCATTTGTACTTTGAGAACTTGTCAAGATTTTTTATGAATTTTCTTCATTGTACATCCTTCAAGATCTATAATGGAATTTTGTTTTTTTTATTATATCCATGTAGTTAGGATATTGTTTATTTTTTTAATTAATTTGATAGATTATGCTAAATACTTTTATTATTGTTAGTTAGATTAAGCTTAATTAATATCTTATTAAATCTTTATTGTGGGTGTTGGGTGAAACTTTTTTTTTAATTAATTCCTAGGTTTTGGAATGGTAGATCTCAGCCCAGCCCAGGGTGTATATATATTTTTTAGAACATGAATTCTACTGTAGCGCTTTCCTAACCAAACTCTATAGCTTGTGGTTTATTTCTTTTTTTTTTAAATGTCTACCGTAGCGTTTGAACGCTACAGCGTGTTTTTGTAATGGTAGGATATGTAACATTTAAAAAACACTACAAATGTTTTTAAAAAATCACTAAATATAAAACATTTTGTAATCGTATCAACAAATTATTGGTTGAAATGTTCACTCTTATAAGAATAAGAACACACCAACCTTTTAGTTGTCCAGTAAAATCAGATACTAAAAGATTAGTAATATCTTCATCTGAATAATTATGTTGAGTTTGGTAAGCATTGCTTAACATTGTCATATGTTGAAGAATTGGAAGAATGTTTGTTTCATTTTGGCCATCAATATTTCATTCATAAATATTGTCAGAAGTTAGAATCGTAGGAAGCATACTTATTAGAAAAAATGAAAACTCTTTATGCTCCAAACCTTAAGAAGAGAGTACCTTTATCAAATCAAAATTTTTTTTTGTAGTAATAAATAATTATATGTAATTATTCAATTTATTATTTCCACCTGAGCAGTGCCAAGTGAAGATTCATTACATATTTTTAAAATATCATACTGTTAATATTTTCTTAAATAGAAAAATAGTTTAAAATTAAATAAATCAATACTGCACTGAAAATGATTGAATGATGCATTCATGTATCTGTAGGAAGGGGTGTTAATTGGAACTTGAGAAAATAATATTTGTTGATGTAGAGAACAAACCCAGGTAATTAAATAAAAATAGATACAAATGAATAAATGTTATGAATATTAATTATGTGGATGTCCATTAACTCATATCCAGGTCAATTTGCTCTTCCAATCAATGTGATTTATAAGATAATATATTTAATGTAGTAGTGGGATTACTGTAGCAGTGGAAAAATACTGTAGCAAGTGGGAAATCACTGTAGCAGTGGGAAAGTACTGTAGCAGTGGGAAAGTATTGTAGCAGATAGTGGAAAATTACTGTAGCATGTTACTGTAGCAACCGAATTTTCCTATAAATAGAGGCTATTAGTTTTGTAAAAATCACATTTTGAATGAAGAACATTTCTCTTTAGTTTCTATCTCTATAATTTCTCTCTTTTACTATCTTATTGTCAATATTTTTATAACACGTTATCAGCACGAAGCTCTGCCAAAGGTATGATATTCTTATAATTTCTTTGATAATTTATACTTTATTTTATAATATATGTATTTCATAGATCTGGGATAGTCTGAGCCATTATATGGAATTAAGAAATATATTTTTACCGATTGTTGTGAACATCGGATTCCATGGCTAGGATTGGAGATCACTATTGTTGTTATATCTTATATATATCATTTACAAGTTTATTTATATTATTATTATTATTATGGCCAGAAGCCATCTACATCCAATTTCTGAAATTATATGACCAGTAGTCATATTATTTGAATTTTTATGATATGGCCAGAAGCTATATCTCTATGATCTCCTATTATATGGTCAGAATCCATATCTATATGATTCCTTATTATATGAATAGAAGCCATATATATCACAGCTAGAAGCTATGTACAACTTTTATTTATCCTGAAGATAAAAAGTCAGATGCTATATATATTTAATTTCTTATCATGAGATTAATTGGCCTGAAGCCATAAGAACTGAATGGCCTGAAGCCATAATTTTCTTACCTTGCTTTATTAATTTATTTCTTGTCTTTATATATTATTGCATTTTTACATTTCATATTTTAATTATTCTCGTTTATTTCTTTAATAGTGTGAACCATGTCAAATCTTGCAAAACTTGAATTTGTGGCTTTGGATATTACTGGGAAAAATTATTTATCTTGGATGCTGGATGCGGAAATCCACTTAAATGCCCATGGTCTAGAAGATACAATTAAAGAAGGGAATCATACATCCAATCAGGAAAAGGCCAAATCCATGATTTTTCTACGCCACCATTTACATGAAAGTTTAAAAATTCAATATTTAACAGTGAAAGACCCACTTGTTCTTTGGAACAATCTGAAAGATAGGTATGATCACCTGAAGATGGTTATCCTCCCAAAAGCTCGTTATGACTGGATACATTTAAGGTTGCAATATTTTAAATCTGTAAGTGAATATAACTCGGCTATGTTCAACATAACTTCTCAATTAAATTTATTTGGAGAAAATGTTACTGATAATGATATGCTTGAAAAAACATTCTCCACATTTCATGCCTCAAATTTGCTCCTGCAACAGCAATACCGAGAAAAAGGATTTAAAAAATATACAGAATTAATTTCTTGCCTCCTTGTAGCTGAACAAAATAATGAGCTTTTATTAAAAAATCATGAATCCCGTCCAACTGGCTCGACTCCATTCCCAGAAGCGAATGTAGTAACCAATGAATCTGTTTCTGGCCGTGGACGTGGACATGGACGTGGACGTGGACGCGGACGCGGCTACATCCGTGGTCGTGGTCGTGGTCGAGGTCGCGGTGGTTTAAATTTCTACCAAAAGTGGGGAAATAATAATAAGAACCACAAAAGAGAAAATAGTGGGCAAAATAAAAATACTGAAAGTTCATGTTATCGTTGTGGTGTCAAGGGTCATTGGTCTCGTACCTGCCGTACACCAAGACAGCTAGTTGAACTTTACCAAGAATCAATTAAAAATAATGGTAAAGGATCTACAACTGAAGTAAATCATGTGGATCGGGCTGAGAATTCTGAGCATGGAGACATGGATTTTAGTTATTTGGATGTTGCTGATTTCTTAGCATAATTATTTATATATTTAAATTTTTATGTTACTTTTATCGAATGTATTTATCTTAATTATGTTTTTATATTTCTTTTAATGAAGAATGAATCTTACTGGCATCAATCCTGAAGATTTATGTCTCGTTGATAGCGCAACAACCAACACCATACTCAGAAATGATAAATATTTTTCTTCCTTGGTAATGCAAAAAGCTAATGTTCAGACTATATCTGGTAGTATAAATTTGATTGAAGGCTCCGGAAGAGCTAATATTCTATTACCTGAAGGAACAAAATTATGCATTGATAATGCAATTTATTCTACCAAGTCTGGAAGAAACTTATTAAGTTTCAAAGATATCCGCAGAAATGGATATCATATAGAAACAACAACTAAAAATAATAAAGAATATCTTGTTGTTACAAAAATAGTTGCTGGTAGAAAATGCATATTATAAAAGTGTCCTGCTTTTTCTTCTGGTTTATATTATACATTTATAAACACAATTGAAACACATGTTATTGAGAACCAGAAGTTCACTAATACAGACCAGAAATCTACTAATGTAAACCAGAAGTTTACAAATGAATTTAATGTTTGGCATGACCGGTTAGGCCATCCTAGTTCAATTATGATGCGACAAATAATTGAGAATTCATGTGGACATACCCTGAAGTGTAAACAAATACCACAATCCCATGATTTCTCATGTACTGCATGTTCCAAGGGAAAATTAATTATTCGCCCCTCACCAAGCAAAGTAGAAAGTGAGTCTCTCACATTTCTAGAACGAATACAGGGAGATATTTGTGAACCAATACACCCACTATGTGGACCATTTAGATATTATATGGTTTTAATTGATGCATCAACTAAATGGTCACATGTGTGTTTATTATCTTCTCGCAACCTGACATTTGCGAGATTACTTGCTCAATTGATTAGATTAAGAGCACATTACCCTGATTATCCTATCAAAAAAATACGTCTTGATAATGCTGGTGAATTTACTTCAAAAGCTTTTAATGAATATTGTATGTCCCTTGGAATTGATATTGAACATCCTGTAGCTCATGTTCATACACAGAATGGACTTGCAGAATCATTGATCAAAAGGTTGCAACTAATTGCAAGACCTTTACTTATGAAATCTAATCTCCCAATTTCTGCTTGGGGCCATGCCATTTTGCATGCATCAATGTTAATTCGTATCAGGCCAACAAGTTACTTAAAGATTTCCCCCTTACAAATGGTTTTTGGTCAGGAACCTAATATTTCCCATATAAGAATTTTTGGGTGTGCGGTATATGTGCCAGTAGCACCACCACAACGCACTAAAATGGGTCCTCAAAGAAGGATGAGAATATATGTTGGGTATGAATCTCCTTCAATCATAAAATATTTAGAACCATCTACGGGAGACTTATTTACTGCACGATTTGCTGATTGTCATTTTGATGAATCACTTTTCCCAACATTAGGGGGAGAGAATAAGCAGCTGGGTAAGGAAATTAGCTGGAATGAATTATCATTGGCTCATTTTGATCCTCGTACAAATCAATGTGAACTGGAAGTTCAAAAGATAATTCATTTACAGAATTTAGCTAATCAAATGCCAGAAGCATTTACTGACCCTAAGAAAGTGACAAAGTCACATATCCCAGCTGCTAATGCTCCTGTTAAAATTGATGTCCCTGAAGGACAATCTACTATGAATGAATCTAAAGTACGCCTGAAGCGTGGCAGACCCATCGGTTCCAAAGATAGAAATCCTCGAAAAAGAAAAGGAGAAAAGAATATAGATGGTCAAATTGAGGATAATCAAGAAACTTTAATAGCTCCAGAAGAGCCATCTCCTGAAGAGTTATTATCTTCAATAGAGATATCTCCAGAAGAGAATGTTGTAGTCCCAGAAGAGACCCAGGTACCTGATATATGTGAAAATAATGAGATCTCAATAAATTATGTTATGAATGGAATCCGATGGGATCGAAATGAAGTCAACGTTGACGACATTTTTGCTTATCATATAGCAAAAGATGTAATGAATAATATTGAGGATCATGAGCCAAAATCCATTAGCGAGTGCCAACAAAGAAAAGATTGGTTCCTATGGAAAGATGCCATTAATACAGAATTGAAATCATTGGAAAAACGAAAAGTGTTAGGACCTGTAGTCCTTACACCTGAAGATGTAAAACCAGTTGGATGCAAATGGGTTTTTGTACGAAAGAGAAATGAAAAGGGTGAAATAATAAGATATAAGACACGTCTTGTAGCCCAAGGCTTTACACAAAGACCTGGCATTGATTTTGAAGAAACGTATTCACCTGTAGTGGATGCGACTACTTTTCGTTATTTAATTAGCCTAGCCGTAAAAGAAGGGCTTGATCTGCATCTAATGGATGTCGTGACTGCCTATTTATATGGGTCACTTGACAATGAAATTTATATGAAAGTCCCTGAAGGACTTAAGGTGCCAGAAGCATCTAATTCAAGTTTTCGAGAACAATATTCAATTAAGTTAAATAAGTCCCTGTATGGCCTGAAGCAATCAGGGCGTATGTTGTATAATCGTCTTAATGAATATCTGTTGAAAGAAGGATTCAAAAATGATCCAATATGCCCATGCATTTTTATAAAAGGATCTAATAGTGAATTTGCTATAATTGTTGTTTATGTTGATGATATCAACATTATTGGAACTCCTGAAGAGCTCCAAAAGGCAATTCATTGTTTGAAGAAAGAATTTGAGATGAAGGATTTGGGAAGAACAAAATTCTGTCTTGGATTACAGATTGAGTATCTAAAAAATGGGATCTTTGTATATCAAGAAACTTATACAAAAAAGGTTCTAAAGAGATTTTATATGGATAAATCTCATCCATTGTGCACACCAATGATTGTAAGGTCTCTAAAGCCAGATAAAGATCCATTCCGACCGCGAGTAATCAGCGAAGAAGGTGATGAAGAACTACTTGGTCCAGAAGTACCATATCTTAGTGCTATTGGAGCACTAATGTATCTTGCTAATCATACACGTCCTGATATATCCTTTGCTGTTAATTTATTAGCAAGATTTAGTTCTTCACCAACACGAAGGCATTGGAATGGAATAAAACATATTTTTCGTTATCTAAGAGGCACTATGGATATGGGGTTATACTACTCAAACGTATCTAAGCATGAACTGGTAGGTTATGCAGATGCTGGATTTTTATCAGATCCACATGATGGTAAATCACAAACAGGCTATTTGTTCACATGTGGAGGTACAACTATTTCATGGCGATCAATGAAACAGACTATATCAGCTACATCATCCAATCATGCAGAAATTTTAGCAATACATGAAGCAAGTCGAGAATGTGTGTGGTTGAGGTCAGTAATACATCATATACGAACAACTTGTCATTTATCTTTGGGCAAAATGATACCAACAGTTCTATATGAGGATAATACTGCATGTATTACCCAACTTAAAGAAGGCTATATCAAGGGAGACAGAACGAAGCATATTTCACCAAAATTCTTCTTTACTCGTGACCTTCAAAAGGATGGTGAAATAGATATCCAGCAAATTAGTTCAAGTGAAAATCTAGCAGATTTATTCACAAAGTCACTTCCAGGTACAATTTTTGAAAAACTTGTCTATGACATTGGCCTTCGGAGATTCAGAGATATCAATTAATGATGTTAAGAGGGGGAGTTGATACACGCTGTACTCTTTTTCCCTTATCTAGGTTTTGTCCCACTGGGTTTTCCTAGAAAGGTTTTTAATGAGGCAGCACTGGAAAGTGTATCAATGAATGATGTACTATTTTCTTTGGCTATGTTTTTGTCCCAATGGGTTTTTCCTAGTTAAAGTTTTTAATGAGGCACATTCATATTGGACATCCAAGGGGGAGTGTTATGAATATTAATTATGTGGATGTCCATTAACTCATATCCAGGTCAATTTGCTCTTCCAATCAATGTGATCTATAAGATAATATATTTAATGTAGTAGTGGGATTACTGTAGCAGTGGAAAAATACTGTAGCAAGTAGGAAATCACTGTAGCAGTGGGAAAGTAATGTAGCAAATAGTGGAAAATTACTGTAGCATGTTACTGTAGCACCGAATTTTCCTATAAATAGAGGCTATTGGTTTTGTAAAAATCACATTTTGAATGAAGAACATTTCTCTTTAGTTTCTATCTCTATAATTTCTCTCTTTTACTATCTTATTGTCAATATTTTTATAACAATAAATATATAATGTTATAAATATTATAGGCCAATTATCACACATTGCAACTCCTGCAAATTAGTATCTTTCAGTTGAAGGTTACTACTACCACTAGATGTAAGGACCTCTTCTAATTGAGATTTAAATGTTGGTTCGTAATGTTATGACATACTAACTCTTCTACCAGATGTAACCCTATTAATACATTACATTAATTAGAGGGACACAATCTCATAAGACAAGCATCATCTTCACATCCATGTCCTCCATTGCTTGTACAAAAATGTGAAAAATTACAGTAGTGTTAAAATCAATTTACAATCTCATAAGACAAGCATCATCTTCACATCCATGTCTTCCATCTCTTCACATTCTACAATGCTTAGATACAGCAAACATGGTAGGTTTCTAATCACAGAACTTGAGAATATGCACTTCAATCTTCTACATTTAATCACACCAAAATGCATAAGATTTTGGAACATGATGAAAGTGAAACCCTCCCATACATATATGAGGTTGCTTGAATCCTCTGACCACAAGCACTCTGCTCTTGAGATCAACAACACCCCTTTTTCTTCATTTACATTTGATGAAGTTTACATTTGAATCTTCTATTGAAACTTGCATCAACTTCAATTTCAGTTGAGAGATCAATTTATCCATCAATCAAATTATTAGTTAGTAAAATATTTTTTTAAAAAAAATGGACTTAAAAAGATAAAAGAAATAGATGCATTGTAAACATAAGCGATCAAGCATACCCTTTACTCTTATACAAATGTTTATATATCAATGTATGATTACAGGCCAAAAAATCAATTTATAGTTCATTTAGTTTGCTATATTACACACAATTATTCCATGTTTTCATCTATAGTGCTCTCAAATTGAAAGAAAATCTGGTTGGGTATATGCATCAAGTATTATTTTTATTCTTCGTGTCCTTGCATCCCTTTGTAATTTACAAGTTGGCTATTATATATTTATATGGTTACAGCTAGCAAAATGATATAGTATATGATTCCAATCCACATATCACTCCATATAATTGTGAAAACTATAATCAACATGATATAGAATAATATTCATCCATACCGATATTGTTCCCAATTGTTGAAGAGCCCACCCCAAGCTTGAATCACCAAATGTGGGCAATTCCATATGCTGATCTCTCTCAGCTCCACCTGAATTTGCAACCCTACTTGACAAATACATGAAATTTGGCAAATTTCTTAGCTTTATCTCCCACAAATTTGAAAGCTTCATTGTCTCATCGTAGTTGGCATCATGCATACTCCAATGTCCTCCGATTCCTTACAATTAGATAAGGTTAGGAATGTCAATTTACAATAACAGACATTTAAGTGGAGTAAACATGCAGCATGTCTGAAAACACGTTTCATTTTGTACTTGTTCCAAGATTTTTATATAAATTACAGTCTGTGTGAGCCCAAAATTTCAAGGCATTTTAAATAATTAATTTGTGACTGAATTAGGCCCTTTACTTTAATAATTCTGCCCATAAATGAAATCAAAATTCAAATTATGAATAAAAATTCTATAAGGTGTGCTATGCCAAAATGTCTCATTTGCGCAATTATAGAATAAGAAAAAGAACGATATATATAAAGTCATGTATATTTATATATATGTGTGTGTGTGTCTATATATATGGGTAGGTGTGGATAGGATTAATGAGCGTACCAGCGTATTGACTTTTGAAGAGCAGCAAGTGATGTATGTATGTATGTGTGTTTGTATATATGCATGTATGTATGTATGCATGTAGGTGTGGATAGGATAAATGAGCGTACCGGCGTGATGACTTTTGAAGAGCAGCAAGTGTGGTTTCGGAGAAGACGGGGCAATCCTCAACCGCAAGAGATCTCAGCTTTGGAAGTGTGTTGTAGTAGAAGCCTTCCTCGTGGATTTCGCCTTCGCTATTAAAAACTCCCTTCAGTTGAGAGCACTCTTCAATATGTAGACGTTGCAACTGTGGAAGAAGTTGAGTAGAGGGCAGAGAGGGGAAGAGCCATTTCAACTTCCTGCATCTCTCTACTCTAAGATCAAAGAGTTGTGGGAAGCACAATGAATTATTTGGAAAGTGATTATGCTCTTCTTCTTCTGATGACATCACTTCCTCCAACTCTTCACATTCTTCAATCCATAGACGCCATAAACATGGTAGGCTTCTCGTCACAGTGCTTGGGAATATACACTTCAATCTTCTACATTTACTCACACTTAACCACTGAAGATTTTGAAACTTGATGACAGTGGGGCCCTCCCATACAGATATGAGCTTACTTGAATCCTCCAAACACAATTTCTCTGCTCTTGAGGTCAACATCACCCCTTTTTCTTCATTTACATTCGATGAAGTTTCAACATTTGAATCTTCTGTTGAAACCTGTGGCAACTGCAATTTCAATTTTTTTTAAAAAAAAATGGACAAATTTATTCACACCAATCCAATTATTAGTAGTAAAATATTTTTTTTAAAAAAAAACTTGGATTTAAAAAGATAAAAATAAAATAGATACATTGTGAGCATATATAGTGATCCACTAAACTCTTTACTCATGTTAAACAAATGTTTACATATCAATGCATGATTACAGGCCAATTAAAAATCAATTTATAATTGATTAGTAGTTTACTGTCCACACATTTATTCCATATTTTCATCCACTGCGCTCTGAAAATACTCTGCTTTCACTCAACAAGTCATGTGTTCTGATAGTACAGTTGCAGCTACCAAAATGATACTCCCTTCAGTATTTAATACAAGACATATATGAGAAAGTAATCTTGTTCTTAAATATAAGATCTATTTTTATTTTGTCAATCTTTTCCTAATTTACCCCTATTGATGCTCCCTCAACAAAAATTCAAGAAGGAAATGAGGAGAGAATTAAGGAAGATGACTAGGATGTTTTAGAAAATAGGTTATATTATCTAACTTAACTAACTTCCTAAATCTAATTGAATTTAGTAAATATATCTTATATTAAGAACCGGATAAAGTATATATGATTCTAATATACATATTATTCCATCTAATTTTGAAGACTCTAATGATCAACGTGATATAGAATATTTGTGATATAGAATGTTCATTCATACCAACATTGTTTCCAACTGTGGAAGAGCTGATCTCAAACTTGAATCAACAAATTTGGGGCAGTTGCATATGTTGATGCTTCTTAGCTCCACATGAATCTTCAACCCTACTTGACAAACACTCACGAAATTTGGCAAATTTGTTAGCTCTATCACCTTCAAACTCGGAAGCTTAATTTTCTCACCATAGTTGGCATCAGCTTCACTCCCATGTCCAAAAATCTCCTCCAATTCTTCACAATCAGATAAGGTTAGGGAATTCAACTTGGGAAGGTTGTTTTGGACAATAATGCTCACTGAGAATAAAAACTTCAACTTTTTAATGTGAGTTACTTTTAAGGAATGAAGATATTGGAATCTCATAACTTGTGTTGGAACAAGACCTCCTAGCATTTGTTGTTCTGATCTCAATATTTCTAAGTCGTTGGCTTCTTCTGGCTCATCATCACCAAGGAATTGCCACTTGTGTTCAACTCTAGCGCTTTGAATATCAATCTCTCCAACATTTAGTATAGAAAGCGGAAGATTGAAAGCTTCCTTATTATTTAATTGGTTGTATTTTAACTCATACTTCCTTTCAAGCCTCTGCATATAAAAGAGAAGTGAAAGGTGAGGGAAATAAAATGTTATAAATTCCTTGGAAAGATTATTAAAAGAAAGAGATCAAATTAACCTAAATCTTTACGTCGTAAATGTGACCTGAGATTGTAATACATTTATAGGGGTTCATGTAATTATTTAGTTATATCAAATGTTTCTTCATGTTTCACTACATTACATGATTATTAATGATCAAACTATAGAAATGACATTTTTTTTCATATTTGGTATTTGATTCACTGAAGGATAATAAGTTAACACATGCAGGAATATAGATGTCCTGGTCACTTGTTTGTCTATATTTATTTATGTGATAATCATGTTAAAATAGGAAATATATAATACTTTATTGCATAGATGGAGAACAGCAGTTACCTCCTTAGTCCAATCAATAGTTGCACTCTTAATAGGCACAAGTTTTAGGCAGTCATGAACCTCAACTCTGCAAAACTCCCCTGTGTGAAACTTAAACCCTTGGCAGATATTAACAAGTCTTGGCAAGTTTTCAAGTTTCATATCTTTCATGTTTAGAAACGTAATCTCCCTCTCACTGTCAATGTCATGCTTTTCAATATTTGAGCACTTGAAAATTTCTTCGATTTGAGAACAATTTGATATTTTTAGAGTGCTTAGTTGTGGAAGCATTGAGGTAGCATCCTTGATCATATTGAAACAAAAAATGAATTTAAGCTTGTTGCACTTGGAGATTTCCACGCTCTTCAATTTCAGGAGACAAGACTCAGCGATGGATGGACTCTTTTGACCCTCTTCAGTCCCCGAAAAAATTGACTCCAACTCATCACAACAAGATATGGTTAAATAAGTCAACTCCGGAAGACTTTGGCAGATCTGAGCAGAAAAGACAAATTTCAATCTTGCACAATATTCCAAAGTTAATTGTTGAAGGTATTGAAATTTTGCAATTGGTTCTCCAACCCCGGTCTGATAGTGAAAAATGGATTCTGCTTTACAATTATGAAGTGTAATCATTTCTATAGATACCAATAGCCTGTATTCGTCATTCCTCAATTGATGGCCCTTAAGTTCCTGTAATTCCTTGGTGAAAGGGAAGGGGGAAAAAAGGAAAACCATTAACATATTTCCTAGAAAATATGACTTGGTATTAATTAAAATTTGGGAAATTAGTATGAGGTCCTAAAGAAGAGACTTAATTATCAATAATTCTCAAGAAGTAAGGAGTTGATATTTCTTACAATGATTGCATGCTCATCAGAAGTCATTGGGATTTATCAGTAATTAAATCCATTTCTTAAGACCTCGTAATAATTTCCCCTTAAAATTTTATATGCATATGTATTATTCTTGCGTAGAGATAATAAAAAGGGAAAAAAACACTAAAATACCACTTGAACTTTAAAATTCCAAATTAGTTTTTTGACACAGAGTATATCAATTAACAACTCAGTTTTTTAGAAAATCAATTATTTAGCATTTTAAAGTTCAAATGATATTTAAATGTCTTTTTCCTTAATTAAAAAAAGAAATTGATAGTTTAAGGAATGATGAAAATTGTAACTAAAAAGGGAAGAAAAGAAAACGAAAATCATCAACATATTTCCTAAAAAAAAGAAAAAAAAAAGTCAGCCATTTTCATATATAAGAAAATGGAGTTCCCAATGAAGTCAAGGGAAAATTATGATGAGGAGCCCACAAGAGTCAGTATTTAATGTATTTATTAAGGTGAATGATGAATGAATTAAATGACTAAAATATAAAGATAAAAAAAAATGTAATTTCTGCACTGAATTTTTTTAAGCGCGGGGGCCGTGAGGTATGACGCAAATTGTGGCACACAAAATGAGAACAGAGAATGTAAGGCAAGATGGATAGCCCAACTTCTATTAAGGTGAATTTTTTAATAAAAACATATGTTGGGAATTTTTTTAAATAACAAAATGTGAATAAATTAATTGACCGAATCATCTCTCAATATGCACTAACATAAACACTATTTGCTATTTAACGCATTTTAATTATTTTAATCACGTGAACAAAGAATTTTTTATGTAAAAAAATAATATTTTTAATATATTTTTTTATGCAAATCAAGTTAAATGATAGGAGAGTAAATGCGTACCATATTTGGACAATCCCTCCCTTCTATTGTCTTTATAGATGGCCAACTTGTATGATACCTCTCTGAGCAAATTCCGACAAGACTTGGAAGATGGTACAGCTTGAGATGTTCTAAAAGAGGAAGCACTAACTGAGTTTTATCTTGATCATGTATGGGTTGTTCTTCACCAGCATTTTCACCGAACACAAATTTCATCTGAGGAGCATCTGTTATGGATAGGGTTTGCAATTGTACAAACCTTTGAGCAAAGAAGACTGGGCATACATATTCTAATTTGCAGCAATCATAAACAGACAAAGTATTCAATTTTGGGAACCTCACATTCTCCCATGCATCACCACCAACCTCTCCCTCTAATACATGCTTCAATTCGCTGCAACTTCTTATTTCGAGTGTCTCTAAGGATAACAGAGTGCAAGCAGCAGAGGCAGGAAAGAGATATGTCAACATCGGACAATTGGAAATCTTGAGATACTTAAGATTGCTTAAGTTGCAATCAGCAGGGAATATGTGGAGTAATTGAGGGCAATTGAATATCGTTAGTCTTTCGAGCTTTTGGAACAAGGTAAAAGGAGAATGACCACGACATAGTTGTTTAAGATCATCCATATCACTTAGCACTAACTCATCCAATCTTGGCACAATTGTATCTCCATGAGGAGTAGTTTCATCCATAATGCATTCTATCTTCGAACACCTTTTAAGACTGAGTTTAGCTAACTCATTCATGCCTCCTACAGCTTGGACAATATTAGTCATGAAACTATTACGGCCTCCTTCAAGCTCATAAAATTCAATTGCAGTTGCTCTTTGCGCAAGGTCCTTGATTATTACACCTAACAAAGAGATGTTTAATTGTCCCAAGCGTAAAGATCTTGTGCCTTCATTCTGAAATTTCCAGCCTTCACCGCACTCCCCAATTTCTAAATTATACATTCTCCATTTCATCATAGTTGTGGGGCCTACAAGGTATTCATAGCAACTTGCTTTTTTGGAGTGTGGAAAATGTTTGGGTACATACAACTCTTCCAACTGTGAACACATTGCTATTACTTTATAACAACATTCTTCTATTATACAACTTGATAAATCTAACAACTTCAGCTTGTTCAATTTTTCAATTCCATTTGGCACTCTTTCAAATTTACTACCTCGCAAGTCAAGAATTTCAAGTCTTGTAAGGCTTACCACAAAAGAGATGTCACGTAAATCCCATCGTTGCAAGCGCAAAGTTCGAAGATTAGACAAGTGTTGAATTGGTTGAGGATGTAATTCAGTCATAACCCCATACATGCACATAATCAGAGCCTTGAGTTGTTTGGCTCCTTCAAATGATGCATGTGAGATATCCAAAGTTTCACTTGAACTTAGCAAAAGAAACTCAAGCTTTGGAACATCCAAGTGAGAAGGAAATTGAAGTGATTTATTGTTGTCATACCATGAAGTTAAAGCATAACAATCTTTTACCATGTCATCAACAATCAATTCGTTCAATTCTTTAGTACAATTTACCACAATGGTATGATCCTCTTTAGATGCTTTCCACAACGCAAAATCACGAACCACATCATGCATTCTCACATATCCTTGTATGTCCTTGTTGTAGTTGGGAGAATGCATCAACATTGAGGAGTCAATGAGATGATTTATGGTTGTTCTAACTTTACTTCTTGCTATTTCAAATGAGTCAATATCTCTACATAGGCCTAACCCCACTCCATATCTGAAAAGATCTTCAACAACAATGTCATGATCTTCAGGAAACATAGCACACATTAAGAACAACAACTTGGCTTCTTGCGTTGCCAAATAATCATAGCTTAATTCAAGGCAAGAAAAAGCATCCCTCACACCTTTATCCACATTGATTGGCTTCGCATTCCTCAACCTATAGAGCATTTCTTTCATCTCATCAATTCCTTTTCCTTTCAAGCAAGCTCCCACAGCTAAAATTGCAATAGGTAGGCCTTTACATTCCACAGAAATTGAGCGTGCCACATCTTCTTTAGCAGCATCACAGACACCAGTATGAGTTTGAAACAAAGTCCAAGCTTCATCTTCTTTTAACAAGTCAAGTTGAATCATCTTTTGGCATTCCATTAAGGTGCATACATCTACACGACGTGTGGTCAGGACAACTTTGCAACTTCTTTGATGATTTCCCCTCAAGGGAATCCCTATGTCCTCAAGATTTAGCTTAGTCCATACATCATCCAGTATTATCAAAATACGTTCTCCACTTTGTATTCTTAGTGCTATTCTTTTTGACCTTCCTGTTTCAGATTCTTCCTTCAATTCGATCCCCAACATGTCGGCAATTTCACCCTGAATTTTTCTTATATTTGGGATCTGAGAAATTGTAGTGAGCAAAACTCGATCAAACATAAGTGACTCTTTGGCTTTCTTTCCCACTTCTTTCACCAAGGTGGTTTTCCCTAACCCTCCCATTCCCCATAGCCCAATTATGGAGCTACTATTATCTTGCAATGCCTCCCACAACTGATTAAAAGCCATTTCTGTTGACTTGAAGAGCTTAAAGTTTTCAGAAGAGTGATACTCTATATCTGGAATAGGAACGGGATGTGAAAATGGATTGAAGCGATCATTCCTTGTACTTAGATCAATCATCCTCTGGATTGTCTTGGCCAACTTTTTGCAAAGATAATATCTGCTCCAAGTAGGACACCACCCTCGAAGGCAGCCATTGTTGGCCCTTAGTTCTTCCTCCAAATTCTCCACCCATGCTATGAGGCTCTCTGCGTCCCTTTTCCACTTGTCAACCTCATCATCAATCCTCTCAGTCTTGTTGATGGCCTCTTGAACACGTTCCTGCACCCACCCTTGCTTTAGTATCAACTCCTCCTTTTTTATCTCAACTTTTTTGGTGATTTTGCCTACATAAAACAAATATTGCAGCTGTCGTAAAGTTGGATCCACCAAATATTCAGCTAGTTTTGCTGCTACCGACACTCCCACCTCTGCCATTTGATATTAATGGCAACCTGAAAAGAGAGCGATTCGTCATCATCAAATGATTTACTCAAAATTTCATTTTGAAGAATTGAAGTACCTTACATACCAAATCTTTCATGAAGATATCATCAAGGTGCAAAAAATGCCAGATTAAAATAAGAGAGATCAATTTTTTTGACTCAGCTTTCTGGTATCATGTTTTCCCCCAGCTATGTTCAGATATTGGAGTAAGAAAATATAGTGCTTTATAATTGTTTTTTTTTCTAGCAAATCGATGCAAAGGTGAAAGAAAGAAGAAAAAATGCAGTCTGCAAATGGCAGCAGCAACTAACAAGCCAATCATACTGTGAGAAATGAGAGATATTACAGATAGACTCTGATGTATGGAAAAACAACGCAATTGTAAACACGGAAAAAGAAACATCCGAAAGAATAAAGCGGGAAAAAATGAGAAACTAATTCAGGAGGAGAGGGATATTGCTTCTTACCTGCGATGAGCTTGTAGTTTTGCAGTGCGATGAGCAGATGCTGAGAGAGATTGAGTCGTCAACTAAGTTGGAACTTGCAAAGGTGAAAAAGAAGAAAAAATACAGTCTGCAAGTGAGAGCAGCAATTATTAGCAACTAAGAAGCTACTCATACTTAGAGAATTGAGTGTGATCACAGATAGATGCTTATGTATGGAAAAACAAATAGAACAATGGTAAGAAAAAACAGAAAAAGAAACATGTGAAAGAATAAAGAGGGGGAAATTAGATTCTGATTCAGGAGGAGAGGGATATTGCTTCATACCTGTACCTGTGATGAGCTTGCAGTTTCAACGTTGGGTTGTAGATTTTCAAGAGTGAGAAGAACAGATTTGCAGGGTGATGAACAGATGTTGAGAGAAATTGAGTCGTTGAAAAGTTGAGACTTGCAAGTGGGGAGTCACAGTCCGTAGATGCCTCAGGTTTTGTTCTTTTTTCATTTCTTGGGACCCCAAAACATGTTGTCTATATTCCAACATCCAAAAGTTAAAAAAAGCAATCATATCATTTTTCAAAAGTGACGAGAATTCAAAATTGAAATTTCAGAATTTTGTTTTACATTATCTTTGTGATGTACATATACATATACTTATACATATATCCTAATAATTCTAATGAGTTCTTAGGACACAACTAACGTCAATTTAAAATTTCTATAATAAAAAAGAAAAGATAAAACTGCTATTTTGACTAATTTTTCATTAATTTGATAGTAAAACATTATTGTCAATACTTAGAATTTTTCAAGAAATAAATATCAAGTTAGACAAATTTGTATTGGTGTTGCCAAATAATTTGAGGTTTTTAATCTTCAACATAAAGAAAAATCTCTTTTAATTAAAACTGAAGGTGAGAACAGATAATTTATTAATTACTATACAAAAAGTTTTCGAAAATAATACTAAAAGAAAAGTCTGGATGATTCTAATAGAAATATAAAATATTTAATTATAAACAATAGTAATTAGAGAAATATAATAGAAAAGAAGAAGAGTCTTATATGTATTAATTATAATTTTTTTGGGTCTAATAATGTTTATTTTTTATTTGAGGGTGATTAACAACTAACACTATTTTTAGGATCTAAGAGGGACTCCCTTCTCTAGAGAATGACTCACATTAACATATCTCTTAATATGATATGGATCTTATTATTCTACACACTAAACACATTAATTATAATCTTTTATATAGGCTAAGATCTCAACTAACTTACTATTTATTTAATTTTATCTTAATATCTCCAACATTAATCCAAAATACGTAAATATAGAAAATAGTGTCACTGAACATAAACACATGGACAGATACACAGTTTAATTTATCTTCTTTTTTTCCGCTTTCTAAAATATGAAATCAAATTATTGAAAAAGTTGAAGAAGTGCGCTTGGGGACATGATGATGATAAATATCTCCATTACCTGCTTTCCAGCAAGGTTTCCTTTGGACCACATCCGAAAGTTTAAGTGTGGAAAAAAGACGTTGATTTAATTTTGTTTTACTTTTCTTAAGCTACAATTATTTGATGACATTCTAAATTTCTTATTTTGCATTATTTGATTCCTATTTTACTTTAACTTGTCTTATTTTCATGAACAATATTCGGGGACATGTTGTCCCTACTACTTGCTTTCCAGCGGAGTACCTTTGGACCATATTCATAGGTTCATGAGTTAAAGTAAAACACGAATCTTATTATTTATGCTTCAAATCAAACTTTCATGACAGGTTGAGTTGTGTTATTTATAAACCAAATATACAAGATTTGTACATAAAGTAATTTATTTCAGGGAAAATCCCTGAAAAAAAAATTAAAATAGGGAAAAGACAAAAATGTGATCGGAATTTGCATACTTTGATAAAAGTGTTAGTCCTTGAACTAGAATTTTCCCAATTGAAATGCAATTATGTAAGTAACCCTTGTAGTTGGTCTGTGGTCATTAAAGCTTGGGTTCGCCGTACTAAGAGAGAAGAGTGATTGGGAAGTCAATGTGGTGGATTTTGAGGAAGAGGGATAGTTCGATTACTCCATTGCATGAGTTGGTAAAAAATCACTGACGATAGAGTTTGAGCTCATCGCATTGAGGGAGGAGAGCGGGTTGATTTGAGGATGAGTGAAGGTGGAGATGAGCGCAAATTGGATTTGGATTTTGCTGTATTTTGGGTTGCCACACAAAGACAACATCATAGTTAAGATACTAGCTAGTGAAGGAATATGTACAAAATCTTCCATTCACTTGAGTTCTAAATCTGTCATTTGAGTGATAATGTTAAATAAGTACATCAATTGCAAGGTATCCGATAGTGATACTTGAAAATCCCCCAATCACTCGAATTCTGAACATGTCAATCGAATGATTAAATGAAAACATTGTGTCATTTAGAAGGTATCTAATAGTGATATTTTAAAATCACTCAAGTTTTGAATCTGTCACTCGAGTGATGATGTTAAATAGGTACATCACTTGCAAGGTACCTGATGATGATACTTGAAAATCCTCCAATCACTTGAGTCATGAAAATGTCACTTGAGTGATTAAATGAAAACATTATATCACTTGTAAGGTATCTGATAGTGATATTTAAAAATCACTCGAGTTCAGAATTTTTCACTTGAGTAATGATGTTAAATAGGTACATCACTTACAAGGTACCAGGTGATAATACTTGAAAATCCTCCAATCACTCGAGTCTCATACATGTCACTCAAGTGATTAAATGAAAACATTGTGTCACTTGGAAGGTACCTAATAGTAATCTTTAAAAATCACTTGATTTCTGAATCCATTACTCGAATGATGATGTTAAATAGGTACATCACTTGCAAATTACCTGATGGTGATACTTGAAAATCCCTTAATCACTCGAGTCCTGAACATGTTACTCAAGTGATTAAATGAAAACATTGTGTCATTTGCAAGGTATCTAATAGTGATCTTTAAAAATCATTCGAGTTTTGAACCTGTCACTCGAGTGATGATGTTAAAGAGGTACATCACTTGCAAGGTATCCAATGGTGATACTTGAAAATCCCCCAATCACTTGAGTCATGAACATGTCACTCGAGTGATTAAATGAAAACATTGTGTCACTTTCAAGATACCTGATAGTGCAGAAAAGACTTTTTACATGTGACGGAAATGACTTTTTACACCTGACATAAAACACGTGTAGAAACAGTAGGTGTAGAAAATCCAGACTTTCTACATGTGTCGTTTGTCACGTGTAGAAAGTCATACTTTCTACACGTGACCTCTTATATCAGGTGTAGAAAGTCTGAAACGGAAGACTTTCTACACCTGACTTTAGAGGTCACGTGTAGAAAGTCCAGACTTTCTACACGTGACCTCTTACATCAGGTGTAGAAAGTCTGAAAAATGGAGACTTTCTACACGTGACCTCTTATATCAGGTGTAGAAAGTCCCCATTTCAGCCTTTCTACACCTGACTTTAGAGGTCACGTGTAGAAAGTCCAGACTTTCTACACTTGACCTCTTACATCAGGTGTAGAAACTCATTTTTGAAAAAAAAAATAATTTTTTTTAAAAAACAATTTACAACGAAACTAATGTATGTGAAATATCAAATTCCATCCAAAATACGCATGGTAGGGTTATGAAGATACATAAACTTGGCTTCATTTTTACAATGAAATTGTACAATTAAAGTCAAACTCAATACCAAGTAGTGATAATACAATTCAACATGTCTAATACCAAATAGTAGTTATTAACTTTACATGTTTAACATTACACTCACAATTTTGTGATCTCTAAAAAATAAGTTGCCCAACGTGTGCGAACATCATCAATGTCCTCTTCAGAAAATGCATCCGTAATGTCAAACATCTACAGATTTGAAAATAAAAAATCATATGCATCAATTTAATAACAACGAAATGAACTTAATAAAAAAAACTATAATTAAATACAATTACCTCTTCTGTAAATTCTGTACTACCCAGAGGATGATGTTTAACATGTGCCTCATCACATAATATCAACAAGCCTTATTCCCCTTTTGACGACGGCACTATAGAAGAACATGCATTTTATTATATTAAATATATATATATATATGTGAACAAGATAACTATATTCATAGAAGGATAGATTGAAACTATTTACCTTTGGTTGTAACCAGATAGTCTCCCTAAGCTGGTGTGTATGCTTTTTCTTAACCACTCTTTGATACATTTCCATTGCCCTGTAGAAAAATATATAAAATAGGGTACATTATCTAAAAAACTTACATATTGCAAATAAAAAGTCATTGTCAAAGTATACTTACGTGTCCATCGTTTTCTTCAAATCCTTTCCCGGATTATAATGTAATGAACATAAAAGAACAACGACATTCTGCTCTGGGCATAGAACCACTAATTGCCAATGAGTGCTGCAAAAAGAGGTATGAATTATATATATGTACAAAAACAAGGTATCAATTACAAACTTTTTCTTACTCGTTAACATATGGCGCTAGGTAGCACTCTTTTCCATCTTCACAGAGCCTCTACCGAAGGTATGACTCTCTTATGGTGGAAGTGTTCCCTTTTTTCTGGATGTGAATCGGGCAAAGGAATCCAAACTTGCCACCATTCCCTGATAAGGTATAAAGGTGATGGAGGTACCTACAATAGTTAAAGCATGCATGTCAGAATCAAAAGTTGAATACTTAGTAATA
Source organism: Albizia julibrissin (assembly GCA_037074505.1). Taxonomy (NCBI): domain Eukaryota; kingdom Viridiplantae; phylum Streptophyta; class Magnoliopsida; order Fabales; family Fabaceae; genus Albizia; species Albizia julibrissin. The sequence goes on from CM073484.1 coordinate 24,341,512, forward strand.
TTATTAAAAATATACCCACATCATAAACAAGTGAACGTGCGGTATGGTAATCTGATCCTTCGTTAAAATCCTAGCTATATCCTCTTGCTCGATATGCACAAACATGTCCCTCTTACCCACAACGTCTGGATCCATCGTCAATACTTCAGTTGAGAAGGATCCGTCAAACGCCAGCATACACAGACGTTGAAGCGGTTTCTCCTGGTTTTGGGTCTGCGGTTGGGGATGGCATTGTGGAACCACTTCATTGGATGGGGTAATTTGCTAAATAAACAAAAATTTATAGAGTTAGTAATAATTGCAAGTTATAAATTAACAATATGAAAAAATTGAAACATATCAAGAAGACAAATAATTTCATACTTCAGTGCGAACTGCAGCAGGAACTACTCGGACTAGTCTCTTTGGCCACCGAAGGAAAGTTTTGAGGGCTTGACCCACAATCTTCACCTCATCATTCGGAAATGGAACAGGGGCATCTGGAATTTTTGCCTCTCCAATCACCACTCTCACTTCGTCATCTTGCATTCGCTCGTGGTGGACGGTTGGCCCCAAGTTGTGTATTGCGCCAAGTGCTACTAAGCGTCTATCAGGGTCCTCCAAATATAATTCACAAGGTTCACTGTCTTTTTGGACTCCAGAATCCTCTGATATACGGCCAAGAACACAACTCCCATTTGTACTTTGAACTGCAGGAGAATGAGTCGGATGGATAGTTGTGTCTTGTCGTGAGCTTAGGATGCTCATCATTTCTTCCTTTAATTGTAACATCTGGGCGGCCGTTTGCTTCCTTTCATTCTCTAAAATCACTTGCATCTGCTTCCTTTCATTCTCTAGCATCAATTTCATCTCTTGCTTAGTGACCATTCCCGTGGTGGCATAACGTGTATTTGATCCAAAGTAGTCTCTTATGCCTACTCCTCGACCAACGCCCCTAACACGACCACCATGGTCTGGAGTCCCCGTGGCAACCGTCAAGACATCATCCCTTCCCCATGGAATGAAGGCTCCCTGAGCACGTTCTAGTTGAAGTTGATCCTATAGTATATAAATAACAAACATAATTAAAAATGTAACTATACAACAAAGAAAATAATAAGGATTGACGTTAAATTACTTACAATTCTTTCACCAATCACGCGTGCCTTCTCGCTCATATACTCTCCAGTCTTTCTTCGACGTGCGGCCCTCCACTTTTCTTCACGCGATATTGGAGATGGTGGAGATGTAATGGTAGATGGATCCAACTGAGCCTCTTCTTGTCGCCTCTTCTGTTTCTCCTTCATCATTTCTTCTTCGAGCTTGTCATAACCCCCACGAGACAATCTGTGGGGGCAATCATTCTTTCTACCACTCGCTATAGCTTTATCCCTTTTTATCTTTTAATAAGAAACCAACAAATCATTAATCGATAAAATTAAATGAGAATAAAGTAAGTAACTAATTAAAGTGAATAAAAACTAACCAAGGCTTCTGGTGTAGTCCTCATCCTGTAAAATTCTTTCCATGTAGCTTCATCAAGAAATGTATACTCCGCACAAGGATTAGGAGGATTCTTACCCTCTGCTACCTCGACATGCACAAATCTTTTAGTTAGCGAGGTCTTGAAGGCCGTCCAACGCTCTGCGCAATATGATAACAATTTATCCTTTAAGACTTGACTGGGAGGAACGTCGTAAGTAAGCTGTGAAGTCATTATATTAGTTAGTAACATGAATAAATGTAATAGTTACAAAAGTTAATAGGTGTATAGTATTGTACCGCTATAGTGTTCCAAATCTGATCCTTGACAGATTCATCCACTTGATTCCAATCCTTAATTGTTATGCTAGGCTTGCTACGTGCTTGGAGGGCAACAAAGCTAATAAACTTGCTCTTGGTAGGCCCGATTGGTCTCCATTGCCTATCAAATTCAATTGGTATTTTCTGGTCATCCGCGCGACTCTTGGTCAATTCTTTCAGGGTCGTGCCACGCCTACCCTTTCTTTTCCCAGAATGAGTATCATCAATATTGGGGGAATCCCTCTCCATGTTCCTGTTTGACAATGAAATAAGGTAAGTAATTGAAAATCCAAGATACATAATCAACGAAATACGATTACTAACTTTTGATTAAAGTCCGTCAAATAGGAGCAAATATATTCTCCCATATCCCTTCATGGTGGTCAGTTCTTATGGCATGTATGTCATCTACTTCATCTTCATTTAATTCAGGCAACCCTGACGAGAAACATGGAGTCTCAGAAACATCAGAATTTAATTCCTTATTATCATCACTGTGTACTACAGTTTTTCCTTGGAGAACAACGGAGCGACTTTTATTTGTTGGATCAATTACATAAAACACTTGTTTTGCGTGGGCTGCTAAAATAAAGGGCTCCTCACTGTACTTTAATTTATTAAGATCAACTAATGTAAATCCATACTTATCCACTTCAACACAGTTATTATCAATCCACTTGCATTTGAATATTGGGACTCTAAATTTAGTATAGTCAACCTCCCAAATATCTTCAATAACCCCAAAATAAGGCATAGTTGCTAACTTTGGCTTTTTGTCTTTTGAACTGGAAAAATGCATGGATTCAGCCACAACCATAACTCCACTGTTTTGAACAGTACTCTTGTCATCCAGGGATTTCGTATAGAAGGAATACCCATTGACATCATATCCACTCCAACATATGACATTAAAGTTAGGACCCAGTGCCAACCATTTTATAGTTTGAGAAACACTATTATCATTGGCTACTTGTTTTTTGAACCATTGTGGGAAAGTCTTGTTATGCTCAAGCAATAACCTTTGCTCAGTCATGCGACCATGTTGTGCCCTTATAATTTCTTTGTGCATAAATATATAATCTTGAACTTCATCGGTGTTATTCAAAATGTATAAGTGTGCTTGTAACACTGCATCATGATCGATATTAGTTTTCACTGTTACCCCACGTGTACCCTTACCTAATAATCTGTCCTCATGACGAGATTTAGGGAGCCCAATAGCTTCTTCGTTTGACAAGTAGTCGGAACAAAACTCAATAGCTTCTTCGGCAATATATCTTTCAACCATGGAAGCTTCAGGCCTGTATGGATTCTTCACATACCCTTTAAGAATTTTCATGTATCTCTCAACTGGGTACATCCATCGTAGATAAACAGGGCCGCACAACCTGATCTCTCTAACTAAATGAACAATTAGATGTGTCATGATATCAAAAAATGAAGGAAGGAAGAGCATCTCAAGCTGGCACAAGATAATAGCAGCATCCTTTTCTAGTTCATCTAATTCATCGGGGTCAATCACTTTGTTGCAGATGGCATGGAAGAAGAAGCACAGTCTAGTTATAGTATGTCTCAAATCATCTGGCAATATGCCCCGAATAGCCACGGGAAGTAGTTGTTGCATCAAGATGTGGCAATCATGAGATTTTAAGCCCACTAATTTCAAATCTTTCATCGACACAAGCTTTTTAACATTTGAAGAATACCATTGAGGCACTTTGACACCATGTAAACAATCACAAAAGCTTCTTCTCTTAAGCTTCGACAAGGTATGAGAGGCTGGAGGTAGATAAGTCCGCTGACCTTGTGGCTGTGGATGTAACTCATCTCGTATTCCCATTTCAATCAAGTCTAATCTTGCATTGACACCGTCCTTTGTCTTGCCCTTTATATTGAGAAGTGTCCCAATAATACTATCACACACATTTTTCTCGACATGCATCACATCAATACAGTGCCGCACATCAAGACTTTGCCAATATGGAAGATCAAAAAATATGGACTTCTTTTTCCATATATTTTTATCAGCTGCACTCTTCTGCGTCTTTCCAAAGATAACATTGATGTCTTTCACCCGTTGATAAACTTGCTCTCCAGTCAATGGCACTGGAGCATCTCTATACTCTTGATGGCCATAAAAAGCTTTCTTTAATCTACGATAAGGGTGATTTTGTCTGAGAAATCTCCGGTGGCCAAGGTAGACTGTCTTCTTTCCATGCTTAAGTTGATGGTGGCATGTGCCTGCTTCACAAATTGGGCATGCTTTGTGTCCCTTAACACTATACCCAGATAGGTTTCCATATGCAGGGAAGTCGTTTATGGTACAGAAGATCATGGCACGCATATTGAACACCTCTTTTCGATTCGCGTCAAACACATCCATACCTATCTCCCACAACTCTTTCAAGTCTTCGATCAAAGGGGCTAGGTAAACATCAATGTCATTTCCTGGCTGCTTTGGACCCGAAATCACCATAGACAACATAATATACTTACGTTTCATGCACAGACGAGGAGACAAGTTGTAAATCACTAACAGAACAGGCCATGAACTATGAGTACTGCTAAGACTTCCATAAGGATTCATGCCATCAGAAGATATCCCAAGCCTGAGGTTTCTTGGCTCATTTCCAAACTCAGGAAACATCTCATCAATTTTCTTCCATTGAGGAGAATCGGCTGGATGGCGAAGCTTCCTATCCGATATTCTCTCATCTGCATGCCACCTTAAGTTCTTTGCATCATTCATATTAGCAAATAATCGCTTGAACCTTGGTTTCACTGGAAGATACCATAACACCTTCGCAGGAGGGCCTTTAGTAGTCTCGACAAAGTCTGTATCACAATTCCCTTTTAATTTGTACCGTGAAGCACCACATTTTGGACACTTATGCTCCCCTTCGAACTCTTCTCTATATAATATACAATCGTTAGGACAGGCATGTATCTTTTTGTACTGCAGACCCAAGGGACACAACATTTTCTTTGCCTCATAGTAACGGTTGGGTAATTCATTACCTTCTGGAAGCATATCTGTCAACAACTCAAGCAATTCTGTAAAACTCTTGTCACTCCACCCATTCCTTGCTTTCAAGTGGACCAATCTCACCACAGCTGACAACAACTTGAATTTTGTACATCCTGGGTATAAAGGCTTTTCTGTATGACTAGACAAGTTATCATACTCATGTGATCGCTTAAAGGCCTCTTCGCCAATATCACGAATCATGTCCTCTAGTCGATCATCCATGTCCACATCAACTTCCACCTCTTTAGATGCACTAAGCTCTTCTACTAATTCACCATGCCATACCCATCGTGTATAACTCTTCAAGAACCCATCACAAATCAAATGCTCTCTTATTTCTCCGACACATAGTCGCCTCAAATTTAAGCAATTTACACAAGGACAATAAAACTTCCCAGATTTATCACCACCAGCATTTCTTATAGAAAATTCCAAAAAATTCTTCACCCCATTATCGTACTCATCACTAGTTCGTCTAGCATAGATCCAGCTACGATCCATATGTGCAAATAAACTTCAACACAAAATGAATTTGTTTAAAATTTTGTGTTCAAATTATAGGAGGACTATTGAAAGACATGGAATGAAGGAGGAATAAAATTACAGAGATAAGAACACAAGGGTCTCTCTAGTTCGAATAAACAAAAGAGGAAGCAAAGCACATGCCAAGTGAAACCACTTGTGTGTTTGTGTCCAACCAGCAAGCAAGTCATCAAACTTAACCAAAATCAAGAGGTTGGTGTCTATTAGCTACAACACGTGTGGGAATAGAAAAGCAAAGGAGGAAGGCTACAAGTAATTCGATTAATAGGTTGTGTTGGAGTAAGAAACATAATCTAGTCAAAAAGGAAGCAAAGCACATGCAGAGTGAAACCACTTGTGTGTTTGTGTCCAACCAGCAAGCAAGTCATCAAACTTAACCAAAATCCAATTTTTTTTTCAGAATCCAACCATGAATGATGAGAAGATAAAGTGATGAGTCAGATTCAGATATATCAGTTTGTTGATGTTAACTCTTAATCAGACTTCACATGATCCATCCATCCCGTGTGTGTGTGTATAATAACATAACAACAACAACAATATAATTCTGGGGGCCATGGAGGGAATTTTAGGGATATATCCTTTTGAGCCTTCTTTTTAAGAGGATATATAGTAGTATATAAATACATATTCGAATCAAAGGAATGTAGTATAAGTATTTGTAATTAAACAAATGTAATATGTAATTGTTTTTATTGGGGAGTACTTGCAGTGGGTAAATGAGAATCTCTAAAGCTAGCTGGATCTGCCTTTAATAAGAGATTTTGGGAAGAACAAGAAAAAGAGTTTGGGGTTGAGTGTTTTTGTTTCAAGTTTTGAACAAATTAAAGATTAATTGAAGAGCCCGAAGCTATATTTTTATCCCAGAAAACATGTTGAGTTGAATAATATAGTGGCATTATGCCTGTTTATTAAAAAAACAGTCTCGAAGGTTGCTCCTTAGCTTTTGTCTGCTATTCTTTTTATCCCATCACATATGAGATCAACTGATACTAATAATATACCTACCTCTGTCCCTATACATATATATATATAGACTATAACAGCATAACAAAACAATCTAAGCAACTATACTTCAAAAAAGGCAGAGATTTGATATACTATACAAATGCAACATAAAATGGCTTGATCCTTAAAGTTTGATTTTTCTTCATATCAGACTATCAGTACAGAAAATGAACTCAAGCCTAGCGTTCCAATCTTCTTCATATCAGTATAGAAACCAGAGATTTTACGGGAAAAGATTTGACGAAAAAAAATTACAAGCCACAAAACGAGGATCACCTGGCTGAAAATTCTGAAATGGGAAACAGCAACGAACCGTCAGAAGTCGGATCTCCAAAATCTGAATAGAGACTGGAGATGGAGAGGAAAAGAAAGCTCAGACTCACAAAGCAACACTAACTCAGAAGGCTACAAATTCAGAGTATATCTAGCGTCATTTTAAGGTTAGGAAAATGCTTACGGCGGCGATACAGAACACAGACGCTGACGACGGCAATACAGAACACAGACACTGACGGCGGCGACGGAGAGATTAGCCTGAACTCTCGCGGCAGAGTGTGGGTAATGGGTTGGCAGATGAGCGTCAGAGGGAGGGAGGAATTGGAGCTAACTGGCGGCAAAAGAAAATGATGAGATAGTAGCGCGCAGGGTTAAATTTACGGGGATACTACACCGGTTGTAAAATAACCGGTGTAGAAACTTACTTTCTACACCGGTTCAAAACACAACCGGTGTAGAAAGTGAGTTTCTACACCGGTTTTTTTGCAACCGGTGTAGAAACCAACTTTCTACACCGGTTCAAATACAACCGGTGTAGAAAATATTTTCTACACCGGTTGTATTTGAACCGGTGTAGAAAGTAACATATTCTACACCGGTTATTTTACAACCGGTGTAGAATATGCTGACTTATTTTATATTAAAAAAAATTAAATTCTTCTTCGTTATATTTTTTTTGTTTAAGTAAATTAAATATTTTTGGAATTAAATTAATTTCATTTTTTTAATGGAAAAAATTTTTAAGTGGACTTTTCTACACGTGTTGTCAATTCAACACGTGTAGAAAGTCCTAAAATCATAATTTATTTACTAAAATGCCACCGGTCACACTTTCTACATGTGACCTGTTTCGTCAGGTGTAAAAAGTAGGTCTAAATCCATGATTTTGTACTAGTTACACTATTACATTTTCTCAATTTCATATAAGACTTTCACAAGTTAATCAACAATAGCGGTCTATGACATGACTTGAGTCCTATATCTATCACTCAAGTGATTAAATGAAAACAATGTTATTTGCAAGATACTTGATAGTGATCTTTAAAAATCTCCTTTCACTTGATTCCTAAATCGAGATTCACCTTTATCAATACATTGTTACATTTTCTCAATGTCATAAAAGACTTTCATAAGTTCATCAACAAAAGCAGTCCATGACATAACTCAAGTTTCACATCTATCACTACAAACTTTTGTAAGTTACCTCTTGTTAACTGAAATCTAATTTCCCCAGTTAAAAAACATTTTTTGAAATCGAGATTTGTGTTTATCAATACACCATTACATTTTCTCAATGTCAAGACTTTCACAGGTTCATTCATCAATAGCAGCAGTTAATGACATGATAGTATAATTATATTTGCATATTGAATCAACTCAAAAAAACAAAACTAAATGCCTACTTCATTGTTTCACAAATATGCATAGGGTTTCTCAGCTTCATCTTACTCATTTCTTACAAAAGTCACCCTATTTTTTCTCTTCAACCACAAGCCTCAAACTCACCTTATGTACCATCGCAACCTCCTCCTACCTTGAGCCATCATCAACATTTTTGTCTCAACCAATCATCAACATTGACATCCCTCCAACCCAAATACCCAGCTGTGAAAATCAACATTTCTCACCCAAATGAAGATGGAAAAAATTATGCCTAAGGATTGACTAGGCATGGGAAGAACATTGTCGACTAAACAAATACATACCTCACCTCGATCGGACAGCGCCAGCTCTTGCATTCCCTCTTGTACTACCCTTACTTTCTTCCTTTCTCACTCATTTCTTTTCTTTTATTATCAAAGGGCTAAATGTGTAATTTCATTTACATTTTATAAATTCTAGTTCAGACACTAGCACCTCTATGGGAATATGCAAATTCATAGCACCTTTCTGTCTTTTCATTAATTTAAAGTTCTTTTTTTAGTGATTTCCCCCTTTTTTATGACTTTTTTTTAATTGATTTAGTTTCATTGTTAAATGGATTTTATGAACATGGACGACAAGACACAATTATTGTCAAAAACAAAAAATTGTCACTAGAATGAACTAGAAAACCATTAAGATATGAAAACTTAACTTTAATTAAGAAAATCATTTTCCAAAAAATACTTTAAGTTTAATTATTATGTTATAAATCTCTTAACTACTTTCAATGAACATTACTAGACTATAAAATATATGTTTGTAAAACTACTTTCGGTGAACATTTCTAGACTACAAAATATATCTTTGTAACTTTGCAATCTTTTAACTATAGATATTGATTTGATTATTTCGCCTCATTCTTTTAATCAACTACTATGTTAATCTTTGCAATCTTCTCTAATTTTATAATCATCAAAACATGAGAATCTAACATTTCTGTTCTTTTTTTATATATCAAAAACCTTGGTGCAATAAATTAGTAGTAAAGAGACTTGCTCCCCCTTAATAGATGCAGTCATATACTTTTTTTTTCCCAATATATGCATTCATATACAAATGTAAAATCAAAGACATAATAAAAGATGCATCATTACCATTGAATGGTGAATTTTCCTTTACTTTTTTACTCTTTCAAATTTAAATTTAATGTTTTTCGGTATATTTTCCTATGATCCATTATGTATCTGGATTAGTGGTGGGAATAATAAATTTATTTACAATTATCGATTATTATTAGAAGATCCTTTGAATAGCTTAAGGTTAAGCCAATAGTGCAAAAATTTAATTTAGCAATAAGAAGGAATATGTTTAAATTTTTTTAACAAAACCAAGATTTTACCATATATAATGGATTATAAATTTAATTCAAATAGGTGCTAATTATAAGAGTCAAAATCAAACTAATTCTCTCAAAAAAAAAATAATTCAAGTACCCTTATCAAAATCAATTATAAGGATATGTTTAAGATCACATTTGAAGACTCAAGTGTGCATCAGTGTGCATCCCAACAGCTAAAAGCCATTTTTTGGCATTTTGTGGTGCTCGGATAAGTTTTTTTTTTTAATTGGACTTTTAAAAAAAAAACTGCTTTAAGTTATAAGTCAAAATTTTATGGTTTTAGCTTTTCATCTCTAAGAGAGAGAGAGAAAGTTTCTATCATGGAAAGAGAATAAATTAAAATAATATTCCGATCCCTATTATAAGTTCATTTGTAAATGAAAATTTTGGTCCTAATTATATAAAATTATAAATATACTAAAACGTTGATAATGATTGTTTTCAAATTTTTTTCTTATATATGAAAGTATCTAAAGAAAAAATAATAATAAAATCTCAGGGAAATCGAGAAAAAATCTGGCATTAGAAATTTAATTAGTATGAATAACCTGATAAGTTTATATATATAAATAATGACAGTACTTATATAAATATTGAAGTCATTCTCACCAATTAAATTTTAAAGGGGCCAATGGCTTATCTCCAATGTTTTCTAAAATTTAAGTAATTTTAGTATTTTTAAATTTTTCCCAATGATACATTAACTATTTTTCATTGAATTCATATATTTTTTAGTCATTTTGCATTGAAATTTACTTTTGTAGTAATCATCCAAACAAGTTTCAATTTATCAAACTAACTTTTTCAAATATCAATCCAAATATAAATCATATTGTATAATCTAATTTTTACCATATCTTATATTTACAAAGGTCATATAAAAAAAATCACTTACCAATCCAAACACACCCTATAAGATGCCAAAAAAGGCCTAAATAAGCTCTAGAAATAGACCTAAATGAGGCCTTCTCCTAAAAAGAAAAGATAAAATTTTCATTTTAACTAATTTTTCATTAATTTGATAGCAACACCTTATTGTCAATGCTTAGGATTTTTCAAGAAATAAATAGGAAGTTAGACAAATTTTTATTAGGGCTAGCTAAATAATTTTAGGGCTTTTAATCTTCAACATAAATAAAAATCCCTTTTAATTAAAAGTGAAGGTGAGAACAGATCTTTATTAATTACTCTAAAAAAAACGTTTGCGCAAATGAATACTAAAATAAAACTATGGATGATTTTGCTTTCTAAAATGTGAAATGAAATTATTAAACAAGTTGGAGAAATGCGCTTGGGGACATGATGATGATGATGTCCCCATTACTTACTTTCCAGCGAGGCTTCCTTTGGACTATATGCAAAAGTTAAAATGTAAAAAAAAAAAAATTTAAAAAAATAAAAAATATCAAAAAGAGATAAAAAAGTGTTTTAAATATTCATAATATTAAAAAAATGTTAGGACCTAATTTATTTTTTTAAATTAAAAAAATTATAAAATTATTCCTCTAAGTTTAAAATTAAGAACAGAAGGGAAGAATCGATTTTATAAATTTTAATAAATATTTCACAAGTTTATATAAGATTTAATAATTTCTCATAAAAGTTACAAATTACAAATCAAAACTTACAAAGTCTAATAAGAGTTTCACAATTTCTCAAAAGGATTTCCTAGCTTAAAGAATTCGAATTTGAATTCACAATATTTAATAAAGGTTTTATAAGTTCATATAAAATTTTCACAAATTTAAATAATATTTTCACAAGTTCTCAAAATAATTTCATAATTTCTTTAAAAAGATTTATAAGTTGTAAATTTTGATTCACAAATAAGGGTTTTACAAGTTCAATCAAGGCTTTCACAAGATTTTAAAAAAATTTCACAACTTCCTTAAAGACTTATAAGTTGCAAATCAAAATTCACAAGATCTTATAAATATTTTACAAATGAATATTTAACAAGGTCGAATAAGGTTTTTACCATTAATTTTGTCAAAGTGAAAATTAATCTCTGAGGGACAATTCTGTGATTTCTTTTTAATTTTAAAAGGGGTGAATCAGATCCTAACAATTTTTTAATATTATGAATATTTGAAGCATCTTTTTATCTTTTGATATTTTTAAAGTTATTTTTAAGGGATTTTTCCCAAAAAATTTACTTTTCTTAATTAAGCTACAACATTTTAAAATTTTTATTTTTCATTGTTCGATTCCTATTTTACTTTAACTTGCTTATTCAGGAGCATTTGCGGAAATGATGTCCTTCTATCTTGTTTTCTAGGGAGGGTGCTTTGTAGTTTGGAGCACATTCATAAATTAAAAATAAAGTTAAAGATGTAAATTTATCTTAAAAATATTTATTAATTTTTAATATTATCCTGAAAATTTTTTTTATTTCAATCTTACCCATATTCTTAAAATGTATCTATGTCGTCCTTTAGTTAACAAGGGTTAAATTTGACCGTTTTCTTTGACTTAGACTCCCATGTGGCCCTCTCATATGGCACTTAATGGTCCAACTCATCACCACGTCAACATTATTTATCCCTTCCCTCTCTCTGTCTCGTATTTTTTCTCTCCCAGACTCACTGTAGCTCTCAAAAAAAAAAAAAAAAAAACACAATGCACTCTCTCTCCCTCGACACTGCAGCTCGCTAGCTCTGTTCCTCCCACCTCCCTCTTTCTCGTTCCCCCTTGAAATTTCCTCTAAACTGGTGACTGTTATATCTTTGTCACTGAGAAGCACAAGCTGGTGAGCCGCAGCCATGTCTGACCCCGTCAGCTCAACAGATATATGTTGTGCTGTGAGAGGGAGAGGTGGAGAGAGAAGGAACTGGTTTCCGTCTGTCCTCTAAACCTCAAGAGCCTTGAGAGGAACCCTTGATCTAATCCAAAAAGAAACAAAGAAAACCATAAAAAGTCAAAAAGAGAAGATGAGAAATCGAAGAGACTCGGCTTTAAGGGTGTGTTTGGTTCAAGAGGTTAGGTTAGGTGAGGTTTATTTAAGTTAGATTAGGGGAGGTTATAATTTTGTTTGGTTCAAAAAGGGGAGAGGAGGGGAGGGGAGGTTTGATTTTTTTTTCTTTATTCATATATTTTCATTCTTCTTTTATTTTTTAATTTATAAATCTCAAAAAACCAATTACCTCAAGTATATATGATAACAAAATTGCATACATTTTAAAAGATATTTTATTGACTTTTACATATTATCTCATTAATTTTATTATGATAAAATATTTTAATATGCTTTTGATAACTTCTCATTTTTAGTAAATTTGATATATGTTTTGACATAGCCAAGGTGTCATCAATGCTAAAATAAAAGAATTTGTAAAAGATTTTGATAAGATATAAATTTGGTCCATGACTTGGGGGTTTTCATTGCAAATATGTTAGTTTTAAATTAAATTAGATATAGTTAAATCTAAATAAATAATAAAATAATAAATTTGGTTCATGATTTAGGAGGTTTCTTAACAAAAATAGGCATGTGTATTTTGGTCAAAGTGGGACATAATGATTTTAGACAAGAGGGGTAATGTTAGAATATTTAAAAATAGGTAGGGGCATTTAAGTCAAAATGGGATCAATATTTCTCTCCCCTCCAAAAACCCCCAATTTTGGAGGGTTGAGAGGGGAGGGGAGCAAAAAAAGACAAAATTTTTAACCTCCCCTCCCCTCCCCTCCCTCCAACCAAACACATTTTTTCTACCTCTAACCCTCCCCTCACCTAACCTCCAACCAAACAAAGCCTAAAGGATAAAAACATATATATATATATATATATATATATATATATATATATATATATATATATTCATTCATTCATCGACATTAGTTTCATACACGCTTATTGACGAAAACACAAAATTGCCACTCAATGAATTTGAAAACCAGATGTGATTTAAGTTATGAAAACTTAACTTTAAGAAAATCATTTTCCAAAATTATTTTAGATTTAATTATTCTATTATAAATCTCTTGACTACTTTCAATGAAAATTTCTAGACTATAAAATATATTTTTTAAATCAACTTCCCTTAATTGTTGATTGATTTGATTCTTTTGCCTTATTCTTTTAATCAACTATATGTTATTATCTTTGCAAAACAATCTTCTCCAAAATTTATAATCATCAAAACACGAAAATTTGACATTTCCGTTCTTTTTATGATTGGAAAAACCTTGATGCAATAAATCAATACTAGAGAGACTTATCCCCCTAATATGTGCACCAACATAGGAATGTGAACGAATTAGGGATAAATCAGAAAGAATATCCATGAAAACATTAAACTGAAATATATTAACACATTTGAGGTATACGCAAGTTCATTCACAGGTTCAATTTCAAAAGCAAAGGTATAAGTCCTATACTCCCTCCTGTGTTTAATAATAAACATATTTAGAGAGTTAATTTTAGTTATAAATATAAGACATATTTTTTTTATACTTATCAATTTTTTTAATTTAACCTTATTGATATTCCATCAACAATAATCAAGGATGAGATGAAATTAAGGAATTAAGGAAGACGACTAGAATGTTTTAGAAAATACATATCATATTAACTAACTTAACTAATTTCTTTAATCTAATCAAATTAGATAAATATGTCTTATTGGAGGGATTATTTCAAGATTATAAATTGAAACAATTTAATAATTATAAATATATTGGAGTATTTTATAATTAAATAAGTGGAGATTTTAATATATATTTCATTAAACTTATAAATATTTTATAGCTATTGAATTATCTTTTATATATTTTTCTTCCTCTAAATTAATTATAAGATAAAAATAAATTTTTATATAAAATCTACTCATCCTTTTATTTTATAGGAGATTATGATATAGAAGAAGATATCAACCAGAAAAAATTGTGCACCGACGCAAATCAGCAAATAATTTGTGGAGATAAAGAAAAAAATTATAAGAAGCAAATGTCAATGAACCGGCATCAATATATGTATATTATTTATAAAAAAACAGAGATATCACATATCATGACACTAGAAAGGTTTGTTAGACGGGTCAATTTCATTCATCAAAGCCATGTATACCAGAGGATTAGAACAGAAAATTATTTCTTTCTAGAATAATTAATAGTATAAAGACTCTTTCATCCCATCAACATAGAACTTAAGGTCAACCCAATCAGACAACATAGTCTTTTATCGTCAAGGTTCGCTTTCTTTTCTATTCAAAAGTGTGCATAGTTCAAAAATCTCCTTAGAATTAATTAGCAGCAGTTCTTATAAAGGAAGCATAAGAAATTTATCAACATCTATAAGACATGTAATGAGACCCAAAACCAATGGATCAATCTCACAAAATAACATTATAATCTCAAAATGTGAGAGTAAATAGAAATACCTCAGGGTAGGAACAATAATAGTGCCTTAACCCTAATGGATGTAGAGAAAATTTGAGGGAAAAGAATACTAGAATAGAAAACTTCTAAAAATAGTAAATGGTTTTACTATTTTTGGAAGTTTTTCTTCCTACCATTCATCCCTCTATTGTTCTTACTTTTTTTTCCATCCAAATATAACCTAAGGCTATGTTTGGTTCGATAGAAGGGAAGGGAGATGAGGAATTTTGATGGAGGGGATGAGAGGAGAGGGATTTTCTTTTACCTTATTTGGATTGACAAAAAGAGAGGGGAGGAGAAGGATTTTGACATTACCTTATTTGATATAGGAGGGGAAGTGAAGGGAAATATTTTTATATGGACAACTTTACCCTTATTTCATTTAATTTACATTTTATAACTTTCTAACATATTTAATAAAATATAATTATAAATGGTATTCAATACATAAAATTATAATTTTATAATTATAAAAATTAAATAAATATAGTTATAAAATGTGTGACAGTTTTGGGTAAAGAATGGAAAAGGCACTATGGAAATATTATAAAATAGTAGAAACATATTAATCAATGTATATCTAAACATTAATCTTTTCCTCCAAATTTCCCAATTTTGGAGGGGAGGGGAGGGAAAATTTTAAAACAATTTTCATCCCCTCCTAAAAATTTTAACCATCCAAATAGACGAGAGTAAAACCCCCCCTCCCCCTCCCCCTCCCCCTCCCATCCCACCAAACATACCCTAAAAGGCTAAAACTCTAAAAGCATGTGATTCTCATAGCCATTACTCAACCCGGTCATTCACGCCTCCATGCCTAGTTGTCACAGTAAGTCCTATTCTTGCTAGCTATTCTAACAACATAGAATTAACAAAACTATTTTCAAGAATTAAAAAGTGGGGAAAGAATGTCTCTTTACACTTGAAGAGAACAAATTCGTTAATCTGCATTTTTAAAGTCTTCTTTCAGTTTTTTGTACGATATAATGTCTAATACCTAGAGAGTAAGCTTTGGAGCAACAGCATAAGATCAAGAGATTATAGGTTTGAATCCTTGAAATAGCCTTTTCACTTGTAGGGTAAGACTACAAACTCGTGATCTTCTCCAAACCCCACCTGATGGGAGCTTTATGCACTAGGCCACCCTTATACTGTCTAATACCCAAGCTAATCTTGAAGCATATGGAAGAATTGGTTCAACCTGAGGCAGTTTTCAGAAGTTCTTCCCACGTGACTAGTTTTTCTCTAGGCTTGTTTAATGTGCTTCCACGTCTCTTTTCTTCAGAGTCTATCTTCTCCCAATCATTGAATGAAACTATTTTCACATTTCTATCATATAGGAGCTGACGAAGACCTCCTCTGCCTTGTTTTGGCAAGGTTGACGACGATGATACCAAAACTCCTTTATTAAGGTCTTCCGATACGCTCGTAACCTGTCATGTTAATTGTCAGCCAAAATACATAACTACCAATTACACACATTCATATTCCATATGAAAGAAAAGCAACTTGCTTGGGACAGAGCTATTATTATATGCCCTTGCTATCAACTAGTTTTAGTACTTATCCCAGTGATGAGCACCAACAGCTATTCACTATGGTGAAATCTGCATAGTTTAAATAAAAATTCAACGGTCTAGATTTAAGATTTTCAACTAATGATTTTTAAATAAAAAAAAATCATTTTTTGACCAAATGATGGTTAAGAAATTGTTTTTATTTTAGATTCTATACACATTAAAATAATTTTTTTAAAAAAGTGAAAGTAAAAAAAAAATCAATATAAACCATCCAAATTGGATTCGAACAGCTTGCAACAGTGAAAAACTCTTAATGCTCATCAATAAGCGCTAAAACTAGTTCCCTTATGGACCTAGCAGCTCATCATTTTACAATATAACTTGGCCTATTTGTTTCATATAATTATATTTCCAGTCCTTTTAACATTAGGTAAAGGAAAAATAGGTAAGACTATAACTACTTAGAACCCCAATCATCCACAGTATTTCAGACTCGGTATCTTTAACACTTCTCAAGCAAAATTGTCATGTTTAGCTGTTTGTGAACACCCTAGGAACTAATAAGCTATAGTTTGGCAGGTTTTGCTATCATCTATATTGCTGACAGGTCACTAGCTTCCTAAGAACAGCATGATTATAGAAAGCAAGCTTACAGTTTCTTCAGCACAATAAAGGTTTGTGGCAATAATTCCAGTTGGTCCTCTCTTAAGCCAACCACAAACATACAAGCCCTCCTCAAGTAACGTCGGATTCCCTGAAGCATCAGTCAGCACCCGACCTTTATTATTTGGAACGATACCTGAAAATTAGCAACCGCATATTGATGAGAGAAACGAGAATAAAAATACCCAGCATATGAAAATGAAAAGGGACTTGGAATTTAGAACTTCATCATTGATCCGCATAACTCCCCTCAAGTCAGATTATAAGTTCATATGTTAGCTAGTTAATATTCTAACTAATCCAACCCTCATAACAATAACTACTAATAACTATAACAACCTGTCATCTACTTCCATAATACTCAACACATAATAGAGATAAGAGCAAATGCCCAGGGGAAAAGGAAGGGGCTAGAGAATACACATACTTGATGACAGTATAAAATATAAATCACACTGACCCCTCAAAATCTATATTAATACTGACTGCAAAAGACACTTGCAACATTTACCCTTGGTGCCCTAAAGGCTACAAGTAATGCTTTTCATAATTTCCTAAAAATTCTAAACATATACAAGTGCATATATTTTCTTGAAGTGCCTGAAAACACCAAAGCTGCAGTAACTGTGATTTTTGCAATGTATCAAAAACCAAACCAGCCATCAAACGTGTCAAGACACTAGTTCACGGTTTAATAATTAAACTATAGTTGAACAAGTCATGATTAAACTAATATATTTTAAGTAATATAGATTAAATTAAAATGATATATAACAACAACAACAAATAGACCAAAGTGGATTTTTGCCATCAAAGAGTATCCAAGCATCACTCTGCTGTCTTCCATACAACTTCCAATCAAATTGTCTATTAATAGACCACAGTGGATCAGATAATAACACTGCACAAAAGTCAGTGCAGACAACTATAAGAAAAATAAATTTGATGGGTAACGATAACATGAAGTGTGTTATTTTGTTACCCTTTTTCCTTCTCCTCCTGATAAAACAAATAACGTTTCCAGGAATTAAAAAAAATGCGAACCCACTTCTAAATTTGTTATTGATCTCCAAATATAATTTCCACAAAACCACATGATTTAGAAGAAACCTGGAATGATTCAGAGTAAAACATAAAATAGGAAATTAACACAAAAAGTATGAAAAGAAAATTATTTGTTCACCTTTCTGATTATCAAAAGATAAGCCATCAACAGGTATTGATCTGTAACCAATGTTCTTAAATACCAACCTACAAAACACCAGTATAGGCAATGGACTGAGTATTGAATCCCAATATTTTGTAAAATCACAATGGGAATAAAAATCTTTCCAGGGAGGCTGCAATCATTCATTTGTACAATGCCATCTCTATCTCTTCGCTCTTGGGAACATACGAATCAATGCCTTTGCAATTTCTAGTTTCAAAGGCATTGGCAGATAGTTTTCATGCTGAGTTCTAGTTAGAATTTTTATACACATGCAATTGTAATCTCACATGGTTTCCTGGAAAAAGAATAATACCCGCAATTTGTATCTTCAAATTGCCCAGTACTAACAGCAGCCTGTTTCCTGGGGCCAACCCCTGCAAAATGCAGTTGACGAACTAACAGTAATTCTCAGCACAAGAAAAGATTATTGTGGACCTATGCTCATTAATGTTTACCAAATGTCCATGGTACAGGAAACGAAACACACTGATTTATATTCACTTCTTTGATGATCTATTACAACACACAATGTCTCCTATTTATAGTAGTTGAGGAGCTCTTACACAGACAGGAAAACGAGTAGAAGCAATCAATGGACAGCTAATGGTACAACTAGAAAACCACACAAAGCAAAAAGCAAAAACACAAAGCATGAAAAATGGAGGTGGTGGTTGGTTGTCTGCCATAAGAAAAAAAGAGGGGGTTGGTTGTCTGCCATATTGTTTCTGATTCATCCTCCCCGGGTTGGACAAAACTCGTCCTCGAGTTTCAATTAATATCATCATCATCCATATAGGGAGATAATTCAGCGATGTTGAAAGTAGCTGAGAATCCATGTTCCCTGATTTCTGGATCTGCATCTTCATTGTAATATTGCTTGTCAGGTGGCCATCCGGGTGGTATCTCTTCAACTGTAAATTTGGACCTAAAGGGCATAACTTTCAATGGTGTGGCGAACTTGCCATTTTTCTCAAGCATCAAACTCATCATTTGGTTTTCAAATTTCTTTACCTTTGGTCTTGACTTTTTAACTAGAGACACTAGTGGCTTGGATTTATCAGGGGGTAAGGGTGTGAGCTGAATTTTCTCACCATTCTTTTGGAAGTAATATGTATTTGTGCGACCATCATATAGAGCACACCGATCATATTGCCAAGGTCTTCCCAAAAGTAGGTGACATGCATCCATGGGAATAACATCACATAGGGCTTCATCTTGATACTTGTTCCCAATAGAGAAATTTACAAGGCATTGCTTAGAGACGTTTACCTCGCTTTCAATGTTAAGCCAATGAAGCTTGTAAGGATGCGGATGGTCCTGTGTTGGCAACTTCAATTTCTACACCATGTAGTCAGACACAATATTTTCACAACTTCCATTATCGATAATGACATTGCAAACTTTTCCCTGAGATGTGCAACGAGTGTGAAAGATATTACGCCGTAGCCAAGGTTCTTCCTTATCCATAGATGTGTGCAGACTTTGTCTAATCATTAACAGTTCTCCTTGATCCGGAGGGGTAACTTCCTCATCGTAGATTGGGTCACCCTCAATTAAAACAGTCTCCTCATTGGGTGATTCATGTGGTGTCTCTTCCCTAATGGTAAAAACCCTTCGACTGGGACAGTCTGAAGCAATGTGACCGAATCCCTGACATTTAAAGCATTTATATGCTTTAGGACCAGATTCCTTGTTAACTCTGAGTGGTGGTTTGCTTGTGGTATTAGCCTGCTGCAACTGCATCTCACGGTTGTCAGAAAAATTCATGGAAGAGGAGGGCATTTTGGGTGTCTGCTTTTCAACACGAATAGCTAGACGAATCACATCGTCCAGGGTCCAGTATTGTTGAAGCTGGACTATACGGCTAATGTCAGGGTTCAAACCTGTAAGGTACCGGGCAATGGTTAGCTCTTCCTTCTCCTGGATGTCACATTTCATCTTTAGTTGCTCAAACTCTCTGGAGTACTCTTCTACCGACAAGGAATTCTGTCGAATGTTTTGCAGCCGTATAAAATTCTCTTGTTGATAATGTTCTGGTAGGAATTTATTGGTGAGCTGTCGCTTCATTTTCTCCCAGCTGGCAATTTTATGCTTGCCTTCTCGTGCTCGCTTTCGTTTGAGATTTTCCCACCAAATAGAAGCATGTTTCTTTAGTTTCAAGGCTACAATTTTGACCTTTTGTTCGTCCGGAATCTCCTTGTATTCGAAAACCCGTTCTACTGTTTGAAGCCAATCAATGAACTCATCGGGCTGTAGTCTTCCCTCAAATTCAGGAATGTCTACCTTGATATCATTAGCGCGGAAGGACTGTTGTCGAGGAGGTCGATGGTAGCTAGAGGAAGATGAGCTGTCACTAGAATCGGCTTCTGGTTGTTCATTACGGTTCTCTAGCAAGGCTCGCTGAACTTCTACTGTAGCTTCCAGCTCTCGTAAACGACGCCTCATTTCTTCCATCTCAACTTCAAGTACGTTCCTGCGTCTTGGAGGCATTTTTGGGTATTGGGTAGGTAGGGTATTTCAAGGAAGAAAAGGATAAAAATATAATTGTGGAAAGTTTAAGGGGGTAAAAGGGTGAACTTTAGAGGTTTCAGGGTGAAACAATGAATTGAGAAGGCTTCAAGGGTAAAAGTGTAATTTTGGGAAGGTTGGGGGTCAATCTGTAATTATAGAAAGTTTTGGGGCCAAAATATAATTTCTGCAAAATTCTGGGGCCAAAACGTAATTACAGAAAGTCTTGGGGCAAAAATGTAAACTTTGCAAAACTTTGGGCCAAAATTATGATTCCTGAAAGTTATGGGGTCCAAAATGTAATTTTAACCAAATATCTGGGCAAAATCTGTAATTACCGCAAGGACTGGTGACTGGGCAGTGCTGATGGGGCAGATATGACACGTGTCAACCTGTTATTCGCTGAAACAGCGTTGACCGATTACGCGACGATGACGTGGACGATGACGTGGTCGTCTTCAACCTCCAGCAGCGCGTGAGGCGCGTGGAGTTACAGTCGCCGGCGCGTGGGACACAGGTGACGGCGAGTGGAAGCGCGTGAAAAACTTTCACGGCGGATGCAGACCCTTTTTCAAGGTTTTCTTGCCTCCTGAGAACTTTGGTGATATTATTGTCACCTGAAAATGACCGGAGTGTACACTTTCGAAGGTGTCCGAAATTTTCCGATCGCCGGAAAATTTCCAGTGGCTTCCTCCGTTGATTTTCGGCGTTCTCCTCCCTCTGGAACTGCTGCTCTGATACCAAATGGTACAGGAAACGAAACACACTGATTTATATTCACTTCTTTGATGATCTATTACAACACACAATGTCTCCTATTTATAGTAGTTGAGGAGCTCTTACACAGACAGGAAAACGAGTAGAAGCAATCAATGGACAGCTAATGGTACAACTAGAAAACCACACAAAGCAAAAAGCAAAAACACAAAGCATGAAAAATGGAGGTGGTGGTTGGTTGTCTGCCATAAGAAAAAAAGAGGGGGTTGGTTGTCTGCCATATTGTTTCTGATTCAGTCCAAATCTTCAAAAATATTTTATATTTAACCAGATTTAGAAACTAAAGGAGCATATAAATCCCCCATTTGTTTAACAAGACCATTTTTTAATGCTAAAAGAAACTATGCTAAATTATATTTACTAATCATACAATATTACATTGACGCAGCACTTATGATGTTCAGTTTACAAATAACAAGTTACAACATAAATATGAACAACATAAAAAATACCTTGTAGAACTGTCTTTTCAAAGCGCACACTTGAAACATAGCCAATTCTATCTTTTGACTCTTGAAAGCGATCTGGCTTACGAAAAAATACAAAATGGAGTTCATGTTTATTCAGATCAGCATGTGCAGCCTTTGAAGTAGCTGCCTTAGATAGCAATTCATAAACTCTTCTCTGTATACGGCTACACTTTAATTCTTCCTTTTCAGAGAGAGTATCAGCCACAGATAGCACCAATGAAAGAAATTCAGGTAGAAAATAACAAGGATAGTAGTTTTCAAAAGGAAAAACAAACAAGGAAGTACATTTAAAGAAAATTACCACCAATTAGAAAGGAGAAACTATTTATAGAATTAACCATATTTGCAAATATTGAAGAGATGCAACATCATAGGATTCTTAAAAATATAAATAATGATAAATAATGATAGTGATAGTACATATCAAATATAAGTGATGCCACCGTCATAAATTAGGAAACAACTTGGAAGCATCCTATACCTCATCTGCTGGAGTTAGAAGTAGATCAGTTTCCTGAATTTTAATATCAAGATTATGAACACCTGTAAAATGATGCCAAACCTTCCATTAGTTTCATGGATGCAAGAGACTGAAATGGTATACAACCTATAATTCATGACCTACAAAGTACAGTTGCTTCAAGAGTGTACCCATATTACTAGAGTGTGATGCCAGTGCACATACATTTTGGGTGTTCTCAAAGGATGTTTAGTTTCACTCGGTTTTAATGATTCCAATGTGAAACAAAACAAGTATTTAGGCACTTCAACGTAAGTATCATCTATTATTTTCTCTCCCCTTTATTTAGTTTGGATACACCTTGGAGAAATTGTTTCTGTCACTTCAAAATTAAATGTTACCTTTTAGAAAGTTATTCAAGCTTTAAGATTCGTATTTAAAAACTGAAATAGGATTCCTTACAGTACTACATGCGCTCTGCACACATGCATATGTTTGTGCGAGCATTTGTGAGTGAGTGAGTATGTGTGCAAACACGTGTCTCTGGGAGAGAGAGAGCAGCAAGACCTAGCGTAGTAAACATGGATCCTGTTTTGAGAAAAATGGGATAACTATCATGATTGATCATATAAATCATAGGGTCGTTATCTTTTTTTTCCGGTAAATATATATCTATACATAAACACTTTAACAAAATGACCATATCGCATCCACATGCAACATAGTTCATGACTAATTAAACTAATTCTAAGCTATAACAAAAAAGCATTAGTAATCATTTGGATTAAAACCAATGGCAGGGCCAAGAAACATGATCAAGATTTCCATTTTAAGTTCAACCTCAATACCAATGAGTTATGATTAATAAAAGTCAGATGAAAAACAAGAGGCAGTGACATTGGAAAGGAAACTAGTAGTGAGTGAGCCAACAGAAATCAAATGGGGATTGGAGGCTTGATTGATAAGGTTATCACTAAACAGCAGGTCAGTTAAGGAGCAGTAGCTTACAAAGGAAATTTATTTTAAGTCTGATTAATAATAACATTATGGGGTAAATGACAAACCAATCAGTAAATTATAAGGTCCAAATATTCCCCCTATGTAAAGAGTTCCGCAGAAGAACAACCATGCATAAGAAAAATGAGAAGTTCATAATTGGCATGTAAAAGATGTTGAATTTACCAAGAACTTCACGTAGTTCTTTAGCAGTACAAGCTGCTTGGGCAGGACCTCGCCTTCCAACCAAACAGACCTTCCTGCAATAGTACTCATACTACATACATACATCCATACTATAGAAACAAGATTATCAGGAAGCTTCAGATTATGTGATGACAAACCTGATAGAGCTCTCCTCAAGAGCAGCCAAAGCATGACTAGAAATATCAGTCGTTGCCAACTCAGTTGTAGGCCGTAAAAGGATACGTGCAACATCAAGAGCAACATTTCCCTGAAATTAAATGAGATCATTTACCGAGAAAGCCTCGACAACCCTTAAGGTGAGACTACATAATGGAGAATGAGAAAAGGATATTACAAGAGATTTAGTAATTAATTTATGTATAAAAAAGCAGCAATTAATTTTAAATTCTAAATTAGGGCATATATTTTCATTTTGTCAATCATCTTTTTATTTTTGAATTAATTTATCTTATCAGAGTCACCTGACCAAGAATTACAGCTGTATCCGTGCTTTTCAAGTTTGGGTCAAGATTTCTCGCATCTGGGTGTCCATTATACCACCAAACAAATTCTCTGGCGGAGTGTATCCCCTTCAAATTCTGAGTACAAAATAAGCAAGTTAAGGATTAAGGAATATGTTAAAAGTAAATCAAGGTCCAAAGTAAGTAGCTAACACATTACTATGACTTGACAAATAGGCATCAAGCCATCACTTATACCTAAAAGATAATCCTAGTGACAACAACAAGCCTTATCTCACTACGTGAGGTTGGTTACATAGATTGCATGACGCCATTGTGCTATATCAACAACCAAATCTTCGGATAGATTGTTAATAAAAAAATTTCGCTCAATAACTTCATAAAAGAGAATCCCAGTGAAACAACAAAAATTCCACCAAAGCATTACTATACAAGAAAAAGCAAATAAACAGTTGAAGCATACCTCTCCAGAAATTCCAAGGCTTCTATCACTTTCAGCACCATATGCGAGCACAACCTGTCAAAATGCATAAAATGAGGACTGATAATAAGAAGGTACAGAAAATAAGAAAGTACCTAAAAACAATTTTCATCATACATAGAACTAGAATCTCACCACATGATACAGCTCATGTAATTCAGATAGAGAAACTCTAGATCCAAGGGCTACATTTCCAAATAATGAGCATCTTTCATGCTGTGCTATCCTTGAAAACTGGTGATGACTATCTGTTGCAAGTTTTCTGGTAAACTGGGCTCAATTAAGAGAGTTCTTTACAGCAAAGGAAAGGATTACTAGGAATAAAAGCTGGGGGAAATCAAGCATTTCATTTATTTCCCATGAATTTTAGGGATATTCGAAGAACTACAATTTCTCCTCTTTCCCTTATATGGGCATATGCAGCCTCAAGCTATTTATGGAGAATCAGTACCCCAACATCAATCATATGAACACCTGAAAGACTGTCAGGCACACTGACACTAGTGAACTAAGTTGCAATTTTCAAAGGAATGATGCAGATATTTACCTTTGTTTCTGGGTGATCAGGTGTAACACCAGAGCGGACTAACCCAAAAGGCATTGGCAGCCTATCAATGATATCAACTTGAGCTTCTTGGTCCGCCTTCAACATCTAAGAAAGCAATTAACATACCAACAATTCACAAATTTTAGAAGAAAATTAACATGTTGATACTTGACAAAGCATGTGCATAGATAAGAGCTTACCTTCTCAGCAGTGTAGAAACCAGCAGGACCACTTCCAACAACACAAACACGCAAAGGGTTAGGAGAAAGAGTAGCGAAGCTTCTGGAAAGCCGTGTTCTTGCTTGGAAGATTATTGCCATTTTCCAACGTAATGCCTGAAATAAAGATATAAAGATGATTCAATAAAACAATAGAACTAATCAAAAAATATCAAGAGTCTCAATTTCTTCCTTTGTGTTGAAAGAGTTTCAAGCTTCAATTTCTGCTTTGACCACTCAAACTTGAAGAGACATCTCAGGGATGAGACGCTCCCCTTGCATCTACTGAAGTCCAATCAACCATTGGTGACTTAACTAACCAGATCACTCCACATATCAAACAAATCACATGCACTGGATGATCTCCTTATAAATACTAACAACAATTCAAATATTTTTATTACAACATTAAAAAAAAATTAAATTTTACTCCTACAAGATTGTGTAAATGTGATTGTTTATTACAAGACTTATTTTTTATATGTGTACAAGCCTTTATTTTGCCTATTATCTTATTGACCGATGTTGTAATGATGAAGCATAATACAAGGCCGAAACATTATATAAGTATATAAGGCTGTCGTTCCCATAGCATTGCCAACTTCAAACCTTATACGGAAATACATATGCATGGATCAGAACAAATGTGCTTGGCAAATGTCATAAACAGAATATTGTTATGGAATTTATTCAAAACTGTGCCTCAATCCCTTTCATTCTGCTTAGCTTGGTGGCACTAGCGTTCGAACTTGGAATGTCAAACCCCTTAATATTCTGATATTCGCTATATAATAAATGCGTAGTTCAGATGGCATACAGAAATAGTGAAACTATACTGATAATACAGAAAATCCTCATATAGGTTGAAAAATATATACAGAGTACAAAAGAAATAAATTCCACAACTAAAGATAATCAGATGTAACTTCTGGCTAGGACCGGACCTTCAATCGCCAGTAATTACGGTTTTGCCCTTAGAGCCGCTGTCCTTTGCTGGAATATTTTTAGATGTTGAAAAAGGGTGAGATTCAAATGAATCTCAGTAGTAATATACAATCAGTCATATAAAATGTGATAAATAAATATGCAATGCACCATGATATGTAAAATGCTAACTCGTGTTGTATGCATACTGTCCAAGGCCAAACGACTGTTTGCAACCCCGGCTAAACTCGTGTCCATGGTCAAACGATATGTTTAGACCCTGGCTTATTCGCGTGTTGTGCCATAGGCACTGTCATGTTACAGAAAATGGAATACACAACATATAAATAATCACATAGTATATGAGAGAAAGAATTACTACCTGGGTCCTTTTTCAGTCCAACTGTTTATCCAAAACTTTTTCTTCGGCTCGGGCTTTTACCAGTTCCTATAAATTAAAATTAACAAGTAATTGGTTATTACTTGTATTACTACTATCTTTAATCATATTCTGCTGATTATCTCAGTTTCAGTGGCTTATACACTCTATAATTTTGCATAGTGCAATTTTACTATTCTTCAGCAAATTAGCAGATTTTTCAGTTAACTTTGAAAAATCATAACTAATTCTAGAAAAATATAAATTGACTGGGTCCAAAGCCTACATGAAGCTATTGAAATATATTTTCATGGAAAAAATATCAAAATCTACCCAGTTTTACCATATTACTCCCAAAATTTTCCGAAATACCCCTATTCCAGATTAGTCTCCAGAAACATAGCATGACTTTGAAAATCTATATCTCCTAATATACTTGTCCAAAAATTATGTTCTACCCGTCAAATTAAATCTATGAATGTCTACTTTAAATCTGGAAAGTTTCATAATTTTTTGTCAAGATTTGATTTTCCAAACGTTCGACACAAACAAACTGCTTTCCAGAAACACAGTTTGAGAGCAACTGACTTCAAAAATTCATATCTCTTAGTATACTAATACAATTAATACAAACTATATATCATATCAAATCTAAGACTATGTACTTAAATTCTGAAAATTTTCATGGCCATTGGGAAAGATTACATAATTCAAAAACACCATGAAATCAATTACTAGAATCTGGACGTTCAGGATTGCACCTGTTTCTAAACCCATCTTTCAAAAATCATAACTTCCTCTACAGATATCCAAATGATTTATTCTACCACTAATTTTAAATCTTGTTATGTCTACTATCTCCCTGTAAAGTTTCGTAAATAATGGATGTGATTTGGTTGGTCATAAAGCCACACGAATCTGACTGACTCTGATAAACATCAGTTTTGATAGTCTAACTTCAAAAATTAATAACTTATTCGTTTTGACATCAAATTGAGCTCTTTTTAATTCTATTTCATACTACACATCCTAAAATTTCCATATCAAAAAGAACCAGATGAAAAATCCATCTGTAACCTCCGTTTGAGCTTCTGAAAGTTTCCGATAGAAACTCTGTTTTCCGGCGACCAAAACAGAATTGATAAAACTCACATGCAACCATGATTTTGGACTCCAATCTCAAAAATTTTGACTCTACATACTCCTAAAAATGTTTCTTGGATTTTGGGACGTGTTTACAGAAGAAAAGGAATCGAAAATCTCATGCAAAACGGACACAAAATTGCTGGTTTTGAAACTAATCGGTAACAGCAATTTTTCCAGAGAATTTTCTTACTTCTAGCCACCCAAACCAGCAGAAAACAGCCTCTAATCTAATGGAAATCCAAGGTTAAAGTAGAATAAACTTACCTAAACACGTTTATGATGTTGTGTGTGAGATTTGGAGCTTGTTCTTCCTTCGTTTCTCTCTCTATTTTTCTGTTTTCTGTGTTTATGTTTCTGTTTCTTCTCTTATGTTTCAGTTGCTGCATGAACGTTGAATGGAGAGGAAGAGAGTATTATATTTACAGTGAGGCGTGCTTGTGTGCTGTACGTATGTGTTGGCCAAATGAAAGAAGAGAAAAGAGTAGGTAAGTGTTATTGTCTTGAAGGTGTATGTGTAGGTATGTGTGTGGTACATGTGTGTGTTTGTTGTGATGGGAAGTAGTCACAATGCATGGATGAGCTGTACGTGTGTGTGCTGTCAAGTGTGGGTGTGTGTGTTTTTATACACATATAGGTATATTTTTATCCTATTAATTACACACACTAGGTCCTAATTTTTTCCTTTGTCAAATTTAAGTTTCCTTAAATTTTGTAGGTTCCATAAATTGGCTTACTATCTAGTTTCCATAAATTAATCCTTACATTAAATTTTTGGGATGTTACATGGAACCTCGAGGTAATGCTTTTTGCAGCTCGCCTTGAAGCCCAAATATGCTGGTTAATCCCTTTCATTCTCAAATTGTTTGCAAGACAATATCCACAAATGAGATTCAAAAAACCCTTGCCAAAATCAATTTTCCAAGTAATCCAAATGCTTTGAAACAAAACATCCACAACTTAGATTCATACCATTGCTTTGGTTCAAAAAAAAAAAAGATTCATAGCATTGCACAAATGATATTTATTTTGCTCACACAAAATTTTCTAAAAAAAGAAGAAGAAGAAGAAGAAAAGGGCACGGCGGTGAAACCTGAAGGAGCTGGTGCCCCGGGCGACGGCAGGCTCAAGAGGCGAGTCTGGTAGCGAGTTCAGTGAAGCTGCGACTGCGATCCCCCGAAAGAAAAGAGAGTGAGGTGTTTTTCTGTTACAACTTACAACCAAAACGAGGACGAGACCAGTGAGAACGAGGGGTTCCTTTAACCATTTGTCGAACTCTAGAGAATGAATGCGAGAGAGTTAAACAAACAAAGACGATGAAGATGCGTACAAGAGATGAAGAGTGGGAGTCTGAGTGGCAAGAGAAGTAAGTTGAGTTTCTGAGAATGAAGAATGGTGGTGGGTTTTGGTGCGAAATGAATAAACTTCCAAAATATTTTCTGGATTAAATGCAATTTTTACCGTGAAAGTATTTGCCGACGATCGATTTTGTTGTGAGAATTTTTAAGGCCTATTTTACCATAAAAATTTCTACTTAAGTTTAATAGTTAATAGTTGACCAAATTTGAAGGAAAAGTTGTTTATAAATGAAAATTTTCTGAATAAATTTATATTTTAATAAAATGACATAAACTATAAAAATATTTTGAAAATTTTAACTTATGAGTAAATTTATCTTAAAATTTGGTTAACTAACGATCAAACATAACTGAAATAATGGTCAAGGTAAAATTACTCTAAATTTAAGACTTGAGGCAAAATTAGCCCTCAATAAATATTTATTGTGCAAAAATGACCTTTGACCTTTTATTTTGTTTACCTTCTCTACAAAAAAATTGATGTGCAAAAAACATATAAAATTTATTTTGGCCTTTATAGTTTCTACCCTCATTAAGCACCTATAGGATATAGAAAGTATTTAACTTTTTTTAAAAAAAATTGACTTTAACTTTCTATTTTTTTATAGGGAAAATAACAATTAAATGCTGTTTGAACTTTAAAAACCCCCCAAAATGTCACATAAATAAGGGTCAGGGTTTTAAATGTTTGGAATAAATAATTAAATGACCCCTTCTCTTCAATCATCTTCCTCCTCTAACTTTCTCTCTCTCTTTGGTCTTGTCACCATCATGTTTTCAATTGAACTGGTCAACGATTTCATCTCCCAATTGCAGCAAGCCAAGTTCCAAATCACTTGGTTGTGCGAATATCTTGGCTTAACTTTGTTCTTAGTCCGGTTGTGTGAATCTAGCAAAAGAAAATAAAATAGAATATGAATATGCCATTTTCTTTTTTCTCTGGCATAAATTAGCTTCTGCATATCAATCTTGTAAAGAAAGACCTCTTTCTTCTCTTTGCATATCATTATGAGAGCTAATTGAATGCAGAATCCATTTTTGAAGAAAAGAATCAGAAGTTGAACAAAGGAGGCCTCAGTCTTAAAGAATAGATGAAATGTCAAAAAAAGAAAAAAAGAAAAAAAATCCTAATCTATAGTCTATTCTTTCTAACATTAAGGTGGGTCTTCTCACAGTTCTAAATAACTACATCTTCATATTTTCAAAAGTTCCAAATGTTTATTTTATGTGTATTGTAATTGCTGTCATACAAAATTTGATTTTTTGTAAATGCCAATATTGTAATTGTTATTACCATTACCATTTTTGTTAATGGTGAAAATTTATTGTAAGTAATTTATATGAGAATGATATGTTCTCAAGGGTGAATGAATTGTATGCATTATGTGTACGTGGAATGAGTATTGCTCACAAACCATTTGACCATTCGTATGATAGTTGTTATCATAAATATTTTTGGTTTTTTGTCAACGTCATCACTGCACTTGTCATTATCATTATAAACTTGTCAATAAAATTTACAAAATTAATTAAGGCATTTATTAATTTTGTCAATATCTAATGATTTTGCTAAAATCATTACAATTTTTGTCAAAATCATTAATATTTTAATCAATCTCATTACTTAATTGGTCATAACCCAAAACTTTTGGCTAATCTGTTTACACATTTTGTCAGCATTTTTTGATTTTGTCAAAATCATTACGGATTTTGTCCAAATCATTAATGTTTTAGTTAATCACGTTACTCAATTGGTCATAGCTCAAACTCTTGGCTAATCCTTTCACACATTTTGTTAATATTTATTGATTTTATCAAAATGATTACGAATTTTGTCAAAATCATTAATGTTTTAGTCAATCCATTATTCAATTGGTTATAACCCAAAACTTTTAGCCAATCCTTTCACACATTTTGTTAGTATTTATTGATTTTGTCAAAATCGTTACAAATTTTTTCAAACACAATTATTGTTTTAGTCAATGTTATTACTTAATTAGTCACAACCCACA
This sequence comes from Albizia julibrissin, assembly GCA_037074505.1. Lineage (NCBI taxonomy): Eukaryota > Viridiplantae > Streptophyta > Magnoliopsida > Fabales > Fabaceae > Albizia > Albizia julibrissin. The sequence continues at coordinate 24,372,623 of CM073484.1, forward strand.
ACTCGTGGCCAATCATTTCACACATTTCGTTAATACTTATTGATTTTGTCGAAACCATTACAATTTTTGTAAAAAAAATTACTATTTTTTGTCAATCTCATTATTCAATTGGTCTTTAAGTAAGTCTTAAGGGCATTTTGGCCATTAAGCTAAAACATGAAAAACTCAAATTTCCACCTTATCCCGGCCCTTCTCTGTCCTTTACAAGTTTTAATGGGTTTTTCTGGATTTTGGAAGTTGAAGTGATGTTTAAATATATTTTTCCCATTTCTATACTAGTCAAACACATAATCATATGTAAAATAATTATATATATATATATATATATATATATATATATATATATATATATATATATATTACTTTCTACAGTGGTTAAACAAATAATGGACGTAGAAATTAAGAGAAATTTTAGAAAAATATCAAAAATCTCAAATCAGTTTTGTTTCTCACAATACATTAAGTACTACCTACTGCAATATTGGTAATGTCTAGGTTTAATAACAAACAAATCAAAGGAGGAAATGGAAAATTCTCTGGACGAAAAAGAGGAATCGCTGCCTTTGGCGTTGTATAGCCTCTGGCAATGTTTTAAAACTTGTACAGGATGTCCAGCTGAAAAGCCTAGCAGGTGATAGTTCAAATCAATGATTTAAAAGCCGGACCGGACGTTGAGCTAGAAAGACCAATAAGTTATGATTTAAATGGTCGAATCGGTCAAATTGTTCGGTTGAACCGGCGACATAATTATTAAATACAAATAATATTATATAATAATATAATAATATATGTATTGGGTCGCGCTACCATTAAAAGTAAAACATGTTAAGTTAGAACAATTTATTTAAATCAAGCATTTCTTTAATTAATAAAAAAGAAATAACTAACGTGTTGAAGACGGATTTTGTGTCCTTGTCGGGCTTTTTTGTCAAGGAATCAAACCAATAGATTTCATTGAGGTGTGGGCAAACAACACACAGGCTCCAATGGTAACTACAACAATACACAGATTAAAATGAAGTTTAGATTAGAAGAAAATTATTAGCACTGAAGCATCCCAAAATTTTTTTTACTACATACCCTTGAACAATTGGCGCTAGATAACATCGCAATTTGGTCGCTGCCATTGTGAAGCCCACATAATGCATCCTTTTTGCAACATCATTTTTATCCGATGTCGTATTTGCTGGACACAATAATCCGTATAAATTTGGTATTTCCATATCAATGCACATGTGGTAGAAGGACCTAAAATAGAAATAAAATGACCAATGAATTATTGAACTTATGAAATCTTGAACTTAGAAAAGAAAAACTAACCAAATGGCAAGTGTGATCCATCCTGCATCTATCTCCTCCAAATGCAAAAACTCCTTAAGATCTTTATTGTCGATCGTGTAGGGATACGTCAATTCTCTACCCATAATCTCTGGAGGTATATTGAAGTTGACTTGGGGAATACCTTTGTAAACCTGTTGCAGCCGTGCTAGAAAGGGCCATTTCAGCGCATGTTGCTCCTCCTATAACCATAGAAAACAAAACCAATTATATTACAATGATGCCAATAAATGTCAAGTGATATGAATATAATTCCTACCATTGGTGGGGATGCCAACGTGCCAATAAGATATTGAGGCCAAAGGATGAAAGCTCTAATTGCCTGACCCAGCTTGGCAATCTCAACGTCAGGGATAGGGATGGCTGCACCTTCTTCCCCCTCATGAACACGTGTCACTGTCACCCTACGTAAATACTGTAGAATTTGATTATGATGGTGGGTGGTAGCTTGTGTTTAAACGAGAGCATCGGCTACAACACGAATCATGGGGGCATCCAAATAGAGGATACACGATTCGCCCGACTCCGGAGTGGCAGAAGGCTGGCCCAGTGGTTCTGTTATGTGAGAAGGCTGGGCACAGGGTTCTGTACTATGGGAAGGCTGGACAAGACTATGGAAAGGAGCGGCAACAAGTTCTGGAGTGTGGGAAGGGTGGACAAGGGGTTCTGGATTGTGGAAAGCCTCGGCAACGAGTTGTGGAGTGTGGGAAGGCTGTACAAGGGATTCTTCCGGTGGGTTGTGACTTCCTTTAGTGCTAGGGAAGGCCGGGGATTCTTGGTTTATAACCATAGTAGCCTCCATGTGATGAAAATCAAACCATGATTTCATTTCACCACGTAGTTGTGTCATTAGCTCATCTCGGAGCTCTTCTCGGATTTGATCGCGAAGGTTAGCCACAAACTCTTGACTGGGTTCAGCTTGTGAAGAATATATCGAGGCTTTACCAAAATACTTCATAATACCAACTCCCTTCGGCTCCCCTCTAACACGGCCGGGGTATTCAGCCTTCCCAATCGCCGTTGCCAATATGTCCATCCGTCTACTTGGAGTGAACGAACCTTGGCTACTCTGCTCTTCGAGTTCGTCCTGTAGCATACAATTCGTTATGAACAAAAATTAAATGCTAGAAATGTGAAAGAATTTCACAATTAATTACTTATGCTATTACTACTTACAATCCTCGAGGCAACCTCAGCAATAGTCAGATTTATATATTTTCCACCCTTAATCCTCCATGCTTTCCATTTTTTGTGACGCGGAGGAGGAGCTGGCGCTTGTACAACAACGTAAGGATCCGATTTCGCAGCTTCCTTCATTTTTTCCAGCTCTTCTGCCATCATCGTCCGCTCCAGCTTCCTGTAGCCACCCCGAGACATGCAATGCTGGTACTGATTTGCTTGTTGCCTCTGTGTGTTCATCGCACTTAATTCCTGTTTAAGGGAAAAAGGGAAAAACAAGTCATTAGTGCATTAACTATATTGAAATTAAAAATTTTCATACTGAAGACAGAAAATTTACCAAAAATTCAGGAGCTTGTCGTTTTGCTACAAACAACTTCCAGTCCTCTGGAGATAGATATGAATATTCCTGACAAGGATCCAGATGTCTCTTGTCACCTCTAAGGTACTTCTTGAAGAGCTTATTTTTAAAATCCTTCCAGCGCAAACGAACCTCTCCCATCCAGTGGTTGTACATGTCTGTGGTGTCAGGAACATCGAATGTTTGCTGTAAAAACGGAGATAATTAAACTTGAATAGGAAGAAAGATCTAAATACATAAAATGTATCGAAAGTTATGTACCAAAATCTATATCCATATCATGGCTTTCGTCTTTTTGGGAACCTGCCTCCAACTATCATAGATGATTCGGACTTTGCTTCGACCCAAAAAACCAAGATAACTAATGAAGTAGTCTTCCTCAGGACCCTCTGGATTCATGTTGGCATCAAACTCTATGTGAACCCTCTCCTGTTCATTGTAGTGGCGATTCGCCAATACAGTCATCTTCGTGGCACCCCTTGTTCTTCTCGGAGCGGGTGGATCTTCTTGCCTTCCATTATGCTGCTCGCTGTCGCTCCCTGAGTCACTAGAACTTGACATATTCCTAGACACAAAAAATTCATTGTCAGAGAGGTAAGTAGATTTCAGGTATATGTATAAACTACATTAAGGAAAAAAACACATAGGACATAATACAGTTTTATATAGTTAAAGGTCTTACTTCATACTGTTTCCCATATTCCTTCACAATGATCATTTCTTGCTGAATAATCTTTATCATATACCAACTCGACCTCACTTCCTATAGGTGGATTTGTTGTCAAAGGTGGTGTGTTGTCAAGGTTGAAGGTTGGATCACCATACTTTTGTTTTTTGCTTTGAAGTACAATGGATATATTTTTATTTGCAGGATCTGTGACATAAAACACTTGCTTCGCCTGGCTTGCTAGAATGAAGGGCTCATCTCTATAACCAACTATCTCTTCGAAGATCGACTGAGACAAATCCAAATTGTGGATCTATTACTACAGCAGCATTGCTAACCCACTTACATTTGAACAAAGCAACTTTGAACTTGTTGTAGGTCATCTCCCATATTTCTTCTATAACTCTATAATAAGCCATTGATGCACATATGGGGTTTTTGTCTTTCGAACTGGAAAAGTGCATAGCTTCAGCTTCAACCATCACCCCACTATTTTGCATGGTACTTTTGTCATCTTGCTCTTTTGTGTAGAAAGAATACCCATTTATGTCATAACCAGTTCAAGTAACAACCTGAAATGAAGGCCCCCAAGCTAGCCAGTTGATTGTCTCGGACACACCGATCTCATGCGAAACCTTCTCCTCAAACCACTTAACAAATGTCTTGTTTTAGTCAATAGCTATTTGCATGTCACTCTTCTTTGGATTCAAGTTCTTCAAAGTCTTTTTGTGCTCATCTATGTATGGCTGAACTTCTTCCATATTATTCAAGATATACAAGTGTGCTTGCAACACCTCTTCACGATCCGCAGTCTTCACTTTAAGTTCTCGTGTTCCCTTGCTTCTCCCCTCTTCATGCCGAGACTGTTCCTTTTTACCAGATAGATAATCTTTACAAAAGTTCATAGCCTCTTCAACTACATATCGCTCAATTATTGAGGCTTCAGGTCGATAAGGATTTTTAGAATACCCTTTTAAGATCTTCATGTATCGCTCGAAAGGGTACATCCACCTCAAGTAAACTGGACCGCAAAGCCTTACCTCCCTTACTAAATGAACTACTAAATGCACCATTATATCAAAAAATGATAGAGGAAAATGCATCTCTAGTTAGGATAGAATTATATAACCCTCATTTTCTAGTTCATCTAACTTCTCAGTGTCGAAGACTTTGTTATAGATAGCATTAAAGAAAACACACAATCTGGTTATAATAGTTCGCACTTCATCTTTCATAATGCCTCTAATGGCTACTGGTAACAATTGTTGCATTAACACGTGATAGTCATGGGACTTCATTCCCACTAACTTCAAATCGTCCATTGACACACACCTACTAACATTAGAAGAGTAGCCCTATGGGACCTTAATTTCATGTAGACACCCACACAAACTTCTTTTCTCCGCCTTTGATAGCGTATGCGCAGCTGGCTCCATATATGCCCTCATACCATCATCTCTTAGTTGTGGATGCAACCGATCTCTTATTCCCATATCAATAAGGTCAAGTCTCACGCTCATTCCATCCTTGGTCTTCCCTGGGATGTGCAAAAGCGTACTTACAAGGCTGTCACACACGTTTTTCTCCATATGCATCACATCAATACTGTGTCTTACATCAAGACAATACCAATACGGAAGATCAAATAAAATTGACCTCTTCTTCCATATGTTCTTCTCACCCGTAGTCCTTTGATTTTTACCAAAGGTCACATTGACACGTTCTACCCGACTATAAACTTCATTTCCGGTTAATGCCCTTGGTGCAACTCTATGTTTTGGTAAGCCATCAAAACGCTTTCTCAGCCTACGATATGGGTGGAATAGATGAAGAAACCTCCTGTGGCCAAGGTACACTGTTTTTTTGCAATGCTTAAGTTGTCGAAAGTGTGTTTCTCCTTCACAGATTGGGCATGCTTTATGACCCTTCACACTATACCCTGACAAATTTTCGTATGCAGGGAAGTCGTTTATCGTGGTAAAAATCATTGCACGCAACTTGAAAGACTCTTTCTTATAAGCATCGAACACATCCACACCTTCCTCCCACAACTTCTTCAAGTCCTCAATCAAATGAGCCAAATACACATCGATGTCATTCCTGGCTGTTTTGGTCCAGAGATCATCATAGAAAGCATAACGTATTTGCGCTTCATACATAACCAGGGAGGTAAGTTGTATATTATAAGGAGAACTGGCCACGAACTATGTGTACTAGTAAGAGTTCCATACGGATTTATTCCATCTGTACAAAGTCCAAGCCGAAGGTTTCTCGGCTCGCTGCCAAATTGAGGGAATATTTCATCTATCTTCTTCCACTATGGAGAGTCTGTAACATCCCAAAATTTATTCAAAGGCTAAGGATTAATTTATGGGAGTTAGATAGTAAGCCAAATTATGAAACCTATGAAATATAAGGAATCTTAAATTAGACAAAGGGAAAAATAAAGACCTAGTGTGTGTAATTAATAGGATAAAAATATACCTATATATATATAATAATAATTAAAACACACACACCCACTTCCCACACTTCACATGCAATCCATGCACACACAACTATTTAATTAAATAACACACACACTACACACATGGCACACACATACACATTTTTAATTATTAAAAAAAAACACACTCTCTCTCATTCTCTTAATTATACGTAACAAACAACACACACTTCACAAATTTTTCCATTCACTTCAGCCATTATCCAAAAAGGAAAGAAAGAGAGAGTGAGTGAGTGAAAAAGAGAGAGAGTAAGAGACACATAATAGAGAAAGAGAGATAAGTAAGAGGATCAGTGCTACCAGAGGAAGGAAGAAGTGATTACAAATTCTACATACAACTCAATATCCTAATATAGGTCAGTTTCCTTCCCATATTCTTAACTCTTTCTAGTTAATTTGAGGTTATTTTTGGGTAATTTGGGAAGCATAAGAACCTAGTATAATGAATTGTTGTATTGTGAGGTTTTGTTTTGGGCTACATAATGAAGGAATGAGAATTTGATAAATTTGAGGTTTCCAATGAATTCTACACGAAAAATTATATGGGAATACATGAGATTATGATTTTTGGATGATTATATATAAGTCTAGAATTTTTAGAAAATAAGAGGAGTTGCTGTTCGGTTAGTTTCTCTGAAATCATATTGGTTGTAAAATAAATTTCGGTAACCAAACCTGGTCATAAAATTATGAAAGTTTCCAGAAGGAAAGTAGACATCTTAAGCTTTAATTTGATATATAATATGTATCATTTGGGTTTATAAATAGTGAGATATGAATTTTTAAAGTTAGATGATGAATCTGGAATGTTTTATGGTACAGACGAGGTTTGACGAAATTCTGGAAATTTTGTAGCTACAATTTATAAATGGTAATATTTTTCCCTGAAAATATATTTAAAGATGATCATATAAGATTTTGAACCATCCCTTTTGGAGTTCTAGATATTTAGTTATGAATTTTAGAAGTTAAGCTACTGAAACTGGAAAGGTTTTCTGGCAGTGCGAAACAAATTTAAAACTGGGAATTATTCATGGATAGGTGGTAGTTAAAAGTATTTTTATATTAAAATAGACTTCATAAGTGACACATAGAAATTGGAACCACCTTAATTGGATATTGCTAGGCCACGATATGAATTTTCAAAGATTATTGAAAATTCTGACAGAATTGAGTTATAGTGAAAAATAAAAAGTAAGGGTATTTTTGAAATAATTGGGACTCTAAGGGTCAAATTAAATACTTAGATTGGTATGAGTCCATTAAATACCTATTGGAATTAAGGTATTAGCTATAATGATAACCTACCAAGGTGTCTTAAATTATTTTGGAATAAGTAATAATTCGTCCGTCCGTAAATTATAAATTATAGGATTTGACATTTGCCCGGGACGCCTAAGAGACTGAGAACAGGAACCAAATTTGGAAAGACTGTCAGGTAGTATCTTATCTCTTATATCATATGTGATGCCATGTATGTGTACCATATCATCTGTATATGTGTGGGACAGATAGTCCATAGGCGGTAAGACCCGTAAGTACAAGTTACACCGGGAGTTACCCGGGGGCGTCTTGAGTCAGGTAGGCTTAAGGCAGAAAGCCCGTGACTGTACCTTGTATGGGGCAGATGCCCTGGGCAGCCAGATTGTGAATCTCAAGCGCTGTGAGTATGAGATAAGGGACCGGTTAAGCCCTTTTATGTGCTGCATTTCTGTAAGTTGTGTTGTTTGATGATTTGTTTTACATGCTTAGTATTTGCATATTATATGAGTGATCTGTGTACTACTGAGATTCTTTTGAATCTCACCCCTTTTTCAACAAATAATATACAGCAAAGGCGTCCAGCTCTAAGGGCAAGAAGGTAATGTAGACGGACGAAGAAGAGACAAATAAATTATGGACTGTTTGGTTATCATTTTATTTTGGATGACTGTAAAATATTTATAAGTAGTAGTAGTAGTAGCGATAGTAGTACTGGTACTCGCGACGCAGATTGTATAATTTGTAATCCGTACGCTAGACTTTCGATAACGTATTGGTATCCAGAAACCAATAAGTTAACCATCACGACGCGAGCTATAGATAGAAAATGATCTGTATTTTAAATAAATGATTTTGAAACTGATAAAGATAATGAATTTACAAATTAAAATTTAGACCATACATATTTATTTTAAAAAGTTTTTGAAAATCCTATACAAATATAAGATTAAACTATTCTTAAATTGGGACTTTAAATTATTTTGGTCTCAAATTTAAAACCATTATATATTTAAACTAATCTAAAGGCTTTAGAAAATAAGGTATTACAGAGTCGGCCGGGTGCCGAAGATATTTTTCGTTACAAATTCTCTCATCAGAATGCCATCTCAACTTCTTTGCTTTTGTTACGGTCGCAAATAAACGCTTAAACCGTGGTATTATTGGAAGATACCATAACACCTTCGAAGGTTGCCTTTTACTTGTTGTCCCTTCTCTACAACCACCGTCTTTCTTCACTTTATATCGTGACGTTTTACAGTTAGGACACTCACTAAGACCTGCATACTCCTTTCTGTACAATACACAGTCATTAGGGCAAGCATGTATCTTTTTGTACTCCATGCCCATCGTAGACAAGATTTTCTTTGCCTCATACATACGGTTTGGAAGTACATTATCTTCTGGAAACATATCACACAATAATTTCAGTAGTAATGTAAAACTACTATCGATCCATCCACAAGTTGCCTTTAAGTTCACCAAATGCAATGTTCCCGTCAATCGTGTGTACTTACTCCCAGGGTATAATGGTGTCTCCGCATCACTCCGCAGGCTGTCAAATTCATGTGCCTGGGCGAAGGATTCAACCTCGACATCGTGAATCATTTTCTCCATTCTATCTTGCTCTATAACATCCACTCCTTCCTTCTTGTGCGATGGACAATCAGTTACTTCCTCACCATGCCATATCCACCTTATGTATCGAAGATTTATTCCATCACAAAGTAGGTGATCCCTTATATCATCAACATCCCGTCGACTCTCATTTAAACAATTCACACAAGGACAAAAATACTTCCCATTTTTAGTTGAAGCATTCCTTCTAGCAAATTCAATAAACTCTTCCACCCCATTCTCATATTATTCACTAGTTCTCAAAGCATTCATCCAACTATGATCCATTTTTAACCAAGCCATTCTCAATAACGCTAAGGTTTATAATAATTGACAACAATGAGATTTCCTGTTATAACTATTTTAAACATAAAAAATAAAATCCACTAATTTTTCATCATTAAACTAAAAAATTCAAAAGGACATGTTAAAAAATTTATACTTATATATTACTATTATTATGACAACCATTATTTCTCAAAAATATTTTTATTTCCAGACATATATGGCATTTCACATTTGAAATAATTAATTATTACCTTTTAATCTCATTCATTTTACATTTTATTACATATATACTTCGGAGCTAAACATGTAACGAGTTTTATAATTTTTAATAGTCACTTTTCAAAAAATTCCAACATATTTTTCACTTACAAAATATTTTATAATTATCTACATATATATATATGTCATGTGCAAAAGCCATAAAAATACACAAGTGTCTTCCTTTATTTAGATGTAACCAGCTAACCCAAGTTCAGCAATAAATATCATATATTATAAATATTATATGTCTTTTCTAAATGTAATAGGAGAAGCAAAAATCTATAAGGCACGAACACATAAGTGACATTTCAGACACTAAAATAACCGCATAAAAAACAATCCAAATATACAAAAAAAAAACCTTTGGTGGTCACACGGATGGGTAGTCGACGCTGCTGGACTTGTGGTGATAAAGGGAGGGGTGCCGATGTACCTTGGAGCTGAGGACGGCCGGACTGACGCTGCTGGCCTTGTGGCGGCGGACAGATGCAGGGTACGACGCCAGAGAGAAGATCGAGGAGGGGGATGACGCCTTAACAATCTTGGGAGGAAGGGGATTGAACAAAAATGCTGTAAGTTTCTGCAGCTCGGTCTTTTGAGAGAGGGAGGAAGAGTGAACGAAGATGCTGGAATGGAGGGAAATGAATAAATTTGGAGGAACCTTTAAGAAGGGACGCCTAAAGGTATAAATAGGCGTCCCTTCTGAAAGAAGGGACGCCTATTGTTTGCTGCATGCCAGCCACGTGGCTGGCATGCAGCAAAGGGACGCCTAAAGATCTCTTTACACGTCCTTTTTGATTTTTAGGACGCCTAAAGAGGAAAAAGTTTCTCTTTATTTATATAAATGCCACTACGTCCAGTTTTTACTTCCCTTTTTAAAGAAGGGACGTCTTTATGTGACGTTAAATCTCTATTCTGTAGTAGTGTTTGTCACTTCTCATTATTTAGTTGTGAAGAAAACAACTAGACACAATAACTCATAAACCCAAAAAAAAAAAAGAAAAACTTTTCTCTATTTATTTTTCTTGCCTTTACCAAAATGGTCATAAGGCTGGTAGATGAATCTAAAATTCTAAGCTTGGAAATTCGCTTTGTATAGATTATTATTCAACATTTATCGCAGAAATCTCTAGAATACATCACAAAATATTCTTCTACCAAAGCAAAAATAACTTTTTACAACCGTTAATCATTAGTGCAAAATATCATTTTTATATTGTTTTATTTACACAAGTTATGACGGTGATGGTGACGGGTGACATTTTTGTAAAAAGTAGGGATAATGTTGATATTCCACACCAGTTGCACATATACTTGGCGCAGAAAACACTTTCTACCCCAATTCCTATAACAACCAATGTAGAAAGTCACCAATTCTATACCAGTTGCAAGAATGAAACTGGTGTAAAAATTAGTAGTTTTTAATTTCCTATTTTTTTAATGGCAGTTTTGGCACTTGTTAGTATTGTTTTTTATACACCAATTTTTGGTCCGGTGTTGTTCTACACCGACTATAGAATCAATAGACGGATTCCCTACTTAAACTAGGGAACAAATATAACTTATTCCTGGCTAATTAAGTTGTTCTTGTCATTTGTTCAGCAAAGGTTATTACTTGCTTAGCTAGTCTCATCATTTCATACATCTTGAAACTTGACAGTCATCTTATACATTAATTTGTATTATATTTCTAAGAAGTCTTTGTAGCTCAATTGTTGTATATCCTTTGGGAATATTTTGGTGAAATCAAATCTCATATTGACCAACTAAGTGTGTTTGGACTTGTCTGTCATTTTATTAATTTTGGGAACTCATTTGTTATTAATAAAGTTATGTAATTTCTTTTTTCTCAAATATAAATTTTATTTTATAATGAATTCTCGACGTAATCATTATAAACATAGAGAGATTATTGGACCAAAGAAATCAAAATTATGATGAGTTTTAGCATTCCAAATTGTAATTAATGTCACGTATTATACTTTCACAAAATTTTTAATTTCAAGACGTAAACGTAGTCAAAGAAATTAAAGAGATACTCAAACACTAACTAATCAATTTTATCAATTCTAAAAAAACAACAAACACCATTGGCCTTAAAGCAAATTAAAATGAAGTAAATTAACCAGAATATTACATGACATTTGTCTACAGATATCAAAATCTTTTAAAAAATTGTTGCCAAGTCCAACAAGAAAGGAAAAGAAAAGTCATATTCAAATCAAAATTATTCTGATGCTGACCACTCCAAACTGCAGATAAATGTTTTATTGCATTCTTTAATTTTTAAATCTATCACGCAATATATTACCAAAAAAAAAAATCTAACACGCAACAATATCCGTTTAGGTGGACCAGTGTTCAATCACACACACACACAATTTCAATAAATTTATATATGTGTATGTATATATGTGTGTGTAAAATCAATAAAATGGTGTGTTTGGGAGAGAGAGAGTTTCAAATTTTATGTTTCTACACCATTCATCTATAGAATATCTAGTGGCAACTTAGCTTGTAGTTTATCGATATGAAAGATTTTCTATAAGTGAAACATCGTAAATCATATCAAATGACATTGTTGATAAACCATAAATAAAAAGAATCAATGAAATACATGAACTTTACCATATACTTTTGAGAAATTTAGCCTTATATTTTAATGGAGAGAAAAAAAAGTGAGGATGAGATAAAATTTATGGAAAAAAATAGGACAAAAATAGATATTTTCTCCTGTTCGGATAGCAAGAAAAATATAAGGAATGAAGGAGGACAAAAAGTACTCCATTTAGTTATTAATATAAGACCCATGTCATTTGACTTTTTTTTTAGAAATTAAGGAAGTTAAATAAGTTATATTTATTCAAAGTATATATTATTAAATTATATATAATCAGTTTATAAGTCATGTAAATTAATTTAGAATAAATTAATAAATATAAATACTTTAAAGTAATTTATTTATTTATTTAAATTTTTTTAAAAAGTCAAATAAGTATTATATTAACCGGAAGTAATTAAGAGGCTGGCATGTTTTTTTTTCCAAAAACTTTCATTTCAAATTGAAAAGAAAATATGCTTCTTAAAATTACTTCAAAGAAGATAATAACGGGCATGAGACCCACAATTTTTCTATACGAGTGATATTATTATGGTTTGAATTTTATTCATCTATTTTTTTTCTATTTGTCCAAATATTAAGAAAAATACATTTTTTTTTCTTATCGACTTTCTTCGTCATCCAAACAGATAATAAAAGAGTGAAATAATATTTATAGATGCATGTTGAAGTCTTAAACAAAATAAAGATTGAAATCTCTTATTTTGGCATAACACACCTTAAAAAATTTTTATTCATAATTTGAATTTTAAATTTATTCACCGGTAGAATTCTTATAGTATAGAGATAAATTTACAAATTAATTATTTACAAGGCTGGTCACGCATGCCATAACGGATATAAAAATTTTAGAACAAGTACGAAATGAAATGTGTTAATGAAAGACATGCTGCATGGAATTTTCCTCAGATTTATTGTTTATATGCAGCATGTCTGAAGCAGAAGACGAGAAACGAGGTCGTGTAACCATAGAAGATGATTATTTTCAGGACGCAACACAAATTGATGGAAATGGCTCTTTTTTTAATTAATTTTTTAAATATTGTTTATGGTCTAAATTAAAGCTTCATATTTTGAAGGGTTAAGGTACATATTTAACAATAAAGTTTTAAGTAAGGGGCGCCAGATACAATTATGTTTTAAAGGAGGCAAAAATACATATAAGGAATTAAAAATAGGGCACCCAACACAAAACCGTTAACTTGCTCATAATGTCCGTTAGGTGTAATTGAAAATAGAGTAACATTGCACATGTGAAAGATCAATTGCATACAACGGAAGATCGTTTACACATCATGAAAGATCCTTTACACATCATAGATATCTTGATCCTTCTGCACATAGGTGGCAAATCCATTACACACAATGGAAGATCCTTGATACATTATCGAAGATCCTTTGCATATATTGTGGATGATCCTTGGGCACACACGGAAGGTACTTTGCACGTCATGCAAGATACATTGCACATGTGCAAGATCCAATGCACATTAGGGAAGAACCTCTTTACATATTTTGGAAGACACATTGTAAACGTGGAAGATCAATTGTGTAACATCCCAAAATTTATTTTGCGAATTAAATGCCTATTTTCCTGAAAATTCATGAAACAACAATAAATGGTCATAAATTAGATAAGGGAAAATATTAAGGCTAAATGTGTATTATTAATAGGATAAAAATATACCTATATAAATATATTGTTAAAAACACACCCACACTTCCCATGCTTTCCATGCCATCCATGCTTCCCATGCCACCCATGCTTCACATGCCACACTTGCTTCACATGCTCTTCACACATCACTCATGGCACACACTTCCCACACTACACACACAACCATTAAAATAAACACCTCATGGCACACACACACATTTATTTAATAAACAAATACATATCCTTCCACTATAAATACAAGGCAACATACACACACTTCTCATTTTTCCATTCCATTCGGTCAAGTCACATAGAAGACTAGAGAAGTAGAAAATATAGAGAGAGAGAGAGAGAGAGACGTGAGTAAGAGAGAAGGAAGACTAAGGTGAGAATAATTGCCGGAGAAGTGGAAGAAGGAGAAGTCAGTCACCATAGGCAAGCCTTGAATATTATTTAGGTAAGTCTTTTATATCTTTTTCTATTGTTATACAGTTGGTTTGGGTTGTTTATGAGGATTTATAGTTGTTGGAAGTTGAGTGATTTTGAAATTAAGTTGCTATTATTTATGGTCAGAATAAGGTGTAGATATACAAGGAGTAAGAATTTGATAAATTTGATATCACCAATAGATTCTACATGAAAAATTATGTGAGAAAACATGTGGTTGTAATTTTTGGATGATTATGTATAAATCAGGAATTTTTAGAAATTAAGAGGAGATGTTGTTCGGTTAGTTTTCTGGAATCATTTTGGTTATAAAATTCATTTCGTTAGTTAAAACTAGTCCAAAAATTATGAACCTTTACAGACATAACATAGACATAAGGAGCTTTAATTTGATATATAATATGTACCATTTGGATTAGTATATTGGAAGAAATGAATTTGTGAAGCTTAAGCACTGAATCTGGAACAAATTCTGGCATAGTTGTATTAATTGTGAATTCTGGAACTTTAGGCATGTAATCTCTAATAGTATGTATTTTTCCCTTAAATCATAATTAAATAGGGTCACACAGAATTTTGAACCACTCTATTTGGAAATTTTTGGATTTAGTTATGAATTTTTCAAAGTTGACTGAAAAATCTGCCAGTTTTATGAAAAATAGTAAAAGTTGTATTGTGGAGAATTATACTATGCAGAAATCACTGAAACTGAGATAACCACTAGAATATGGTTAAAGCAGTAGTAATGCAAGTAATAACCAATTACTTGTTAACTTTAATTTATAGGAATTGGTAATAGCCCGAGCCAGTTAAAAGTTTTGGATAAGAATCGGACTGAAAAAGGACCAGGTAGTAACTCTTTCTTTCATACACTATGTGAGTATTTATATGTTGTGTATTCCATTTTCTGTATTATGAGCACAGTGTCTGGGACACGCATATTAGCTTAGTTGTGGTCTGGGACCCAACGGAGGCGCAGAGTTAAGCTGGGGTTGCAAACAGTTGTTTGGCCTCGGACAGTGTACACACAGCATTTTCATCTTACATAACATGGTGCATTGCATATCTATTTTCACATTTTATATGTCGGATTGTATGTTACTACTGAGATTCATTCGAATCTCACCCTTTTTCAATATTTAAAAATATTCCAGCAGAAGGTAGCGGCTCTAAGGGCAAAACAATAATTACCGGTGATTGAAGGTCCGGTTCTAACGGAGTACAATTGGTTATCTTTAGTTGTAATATTTATTTCTTTGGATTTTGTTTATATTTTAAAAACCCTATGGGAATTGTCTGTAATATAAACAAGCACTTATTATCAGTATATTTCCGCTATTTCTGTGTGCCCTCTGAACCATGCATTTATTACTCTGCAAATATCAAAGTGTTAAGGGGTTTGACATTTTTGGTATCAAAGCAGTGGTTCTGGCCACAGTGCGTATAGTTCCGGCAACAGAATAGTATACTGATATATGACTATGTGAAATTTACATCTTCCTCATTTTGATATAGTAAAATTTAAAGATGGCGAGATTAAGAGGTGGTAGAGTTGGCGGTAGAGACCAAGGTAGAGGTCGCGGTGGAGGCCGGGGTAGAGGTAGACACGAAAATGATAATCAGGAACCATCTGACCCGATGCAACAGTTGTTAGGCATGATGACGACACAACAAAACATGCTGAATGAACTAAGAAATGACCTAAGGGAGGTGCAGCAGAAGCAAAATGCAGATACAGAAGCTCATAACAACTGTGGTGGACAGGGCGGTGGGCATGAACAGCCTCCAGAATTTGAAACAGAAGTTCCTAATGTTCCTCTAGTTGGAGAGGATAGCATGCAAACCTGGGTAACTCAAATGAACCAGCACCAGCCCACTATGTTCAAGGGAAAGTTTGATCCTGAAGGTGCAGAGGACTGGTTGTCCCGTTTGGAGAAGATCTTTAGGGTACTAGAGTGCCCAGATAATATAAAAGCTCGTTTAGCAATCTATAAGCTGGAAGGTGATGCTGATCGATGGTGGGAAAACACTGAAGCAATCCTGCAAGCACGAAATATTCCCGTGACCTGGGAAGTGTTTCAGGATAAATTCAATGAGAAGTATTTTCCTCGGTCAGTGAGACTGGCCAAGGAGATTGAATTCCTGACAATCCAGCAAGGTGAGAAGGAAGGCTTTGATGAATATCTGGCTCGATACATCCGATTGTCCCGTTACTCCTCCTATTTAAAAAATCATGATGACGAAGAGTGGAGTTCAGACATGATGATTCGAGGGTTAAAGCCAGAGCTTAAAGAGAAGTTTGTTTCTAAGCACTTCAAAGAGTTCAATAAGGCGGTCGAAGAGTGCCGGATTACAGAACACAATTTGTTAGAGCTGTATTCTCACCACAATGTTAGCAATAAGAATACATTTAGTGGTGGGGGTTCTTCTCAGAAACGCAGATATCAAGGTAGTTCTTCTAGTGGAGGTAACAAGAAGCCATACCAGCCGGACAGCCGCAGTAATCAGAGACCCACTGAGAACAGAATTTGCAGATATTGCAGTAATACTTACCATCCTGGCCAGACATGTAGTCAAGCTAGGCAAGCTGTAACGAAGCTGGCATCAGCACCCATCAGGCCAGTTGTTTGTTACAACTGCCACAAGTCGGGACATATCGCAAAGGATTGTCGACAGCGGCAAGAGCCTAGAGAGCCGAGACAGCAAGTTCAGGGCAGGGTTTTTGCCTTAACTCAAGAGGAGGCACAAAAATCACCAGAGCTTATCAAAGGTACGATCTCTCTCAATGGTAATCTAGTACAAGCATTGTTTGATTCGGGTGCTAGTCATTCATTCATCGCATATGACTGTGTAAGACGACTAGGCATGAGTGTGTATCAATTACCCTACGACTTGACGGTATCCACGCCTACGGGTAACGGGTTCGTCACAACAGAAGTTTGCCTAAATTGCATCATAAACGCGGAACAACATGAGTCTACGATAGACCTTATATGCTCGCCGTTGAAGAGATTAGAAGTGATAATCGGAATTGACTGGCTAACTACAAACAATGTTTTGCTAGACTGTGGAAGAAAAAGGGTCATTTACCCTAATCCACCAGCAAAACCCAATGCGGAAATCAACCTAGACTTTCTCTCCGTAGCTGAAGCTGAAAGATGCCTACATAAAGGTTGTCAGGGGTATATAGTATTCTTCTCTATGCAATCAGAGGCTGGAACATCATTAGAGAATATCCCTGTCGTAAACGAGTTTCCTGATGTGTTTCCGGAGGATATCAGCGGATTACCCCCGGACAGGGAAGTGGAGTTTGCAATTGAAACCAAGCTTGGAGCAGGCCCGATATCTAAAGCCCCATACAGAATGGCGCCAAGTGAGATGGCAGAGCTGAAAAAGCAAATTGAAGAACTGCTAGAGAAAAAGTTTATCCGACCTAGTGTCTCGCCATGGGGAGCTCCAGTGCTCTTTGTCAGAAAGAAAGATGGGAGTCTACGACTCTGTATCGATTATAGGGAGTTAAACAAGGTGACTGTCAAAAACAAGTACCCACTTCCCAGAATTGATGATTTGCTCGATCAATTATCGGGTTCTTGTGTGTTCTCGAAGATTGATCTGAGATCTGGTTATCACCAACTCAGAGTGAAAGCAGAGGATGTACCAAAAACTGCTTTCAGAACTAGATATGGTCATTATGAGTTTCTAGTAATGCCATTTGGGTTGACCAATGCACCTGCTGTGTTCATGGACTACATGAATCGAATTTTTCGTCCATACTTAGACCAATTCGTAGTAGTCTTTATCGATGATATTCTAGTATACTCGCAAAGCAGAGTAGAGCATGAACATCATCTAAGAACAGTATTGAACACGTTGAGAAGCAAGCAACTCTATGCTAAGCTAAGCAAATGTGAGTTTTGGCTTTCAGAAGTTAAATTTCTGGGTCATGTAGTCTCACAGCAAGGGGTCTCAGTAGATCCAAACAAAGTAGAAGCAGTACTAAACTGGAAGAGGCCAGAAACAGTATTTGAGATACGTAGTTTTCTGGGTCTCGCAGGATATTATAGACGATTCATACAGAACTTCTCCAGAATAGCTTTGCCTTTGACAAAGTTAACACGGAAAACTCAACCTTTTGTGTGGGACAATAGTTGTGAGAGGAGCTTCATAGAGCTGAAACAGAAATTAACAACAGCACCAGTGTTGACAATCCCAGATCCACAGTTAACCTTTGTGGTTTACACAGATGCCAGTGGGCATGGATTGGGATGTGTCTTAATGCAGCAAGGCCGAGTAGTGGCGTATGCATCTCGTCAGCTGAAGCCTCACGAACAAAAATATCCCACACATGATCTTGAGTTAGCAGCAATTGTATTTGCACTAAAAATCTGGAGACACTATCTCTATGGGACAACCATAGAGCTGTACTGCGACCACAAGAGCTTAAAGTATTTATATGACCAGAAAGAGCTCAACATGCGACAGCGCAGGTGGATGGAGTTGCTTAAAGATTACAATATGGAAATCAAGTATCATCCAGGCAAGGCTAATGTAGTGGCAGATGCATTAAGCCGTAAAGCGGTACAGGTAGCAACCCTCATGATTCACGAGCAAAGGCTGATTGAAGATTTCAGAGATCTCAACATGTCGAATCGGATTATGATTAACAGTAGCAATGTCAGTGAGGTAGAGAATGATCTGAGAGCAGTCATAGAAGAAGCTCAGACACAGGATAGACGAGCGCAGTCTATTAGAGACATGATTGCAAAGGGAGAAACTCAGGAGCATGACTTGTCATCAAGTGGGCTAGTCAGATACAGGAAACGAATATATGTTCCACCCAAGATGGAGTTAAAGCGGAAAATCCTAGAAGAAGCACATAAGAGTAAATATACTCTACATCCAGGAGCAACTAAGATGTACCATAATCTGAAGTCTGCGTATTGGTGGCCAGGCATGAAACGAGATGTAACCAAGTTCGTTGCTCGTTGTCTCACTTGTCAGAAAATCAAAGCCGAACATCAACGACCTTCAGGGCTATTACAAAATCCTACAATTCCTGAGTGGAAATGGGAGAGTATCACCATGGATTTCGTGACAGGATTACCAAAGGTTCGAAACCATGATGCCATATGGGTGATAGTAGACCGATTTACAAAGACAGCCCATTTTCTCCCGATTAGTATACACTACTCTCCCGATAAACTTGCAAACATCTATATCAAGGAGATAGTACGGCTTCACGGTACTCCAAAGAACATCATATCTGACAGAGATCCTCGATTTACTTCCAAGTTTTGGAAGGCGGTGCATGAGGCTTTGGGTACCAAACTCCGATTTAGTACAGCCTATCATCCTCAGACAGACGGACAAACTGAGAGAACAATTCAGACGCTAGAGGATATGTTGAGGGCGTGTGCATTAGATTTCAAAGGAGGTTGGGATCAATTCCTTCCACTAGCAGAATTTGCATACAACAATAGCTATCACTCAAGCATTCAAATGGCTCCCTACGAAGCATTGTATGGAAGGAAGTGTCAATCACCCTTATGCTGGACAGAGCTGTCTGAGAGGCAGTTATATGGGCCAGATATAGTTGATCAAACAACAGAGCAAATCAAGTTAATTAAGCAGAGACTATTGGCTGCTCAGAATAGACAAAAGAGTTATGCAGACAAAAGACGGAAACCTTTAGAGTTTAAGGTCGGAGATCATGTGTTCATGAAGGTTTCACCTATCACCGGTATTGGCAGGGCATTAAAGGTAAAGAAGCTAAGTCCTAGGTATATTGGTCCATTTGAAATTTTATCAAGGATTGGGCCAGTAGCATATCAAATAGCTTTGCCACCAAATTTGAGTAAATTACATGATGTCTTCCATGTCTCTCAGTTAAAGAAGTATCAACCCGATCCAGAGCATGTGATCAAATATGAAGAGGTAGACGTACGAGACGATATGACGTATGAGGTCATGCCTGATCGAATCATTGATAGGCAGGAAAAACAACTAAGACACAGGAGTATCCCATTCATCAAAGTAGTATGGAAGGGGTTATCTTCTAGAGAAGCAACTTGGGAAGCTGAAGAAGACATGAAGAGACGTTACCCCGAATTTATGTCTCTATGAATGTAACAAATTTCGAGGACGAAATTTATTTTACGGGGGGAGAATTGTAACATCCCAAAATTTATTTTGCGAATTAAATGCCTATTTTCCTGAAAATTCATGAAACAACAATAAATGGTCATAAATTAGATAAGGGAAAATATTAAGGCTAAATGTGTATTATTAATAGGATAAAAATATACCTATATAAATATATTGTTAAAAACACACCCACACTTCCCATGCTTTCCATGCCATCCATGCTTCCCATGCCACCCATGCTTCACATGCCACACTTGCTTCACATGCTCTTCACACATCACTCATGGCACACACTTCCCACACTACACACACAACCATTAAAATAAACACCTCATGGCACACACACACATTTATTTAATAAACAAATACATATCCTTCCACTATAAATACAAGGCAACATACACACACTTCTCATTTTTCCATTCCATTCGGTCAAGTCACATAGAAGACTAGAGAAGTAGAAAATATAGAGAGAGAGAGAGAGAGAGACGTGAGTAAGAGAGAAGGAAGACTAAGGTGAGAATAATTGCCGGAGAAGTGGAAGAAGGAGAAGTCAGTCACCATAGGCAAGCCTTGAATATTATTTAGGTAAGTCTTTTATATCTTTTTCTATTGTTATACAGTTGGTTTGGGTTGTTTATGAGGATTTATAGTTGTTGGAAGTTGAGTGATTTTGAAATTAAGTTGCTATTATTTATGGTCAGAATAAGGTGTAGATATACAAGGAGTAAGAATTTGATAAATTTGATATCACCAATAGATTCTACATGAAAAATTATGTGAGAAAACATGTGGTTGTAATTTTTGGATGATTATGTATAAATCAGGAATTTTTAGAAATTAAGAGGAGATGTTGTTCGGTTAGTTTTCTGGAATCATTTTGGTTATAAAATTCATTTCGTTAGTTAAAACTAGTCCAAAAATTATGAACCTTTACAGACATAACATAGACATAAGGAGCTTTAATTTGATATATAATATGTACCATTTGGATTAGTATATTGGAAGAAATGAATTTGTGAAGCTTAAGCACTGAATCTGGAACAAATTCTGGCATAGTTGTATTAATTGTGAATTCTGGAACTTTAGGCATGTAATCTCTAATAGTATGTATTTTTCCCTTAAATCATAATTAAATAGGGTCACACAGAATTTTGAACCACTCTATTTGGAAATTTTTGGATTTAGTTATGAATTTTTCAAAGTTGACTGAAAAATCTGCCAGTTTTATGAAAAATAGTAAAAGTTGTATTGTGGAGAATTATACTATGCAGAAATCACTGAAACTGAGATAACCACTAGAATATGGTTAAAGCAGTAGTAATGCAAGTAATAACCAATTACTTGTTAACTTTAATTTATAGGAATTGGTAATAGCCCGAGCCAGTTAAAAGTTTTGGATAAGAATCGGACTGAAAAAGGACCAGGTAGTAACTCTTTCTTTCATACACTATGTGAGTATTTATATGTTGTGTATTCCATTTTCTGTATTATGAGCACAGTGTCTGGGACACGCATATTAGCTTAGTTGTGGTCTGGGACCCAACGGAGGCGCAGAGTTAAGCTGGGGTTGCAAACAGTTGTTTGGCCTCGGACAGTGTACACACAGCATTTTCATCTTACATAACATGGTGCATTGCATATCTATTTTCACATTTTATATGTCGGATTGTATGTTACTACTGAGATTCATTCGAATCTCACCCTTTTTCAATATTTAAAAATATTCCAGCAGAAGGTAGCGGCTCTAAGGGCAAAACAATAATTACCGGTGATTGAAGGTCCGGTTCTAACGGAGTACAATTGGTTATCTTTAGTTGTAATATTTATTTCTTTGGATTTTGTTTATATTTTAAAAACCCTATGGGAATTGTCTGTAATATAAACAAGCACTTATTATCAGTATATTTCCGCTATTTCTGTGTGCCCTCTGAACCATGCATTTATTACTCTGCAAATATCAAAGTGTTAAGGGGTTTGACAAATTGTACACAATGGAAGATCCTTAGCACATCATGGATCATCATTTGCACATATCGTGGATGATCCTTTAGCACATAGGAAAAAGATCCATTGCACACAATGGAAGATCCTTTACACATCATGGAAGGATCATGATGTGCAAAGGATCTTCCGTTATGTGCAATTGATCTTCCACATATGCAATGTTGCTCCATTTTCATTTACACCTAATGGATGTTATGAGCAAGATAACAGTTTTGTGCTGGGTGCTCCCTTTTTAATTCCTTGTGTTTATTTTTGCTCCCTTTAAAACATAATTGTGCCTGACGCCCTTTGATTAAAACTTCATTGTTAAATCTGCACCTTAACCCTATTTTGAACGAAGTATTAAAACCATTCTACCACCTAATCCAGTCTCCCTATTTTGGCAGCTTCTCTGTCCTATTCACTCATATACTCCCTCCGATCCTTTTTTATAAAAGTCTAAAACTTGAATTGTTTTTATTTTTTTTATAAGAGCATGATAAGGATTGTCTAAATATTTAATAATTTTTTTGTTTTAAATTTTTGCCCCTCATTAAGTAGATGAATTGCATTAATTAAAAAGGTTGGTGATATCTAGATTTACTCTATTTCGCTCCCTTACTTACCCCTCATAAATAAAGACAATAGTTGAAAAAAAGGTTTATTTTATACACACTTATTATTTTTAACTAATTTTGACCACTTTCTTAAACCGTCTAATTCGGTTATCAAGCTTTTATAAAAAAGATCAGAGTGTGTGTGTGTGTGGTGTGTTAGTTATTTTATAAACAAGGGATTAACCCAGTCTCGTTGTTAAGATGAAGTATGCGTAGTCCATTTTGATTTTTCTGTTTGGTTGCAGAAGAAAAGAAAACGAGTTCTTCTCCTTTTTATCTTACTTAACTGTTTGATTTAGCTTTGAAATATTTTGCAAAATCTAAGCGAGAACGGAGGGAAACCAAGCAGAGATGTGACCAAAAAAGAAAAGAGATGAAATAAGCAGATGTGTGGGTCTGATTTGCATTTGGGAGACCAAGAAGGAACTATTCAGAAGAGAAGCACCCCAAATCTGAAGATGAGCTACACAAAGATACTCATCATTGTGATAAGCACTGCAAACTCGGGGAGATGTGAAATCTGCATTTAGTGCTAACTGAATGTCTGAGCACTTAATGCTCATCTCCAAAAAAAAAAAAAAAGGTTCACCGTTTGGGTTAGTGAGGCAAGCTTAGTCGTTGAACTTGGAAGTTGGGAAGGCTGAACTAGGGAAAATAAAAAGGAATATATCCTACTCTAAAAGATAATACTCTGTTGGTTCAAAATATATCACCTATACATTTAATTTAGGGATATTAAATAAATTAAATAATTATAACGTATGTGACATATCTTTTCTTATTCTTTCTTTTGTAGTACATCTATTGTACCTCTCCTATTTAAGTTTTAGTAGTTTAAACTTTGCGTGAACTTTAGTCATTTGACTCGATTCAGACCATGGACGCTTCCCTTCTCTTTTTTTATTTTTTTATTTGCTGACAGTTTGGAAGTATAAAAAATAACGAGATTAATAATTCTAAGTTTTTTATTTTCCAATTTCAATGGTAAGCTTGTGAAGACCGAACTATAAAACAAAAATGATCTCAAGTCACCAAAATAATGCAACTCTATATGTTTGTACAGGTGGGAGGCATAAAAAGACATAATTTATACGAAATTGATTTTCAAAATATTCACAGAGATTATTTCTTTTTATGCAATAAAGCATTTGTAAAGTGAGTTGTACGTATATTTGAGGTATATTAAAATCAATTTACAAGATGTTATACCTTTAAAGTATGCCAAAATCAAATTTTTCTTGTGTTTGATATATTATTTAACTGCTTAGAAGGTAGAGATTTAAAATTACAGATAAAATTTTAGGTAATTCTTCACAGAGAACGGAAGAGTAATTGAAAAATATTTATATCAGCATCTTGATCAACATAACCACAAAAATGAATATTATGAGAATAACATTACTTAAATGGTCTTCTTTTCCATTGA
Source organism: Albizia julibrissin (assembly GCA_037074505.1). Lineage (NCBI taxonomy): Eukaryota > Viridiplantae > Streptophyta > Magnoliopsida > Fabales > Fabaceae > Albizia > Albizia julibrissin. The sequence goes on from CM073484.1 coordinate 24,396,997, forward strand.
GCATTAGGTTGAGAATTCACTAATTACACCCCAATTTATGGTTTGTCACTTCTCATTATTTAGATGTGAAGTAAACAACCACACACAATAACACCCAAAAAAAAAAAGAGTCTTTTCTCTAGTTATTTTTCTTGCCTTCACCAAAATGGTTATAATGCTGGTAGATGAATCTAAACTTCTAAGCTTGGAAAATCCCTTGGATATACTATTATTTGATACTTATGGCAGACATGTCTTGAATAAGTTGCAAAATAGTTTTCCACTAAGGTAAAAAAATATATTATTGTGAAACTTCTGCCTCAACATATATAATATTTATTCGTTGTAACTATTATTTATTAAGTACTACCTTCTGTCTTAAATATAAGACATAGTTGACTATTTTTTTTAGAGATTAAGGAAGTTAAATAAATTATTTAATCATATCATATGTTATGTATTCTTAGATTATATATCAATTTATGAGTTATGCAAAATGTTATGGAGAAAAACGAGAAATATAAATATTTTAAAGTAATTTAATTAGTTTTCTTAATCTTTTTTAAAAAGTTAAGTTTATCTTACATTTAAGACTGGAGTGTATGCGCGCGTGCACAAATATGTAGCAGTGCAAAAACATAACCTTCTTCCAGTAGTTAATCACTAGTGCTAAATGTCATTTTTACATTGCTTTGTAACGGAGAAGATGTACTGTCAAACCCCTTAATATTATGATATTCGCTATTTAATAAATGCGTCGTTCAGATGGCAAACAGAAATAGTGAAACTATACTGATAATAAGTACTTACTGATATTACAGAAAATCCACATATAGGTTGAAAAATACATACAGAGTACAAAAGAAATAAATTCTACAACTAAAGATAATCAGATGTAACTCCTGGCTAGGACCGGACCTTCAGTCGCAAGTAATTACGGTTTTGCCCTTAGAGCCGCTGTCTTTTGCTGGAATATTTTTAGATGTTGAAAAAGGGTGAGATTCGAATGAATCTCAGTAGTAATATACAATCAGTCATATAAAATATGATAAATAAATATGCAATGCACCATGATATGTAAAATGCTAACTCATGTTGTATGCATACTGTCCAAGGCCAAACGACTGTTTGCAACCCCGGCTAAACTCGTGTCCATGGTCAAACGATATGTTTAGACCCTGGCTTATTCGCGTGTTGTGCCACAGGCACTGTCATGTTACAGAAAATGAAATACACAACATATAAATAATCACATAGTGCATGAAAGAAAGAATTACTACCTGAGTCCTTTTTCAGTCCAACTGTTTATCCAAAACTTTTTCTTCGGCTCGGGCTTTTGCCAGTTCCTATGAATTAAAATTAACAAGTAATTGGTTATTACTTGTATTACTACTATCTTTAATCATAATCTGCCGATTATCTCAGTTTCAGTGGCTTATACACTATATAATTTTGCATAGTGTAATTTTACTATTCTTCAGCAAATTGGCAGATTTTTCAATTAACTTTGAAAAATCATAACTAATTCTAGAAAAATCGAAATTGACTGGGTCCAAAGCCTACATGAAGCTATTGAAATATAGTTTCATGGAAAAATATCAAAATCTACCCAGATTTACCATATTACTCCCAGAATTTCCCGAAATACCCCTATTGCAGATTAGTCTCCAGAAACATAGCATGACTTTAAAAATCTATATCTCCTAATATACTTGTCCAAAAATTATGTTCTACCCGTCAAATTAAATCTATGAATGTCTACTTTAAATCTGGAAAGTTTCATAATTTTTTGTCAAGATTTGATTTTCCAAACGTTCGACACAAACAAACTGCTTTCCAGAAACACAGTTTGAGAGCAACTGACTTCAAAAATTCATATCTCTTAGTATACTAATACAATTAATACAAACTATATATCATATCAAATCTAAGACTATGTACTTAAATTCGGAAAATTTTCATGGCCATTGGGAAAGATTACATAATTCAAAAACACCATGAAATCAATTACTAGAATCTGGACGTTCAGGATTGCACCTGTTTCTAAACCCATCTTTCAAAAATCATAACTTCCTCTACAGATATCCAAATGATTTATTCTACCACTAATTTTAAATCTTGTTATGTCTACTATCTCCCTGTAAAGTTTCGTAAATAATGGATGTGATTTGGTTGGTCATAAAGCCACACGAATCTGACTGACTCTGATAAACATCAGTTTTGATAGTCTAACTTCAAAAATTAATAACTTATTCGTTTTGACATCAAATTGAGCTCTTTTTAATTCTATTTCATACTACACATCCTAAAATTTCCATATCAAAAAGAACCAGATGAAAAATCCATCTGTAGCCTCCATTTGAGCTTCTGAAAGTTTCCGATAAAACCTCTGTTTTCCGGCGACCAAAACAGAGTTGATAAAACTCACATGCAACCCAGAAAACAACCACAAATCCAATGGAAATCCAAGGTTAAAGTAGAAGAAACTTACCTAAACACGTTTATGATGTTGTGTGTGAGATTTGGAGCTTGTTCTTCCTCTCTCTCTCTCAGTTTTTCTGCTGTGTTTTCTGTGTTTTTCTTTGCTGAACTTGTTGGATGAATGAAGAGGTGAGAGGTGTTTATTTATCTTGGGGAGGCTGAACGTGTATGCTTATGTGCTGTCCTTATGTGTGCTGTATGTATGTGTTGGCCAAATGAGAGAAAAGAAAGGGAATGAGTCATGCATGTACGTGTATGTTAGGTTGCAAATGAGGAGAGAAAGAAGAGAAGAGAAGGAGTGACATGGGGGCTGTACTGTCTTCTCATGCATCCAAAGAAGAAAGTTGTTATGTGTGTATGTCTCTTGTGTTAGTCAATTTTTTTTTATACATATAGGTATATTTTTATCCTATTAATTACACACACTAGGTCCTAATTTTTCCCTTTGTCAAATTTAAGTTTCCTTAAATTTTGTAGGTTCCAAAATTGAGCTTACTATCTAATTTCTATAATTTAATCCTTGCATTAAATTTTTGGGATGTTACATGTACAATGGTAACATTTTCGTAAAAAGCAGCGATAATGTTGATATTCTATACCCAGTAACACACACCTGGATTAGAAAACTGCCGAGAACACTTTCTACACCAATTCCTATAACAACCAATATAGAAAGTCTCCAACTCTATACCAGTTGCAAGAATGAAACTGGTGTAAAAAATTAGTAGTTTTTAATTAATTTCCTATTTTTAATGGCAATTTTGGACCATGTTGGTGTTGTCTTTTATACACCAATTTTGGTTCGGTGTTGTTCTACTCGAACTGTTGAACCAATAAACGGACTCCCTACTTAAACTTGTCAGTGCATGGCATAAATATTTCTAAGAACACAAATTATTAGTTAAAGTGATAAGCGGCCTCACTTTTATAAGAAGGAGAATATAAGTTTAATTTAAGAAAGCACACTTATTAGAAGAGGCAAAAACTATTTGTGCTCTAAACTTCGAAAAGAGAAACCCTTAATCAAATAAAATAAAATAAAAACCTTAATAGTTATCTCATACATTAATTTATAATATATTTCTAAGAAGCCTTTGTAGCTTAATTGATGTATATCCTTTTAGGGTATTTTGTGGGATCAGATCTCACATTGACCAACCTTTGCCTAAAATTTTCCATCACCTGGATAGCTGTTGGAGGTTGAAGTTTTTTTTTCTTCATATGAAGGGCAATAATATCAAATCTGCAAATTTTGAAATACCAAATAAGTGCGTTTGGAATTGTCTGTTATTTTATTAATTTAGGGCACTTATTTCAATATTTGATATTCCATAGTCATTTAACTTTCTTTTTCTCAAATATAAATTTTATTTTCTAATGGACTCTCGACGTAATCATTACAAACGAGAAAATTGGACCAAATAAATCAAAATTATGATGAGTTTGAGCAGTCCAAATTGTAATAAATGTCACGTAATATTTTTTTCACAAAATATTTAATTTCAACACGTAAACTTAGTCAATGAGATTAAAGAATGACTCAAACACTAATTATTTTTATCACTTTAATAAAACAACGCACAAAACCATTGAGCTTAAAATAAATTAAAATGAAAGTAAATTAACCAGAATATCACACGACATTTATCCACAGACATCGAAATACCTTTTAAAAAAATGTTGCCAAGTCCAACAAGAAAAAACAAAAGTCATATTCAAACTAAAATTATACTGATGTGGACCAGTCCAGAATTCAGATAATTTTTCATTGCATTCTTTGATTTCACCATATACTTTTATGAGATTTAGCCTTATATTTGGATAGAGAGTAAAAAAGCAAGGAAAATATAAAATTTATGGAATAAAATAGGAGGAGAAAATATATTTTCTCTTTTTGGATAGCAAGAAAAGATGTAATTAAGAGAGTTCATCGGAAAGTTGCTGTCAACAAAACCAATGATTTTATGACTATTTTGGGTGATATTTCTTGTGTTTTTGATTCTGTAAACATGTCCTCAAACTCAAGAAACATGTGTAGGTGTATGTAGAGTCAAAATCTTTTAGATTTGAGTCCAAAATCGTGGCTGCATGACAGTTTTATCAACTCTATTTTGGTCGCCGGAAAATAGAGTTTCTGCCTTAAAGTTACAGAAGATTAAACGGAAGATATAGATGGATTTTTTGTTTGATTATTTTTTTTATAGAAATTTTAAGATGTGTAGTATGAAATAGAATCAAGAAGAGCACAATTTGGAGTCAAAATGAATGAGTTATTGAATTTTGAAGTCAGCCTGTCAAAACTGACGTTTTTCAGAATCAGTCTGTTTCGTGTTGAGTTTTGACCAACCTCATCATATCCAATATTTATGAAATTTTACATGGAGATATTAGACATCTCAAGATTTAAAATTAGTCATAAAATGTATCATTTGGATATCTATAGAGGGAGTTATGATTTTCGAAAATTTGGTTTAGAAACAGGTGCAATCTGGAAGTCCAGATTCTGGTAGTTGGTTTCGTGGTGTGTTTGATCTATGAAATATTTTCCAATGACCATTAAACTTTTCAGAATGAAATTTCATATTCTAAGATTTAATTGGATATATATTTTGTATTATTTGAATTAATATACTAAGAGATATGAATTTTTGAAGTTGGTTGCTCTCAAACTATGTTTCTGGAAAACAGATTGGTTGTGTCAAAATTTTGGAAAATCAAACCTTGACAAAAAATTATGAAACTTTCTAGATTTAAAGTAGAAATTCAGATATTTAATTTGATATATGGATCACAATTTTTGTACTAGTACATTAGGAGTTATGTATTTTCAAAATTGTACTTTGTTTCTAGAGAGTAATCTGGAACAATGGAATTTCGTAAACTTCTGGGAGCAATATGGTGAAACTGGGTAGATTTTGATATTTTTCCATGAAAATATATTTCAAGATCTTCATTTAGGCTTTGGACTCAGTCAATTTAGAATTTTTTAGAATTAGTTATGATGTTTCAAAGTTGACTGAAAAATCTGCCAATTTTCTGAAAAATAGAAAAATTGCACTATGCAAAATTGTATTGTGTAGGAACCACTGAAATTGAGATAACCAGCATAATATGATTAAAGGTACTAGTAATAAAAGTAATAATAAATTACTTGTTAACTTTAATTTATAGAAATTGGTAATAGCCCGAGCAGAAGAAAAAGTTTTGGATAAACAGCCGGGTTGAAAAAAGACCCAGGTAGTAACTCTTTCTTGCATGTATTGTGTAATTTTCTATATGTTGAATATGTCATTTTTCTGTAATATGAGTTAGTTTCTTGGACACACCAATTTGCCAAGTTGTGGTTAGGGACCCAACAAGGGTGCCGAGTAGACTAGGGTGCAAACATGTCGTTTGGCCTTGGGCAAGTGCACACATATTTTTTATCATCTTATATAACATGACATTGCATATTTATTTTCGTATTCTATATGGCAGATTGTATGTTACTACTGAGATTCATTTGAATCTCACCCTTTTTCAACATATAAAATATTACAGTAGAAGATAGCGGCTCTAAGGGCAAAACTGTAATTACCGGTAACTGAGGTCCGGTTCAAGTGAGACTACAGCTAGTTATCTTTAGTTCCAAATTTTATTTCTGTTGGTCTCTGTATATATTTTTCAAATCCTATGAGATTTCCTATAACGTAAACAAGCACTTATTATTAGTATATTTCTGTTATGTCTGTATGCCTATGAACTATGCATTTAATACTCTGTGAATATCGAATTGTTAAGGGATTTGACAGAAGGAGGCAAAAAAAAAAAAAAAAAAAGGAAGGACGATTAAGAGGCTGTCATGTTTTCTCCCTAAAATCTTCTTTTTAATTTCAACAAAAAATATGCTTCTCAAAATTGCTTCAAAGAAGATAAAAATAGGCATGAGACATTGAGACTCACATTTTTTTTTCTATATGAGTGATATTAAAATGATTTGTATTTTTTAAAAAAAATCATTTTTTGATCTTCTATCTTTTTGTTTGTCCAAACATAAGAAAAAGACATTTTCTCTTATCCATCTTCTCCTGTATCCAAGCAAATCATAAGAGAGCAAAATAATATTTATAAATTTTAAATTCTTATACAAAATGAAATTGAAATCTCTTGAACAGTATGAATCCAAACTTGTAGAGAATATATTCTAATGCCCAGCAAGGGTACAGTTAAAAAAAAAGGGAATATATTTTAATAGTCAGTGGTCGGAGGAGGAAGAAAACAAGCAAACCAACACATAAAGTTATAATAAAATCTAATAAAATCAGTGACCAAACAATAAAATAAAATTATAATAAATTTCCAATGATGAGGACAACTTTGAAAAGGACTGAGGTGAAAAAGCCTTAGCTTGCATTTGCTAATTAGTTTTTCAATAATAAAAATAAGGGGAGCAAGACACATAAAGACCTCCGAAATATGATAATACCAAAATGGTCTCTTAAATCGAATTAATTCTTATGAAATTTTTAGAGACTATTGTATAATTAAGTTATTGCGGAATTAGTTGTTGCTCCTTGAGTTGTGGTCATTATTTTAAAGAAATAAGGTTATTACTTATTAAATTGTTGACATTAACATTCAGCACAAAATTTTACTGAAATTATTAGTTGTCATTGCCTTAGTGTGCATTTAGATTAATTTTTGAAAAATAGTTTTTATAATTTATAAAGTAAGTATGTGAGATGAGTTTTGTCATGATTTGCTAAAAAGGCATTTGACACCACAATTTCATGCCTTAATTGTTACCATTTGATAAAGTAAAGTGGTTACATGTTATTATTAAAGTACTGTTGTCATTTCTTCTTTCCCCCCCTAAATTAATGGCATGCACTTAAAGTTAATTTTGTTACAAAATTTAATTCTAGACCAGTCCCCAGAAACTTCATATCTTTGTATATTAACAATTTAAAAGAAATAATTTATCAATATATTTAGAGTAAATGCGGAGAAACTAATGGCATTATTAGCACTAATATTTTTCAATATAAACATTTTGATTAGGTTTGATCATCTCCATATATTATCTTAGGTCATTTAAAGCCAACATTATTTATTCTTACAAAGAATAAACAGAAAGAATATTTTCCTTTTCTTTTTGCTCAATCATAGCCCAGTCTGATAGCACTAGCTAGAAAAGATAATTCTTTTTCTTCACATGATAACTGAAAATGACTTTCTATTATTTAACAGTAACACTCTTTTTTTATTTTTCCCTTGTTTTTCTCACTATGGAAAGCTAGCAGAAAATGGTAATAGGAAGATAATTGACAAAAAGGAAGATAAGTGCAGATGTGTACAGACTTTTTCTTAAAACTTGATGTTTCATTAACATGATTCAACTGTTGACTAGTAATACTTGCATGAACTCACAATGCATGCTTTCTCACAACAATAACCACGAAAGCAAACTGATGATGATGAGCATATATATATATATATATACATACACGTCCAACGAAACCTCCAACAAGGCAGTTTGTTGGGAAAATTAAACCAGAAAACTGGAGAAAAAAGAGAGCGTCGTAAAACCATCAAGACACTATACTTGACATCGATATCGATGATTTCACTCTGTTTCTTGCATTTACTTCAGATTATTTCACTTTGTTTCTTGCATCCATCTTCACTTTTCCAGACCACATCCTTGAGAATTGTCAATAGATTTTTGTAAAACTGCAGATAGGGACAAGCAACAATTTGATTTTCAGTTAGAGAGAGTGCGAGAGAGAGAGAGAATCTGCTCCGATAATATTCCAAGTAAACTTATATTTGGATTCCAGAAAGAAATATGTTCTCATACTCTAATACCCTATTTTTATCCTTCATAATTGAACCAATTTCCAAGTTAATCTCTATGATTTTCATTCTTGTTGTATTATCCCTTAGCAATAAGAGTCCATCAGCAAAACATGGCTCTACTAAATGTTTGATCAATCCAATCTTTAAAAGAAAATTATTACAATTTGGTCTTGAGATTGGCTAAAATAATTGTCATCAAAACTCACTCCAAGATCATTTCTCTGAAAGAAATGGAGTCAAATGATAGTAAATTGACTAATAATAATTTGCTCTATCATTTTACAAAGATGGAGCCTACAGTTGTAATTTGAACAGAAATCTGAGGATGAAACAATGTAAAGCACAGATTTCTTGTGAAATAAATTTCAAACTAAAAACCTCAGAAGTAATGAATAGTGAAGCTAGCTTCTCTCGCATGCACAGGGCCTACTCTGATTGAGATGTAGAAAAAGAATAAAAAGAGGGAAGGAGAATCATTGTTCATAGAAGAATTATTGAACAGCAATAAAAATGAATCCTTTTACAGTGCAATTTGCACTATAAAATTCACATTTCGTAATTCAATTAAATAATTTAACATCTCATAAGAATGTTTCCAAAAATATTGTTACTGGTATTCCAAATTGGCTAATGGTGATGGCAAACACCTAATAGCTTGAAAATTCACTTAAATTATAGCAATCAATCAAGAACTTAGTCAATGAAAAAAAAAATCAAAGAGAAAAAATGTTATACCCTATGGAACTCCAACGTATCACCTTTTGCTTTCCTCACCTCAACCATGTAAAAAGAAGGTGCCACTTGAAATACCTGCTCAAAATATAAAACCCCATAAACATCACACGAAACAAATTGTGTTATACTTCACTATATAACAAAAGCTCACGTAATTAATGTGCCTCTGTGGCAACATTAAGGTTTATACTTCATACTTAATACCGAGTCATATTTTTTAGGAAATATGTTAATGGTTTTCCTTTTTTTTTATCTTCCCTTTCTTCCACTTTCACAAAGGAATTACGGGAACTTAAGGGCCATCAATTGAGGAATGATGAATACAGGCCATTAGAAACTATAGAAAGGATTATACTTCGTCGTTGTAAAGCAGAACCCATTTTTCACTATCAGAGGTTGGAGAACTAAATGCAAAATTTCAATATCTTAAAGAATTAACTTTGAATGACTGTGCAACATTGAATTTTGTCTTTTCTGCTTAGAGCTGCAAAAGTCTTCTAGAGTTAACTTCTTTAACTATATCTTGTTGTGATGAGTCGGAGACAATTATTTCTGTGAATGAAGAGGGGCAAAAGAATCTATCCATTGCTAAATCTTGTCTGGTGAAATTGAAAAGTTTGAATATCTTTCAGTGTGACAAGCTTAACTTCATTTTATCTTTCATAATCAGTGCTACTCCCTCAATGCTTCCACAACTAAGCACTCTAACTATATTAAATTGTTCTCAAATAGAAGAAATTTTCAAGTGCTCAAATATTGAAGATCATGACATTGATGGTGAAAGGGAGATTACGTTTCTAAACATGAAAGATATGAAACTTGATAACTTGCCAAGACTCATTAATGTCTGGTTTAAGTTCCACATAGGGGAGTTTTGTTGAGTTGAGGTTCATGACTGCCCAAAACTCATGCCGATCAAGAGTGCAACTATTGATTAGACTAAATAGGTAACTACTGTTCTCCATCTATGCAATAAAGCATTATATATTTCCTATTTTAACATGGTTATCACATAAATAAATATAGACAAATAAGTGACCAAGACATCTTATATTCCTGCATGTGTTAACTTGTTATCCTTCAATAAATGAAGTACCAAATAAAAAAAAAAGTCATTTTTACAGTTTGATCGTTAATAATCTATCATGTAATGTAGTGAAACATGAAGAAACATTTGATATAACGAAATAATTACAAGAACCCCTATATATGTATTACAATCTCAAGTCACATCTAGTATGTGAAGTTATAAGTTAATTTGACCTCTTTCTTTTAATGATCTTTCCAAGAAACTTATAATATTTTATTTCCCTCACCTTTCACTTATCTTTTATATGCAGATCCTTGAAAGGAAGTACGAGTTGAAATACAGCAAATCAAATAATAAGGAGGCTCTCAATTTTCCTCTTTCCATACTAAACGTTGGAGAGATTGATATTTGAAGTGCAGGAGTTGAACACAAGTGGCAAGTCATTGGTGATGATGAGCCAGAAGAAGCCAACAACTCAGAAATATTGAGATCAGAATTGTTAGGGGGTCTTGTTCCCACATAAGTTATAAGATTCCAATGTCTTCATTCCCTAGAAGTAACTCACAATAAAAAAGTTGAAGTTTTTATTCTTGGTGAGCACTATTGTCCAAATCAGCCTTCCCACATTGAATTCCCAAGGCCTATATGATTGTGAGAAATTAGAGGTGATTTTTGGACATCGTGGTGATGATGGTGCCAACTACAGTGACAATTGTTCTTTCAAGCTTGAGGAAGATAAAGCTAAGAAATTTGTCAAATTTCAGAAGTCTTTGTTAAGTAGGGTTGCAGATTTAGGTGGAGCTGAGAGACATCAACATATGCAACTACCCCAAATTTGTTGATTCAAGTTTAGAATCGGCTCTTCAACAATTGGGAACAATATCTGTATATCATGAATATTCTATATCACGGTCATCATTAGAATCTTCAAAATTAGATAGAATAATATGTATATTAGAATTATATATACTCTCTCCGATCCTTAATATAAAACATATTTACCAAATTCAATTAAATTTAGAAAGTTAGTTAAGTTAGATAATATGACATATATTTTATAAAATACTCTGGTTATCTTCCTTAATTTGCTCCCTCTGTCCTCCTTGATTTTTGTTGAAGGAGCATCGATAGAGATAAATTGAAAAAAGATTGACATATATGAAAAATAGATCTTATATTTAGTATCAAAATCAACTTTTCAGATATGTCCTATATTAAGGACTGGAAGGAGTACCATTTTGGTAGCTACAACTGTAATATCAAAACACATGACTTGTTGAGTGAAAGCAAAGTATTTCCAGAGTGCAGTTGATGAAAATATTTAATAATTTTGTGGGAAGTAAACTACTAATCAAATATAAATTGATTTATAATTTACCTGTAATCATACATTGATATATAAACATTTGTATAATATCAGTAAATAGTTTGCTCAATCTCTATGCTCACAACGTATCTATTTTTTATCTTTTTAAATTCAAGTTTTTTTTAAAAAAAAATTGACTACCTAATAATTTGATTGATGTGAATTAATTTTTGTCTTCTTTTTTTAATTGAAATTGTGGTTGCTGCAAAATGGTGAAACCTCATTAAATGTAAATGAATAAAAAGGGATGTTGTTGATATCCAAAGCAGAGTACTATTAGAACTAGCTGACACCCAAGAGGGGGTGAATTGGGTGTAAGATAATAACTTAAGAACTTTGAAAATCTTTCCGCATCTTAATAAAAGCAATAAGTATGAAAGTAATGAATCATAAATCAACAGCTAGTTATTTAAATAATATATGCTGAAAATATAAGAGCTTGAGGAAGAGAGTATGCAAACTGTGATTTATCTTAGTTCAGTCCAATCCATGATGACTTACATCTAGTCCCCAGGCTCCTCCGTGAGATTTTCAATCCATTATCTTCTTGTTTATTCTAGGCATAAGAGAAGCCTCTAAAATCCTACAAGTTTAGCTGGGCACTTCGAAGCCTTTTACAAATCTCTCACCGAGTTACTTCTCCTTACATACCATAAGGATACAACCGAGTGACTCCCTCTTATACACCATAAGGATACAACCTTGATGATAAAGAATTAAAATGATTTTCACTCTTAAAAGTGAATAAGATGAATACTGAAGTACAATATAAATAATCTCTTTCTCTAAGGTAAATGATATCGAAACTAGAAAACAACAAAGAGTATTCGTGTTAACGTGAATGATTTATGATCTTAGCATTTTGGCATTTTTGCTCTATATCTCATTGACTTTGAATGCTCTTCTATTTATAGTTGATGGCAATCGATAACCGTTGAGCTTTTCTTCTTCTTGTTGAGGCTTTTAAAATATGACCGTTGAATTATCTGTTGGAAGTTTATAACAAAAATGTTCTTTTTCCAAATTTTTTATTAATCCTTGTTTGATCACTTGGAAAATTCTTAATTACTAGTATAATAAAGTGTTAGAGTGATTAGAATCAATAACAATAAGTTATACAATCATTCTAATGATTTTCAAAAGTTACGAAGTATTGCTCTATTTTCCAGAAAATGCATCATTGAATGGATCACTCGAGTGTTGTGCTAGTGATGCATCACTCGAGTGATCTACTAGTGGTGTTGTTTAACATATTACTTGAATGGTTACTTGAGTGATCTAAAGTCATCATTTGAGTGATCACTCGAGTGATTTATATATTTTGACTCTTAATATGGAAAATGACCTATCATTAGAAAGCTCTTTCAGTCTAGTTTCAACTCCATTGGACATGCGAATTGAGAAATATGTCCAAAATACCGAACCTATTTTGGAATACAACAATGATTTAAATGTCATCTTCTACTACTCATATCTCTTTCATCTGAACTCCTTTAAACTTAATCTTGGTATCTATGTGATGCATTGGAAGTCTAGTCTCATATTAATGAAGTTTCAACTCAATCGGATGTCTGGTTAGAGAGATATATCCAAAATACTGAACCTCTATCATGCTGAACAAAAACAGAACACAACAGAGTGATGATCAGTCGAGTGATGATGAATTACTAGAGTGATTACTCGAGTGATCATTTTTAGAGGTGTCATAACTTCCATATAAGTCATTTTAGCTTCATATTGACCCATTTCAACCTCCATTTGACCATAGAAACCTCCAATATCACTTCTAATAGCTTGAATCTTGATATTCTCATTAGATCTTGCAAGTTCTTTCTTCAATCTCTTTCTTCCTAATTTTCCTCTTGATGATCATTCTCTATAATCCAACAAATAGCTTCTTTATTTTCTTGACTATCTTCAAGCTTTCTCTTTCTTTACTTGACTAATCTACTAGATATTTCACATTAAATATAGTAGTTAGTCAATATAGGAGATAAATATATTATGTAAAATTTTTGCTTTTAATATTTGGCATCTATATTTGACATCATCAAAACTAATCACATCTAACATTCTCCCCATTTTTTTATGATGATAAATCCTTTAAGAAAAATATATGTGAGTTACAAAAGCAAATTAAGTGGAACATAGTTTTCTTACCTTTCTCTCCCCCTATTCGACATCAACATAAAGTTTGAAGTATAAAGAAGAAATGCTTGCAAAGAAGTAAATATGTAAACAAATTAAAAATGTCTTTCTCTTCATTAATCAAAATGAATGTGTCAAGAAAGCAATTTTCTCTCCCCCTATTTGAAAGTATTTTCATTTTTAATATGATGCAAATGAAAAATGATTTTCATGAAAACAATTTTGAAAAAATTTGGAGAGGTTTTCAAGAAAACTTTCATAATCAAGGCAAATTGAAATCAAAGATATGAAAAGTATTCTTGAAATTTAAAGAGAGAGGGTTTAGAAGTGTTCATGTAGATTTGGAAGGATGATGAAGTGCTCCATGAAGTCTATTGCTTTGAAGGTTCCAGCCAATATATTTTCCTTGATTGAGTGTCAAAGCATATATCTTCAAAGCTAATATATTCTCTTTTTAGTGTGTAGATGAATGATCATGTATAGAGCAAATTCTCCTACCATAAGTTAAAAACATTTTTACAAAGAGAATAGTTAGTGTAATCAAGTATCAAAACTTTCCTTTCTATAAGGTATTTTCAAATTAAGATCATGGAAAGAAAATATATGAGTAATTCATTATCAAAACTAATCAATTACAAATGAGTATGCTATAATGGATTTCTTCAAACAAAGGAGACAAGCTTTTAAGATATAAAACAAATGTGAATGTGAAGCTCCCCTTAATGAATGCATGGCTTAAAAAATCATTATGAGGAATATAGTTAAAAAAATATCATGGATTTAAAAAAAACATTGAAAATCTTTGTTGAGAAATTGAGTATGAAAGTTTGAAGATTTGGTGAGAAATCAAGTTTTGAAAATGCCGATGCTATTTAAGGGTTTTAACAGCTATAGCCCAATATCACTCGAGTAATCCTATTCAATCATTACTCGAGTGATGCAACTCAAAGAATTTAAAATAATTAAGAATACAATACCTTACTTAAGTAATTTCATAATTACTCGAGTAATAGTCCTCATAATCTATTGATACATTGTTGGCTAGTCATTGTCTAATGATGTGATCTAAAGGCGTAGTCTTTATGGGACACTTAAGGATACCAAGATAAGCTTGCAATAAGGTCTTATATGCATCCATTAACTTAGTATATATGTGCCCCTTGCCTAGCAAACACTATCGGGAAATTCCAATTCACCATAGCACATCACTCTATCATCCACCATTTTAATGAGCTTCTTATTGTTATTAGTAATCTCAAATGAAAACTTCTGAAGCTCTGTCTATCAAAATAGTGGATCCAATATTGTTTGCAGCAAGCTCAGTGTGAAATTGTTGAAGCTCCTCTCTTAGATAGCCTTAGATAGATGGACCAAAGAATGAAAGGCCAAGGGGACCAGCTCTATTAGAATAATATGTTTCATCTGTCCTTGAAGTCTCAGCTTCCACCCTCTACCTTTTTCTCATAAAGCTCTTGTCAAACAGGGAGAGGTAATTGAATCTTTATCCTCTGAATATGCAGCCCATCAAATTTTGGAATCTTGATTAATGTCTCATTGAGTTTCAAGTACCAAAACTTGTCTGCCTTAAGAAATTGTGAACCCAACTAAGGATGAAGAATATGAGTGGACTTGTGTATCTATATCTATTAATCTTAAAGATGATGGTTTCTTCAATATTCCTCTTCTCCTTGCTGATGATAGAGACCATCATATGATAATCCTTCTTGATGAAGTAAGTGAAATTGTTGGCCTTGTTAATCATAGCTCTAATGTTTATATATAAGATAATCCTTTAAAGATCACACATAGAGCTATGATTGAAGTTGAGAATCCATATTGGTTCATATGGTCTGATGATTCTAAATATTTCTAGCTCATTAAACTCTCTGAATGGACCAATAGGGAGCTTCTTGATCCCTAACTACTCATTGATCATTGAGGTTGAGATAGTCACCTTCTAATCTCTCCTTGTTGACTCCTTAATTTTTGTGTCTTCCTCTGAACACCTTTGTTGGCTCTATATCACAGTAGAAATGTTTGATCATCTTAGGACAATAAAGAAGATAGGTAGGCAAAAAAGGCTAATAATTACTAGACTTGTTCTTGTCCTTGAGCTGCTTTGAAATGAGACTCAGTTAAGACTATTAAGATGTATTCCTCCTCTTTCTCTTTCTCTGACTGCATCACTAGCTAGTCACTTGCTAGTGATGGGGTATCACTCGAGTAATACTACATATTCTACTTCTGATCATACTACAACACTGTCAGTCACGCCTATTTTATTAGCCTCTTTTCTTTACACTAGAAAGCAGAGTATCTTGGTCAACTCCTGTTAAAGTATAAATATATGTTCTTTAGTACCCAACTTCTCTTGGGTCCATACAACATTAGACATAACAACTCTTAGGCTTTGATACAATTAAACCACATGATATTTGAGCAAAGAGTATAATAAAACAACAGATACCAATATATAATTTTACCTAATTAAATTAATTCAAGCCATTGAATCATAAAGGGTAACAAAAAAATGATAGCAAGAATGATGATTTTCAATGATCAATGAAAATTTGTAAATACATTTTATATAGAAAATATGGCATTGAGAAGATTTTCATACAATCCATGTAAGTCGGATTAAGAGAGTAGAAAATCTATCCATAATGACCAACTTTTATAAAATGATAAATCGTGAATGAAACCAAGTTTTCAAGAATAAAATATGCAAATTATTTTAAATCTCAAATGTTATTTCAAATCATGCTAATGCATTGTAAAATTGAGATTTTGAATACATGCAAAACTCATCTTTGAAACATGTTTACAATTGATGCTCATGTTAAAAATGGTGAAAGTTAATAGTTACAAAAAATATATTAGAAAGCTTCTCTTGGAAAACAACTAAGATAACATGTTAGACAATAGAGTTAACATTTTTGAGAATTTTCCTAAGAGCATAAGTCATATGAAAAATGAATAGTCAAAAAGGGCTTAACTTGATAAACATATATACGCACAATAACTTTGCTATTGGCTAAGAGATAATCTTACCTCTTAGAGTTGTGTCATGAAATATACGAGCATTTAAGGTAAGAATTTGAATACAATGCTCTAGTTACTTAGAGATAGATAACATCAATTGTTAAAGTATTCAAGTAACAAAAAAAAATCTGGATTTATTAAATATGAAGCACATGATTGTTAGTCTAAATGACTAGCGTGCTAGAATTTTATCCAAATAATATGCAAATTATTCCACTACAATGGTTAATACATTAATGAACATTTGTAATGTTTAAAATAACTTGGCCAATGAGAATAAACATGTTGATCATAAGGTTTTCAAGCATTAAATCATTGTCTAAGATATAGACATGAACTCATATAGAAAATCAACTTGTTATACATGAGGTCTAACTTGTTAGATTAGAGAGTAAGACAAAAGAGTTCAATCATGTGATAGCACATTAAAGACCAAGGAATAACATGATGATGGGGAAAACTCTAGCGAGCATAGTTGAAGCATTTCTTACTTTTAATCTACAAAAATATTAACTTCCAATTCTAAAACCAATTTGAATGCAAACAAAATATGAATAATTTTCAAACCATATGTATGCACTTTTATAAACATGATGGATTGAAATCTAGGAAAATTTTTGAAATGTGCATTTCAAACTCAACTATATAGAAAGATTATGCATAATTTCACTTTCGGTCCATTTTGCAGTCTGAAAATATTTTAAAAATTATAAATGATTGATTGCTAATTGTATGCAATAATAAGCAAGTATTTATTACCCAAATTAGTTCATATGAGCACAATATATGAAAAGATATAGTGAGATTATTTGAATAGAGTACTGGAAGTGAATATTTGAGTAAGAGTGAGAAGTGATACTGTAATAGGGGTTTTAACTTTAGGGACCTGACATCACTCCAGTGGATACTTGAGTGATTATACATCACTTAAGTGACCACTCAAGTGATAGAAACCTGAACATCTTGATGGAGTAAGAAAACAATATCTTACTTGAGCAATCTTGTAATTAATCGAGAAATTATCCTTTGAAGTTCAATTGAGCATAATTCCTTGACTTTTGCCTCCCAATCTTTCAGTTAGCCTAATCACTTAGACAACCACTCCCAATTGTCACTCAATGGTGATGATCACTCGAGTGACACTGTGCGTCTTTTCTTCCTTTATCATTGGCTAGGCACTCACAATGATGTCTCAAGTGCTGCCTCCTTCAACATCTTTCTTTGATGTTGATACTTTGAATCATTTGCTTTAGGTACTGGAAACATTTTCTCAAAAATTCTATACTCTAATAGTCTTGTACTTGATGCTTGAGATATCCTCCTTTTCATACTTTCCTCAAAATAGTTGAAAGGTACTTTACGGTAGTTTGTTCTTGAGTGGAAGGTACTCCTTTTGCTTTTATCCATTGCTTCCTTTGATTTGACAATGAGGTTGTAATAATGGATTCTCCATGAGTTCTCTTAACTAATGTGAACCTCTTTTTAAGTTCACAAGAAACTCTTAGATTCTTCTTTTTTTTCTTTGTACCTTTATGTCCATTCTTTTTGGAATCAAATTGCACACATAAAGCATTAGATTGGCATTTTGGTCTCCATATATACTTGGGTCCTTGATTATTAGTATTAGACCTTACATGTCCATTCAAAACCCTAAAATACTTATTTCTCACGTTAGGTTTTCTCCTAATATTGCATGTGTGAGAAATATGACTAGATTTACTACAATAATTACAAATTGTATGATGATATGCATTATGAGATTTTTTGCAAATATTGTGTTAGTCATAAGAGTAAAAACCCGAATAAATTTCACTTGAACATTCTTTATTTCCAATAAATTTTCCAGCATGATTGAAAACATTTTTTATTTTCAAAATAGAATCAATGATTGGTTGAAAAAAAATTTATACAAACTTTCAAAATCATGTTTCTTAAAAGCATAAGAAGAATTGTAACTTTTTATCTTAAGTTTATCTTGAACTCCAGAGAATGATTTTTCATATAAGTCTATAATAAGCTCTTCTTGAGAATCCTCTTCTTCTTGTTCATTTGTATTGACTGTATCATGGAAGTATGCGATGATTTCCCCTTCTTCATTGTTAACTTCCACTTATTTATGAACTGTAGATATACAGCTAATAGTTTTAGATGAACTATCAACACTTTCAATTTCAACACAATTGTTAGAAGTATAAATCAAATCAAGAGTATCCTAAATATCTCTAGCAGTAGAGCAAGATTTAATTTTCTCAAAATCGTTTTCAATTAAAGCACTATATAGAATTTTCATTGCTTTAATATTGAACGAAAACATTTTCTTTTCTCTTTCTATCTAATCCCTTCTAGGTTTGAAACCAAAGGCATTTGTAAAATTATCCCATATATCATAATCAAAGCATTTTATAAAAGATGTCATTCTAGCTTTCCAAAACCAAAAATCAATATATTTTAAAAGAGGTGGAACTGTATAATCAAAACCCCCTGAAAGCATATAACACCTAAAATCAACCATTAATAACTCTTGAGATGATTAAGTCAGTCTAAATCTGATAACAAATGTCAAAACTAACTGACACCTAAGAGAGGGGTGAATTAGGTATAAAATAATAACTTAAGAACTTTGAAAATCTTTCCGCCTCTTAATGAAAGCAGTAAGTATGAAAGTAATGAATCATAAATCAACAGCTAGTTATTTAAATAATATATGCTAGAAATATAAGAGCTTAAGGAAGAGAGTATGAAAACTGTGATTTACCTTGGTTCAGTCTAATTTATAATTTGAGAGATATGTCCAAAATACCGAACCTATTTTGGAATACAATCGTGATTTGAATGTTTTCTTCCACTACTATATCTCTTTCATATGAACTCCTTTAAAATTGATCTTGGTTTCTATGTGATGTATTGGAAGTCTAGTTTCACATGAATCAAGTTTCAACTCAATTGTATGTATGGTTGAAGAGATATGTCCAAAATTTTGAACCTCTATTATGCTAAATGAAAACAAAACATAACAAAGAGGTGATCACTCAAGTGATCATGCATCACTCGAGTAATCATCTCTGGAGGTGCCATAACTTCCATATAAGTTATTTTAGCTTCGTATTGACTCATTCTAACCTCCATTTGACCATAGAAACCTCTAATATCACTTCTAAGAGCTTAAATCTTGATATTCCCATTAGATTTTGCAAGTTCTTTTTTCTTTAATCTCTTTCTTCCTAATTTTCCACTTGATGATTATTCTCCATACCCAATAGATAGCATCTTTATTTTCTTGACTATCTTCAATCTTCCTCTTTCTTTGTTTGACTAATCTATATGATATTTTACATTAAATATAGTAGTTAGTCAATGTAGGAGATAAGTATATTATGAAAATTTTTTACTCTTAATATTTGGCATCTATATTCACTACTACAAAAAAAAGGCTTTTAGTGGTGTAGCTCTAATGGTACTTCTTCAAGAAACGCTGTAGATAATTGTTATATTTTTTTTAAAAAAAGAAAATTAGAATATGTGGCGCTTCATATTATAAGTATCGTAGCTTAGTGATAGGCTTATATGGTCATTTCTTAAAAAAGCATCATTCAAGATTTTTTTTAAAAAAATAGAAAATTAACTACCAGTTATGGCACTTTTTAGTAAAGAGTCATAGATGGTTTCTTGCATAAATATAGTAGACATTCTTAATTTTCACACACGTGTTTATTTCCATTGATTTAATTATGAAAAAAATAAAATAAAATAAAATCTAAATCCCAACTTTTTCTATAAATTGTTTTATAATGTTGAAGAGATATAAACAATTTATCTAAAAACTACAAAAATTTTTTTATTTCAAACACTAAATTAATCAGTAAATTCAGAGCCACGGTAATAGCAAAGTCAAATTACAAGCAAGGTAGCCTTAAATTCCTTGCAAAGGCTGAATAATTAGGCCTTGACAAGGGGATCCAAGGCCAAATAGTAGCCTTGCCTCTACTAAGGCTACTCATATGGCCTTTGGCAGCCTTTGCTTTTCGCAAAGGGTGCCAACCCAACCTGCTTGAAAGCAAGCTAGGTTGAAACATTAGCCGCCACCTTCATAGAAAGCGCCGGCTAATGCCAGCCAAGTAAAATCTTGGCTGGTGCTTGTTAAACAAGCATTGGCCAAGAACCTATGCTTGGTGTATTTTATTTTTTTTAAAATTTTTTTAACATAAATGTTCCCTCTCACTCATTTTTATATATCTTCGTTCCTTCTTTCTTCATTTGCGTGCTTTTCATTTTGTGTACTTGAGCAATAATTTCAGCAGAGGACTCTTCCAAAACTATAGAATTATTTAAGCTCTCTTCTTCCACAAGTTAGCTTCCTTCAAATTTATCTTTCCATGTCTTTTTTTCTTTCTTTTGCCCAAAATATGGGGAAAATCATTTTTGTTTGCTTTTTTTTACTCTTCTTTCATATATAAATACACTTTCACTTACAATTTTAGACGGCGAGATTGCATTAATTTTCTTTGGTTAGTTAGAGAGATAGTTATTAGCTATTTTATTCTTTAAAATGTCCAATATCTTCCATTCCCGATCTAATTATTTTGATTCACTCTGCGGAGTATAGAGGCTCCAGGAGGAAGTTCATCATCTTCAAGTTGTTTATTACATCCATTTGATATATGTAGTTGAAAGGTTTACCTTTTTGATAAATATGAATTGAGAATAGAGCTAATATGATATAACAGAGAGGGGCACTGGAACACTGGCTACGGCAAGTTTTGAGAAGTTGCCAAGGCCAGTTACACAGAGAGCAGGACAAGGATTTCTTGCCACGACCAGTTAGTCAACTTGCTGAAGCCAGTTGTACAAACTCCTTCTAACTTGGCAATGCTTCACTTCCTTATTTCTGGGTTCATGTAAGGCTTCAAAACTTGTCTCCATCCTTCTACAAAAGAGGGATGATTTATAAATTCTCAATTAAATCACAGAGATGTAACTATAATATCTTTGATTTTTGCATGATACTTTGATATGCACATTTTCTTCTATACACTTCTTTCTATGCACATTTTGAACCCAAAAATAGGTAAAAAGAGAAGAAAATGTGTTGGAATGTTATGAATTTCTAAGAGTTAACACACCCCCAAACTTAAACATTTGTTTGTCCTCAAGCAAAAACTTGTATCTCTACTAAATTTCTCAAGTATCTGTCATTGATGCATGAATAAATTTTTCCTCATCAGCTTCTCAAAGAGTTATATCAAATAGGAAATCAAGAGAACATGCAAATATGAACATCTTATAGATTTAAAACATGTTTTTCAAGAATTTCTAAGTGTGAGTGTGTGAATGGAGTTACTATGCATTCCTTTTGCACTTGCTAAAGTTAAAAGGGACTCTTCAAGTCATATACCCATATTCAAACAATCAATTTCATCATACTCTAATTCCTTCATCTTTTCTCCCAATTCACTCCACTTGACTTAAAAATCAAAGGGGCTTTTCAGCTTGTAATGGGGCCAAGGGTTAAGGTTCTCAAAAGAAATGGTAAAGGATGATCAACAAATACCTCAAGATAGATGACAACCACTTAAAGGAGTTTCTTCCTTTTCTTTTTGAACATACTCCCCCAAACTTAATCCACATTGATCTTTTCCATATCAAGCCTTCTTGTATTTTCTTTTTCTCTTTTTCTTTTTTTTTCTTTTTCTTTTTTTTCATCATTTTCATTTTTATTTCTTCTTCTCTCTTTTTTTTATACATTGTAAACCCTTGTAGTTTCTACCCTCCTTTTTCAAATCATTCAAAACTCTACTCATCACCACATTCTACAACCCAATCAATTATCATCTATCTCAAAGCAAGGAATCATGGTTTTTCACATTAGCTAAGGTAGGTAGATATTAGGTTTTTCAAAAAAAAAAGAATCTTAAATTGGTTTTTCAATTAAGCTCAAAATAAGGGTTCAAAAAGGAATAAAATCAATTAGGTAAGCTTGAAAGACTCAAACACAGTTTATGAAGTGCCCTAATCATCTCTCTAAATCTCATGGAATACATCAAAAGCTTTGAAGAATTCCAAAGAGTATTCTGAAATTAAAAGTTTGAAACAAGGCATATAACTTAATTTGCCACAAAGCCCTTTAACAAGACATCTAAAATACATCCAACTCCAATAGTGTTTTTTAGCTTAAAAATTCCTGAATAACATGATTTATCACTACAATACATACATCAATGTACATTAAACAAAATTTCCTATCAAATATAAAAGATTGAGCAGTAATTTATATCATTGGATCATTCAGGCAGCTTTGACAAATAAATTAGAATTTCAGTACATTCAATTTTTTTTGAAACATTATATTCACAAACAAGCATTTAAACAAGGGAAATTTAAAACATTCCAACAATTTTCTAACCAAACCTATTCAAAAATGTTTTCTTTGCACTATTTACTTTCAAAATTGAAGTCAAAATTTTTCAATAATTTTTCTGTGCAATCATTTACTTTCAAAATTGAAGCACTCTCACCCCCAAACTTAAAATTGTCAATGTCCTCATTGTCAACTAAAAGGAAGGGAAATGAAAGAACCAACACATAAAATTATCACATCTACAGCATTAATAAAGAAATTCAAGCACTCAGTGGCTTGAGTAAAACCTAGACATGCTTTCACACAAAACCAACAAAATCCAAGAAAAAGCCCAGCTGTACAACCTGTCAAGAATCAATGTGCTATACAGGAATTTTCCAAAGTATTCACAGCAAAAATAACAATCAATCCACAATCCAACCATGAGCCATCAGGAGCTCGCATAAGTTCATGAGAAAATCAGGGTCTAGTATTATTTCAACATGGCTGGTCACAAAATGCCCAGAAAAAATCATTTACTCATCCATATCATTAAGATCAACACAGTCATGTCAGTGAGCCTCTAAATTCCACACAAATCAGTAATGGCCAATAGTAGTCAACACATAAATTAGCAGCCCACAACGGATGGCCAGCCATAAGTAGCTGGCCTAAAACAAACAGATCCAAGAAACTAAACTTTCCTATCCTAGCCCTAAACACAAAAGAAAATATCCTCCAAACTTGAATTCTATCTGAATCCAAAACTTCAAACTTGAATTCCAAGCTTAAACCTAACCTCACTACCTCTTTTATGATCCCAAATCATCTTAGAACTAAGAGTGAAATCAAGCCAATATTAGCAAAAGTAATTACAGCATTAGAAACATCCCAAGATACTCTGCACAAATTTATCAGTGAAGCACATGATCAAGAACAACTGCAATTTCATAAAAAGCCTTGTAAATTCTGAAGTTCAATGAGGCAATTTGCAATCTCTGGAGTTGAGTCCAAATATGGTGTTCAAACAAGAGAAAACACATTTCCAAATACATACAGTATGTAAAAGGAGTATTTTTATGTTTCAAAAAGTTCTGTGTACAGTTTCAAACTCCCATTAGCAGCTCATAGATTTCAGACTTCAAAACTCAGCAGCATGTGTCAGAATTCAAGTAACCAATCTTGTTAAGCACAATATGGAAAATGTATCAATATGCCCCAGCAATTTCAAAACTGAATTTAGCAAGCCATTATCAGCAAATGTGATTCTGGCCTTCTCAAAGACAATTTGCAGTTCAATCTCAAGTGCTAGTAGAGGAGGAATTTCCAAACAGCTAACTCATGAAGGCAAATCAGAAAAGTTTGGAAAACATTTTCCACTTGAAGGAAAGGCTTTTGGAGGTGATATAAGTTTGAGAATAAGTTGTGAAACCTATGGAATTCAAACAAAATACCACTTATAGAACAGAAGCATCAGTATGTAAATGATGGTTTAAACACTTCAAAACTCAATTGATTTCAACTTGAAAATGGAAATGCAGTTTCCAGAGCTTTGAGGTTCTTTCCAAATGCTCCAGTTTTCAAAACCAGTCATTCATGTGCAGATCTTGCTGGAGATACAATTCAAAAACACTGTTGTTTCTTTAAACTCAAATTCAACAGTAACCAAAATTTCAAAATTTATCCACCAGTCACAGAGATCAGTGAAAATTTTCAGTTATCATGACAACCCATTATATACAGAGCAATAGAAGAAATGAAAGATTCAACTTTTGTCAGCTCAAGGACTATTGAACAAGCCATTATAAAAAATTACTAACATGTGATTCTTATAGTAATTTGCACTACTGAAGTTCAATTCCCAGCAACATACAATCAGAGTCCACAAGGAATAATAGTCCAATGTCAATCTTCAATTACAGAATAGCTAAACCCATATCTTCGTCAGTTCAAACCTAAGACATGTCACTTCCTACAATTAATCAATACTCATTGCTTCTTTCGCTAAACTACCCAGAACAAAACTGATCAGAGAGAGAAAGAACAAATACCTCAAAGTGAAAAGGAGTCACTAAGTAGAGTATGACTGGGATAGCGTGGAGGTGGGAACGTGGCTGTCGGTGGAGGTGGTGACGGAGGAGCTAGAAGTGACGGTGGAGGCTGAGGTGAGACAATGAACTGAGATGAGGTAGAGAGTGACGGTGAAGGTGGGAGGAGGAAAGGATGTGACAGAGGAGTGAAGAGTAACGGAGAGAGTTGTGGTTGGTGAGTGGGGGAAAACGACGGTGAAGGGGAAGTTGGGAGAGATGATGGAACTGAGGCAAAGAAACTGAAATAGGAGCGGAGAGGTCGAGCTGAGGCTGACGGTGAGGGTTGGCCGGAAAGGAAAAGTGGGTGCTGGTAGCTACAGATTTGGAGAGTGAAGGAGAAAATGACGGTGAATGGGGGAAAACGACGGTGAAGGGGGCTGAGGATAGATGAGAGGGAAAATATCAATTAATAGTGAAGGAGAAGTTGGGAGAGCTGAGCTGAGACAAATTTGAAAAGGGAAGAGCATCGACGAGGAAATGGCGGAGGAATGACGATAAGGGAATGGAGGATGAGCTTCAACGAGAGAGAGACAGAGAGGATGAGTGGGTTGAGTAGAGGGGAGCTGAAGGTGAGAGAGATGAGAATGCTTCCGCAAATGAGAGTACTGAGAGCGTGAGACTGAGATGGAGAACTCTGGAGATCACGGTGAGGGGGTTGACTGAGAGAGAGAGTTGAAAGTGAAAAGAAGGAGAAGAATTAGGGTTTGAGTTTAGAGAGAATTTACAATTTAGGGTAAAAAAAAATTTTAAATTGGGGATGAATGTGGTTCTAATTGTGGGCCACATTCATTTGGGTAAAATGGGAATGGAAATGAAAAATAAAGGGTAAAAGAGGAGGATTAAATTTTTATTTATTTATGATTTTTTTTTCGTTTTTTTTAAGCACATAAAATACTACTGGCCACAGCAAGTTTTGAAAAGTTGCTGTGGCCAGTTACACAGAGAGGGGCGCTGGAACACTGGCTACGGCAAGTTTTGAAAAGTTGCCGTGGCCAGTTACACAGAGAGCACAAAATAGCTAACTTGCCACAGCAAGTTTTTTGAACTTGCCGTGGCAACTTTAACTGTCAAAAAAAAGAAAACAGAACAGCAGCCCTGTACACACACAAAATATTCCCAAATCCCCTAAAAACCACCAAATGAGATCCATACCAATAATTATCAATCAAAACCAAATTTGAGCAAGACTTTAAACCATCAAAGACAACAAAGGCACATATATAAGCACATTCATGGAGAATATCACAACACATCAAATGCACCACCCAAATTGCATCAAATAATGGTCACAAGTGAATTTCACAATCAAGATTCAATCAAATAAGCACATGAACATCAGCACTACTCTAATTTGAGCAATCATCATAAATGCACTCCAAATCATATATATGAGCTTAGAGTCACATGAACTTCCCTGAAATGCATTTCCTTTGTACTTATGAGTTCTTCCTCCTTAACTGACATTACTCCTAGCTTCAAAAGTTAAGATCCAAGTTGGGGTACCCTTCCTTCCTACAAAACAAAGATCAAACATAAATCTACCAAAACACACCAAAAACACAAAATTACAAAAGATTGAGTTAAGAACTTGGGTTGCCTCCCAATAAGCGCTTAGTTTATAGTCTTTAGCTCGACTCTTCATCGTGTCAAATGAAGTCCATAAGGGGTAGAGTTATAGTTTGCCTCTCTACTGTACCACCCCAATAATGCTTTAATCGTTGTCCATTGACTTTGAATCGCTCACCATCATGCCCTTGTAACTCTACAACACCTTTGTCAAAGACTTGAACCACAATGAAAGGTCCCGACCATCTAGACTTCAGCTTTCCAGGAAAAATCTTCAACTTAGAGTTGTATAAAAGCACTCGTTGTCCCAGCTCAAAAGACTTAGAGACAATCTTTTTGTCATGCCACCGCTTGGTTTTCTCCTTGTAAAGCTTAGAACTTTCATAGGCATGGAAACGAAATTCTTCAAGCTCATTGAGTTGCAAGAGCCTCTTGTCACCCACTTCTTTTTCATCAAAATTCAACTTTTTAATTACCCAATAGGTATTATGTTCCAACTCCACAGGAAGATAACAAGCTTTTCCGAAAACCAACTGGTAAGGAGACATGCCAATAGGTGTCTTGTAAGCGGTGCGATAGGCCCATAGTGCATCATCTAACTTCATGGACCAATCCTTTCGAGTGATACCCACAGTTTTCTCAAGGATTTTCTTAATTTCTCTATTGGAAATTTTAGCTTGACCATTCGTTTGTGGATGGTAAGCTAAAGCAACCTTATGTCTCACTCCATACTTCTTCAAAAGAGATTTAAATTGATGGTTGCAAAAATGAGTGCCACCATAACTTATAATAGCCCTTGGAGCACCAAATCGAGTGAAAATATTCTTCTTCATGAATTTGACCACCACTTCAGCATCATTTGTTTGGGAAGCAATGGCCTCAACCCATTTAGACACATAATCCACTGCTACAAGAATGTATTGATTGTTGAAGGACTTGGGAAAAGGTCCCATGAAGTCAATCCCCCATACATCAAATAACTCAACTTCCAACATGCTATTAAGTGGCATCTCATTTCTCCTAGAGATATTACCAACCATTTGACACCGGTCACAAGATAGAGCAAATTCATAAGCATCCTTGAATAAAGATGGCCAGAAAAATCCAGATTGCAAAACTTTTACAGCAGTCTTGTTACCACCAAAGTGGCCTCCATACTCGGAAGAATGGCAACACTTCAATACATCTTGTTGCTCACTTTCTGGGACACATCTTCTAATCAACTGATCAACACAATAGTGAAATAAGAAGGGTTCTTCCCAATAATAGAACTTGACATCATGTAAAAACTTCTTCCGTTGGTGATAGCTCAAGTCTTCAGAAATAATTCCACTCACAAGATAATTTACTATATCGGCATACCAAGGAGTTTCAGAATGACTCACTAGAAAGAGCTGCTCATCAGGAAACGTTTCATGAATGGGTAGATCTCCATCATGTTGAGCTTTAATACTCAACCTAGATAAGTGGTCAGCAACTTGATTTTCAGAGCCATTTCTATCGACAATCTCAAGATCAAACTCTTGTAAGAGCAAAACCCATCGAATCAACCTTGCTTTATAGTCCTTCTTACTAAAGAGGTACCTTAGTGCAGAATGATCAGTATGGACAAGCACCTTGGCACCAATCAAGTAAGGTCGGAACTTGGAAAATGCATACACTACAGCCAAAAGCTCTTTCTCAGTGGTAGTGTAGTTTTCTTGAGCACTATCAAGTGTTTTGCTTGCATAGTAAATAGGATGGAAGACTTTATCTTTTTTCTGCCCAAGTACAGCTCCCACAGCATAATCACTAGCATCACACATCACTATAAAGGGTAAACTCCAATCCGGAGCCATGATGATAGGAGCGGTTACAAGTCTTCGTTTCAATTCTTCAAATGCTTTCAAACATGTATCATCAAACTTAAACTCAGCATCCTTCTCAAGTAAAGCACATAGTGACTTAGTGATTTTAGAAAAATCTTTTATGAACCTTCTATAGAATCCAGCATGGCCCAAAAAGCTTCTCACACCTTTGACATTGATAGGTGGAGGAAGTTGTCCAATCACCTCTATCTTTGCTCGGTCAACTTCTAAACCGTTCTTGGAAACACGGTGGCCTAACACAATGCCTTCTTTCACCATAAAATGGCATTTCTCCCAATTGAGCACAAGATTAGTGTCTTCACACCGTTTCAAGACTTGAGCTAAGTTAGCTAAGCACTCGTCATATGAATCACCAAACACAGTGAAGTCATCCATGAACACTTCCATGGTATGCTCTATCATATCAGCAAAAATAGCCATCATACACCATTGAAATGTAGCCGGTGCATTGCAAAGGCCAAAGGGCATGCGCTTAAAAGCGAAGGTATCATATGGGCATGTAAATGTAGTCTTCTCTTGGTCTTCCGGAGCAATTGCTATTTGGTTATACCCCGAGTAACCATCAAGAAAACAAAAGAACTCTTTTCCAACTAGTTTGTCTAACATCTGATCAATAAAAGGTAAGGGAAAGTGGTCCTTGCGAGTAGCCATGTTGAGCTTACGGTAGTCCATGCAAACCCTCCACCCGGTAACAGTACGAGTGGGGATGAGTTCATTGTGGGTGTTAGCCACTACAGTCATACAGCCCTTTTTGGGGACGCATTGGACTGGGCTCACCCAAGAACTATCAGAAATAGGATACACAATACCAGTATCGAGCCATTTAAGAAGCTCCTTCTTCACTACTTCCTTCATAATGGGATTGAGTCTTCTTTGATATTCAATGGAAGTCTTATGATTCTCTTCCAAAAAGATCTTGTGCATGCACATAGAGGGACTAATGCCCTTGATATCAGCAATTGTCCACCCAATAGCTCTTTTATGAGCTTTCAAGACTTCAACTAATTGCTCCTCTTGTTGAATAGTAAGATCTGAAGCAATAATTATCGGAAGAGTGTTGTTGGAACCAAGATAAGCATACTGTAAATGAGATGGAAATACCTTCAACTCAAGCGAAGGTGGTTCCTCTAAAGAAGATTTCAACTTTGGTCTATTAGTTGAACCTAACTCAAGTGACTCAAATGGTATCCTCCATTTAGGATAAGGGGTCGACGCATCCATAATAGCCTTGCACTCCAATACATCTAAACCCTCAGATTCAACATCAAGAAGAGCGGCTTCAAGTGGATCTTTAATCATAGAGGTCTCAAATTCCTCTTGTGTGACCAGACCAATCATATCAATAAATAAACACTCTTCATGCACATGAGGATTCTTCATCAATTGACTCATATTAAAGGTAACTTGCTCGTCTGCTACCCTTAAAGTCAACTCACATTTTTCCACATCTATCAAAGTTCTAGTGGTTGCTAAAAATGGCCTTCCTAACAATAAGGGCATCTCTCTAACAGGATCAAAGTCAAGAACAATGAAATCAGCCGGAAATATGAATTTATCAACCTTGACTAATACATCCTCAATAATCCCCTTAGGGTATGACAAACTTCTATCTGCCAATTGCAAGGTAACTATGGTAGGTCGAGCATCACCTAATCCCAACTTGTTGAATATAGATAAAGGCATAAGATTGACACTTGACCCAAGATCACATAAACCATTACCTAAGAATTTACCTCCAACATGAAAAGGATAGAGAAACTACCGGGATCCTTTAACTTAGGTGGAAGTTGCTTGATAACATCGGTGAAGCTTTTGGTGACAGCCACAGTCTCAAACTCATTAAACCTTCTTTCTTTGTGAGGACATCTTTCATGAACTTGGCATATTTAGGCATTTTCTCTAAGGCTTCCGCAAAGGGAATGTTGATATGCAACTGTTTGAACATCTCAATAAACTTCTTGAATTGCTTATCTTCTTGGTGTTTCTTGAGCCTTTGTGGAAAAGGAGGGGGTGTAACATATGGTAGAGGAGAAGTATTGGTCTTTCTCTTCTTCTCATCTACATTTTCAGGAGTAATGGGCTTATTTTGCACCACATCATCTAGATTCTCCTCAGTTTTTTTTCTCTTCTTACTATCCTCTTCTTCTACCATAGTGTCTTCATTAACCTCTTCATCATGGTTAAGGTCTTCAACAACATGGTCTTTAGGCTTTGTATCATCCTTACTCGAACTTGGGATATCGGGTAGAGTTTTGCTACTACGTAGAGTAAGAGCCTTGCATTCTTCTTTACACTCCCGCTTAGGATTAGGGATAGTATCACTTGGAAGACCATTTCTTGGTTGAGCACTCAAGTGTGAAGCAATTTTTCCCACTTGTATCTCAAGATTCTTGATTGCCGTGTCATGAAGAGAAACCATGCCAATTAAGCCTTCTTGACCTTTGAGAAGTTTCCTCAAAAGTTTGTTTGTCTCGGAATCACCTTCTTGTGGCTTTTGTGGGTACTCAAAGCCCGGTGGACGCATTGGCTTATTAGTAGAAGTATAGTGATTAATTGGGTTCTCACTAGGTCCAGTCTTCCAAGAGAAGTTAGGATGGTCTCTCATACCCTTATTGTAGGTATTAGAGTAAGGATTGCCACGTGGATATCTTTGATTATTGTTCAAATAATTCACCGACTCCATAGTATGATGACATTCTTCATAAGAGTGGGCTTCTTCACATATTTCACAAGAAGGACTTGGCGCTTGGATAGCATTCACATTCTTAGAAGAATTTCTCTCTATCTTCAACTCAAGTTGGTCAAATCTCTTTGCCATTGCTTCAAGTTGAGCAGCAATTTCTTTAGACCCAATTGAACCACTTGAAGGGCTTGGTTCCTTATAAGTTCGATAGCTAGAGCGTGATTTTTCATATTGTTTTAAGGAACTAGAAGCAATGTCCTCATACAATTGTAGTATATCACAAACCCGCATCTTACCAATTCCACCATTTGATGCATTGTTGAGCATATTTGAAGTAGGTACATCCAATCCGGCTGCAAAGGCTTCAAGTAAGACATAGGTCTTCTGTTCATGATTGGGACAACTGCGCCATATCTCCTTGAATCTCTCCCATGCTTCATGAAAGAGTTCTCCTGGTTCTTGTTGGAAACCCAAGAGTTCAGCTCTTTGAACTGCCCATCTACCCCTTTGAATAAACCTTGCCTTGAATTTGGATGCCATTTCATCCCAAGTAGTGATTGAGTTAGGAGGTAGAGTGGTAAGCCAAGCTCTTGCCTTATTCTCAAGTGATAAAGGAAAGAGTCGCAATCTTAGTGCATCCGAAGTTACTCCTTGAAATTTGAAGTTCTCATACACTTGTACAAAGCGTGTCAAATGGTCAGTAGGATCTTCATTCTGAGTCCCTGAGAATAATCCAATCATTTGGAGTATTTGAATCATGATTGGTTTCAACTCAAAATTCTGAGCTTGAATAGCAGGGAATTGGATGCTAAATTGATAGGTGGAACTTTCTTATTCCATGTACTCATCCAAAGTGCGCTCCAAATCATCGCCATTAGGATTGGCCATATTGAAATATGGATTAGGACGAGGTGGTAGTCTCGGTTGCTCTAGTCCCTGTAAAGGTTCAGGTCCTTGGATAGGTTGTACTAGAGGTGGAGTCTCCGATTCAGTGTCAAGATCTTCAGAAAAATATTCTTCAACCACTCCCTCAAGAACAACTTCCAAATCAGTTTGCATACGGAGCACGAGTACCTACAATTCAAATATCCCACAACGAGTATCAAACTTATCAACAAGTAAGACCAAACTACTAAAAACAAGAAAAAGAACTATAGCTATGACTACACTAAAAAAAACAAAGCAAATTAAGAAAGTGAAATAAAAAGAGGAAAAAGATTCAAGCGTAATCAAGCACATAATTACACTAATGAACTCAAAAGACTTAGTCAATAGTCCCCGGCAACGGCGCCAAAAACTTGTTCGCTTTCGCAAGTGTACGGGTCGCGTCAAGTAATAGAGTGATAAGTAAAGATCGTTCCTACGAGGACTATGACGAAAATGAGCTAACTAATGCAACTATGTTCTTAACTAGGTTGAATCGAATCATTTGAAGTGATTAAGGTAAATGAAGATTATTAATGAAAATAACAAAGCAAACAGTGAGAATTGGGAAATTGGGTTTGGTTTCAAAAGGTTATAAGCTTAGGATTACTTCTTCCCCATTGTATTTCATAAAACTATGCAATTATCCACTTATGTTGGTTAAATGAGTTTTATATGCTAGTCAAAGGTTCTAAAGCATCAACCAAGCTCTCTCAAGTCAAGATTGATTTTTAATCTTCATTAAAAATATTCAATCTCTTGTTTATAATTAATGAAAATCATCTTTCCAACACAATCCTTCAATAGACTATGCTAGATTTTTAGATATATCTCTATTCTAACAACAAACCATCCATTTAATCATAAACTTTAAGTCTAGCATGATTTCTCTTAAGTTCTACAATCAAAATAACTCTCTCAAGCATCTTCTAATTGAACTACTCTATTCATGTGGTGATCAAGCACAAGAAAGCATTAAGTACAAAGAAAAATCATCATATATACTCAATAACCAACATAAGCAAGATAATCTAATAGTTTAAATCTATACAATGGGTAAAAGTAATCCTAAATGAAAGTATTTAGCTACTCATAATCTTTAAATGCCAAAAATTCAGCTTAACAAAGTAACCCATATCAGCAAATGAAAGAAAAGGGAAGGAGAATGATAAAAACCACTGATTTTAGCTTCAATCTTCCTCAAAAATCCAACCCAAGGCTTCTAATCTTCAAAATACTCCCTTCCTAAGCTCTCCCTTGCATGCTCTGATGTTTCACAATGCTCAGCTTCTGTTTTTCGACTCCTCCCTCTAGGTTAAGAAGTGTTTTTTCGCTTCTGATATCAAAACGCGCAACTGTACTTTTCACGACTGGCTACGGCAAGTCTGTCAACTTGCTGTAGCCAGTTACACAAAGAGCAAATTTCTCTTCAGATTCTCGACTGGCTACGGCAAGTTTGTCAACTTGCCGTGGCCAGTTACATAGAGAGAAAAATAGGGATGACTTGGCCACGGCAAGTTTATTCAACTTGCCAAGGCCAGTTACACAGAGAGCAGGACATGGATTTCTTGCCACGGCCAGTTAGTCAACTTGCTGAAGCCAGTTGTACAAACTCCTTCTAACTTGGCAATGCTTCACTTCCTTATTTTTGGGTTCATGTAGGGCTTCAAAACTTGTCTCCATCCTTCTACAAAAGAGGGATGATTTATAAATTCTCAATTGAATCACAGAGATTTAACTATAATATGTTTGATTTTTGCATGATACTTTGATATGCACATTTTCTTCTATACACTTCTTTCTATGCACATTTTGAACCCAAAAATAGGTAAAAAGAGAAGAAAATGTGTTGGAATGTTATGAATTTCTAAGAGTTAACAAGAGCTAATATGATATAACTGCAATATAATATTTTCTTGCAACTTAGCATGCTTTTTTTTATGAATTTTTTTTGTAAAAGTAATGCCTTGGACGATGCTTTCTTTAAAAGTGTTGTCCAAGGTAGAGCCTTCTATGCCACTTTCTTTGAAAGCGCCATACAAGACATTATAAATTTATTTAGATGGCGCGGGAGAGCCATTTTTCATCGTCTCCCGTGTTGTGCTTATTTCACATATCAGAGCTCTCTTTTGGTCTTTTTGGGTTGTCCACCACCTTTCCTAATCAATTTTCTCTATTCTATTTGACGATGGCATACGGAAGCTTCCTTGGTCCCCTACTTTTTAATTTTTTTATTCATGTCTCATCCTTGTAAACATTTGATTTCTTCAATATTTGGTTTCCATTTCGGTTGCAGCATAAAGTTTTTCATCTCACGTGTTGTTTTCTACGTGTTTTCTTCAATATTTGTTTCATGTTTTTTTAGTTAAGATTTATCCAAAATTTGAATATTATTGGTGTAAAACTTGTATGGCTCAAATTTGAGCAACTTAAATACTGGATCATTTAGTCCACCTGATTTGCTAGATCATTTAGTCTGTCATGGAATTGATCAATCATATACACAACGGACAAGGCACGATGAGACGGATGATGCATGTACTGATTGGGTACATACCACGATCAATGCTTTGAATGAGCTTGACCCAAGCATATGTGATGAGGACGATGATCTTCAAGAAATGCTAAATGCAGTCGAAGAGGTACTTCATAAATATCCTCAAGAATTTGAGAAGTTGAAAGGTAATACAGAGAAACCATTATATGCTGGTAGTACTAAATATATAAGATTGTTAGCAGTGTTGAAATTGTACAACTTTGAAGCACGCTATGGATTGAGTGATTCGAATTTCACCTCACTGCTTGAACTTGTTCAAGAATGCTCTCAGAAGAAAATATACTTCCTACCAAGACATACGAGGTAAAGAAAATACTTTTCTCTACAACTGGCATGGGTTTTAAGAAGATACATGCATGCCCTAACAATTGTATATTATTTTGTAATCAGTATGCAACATTAGAGAAGTGCCGTAAATGTAATGCATCCCGATATGGGAAGAAGAAAGGAAAAATTCCATCAAATGTCATATGATATTTTCTCATTATTTCAAGATTTAAGCGATTATACAGTAATGTAGAGATTGCTAAGCTGTTAACGTGGCATGCAAATGAAAGGATTGAAAACAATAACCTTAGGCACCTTGCAGATGCCCCTCAATGGAAACATTTTTATCATGACCACCCTAACTTCTCACATGAAGCAAGGAACTTGCACCTTACACTTTCAACTAATAGAATCAATCCCCACGGGGATTAGAGTAGTACACACATTACATTGCCAGTGATATTGATAATCTATAACCTTCCTCCGTACTTGATCATGAAACGTAAGTTTATGATGTTGTCCATGTTAATTTTTGGTCCAAGGTAACCTGGGAATGATATAGATGTATACTTAGCTCCTTTAATTGATGACTTAAAGCTGCTTTGGGAGGAAGGCATTAATGTATATGATAGGCACAGGGAAGAAAGTTTCACTTTGAAAGCCTTGTTGTTTGGCATAATAAATGATTTCCCTGGTTATGGTAATTTGTTCGGATACAGCATCAAAGGATATTATGCGTGCCCTATAGGTAAAGATGACACCTATTCAGTACGACTAGATCACTATAAGAAAAATATCTACATCGGATATCGAAGATTCTTATTGTCAAAACATCGTTGGAGGAAGTGGAAAAGGGCTTTCAATGCTGAGTTAGAAGAAGGTAGCCCACTGAAGATGTTGACAGGTGCTCATGTGTTTGAGAAGGTTAAACACTTGGATAACAATTTTGGCAAACCTTTTACAAAATAAATCAGGACAAGTGGTTGGAAGAAGAAGTATATTTTCTTTGAACTTCCATATTGGAAGTCCTTATATGTGAGACATTTTCTTGATGTGATGCATATAGAAAAAAATATTTGTGGTAGTCTAATTAGCACGTTGCTCAATATGCAAGGAAAAAGTAAGGACAATGCTAATGCGATGTTGAATTTGGTTAAATTGGATATCAGATAAGAGTTGGCACTGGTTGAGCGAGGGCACTGTACTTATCTACCTCCAACGGCTTATACTCTATCAAGGAAAGAGAAAAAGTTATTTTGTGAATTTCTTGAAGGAATCAAAGTTCTAGAGGGCCATTCTTTAAATGTAAAGAATCTTGTATCTGTGAAAGAGTTGAAACTAAAGAACCTTAAATCTCATTATTGTCATATGCTCATGCACAATTTCGTACTCGTTGGTATACGATCAATCTTACCCAAAAAAGTAAGGAATACCATCACTAAACTTTGTATGTTCTTCAAGCTGATTTGTAGTAAAGTAGTTGATTCAATAAAGTTATAAGATTTGCAAAAGCTGATTGTTTGTACTCTGTGTGAACTTGAGATGTATTTTCCACCATCATTTTTTGACATTATGGTACATCTCACTGTACACTTGGTAAAAGAGGTTTAATTACGCAGTCCAATGTACTTGAGATCGATATACCGAACGAGTAATTTATGAAAATATTAAAAGGGTATGTGAAAAATAGATATTGACTAGAGGGTTGTATAGCTGAGTGTTACATGGCTGAAGAAGCAAGTAACTTTTATGCTGATTTTCTATCAAATATTGACCCTATAGGGATCTTGAAGTCTCATCACGATAGGTGAATATCAGGGAAAGGAATAAGTGGGAAGGATGTAATAAGGATATCATTGGCTGAATGGGAGCAAGCTCACTTATATAGGCTACATAACACTGATGAGGTTGAACCGTATGTTGAAGAACACAAGGATGTTCTTTGATTGGTACATGGTGATAGGAATGAAAATTTTATAACAAAAGAGCACAACCAACATTTTCTAAGTTGGTTAAAAAGGCACATTAATGATGAGGTGGAGAAGAATCCCGATTCAATTTTTGAAAACTTCATATGGTTATCGAATGGGCCAAGCTTAAATGTGTTGTCTTTCAATGGTTATGCAATTAACGATTACACATTCTACACACATGAACAAGATACAAGGAGCACAATGTGTAATACCTTATTTTCAATAGCCCTAGATGAGTTCAAATGAGTAGTGAAATCATTCGAGAGATCAGCATTCGAACCAGGATTACTCAACTCTTGAAAATGTTCACAAATCCCCAATCTCAACTTAGGAATTGAACCTAGGGTTGAGAGGGTTTTTCATAGGGTAAAGAAAATTTTTCAATTAATTTCACGTGTTTCACTACGTCACTAAGTCTCATCGGCTCTTAATTGCACTATATTAGAGTTGCAAGTGATTCTTTGCTTAAGTTTAGTTCGTTCATTTACATATATGAAATGTGTAGCCATATAAGGCTATCAAATATCTAAATCAAATACATACAACGCCTTGTGCTTCAATCTCCAACTTCATAATTCCTCTTTGCATAACTCCATGCATTATTTACCTGTCTAAATGGTTGGTTAGGAAGAGTGAGATTGGAGAGAATTTCAGTAGCAAACATTACTACTATGCATGTCAGATATATATGAATGCATAACATGCTTGCCTACATTATTTCATGCCAACATAATGACATGCTGCATGCTCGATGTTATCACATACATATAGCTATTGTACAAATATAACAGAGCTTCAACCAATCTCGGACTTTATGTCATTCTCTACTTGTCCCTTGATCCACCAACCATTGCTTCTTCTTTGTCACTTCATGGCCTTAGGTAAGTGATAACATTATTAGAGCCATGAAGAGTTAATGCCCAATGGCTACATTAGCCTTAAAGGCTCACTTTCACCTTGGACTTCATACCAATAGCATTTGTGCCATTTAGTCTTAAATTTCACATAAGACATAAAGCTGACAGATTTTTCACCAAACTTTGAAATATCACATCTTTTAACACACATGTCCAAAAATTACAAAATACCTATCAAATTAAAGATATATGTCTCTACTTTAATTTTGGAATTCAGAATTTTTGGATAAGGTTTTCCTTATGAAACATTTCCCACAACATCATAGTTTCAGATTCTTTCCAGAAAACAGGGCATATCTTCAAAAATTCATATCTCCTAGCATACTTATCCAAAAATTACAAAATACCCAAAAATTAAAGCTCTACATGTCTAATTTAAGTATGAAAATTTTCAGAATTTTTAGACAAATTTTATCATATGAAACAGCTCACAAAACTTCACTGTACAAACAGGGCAAAATCAACAACATGCATATATAAACTTCCTAAATTTCTAAATTTATATACAAGCATCAAAAAATCATCAACACTTGTACACCTACACAATTTTGCCTCCTAAATCCAATGTAAGAATCAAAATTATCAAATACTCAGCCCATCACCACGTCATACACAGAACTGAACTGAAAATCAGAGTTCCCGAAAAGAGTTTGTCGGTTTCTTGTTTTCTTTGGCTTAATCACTTCCTTTCTATTTCTAATTAAATGATTAGATATTTAGATATCAATTGGACATCATTTAGCTATTGAAAACACCCTTTAAAACCAAACATGGACAGTCCTCAACTTCCTCTATACTCATCCAAACGACAAACCAATCGGTTAAAAGGGAAGCTTACACTTACCTCTACTAGTTTCCGCAAACGGTTCAAAATTCTGGCAATACTCTGGCTGGTGAGATGGCACCAACCACTTCTAAATGAGAATTCTAAATCATAGAAATGAAGCCCGTGATGAGTAGAAGAAGTTTCCTGAAGGGCACTTTGAGAGAGGACGCCGATTCGGCAGTGTTTCGGCACCTTGAAATTTCTCTCTACTCTCCCTCCATTTTCGTTCAGATTTCTCTCTCTCTCTCTCTTCTGGTTCTTTTCCTACATCAAAAATGGATGATGAATATGATTATTTAATGGATAAATGAGGTGTTAAATTACTTTACCATGTGTCAACCCTTGATTGGCCCAAATAATTGATTTTCGCACATAATGCTTAATCTGACAGAATTTTCAATAAATTTTAGAAATTCATATCTAATTGTACAAATGTCTAATTGAGGTGGTTCTAAAGACTATACGACCCTCACTGAGTCTAGTTTTAAGGAAAAATATAAAATTTATCCAATTGGAAGCTCACTCTTCCCAGAATTTTAATATTTAGATGCTGCCCTAGAAAATAGTTAATTTTACTGGGCTAACTTTAAAAATTTATTTCTCTTTGTGTACAACTCTAAATGATTTATATGACCTATCAAGTTAAATCTTGATGATTATACTTTTATTCTTGAAAGTTTCATAATTTTTCATCATCATTTACCTATCGAAAAATGTCATACAATCACCACTGCCACACCGGGAATTTCACCGGTGGCAAAATTACTTAGTGTTCCACTTTACTATATTATGTGTAACTTCTAATCGCTTTATTTTGTTATTCTCCGAGCTTTTTAATACTCCCATGGATATAAAGAAATTTTAGGGAATTTAAACATGCCTTATAGGGACATTTGCTAAACCAGAGCTTAGCAATTCACTTGATCCAGGCTTAATCTCAAGCTTTTTGTCCGAAAATTTGGGATATTATAGTTCTCCCCCGTTCAATAAATTTTGTCCTCAAAATTTTGAACATCAAATGGTACTATCTGTACCTTGGAGAACTATCTTTAGACATTTAGTCTATCTTTCTCCCATTCTAATTCTTTCATTCTATACTCACTATGTAGAACTTTCATTAATTTTGTACCCAGTATGTAGCACTCACACAGGACGCACTAGTCCGACCTCACAACACTTGGTTTCTCAAGCCTCACTGCCTCCTTGGGACTCTCCCTAAAGCATATTGTATACACTTCAAGCCTTACGGCTCTTTAAACTTCTAAGGCACTAGATACTCCGGCTTCACAGCCTAGGAATTCATCCCTCAGGCCATAGGCATCTTAGGCTTACTACCTCTACTACAATCTGGTACAACCTACATATTCTACCATCTTCAAGGCATATTTTAGACGCATTGGTCCATGTCACAGCACTAGGTAACAACCACAGTACTTAGACATATAGGTCTTATAGCCCAAGGGCGCTGCCCTATGCAAATTTGCATCTTAGGTCTTATCGCCTCAAGCCTCTGCTCGGCTCCATTCTCAACACATTTCCCTATTCTGCTAGCCTAAGGATTTACTATCCACTAGGTCTTATGGCCCTAAGATACTCGATCCACCACTTTACTGAATAACAGCTCTCCCACTAAGTCCAACTGCAGAGCTACCTTCACTGGGCGCCCTCTATAGCGGCACAGGAGTTCGGCTCACACCCACTGGTTCACTAAGACTGAGTACGGAAAACTTATATAATAATCCTCCCACTAGGCCCATTGCAGCCGCACGGGAATTTCTCCCACTAGGCTCGCTGCAGTCGCACAGGAGTCTAACCCAAACTTCTCATTTTGGGCTCCATCTCTTGCTACTCATGTCATTCTCATTCTTATGTAATGTTTACGAAGCACGCTAAACAAACTATCATCACGACTATCACAAGAGCATTCAACATGTTAGCATATAGCCTAACGGCATCTGCTGGACTTTCGTCCCACAAGTCACATGGCCCTAAGTGTTCACCTGCGCAAAGATAGGCTCCGGGATTCCACTTGTGCATAACAGGAGTTTCCATGGCCCCAAGTGTCTACTCACACAAAATAGGCCCCAAGCGACTACTCGTGTATAATAGAAAATCTCTGTGGCATCCACCCACGCAAAGATAGGCCTCGTGTGACTACCCTACAAATTATGAATGCTCATTAGGTCTTACTACCCAGGGAATCACCCCTATGTCATAGACATCATAAGTCTTACAGCCTCAGGCCTCTGCCCATCAGGTCTGACTGCCTAAGGACACACTAGTGCAACAAGTCTTACTACTTACCGCATATTCATAACATGAATACACTCGATTGTAAACACATACATGCAGAACCATTACATAAGATACGAGAACAAGAGTAGCTTTCCTTAATCTCTATCATCATTCAGCACTAAATGACCCCATAATAATTTACTAGGTTACCTGACCATTCTTCTTAAGGAAACTTATACTATAGAAGACCCATTCTAAGATACCACTATTGAGATTTGATGTCCCCGTAGCTCGACTCTATAGTTTCAACGTCAAGACGGCTCCACTCCATGGTTTGTCATCACGGCGGCTGCGCACTATGGTTTGACGTTATAGTGGCTCCACGCTACGGTATCACACTCGTGCTTCACGTAGGCACCCATACACCTGGTCAGCCCCTCTGATCAAAATCCCCGTAGGTAGTACTTTCTAATCAAATCTCCCCACAGGTAGCCTGTTCTAATCAAAACTCCCTACAGGTAGCCCTCTCCAATCAGAATCCTCTGTAGGTAGTTCTGTCCAGTTGGTCGTTTCTGAATAAGAGTATCATTATAACAGGATCTAAACCTCATAAGGTCCTTCTTCTTTAGTAGTTCTATAATATGCTTTCTCATTTGGGGTCATTTAATATGGACTTTCAATATCGGTCCAACTCTAGGCAATCATCACAAGTTTAAGGGAATATTCTTTGATTAAGATATTTCCCTATGCTAGATTAGCAACCTCCAAAAACCTCATACTCTTTTCTGTACTATATTCTAGTACCTCAAGCTATTCAGGCTATCTCACATTCTTGGGAATCAATTTAACTATTGGATTCAATTCTCAGGTTATGGTTTAACTCTTGAAACCTCAATATCATATAAGTCGGAAAATCACTTTCCTCAATCATACCCAATAGGTATGCTAAGAATCAAAATCAATAACACCTATTTTAACCTCTACAGTTTTAGGTCCTTAAATATTACTGAAGGTTCAACATTATTCATAAGGTTCATAAAGTTCAACTTCCTTTATGGAACAGAACCATAGTGAGAACCATAGTGTAACCTTATTCACATTCTGACCTAAGCACCATTTTAGCTTAGATCTGATTTAACCATATCCTCAACCTTCAGTATCATCAATTCAGATCCTTTAGGATGGACATACGTCATAATCACCACTCATCATGCATCACCGTATATCATAACTACATACCTTTAACCCCATAGGTTATAAGGATCATTACATAGCATGGAGAAGCCTCAAAACAATCACTATACATCAAGTTTCCATAACCTCATTAGATGAACTTTTCTGGCAGTACTCACTGCAACAAAAATGGTTCAGATTAAAGATTAACTGTAATATCCCTAATTTTGGGACTAGAGGCATAAGATTAAGCCTGGATTAAGTGGACTGCTAAGCCCCGTTTTAGCAAATGTCCCTATGAGGCATGTTTAAATTCCCCAAAATTCCTTTATATCATTGGATATTAAAATTAATTATATTGGTGAGCTAAAGAGCTCGGGGAATAACAAAATGAAGTGATTGGAAGTCACACATAATATAGTAAAGTGGAATACAAAGTAATTTTGCCACCGGTGAAATTCCCGGTGTGGCAGTGGTGATTGTGTGACCTTTTTCGATGGGTGAATGATGGTTAAAAATTATGAAACTTTCCAGAATGAAATTAGACTTATCAAGATTTAATTTGATAGGTCATATAAGTCATTTGGAGTTGTACACAAAGAGAAATAAATTGTTGAAGTTAGCCCAGTGAAATTAATTATTTTCTGGGACAGCATTTAAAGATTAACATTCTGGGAATAATGAGATTCCAATTGGCCAAAGTTTATATTTTACTTAAAACTAGACTCAATAAGGGTCTCATAGCTTTTGGAATCACTCCAATTGGATATTTGTACACTTAGATATGAATTTTCAAAGTTAATGAAAAATCTGCAGAATTTGGTATTATATGCGAAAATTCAATTTTTGGGCGAATCAAAGGGTGACACGTGGCAAGGCAATTTGTCACCACATTTAATCAATTCTCCATCATCTTCTTCATCATTTTTCACAGAGAAACAGGCGAGAGAAAAGAGAGAGATGGAAATGGAGAAAGAAGAGGGAGAAAAGTTCTTTCCTCCGAAACACTGCCGAAATGGCATCCTCTCTCAAAGTACCCTTTAGGAAACTTCCTCTACTCCTCGAGATCTTTATTCCTACGGTTTAAGATTTTTATTTGGAGGTGTTTGGTGCCGTCTTCCTTGCCAGAGTATTGCCGGAATTCCAAACCGTTTGTGGAAACGGGTAGAGGTAAGCGTAAGCTTCCTTTTTAACCGATTGGTTTGTCGTTTGGATGAGTATAGAGGAAGTTGGGTACTATTCATTCTCATAAGAAAATGGTATTTTCAATGGCTAAATCATGTCTAATGAGTGTTTAAATAGATAATCATTTGATTAGAAGTAGCAAGGAAGTGATTAAGCCAAAGAAAACGAGAAACCGACAAACTCTTTCTGAGAACTATAAATTCCTGTTTCTGTGCTGGATTTTTTGTGGAGAAGGAGTAGAAATTTGATGATTTTGATGCTTTCATTGGCTTTAGGAGGCAAAATTGTGTAGTTATGCAAGTTTTCATGAATTTAGGATACTTGTACATGAATTTAGAAGTTTTAGAAGTTAAAGGGTAAATGCTGTGTATTCCGTTTTCTGGAGGCAGTGTTATAGTGACGAGTTTTTTAGTAATCAAATGTTATCCAATGACCATGAAACTTTCTAGTCTAAAATTAGAGACATAGACCTTTAATTTGATAGGTCATGATGGTTAATTGGATAAGTATGCTATGATATATGAATTGTTAAAGATATGCCCTATTTTCTGGAAAGAATCTGAAACAGTTGGTGTTTGGAAAATTTCTGGGAATGTTGTAGTGGTGGAGTTTAAAATCGAGTATTTCTATATAAAACTAAACTTAAAGGGCTTCAAATAAAGCTTTGAAACACCTCAATTGGAGTTCTATAGAATTAATTATGATTTTCCAAAGTTTGGTCAAAAATGCTGGTAGATTGAGTACTATGCGAATTTGAGTAAGAAATTGGCCAAATATAATTGAAACGAACTCCAAGGGTGAAAGTAAGCCTATAGGGCTAATGTGGGCCATTAGGTATTCAATTTTCATGGCTCTAATGATGTTATCACTTGCTTAGGGCTATGAAGTGACAAAGAAGAAGTAATGGTTGGCGGATTAAGTGACAAGAAGAGAAGGACATAAAGTCCACCAGGTAGTGAACTTACCTTTTCTGCATGTATGTGATATGTATGTCTTACATTGATTATGTGACTGCTTTTCCTATTTGTGTGGAACATGTATGATTGTTTGAAACTCTGTTATATTTGTGCTATGGCCATATGTATGTCATAAC
This sequence comes from Albizia julibrissin, assembly GCA_037074505.1. NCBI lineage: Eukaryota > Viridiplantae > Streptophyta > Magnoliopsida > Fabales > Fabaceae > Albizia > Albizia julibrissin. Next base: position 24,441,307 of record CM073484.1, read on the forward strand.
ATCGAGCATGCAGTATGTCATTATGTTGGCATGAAATAGTGTAGGCAAGCATGTCATGCATTCATATATATCTGGCATGCATAGTGGTAATGTTTGCTACTGAGATTCTCTCGAATATCACTCCTCCCAAACAACCATTCAGACAGGTGAGCATTGGAAACGTGCTGAGATCAGAAAAGAGGTATGCACGAATATGACTGTTGCTGGTTGTTTGAAGGTCTGTAAATATTGTGTAAACCCCTGGTGGGGAAAATTTTGTATTATAATCAAGCAATATTGTATTAATATTATCAGTATATTCATGCTATTCCTGTGTGCCCACTGAACTATGCATTGCTACTCTGAGTAAGGTCAATAATAAGGGATATATGAGGCAGGTCGTTACATTAACACTTACTTCATCATCTCTACGCCTGTAATCATTCTTTAGGCCATTTAAAAACATCTAATCATGATTCCAGACCTTTAATCAAAAGATTGAAATTTTCAAGGTACTTCCCAGGGGGTCACCTATCCTGGGATTTTCCTCGCTTGAGCACGCTTAACCACGGAGTTCTGAGTGTATCCGAGACATTAGTGCTTATATCGACCCGCATATTTCTGGGCATCGATATCCCATATATACCTCGATCCAGTATAGCATATTATCCTGCCCAGAAATGCTAGATATTGTCCCTGTAGGGAAACATAAGCAATATCAGGTTCTTGGTATAGTCCCCTATGTGTTTTCATAACACAGGGGAAAATATGGGTCATACTCTAACTCAAATCAAGAGCATTAGAGTTAGCAACATAATCTAAATTCTATGCTTCCTCTTCTATCCTTAGGATCTCATTGTCACTGTCACCAGTAGAGGAATCCTTACTAGGATTAGGCATCGTTAACATCCGAGTCAAGTGGAGCCACTTCCTCTGTAAACCTTTACCCTTCATTCAAAAGGTTGATTAAAAACCAGGGGTGGTCTAACTACTTAGATCCCTTTGCTATCTGTAACTTCCTGTTACAATAACACTAATAGGAGATCACTATCCATTTCACTTAAGCAAAGAATGCAACCTATAGTTAGAACTGCTTGTTCTGACTAGTCCTTTATCTCTCAGCAGACAATTCTATTGCCAGAATCAATGCTCTGATACCAAAACTGTAATACCTTATTTTCAATAGCCCTAGATGAGTTCAAATAAGTAGTGAAATCATTCGTGAGATCAAGATTCGAACCTGGATTACTCAACTCTTGAAAATTTTCACAAATCCTCAATCTCAACTCAGGAGTTGAACCTAGGGTTAAGAGGGTTTTTCAGAGGGTAAAGAAAATTTTCAATTAATTTCATGTGTTTCACTATGTTACTAAGTCTCATCAGCTCTTAATTGCACTATATCATAGTTGTAAGCAATTCTTTGCTTAAGTTCAGTCCGTTCATTTACATACATGAAATATGTAGCCACATAAAGCTATCAAATATCTAAATCAAATACATACAACGCCTTATGCTTCAATCTCTAATTCTCCTTCGTAATTCCTCTTTGTATAAATCCATGCATTCTTTACCTGTCTAAATGGTTACTTAGAAGGAGTGAGATTCGAGAGAATCTCAGTAGCAAACGCTACCACTATGCATGCCAGATATATATAAATGCATAACATGCTTGCCTACATTATTTCTTGCCAACATATTGACATACTGCATGCTTGATGTTATGACATACATATGGCCATTGCACAAATATAATAGAGCTTCAACCAATTATACATGTTCCACACAAATAGGCAAACCAGTCACTTAATCAATACAAGACATACATATCACATACATGCAGAAAAGGTAAATTCACTACCTCTCGGACTTTATGTCATTCTCTTCTTGTCCCTTGATCCGCCAACCATTGCTTCTTTTTTGTCACTTCATAGCCCTAGGTAAGTGATAAAATTATTAGAGTCATGAAGAGTTAATACCCAATGGCTACATTAGCCTCAAAGGCTCACTTTCACCCTTGGAGTTCATATCAATTGCATTTGTGCCATTAAGTCTTAAATTTCACATAAGACATGAAGCTGACAGATTTTTCACCAAACTTTGAAATATCACATCTTTTACAACACATGTCCAAAAATTACAAAATACATATCAAATTAAAGATACATGTCTCTACTTTAATTATGGAAAGTTTCAAAATTTTTGGATAAGGTTTTCCCTATGAAACATTTCGTACAGCATCATAGTTTCAGATTCTTTACAGAAAACAGGGCATATCTTCAAAAATTCATATCTCCTAGCATACTTATCCAAAAATTACAAAATACCCAAAATTAAATATCTACATGTCTAATTTAAGTATGAAAAATATCAGAATTTTTAGACAAATTTTATCATATGAAACAGCTCACAAAACTCCACTGTACAAACAGGGCAAAATCAACAACATGCATATACAAACTTCCTAAATTTCTAAATTTATATACAAGCATCAAAAAATCATCAACACTTGTAGACCTACATAATTTTTCCTCCTAAATCCAATGTAAGAATCAAAATTATCAAATACTCAGCCCATCACCACGTTATGCATAGAACAGAACTGAAAATTAGAGTTCCCGAAAAGAGTTTGTCGATTTCTTGTTTTCTTTGGCTTAATCACTTCCTTTCTACTTCTAATTAAATGATTAGATATTTAGATATCAATTGGACATCATTTAGCCATTGAAAATACCCTTTAAAACCAAACATGAATAGTTCCCAACTTCCTCTATACTCATCCAAACGACAAACCAATCTGTTAAAAGGGAAGCTTACACTTACCTCTACTAGTTTCCGCAAACGGTTCGGAATTCTGGAAATACTCTGGCTGGTGAGACGGCACTAACAACTTCTAAATGAAAATCCAAAATCGTAGAAATGAAGCTCGTGATGAGTAGAAGAAGTTTCTTGAAGGGCACTTTGAGAGAGGACGCCGATTTGGCAGTGTTTCGGCGCCTTGAAATTTCTCTCTTGTAAAGACCCGCCTCATATATCCCTTATTACTGATCTTACTCAGAGTAGCAATGCGTTGTTCAGTGGGCACACAAGAATAGCATGAATATATTGATAATATTAATACAATATTACTTGATTATAATACAAAAGCTTTCCCACCAGGGGTTTACATAATATTTACAGACCTTAATAACTAAAAGGCCTTCAAACAACCAGCAACATTCCTCTTCGTGCATACTTCTTTTCTGATATCCGTACTTTTCTAAGGCTCACCTGTCTGAATGGTTGGTTGGGAGGAATGAGATTTGAGAGAATCTCATAAGCAAACATTACCACTATGCATGTCAGATATATATGAATGCATGACATGCTTGCCTACACTATTTCATGCCAACATAATGACATGCTGCATGTTTGATGTTATGACATACATATGGCCATTGCATAAATATAACAGAGCTTCAACCAACCATACATATTTTACACAAATAGGAAAAGTAGTCACATAATCAATGCAAAACATACATATCACATACATGCAGAAAAGGTAAGTTCACTACCTCTTGGGCTTTATGTCCTTCTCTTCTTGTCCCTTGATTCGTCAACCATTGCTTCTTCTTTGTCATTTCATGGCCCTAAGTAAGTGAAAACATCATTAGAGCCATGAAAAGTGAATACCCAATGACCCACATTAGTCCTAAAGGCTTACTTTCACCCTTGGAGTTCATACCAAATACATTGGTGCCCTTAAGTCTTAATTTTGCATAAGACATAAAGCTAACAGATTTTTCACCAAACTTTGAAAAATCAAAATTAATTCTATAGAACTCCAATTGAGGTGGTTAAAAATTATATACAAAGATAATTCAGTCTAGTTTCACATAAAAATACTCAATTTTAAACGCCACCACCACTATATTCCCAGAATTGTTCCAAACACCAACCATTTCAGGTTTCTTTCCAGAAAACAGGATAGACATTCAAAAATTCATATCTCCCAACATACTTGTCCAAAAATTACAAAATATCCATGAAATTAAAGCTATATGTCTTTGTTTTAATTCTGAAAATTTTTAGAATTTTTGGATAAGGTTTGATCCCTGAAATATCACGCACAAACATACTGTTCTAGAAATTCTCATATTCACATGACCAAATTTTAAAAATGTAAAACTTCTAGCACACAAATCCAATTGATCATTATGATTTATAAATTTAAAGATCTATATGTCTAGTTTCAAACTAAAGAGTTTCACATTCATTGGATAACATTTTAGCACTCAAAAACACGTCACCATAACACTGCCTCCAGAAAATGGAATACACAGCATTTACCCTTCAACTTCTAAAACTTCTAAATTCATGTACAAGTATCTAAAATTTATGAACACTTGCATACCCACACAATTTTTCCTCCTAAAGCCAATGGAAGCATCAAAATCATCAAATTCCAAATCCTCCTACACGAAACAATACAGGGCAGAAACAGAACAGGAAATGAGATTCTCAGAAAGAGTTTGTTGTTTCTTCGATTTCTCTTGCCTAATCACTTCCTTGTTACTCCTAATCAAGTGATTAGCTATTTAGACATTCATTACACATTATTAGAAGCAATTTGGGCATTAGTACCCCTTAGGGTTTCATCATCCATATTCCACAAATCATCCCAATCCAAGCCAACAACAACAACAATAACCACAACAAAGGCACAAGAAGCATATTTGGAAGTTTACCTCTTGATTTCTTGTTGTTTCTCTCTCTAAAACGCCTAACCTCTCTCTCTATTCTCTTGAGATTTTTCCTTCAATCCATGGATTTGATGAATTAAAAGAGATTAGGAGAGGCTAGAGAGTGATTAGGAAGTTTAAACGTTAAGATTACAACTTCCTTACCTTAGATTTTGAAGAACCCTAGCTCTTCTTTGCTTCCATATTCTCATTCAGCTCTCTCCCCCTCTGTTTTGTTCTATTTGCATGAAAGAATGGAGATGGAAAGATGATAATTGATGATTAAAGGAAGTGTTAAAATGGCTTGCCACATGTCAGCACCTAGTTGGCTCAAAATTCCAATTTTCGCATATAATGCTTAATCTGACAGAATTTTCATTAAACTTTGAAAATTCATATCTAATTGTACAAATGTCAAATTGGAGTGATTCTAAAGGCTATGCAACCCTTATTGAGTCTCGTTTTAAGGAAAAATATAAAATTTAGCCAATTGGAATCTCACTCTTCCCAGAATTTTAATCTTTAAATGTTGTCCTAGAAAATAATTAATTTCACTGGGATAAATTCAAAAATTCATTTCTCTTTGTGTACAACTCCGAATGACTTATATGACCTATCAAATTGAATCTTGATAAGTCTACTTTCATTCTGGAAATTTTCATAATTTTTCACTATCATTTACCCACCAAAACATGTCACACAATCATCATTGTCATACCGGGAATTTCACTGATAGTAAAATTACTTTGTGTTCAATTTTACTATATTATGTGTGACTTCCAATCACTTCGTTTTGTTATTCCCCGAGTTCATTAGCTCACCAATATAATTCATTTTAATATCCAAGGATATAAAGGAATTTTGGGGAATTTAAACATACCTCATAGGGACATTTGCTAAACCAGGGTCTAGTAGTCCACTTAATCCAGGCTTAATCTTATGCCTCCAGTCCCAAAATTTAGAATATTACATCTCTCCTATCCCTCCATTTTCATTCAGATTTCTCTCTCTCTCTCTCTTCTGGTTCTTTTCCTGCATAAAAAATGAATGATGAAGATGATGATTTAATGGATAAATGAGGTGTTAAATTACTTTGCCACATGTCAGCTCCTGATTGGCCCAAATAATTAATTTTCACACATAATGCTTAATTTGACAGAGTTTTCAATAAACTTTGGAAATTCATATCTAATTGTAAAAATGTCTAATTCGGATGGTTCCAAAGGCTATACGACCCTCATTGAGTCTAGTTGTAAGAAAAAAAAATATAAAATTTAGCCAATTGGAAGCTCACTCTTCCCAGAATTTTAATCTTTGGATGCTGCTCCAGAAAATAGTTAATTTCGCTGGGCTAACTTCAAAAATTTATTTCTCTTTGTGTACAACTCCAAATGACTTATATGACCTATCAAATTAAATATTTATAATTATAATTTTATTCTTAAAATTTTCATAATTTTTCACCATCATTTACCTATCAAAAACTGTCACACAATTACCATTGTCACACTGGGAATTTCACCAATGGTAAAATTACTTTGTGTTTTACTTTACTATATTATGTGTGACTTCTAATCGCTTTATTTTTTTATTCCCCGAGCTATTTAATACCGCCAAGGATATAAAGAAATTTTAGGAAATTTAAACATGACTTATAGGGACATTTGCTAAACCGGAGCTTAGCAATTCACTTGATCCAAGCTTAATCTCAAGCTTTTTGTTCAAAAATTTAGGATATTACACAATGTAGAATAGTGGGGTAACACTTGTTATTGATTCTTGGCATAGAGTTAGTGCTAAAGCCATATACCATATCTATGCACCAATGTCATACTTTAGTGTTATTGAATGAATATGGGAGTTAGATTACACTATGTTGAGGGTCCATGTGTTTAGTTGTAAATGGGTAAACAACAAGAAAGGAATGCAAACGAATGAGTTAGGGTTTTTTCAAGTAGACTTCTCTAAATTTTGGTATAAAGATTATCCTTTCATTTTAGCATTACAGGCCAAACAAGTCTTTTTTATTTCAAATCCTGTTAAGAAGTATTGGTCCATTGTACTTCCATCAAACAAGAAATATCAAGAACAAGTTGATGCTGAAAGTAATGAATATTTGAATATTCCTGAGGATGATCTTTCTTTTGAGATGTTATGGTCAAAGTATATTGATATAAATGAAGATGAACCCTTATACATGAGACATGATCATGAAGAGGGGACTTGGTTTTTAAATTAAACAAGAAAGAGGAAAAGATGATAATGACTGATGTATTTTCTTGCCTTGTATATTTTATTATATGTTTATTCATATATTTTATATGAATTTACCTTCTTTGTTATGATTTTCATTGTGCACTGATGTTTAATTTGGTTTATTTAACTTGTAGGAAAATTGATCACCACAATATAGATAAAGTTCCTCATGATGAACATCATAGTCCACATTTAAGGCTGACGTAACCCGAGGAAGGACTGTAATAAGAAGACTGATTAAGCTAAGGAGTAAGGGCATTAGGTTACCGCTTGAATGGAATGACAACAACAATCCAATCGGACCTAATGTTAGCTCATTTAATAATTTCATTGGGACTACGATTAGAGAAAGAGTCTCGATTACATTTTCAGATTGGAGACAGGCAAGGAAACAATATGTAGATATTGTCTTGAGTGCAGTTAAGGTAAATAGTATTTAATTATTATCTAGGTTATTTAGTTTCATGAAATTACAATCTAACAAGCAATGTGTGCTTTTTTGTTACAATCTTGTTTCATTATCGAAGAAGACAGAGAAATACATGCTAAAAAATGTGGTAGACTTGTGCAAAATTTTCATTATGACCTCTTCAGATTATATTTTCATGATAACAATGGTAATATCAATCGTACACCATCAGAGTTGTACAATGGAATCATAACACAAGAGCAGTGGGATGAGTTTGTCATCTCACATACTACACCAGAATTTATGGTAACATAATATTAACTTTTACAGACTACTTATAATGTATTTGTAACTTACATTTTTTGATATGATTGATTTAGATCTAAATAGGAAAGAAGTAAGCATAACCGGGAAAGCGTGTCCAATATGCCATACTGGTACATGAAAGGAGCGGTATCATATAGAGTGTTGGAGCAACGATTAGTAAGAAATAATCATTATTTATTAGGAATATAATTTCTATGACTAAGCTTTCACTACAACTAACTTTGACATGTAGATACAAAAGTCTCATTCCGATGTCACACATTTACCACAACATGATTTGTGACTAGCCAGCTGTACAAATGAAAAGGGTGAAATTTGTAATACCCCGAATTTTAGGATTAAAGGCTTGATGTTTAGCCTAGATTAAGTGGACTGCTAGACCCCATTTTGGCAAATGTCTTAGTAAGGAATGATATATTTCTCCAAAATTCCTTAATATCTTTGGATATTAAAATGGAAATAAAAGGTGAGGGCAAAATGGTAATTTTTCCATAAGTTGAGAAATGATGGTTTTTCCCTAATATTCCCTATGATTTGAGCTGGATGAGAAATAAAAGGAGGGAAATGACTACTTGATGATTAATAAGCCCAAGCGGGTGAATAATTATCAAGTAAAGTCAATAAGTGGAAAAGCTTAAGGATTTGGAGGACCACTTGAGGTGGTATAATGAGATAGTTTGAGAGTGAATTATACTCTCTTATTTCTCATTAATATTAATAGAATGATGAAGAAAAAGAGAAAGGAAACTTGTTGTGCAAGTAATGTGATAGGTGGACTAATTGAGTAAAGGCCACCAGATGATTTTAATTAATCATCATCCTTCATCAATTAATTCTCTTTCTCTTATGATCAGAAATAAAAAGGAAAAGAAAGATAGCAGAAAAGATGAGAATGGGAAAGAGAAAGAAAGAATGCGAGAATGAACGGAGAGAACGAGAATGAAGGCGGTGGAGAGAGAGAAGAGAGAAAAAACTTGGAATCGCCGGAACTTGTCTGAAATGATGTTTTCTCTCAAAATGTCTAGTACAAATATTACTCTACTCATTCTGAGCTTTATTTCTATGATTTTAGTTTCTCGTTTGGAGGTCATTGGTGCCATCTCGCCGGCTGGAGCGTCGCCGGAATTCTGAACCGAATTAAGAAGCGGGTAGAGGTAAGCGTAGGCTTCCTTCCTACCATTTCAGTTTATCATTTAGATGAGTATTTTGGAAGTAGTGTACTGTTCATATCTCATTCTATCCGTGTCTTGAGGGCCGAAATGATGTCCAAGGGATGTCTAAACGGCTAATCATGTAATAAGGAGTAGAAAGGAGGATATTAAGATAAAGAAAGGGAGGAACCGACACAACTCTTCTGAGAACTTTATATTGGCCGCCTAATGTGTGGCATGAGGATAGAGTTGGAATTTCATCAATTCGATGATTCCATTGAGTTTAGAAGAGCAAATTGTGTAGGGTTCATGTTGATGAAGAAGTAAGAAAAGGCCTAGAGGATGAAATAACCAAATTACCCTTATGGCTCTAAACGGGGGTTGTCAAGGGTATTTTCATCATTTAGGCATGAATTTGATTAATCTGGAGGCATAAGTGGATTCTACACGTGAAATTATGTAGGATTGGCCCATGTTGTAATTTCTGTAAAAGTATAGTCGGGCCGGGCTTCCGGGGGCATTTTGGTAATTTAGCATAATTGGGCTAAATTATCAACTAATACGAATCTAGAATGATATAAGAAAGAGTAATGACTCATGTATTAAATGTTTGGGAATTCTAGGACTCGACGAAAGATGGTGCCTAAACCGGAGCAAAGACGAAAGATTGAGGACGGACATGAAGTTCGACAGGTAGTGGACTTACCTTTCCTGCATGTGTGTGATATGTATGTTTATGCATTGATGATGTGACTGCTATGCCTATTCGTGTTGAACATGTTGATTGATTGAAGCTCTGTTATATTTATGCAATGGCCATGTGTATGTCATAACATTGAGCATGCAGCATATGATTATGTTGGCATCAGATTTGGTAGGCAAGCATGTCATGCATTCATATGTATTTGCCATGCATAATGGTACTGTTCACTACTGAGATTCTCTCAAATCTCACTCCTCCCAACAACAATAATGACAGGTTGATGGAGGCATGGTGCGAGGCACTACTTCTTGTATTTAATATATGTGTGTATATATGGATGTATGTGTATGTATGAATGTTGTATAAGTAGAGAGCAGCTCTAGCGTAAATTAATGAGAACATCTTTTAGTTTATCGATATATTCACTCGCTTACTCTGATATGTGGAACTAAGAGCCGATAAGGTAAGTATAAGGAAGGGTGTCACATTTGGTGGTATTAGAGCATAGGATAGTTTTATGCTCATATGTGACGGTCTTTACAAAATTCCCAATGAGCAAGCCAAGGCAATTGTAGATTGCTATGTGGGTAGTAGATTATACATATAATAAAGATTTAGCTTTACTTAAATAATTATATAATATAACAACTAATATTGTTATAATTCTTTTTGTGATAGCGCACAATGACCCAATAACAGCCAGAGTTGGGGAATTATGTTGGGCCTGACGACTTACTCAGTAAAGCACTTCGAGCTCCTAAGTATAATAGTCATCTTTAGGGTACTCATTTTAGAGTCACCCAAACAAAGTACTTTGGCTCCCAAAATAGACTCAACAAGAATGACTTTATTCAACTAAAGGAGGAGATTTCTGGCTATAAGCAGCAACTAGACCAGCAAATGAGTGGCTACAAGCATGACATAGAACAAAAGATTAGTAACTATGAGCATCAAGTCGAACAATTTAAGGATCATATGTGGTTGTTGCAAGAGCAAAATGTATTGTTGAGGACTCAAATTGACGCCTTGATGCAGTCTAGGCCAATACCAAGTCCAATGTGTGACAGCACTAGTACCAGAGATAGTTGCCCCTCCACACCTAAAGTCCCCATTACTTCGGTAATTAATTTCTTCTGTAGTTAACTTTTTTGTTACGTTATAACCTTAATATATTAACTCTATTTTTCATAGGGCGAATCAATGTGCAAGTTACACGTCAATGATTCTTTCAAGCATGTGATTGCTATAGGCATGGCCTATAACACTAACAACGATACACCACACAACTCACCATTGCCCCGACCACACTCCAAGTTAGGGCTAACATATGCACAAATGATGATGCCTTCTTGCCAATCCCTTCTTAGGATTAAGAGACAATAGTGAAAGATGTTACCCGTGGCTAAGTTGTATGGCTAATAGGTCTGATTGAGCCAATAACAAAGGTAGTTAATTTACAATTGCTTCTACTTTTTCTATGCATTTTCATCTAAAGCTACATGATTTTTGTAGGTTGCTCGTCCTAAAGGAAAATCAGTTAAAAGGCGTAGGAAGAAATCAGACTGCTCAGCAACACAATAAAAGTCTCAACCCTCAACCAACAACAGGAGCAACAGACAACAAATAGCCTCATATCGCTAACAATTGGCGTTAATAGCACCAAATATCATCTTCTAAGAAGGTCAGGAAATACAATTCGATATCAAAATCTATCATATAGATGTATCTGATTATGTCGATGGTGGTGTCCTGAATGGAGTGCTTAATCGTGTATGGCTTGGTGTGACGGCTATCAATATATGGGTTAGGTACTTTATCATTATCGTCTATTACTGTTATTATTATTCATCATCCAAGTTTTTGGTTTTAATGACACTATTTATTTTCCACAAAGGCACTTATACCATGATCAGGTAGTGGGCACGGAAAGGGCGAATAGATTTGTAGTTATCAGCCCACAGCTCCTTGCCCACCATGTGGGGACTAATTTAGACGTATAAACCGATGCTCTTAAGGTACAGTTCATGCAGAGAGCAACCCCTACTAAAATGTTTATTGTACCCTACAATCTGAGGTAAGTTATTTGCGACATTATTATTGTATGTTTTTTTATTCTTTCACTTTTACCATAACATTATTGTTAAAGTAAAATTTTCAAAATATTTTAGGCAATATTGGATTTTCTTATGATCTAGCCTATAATAGCTAGATGCCCCCGCATTTTCTATTTAGATTCTATAGAGGCTAGTTATCCAGAGAACCAGCTTGATATGGTGATTATGATTAATAAGTACGTGTATAGGTGTATGTGTAAATATTTGCATATGATTATTGAATAACCAAAATTAATTAGTTATTACTTATTTTGTTAGTGTATTGACCGCATATAGAAGCAATGTTGGATTGAGCTATTCTAATAAATGCTCTAACTCCACCACGACCTATGCCTAGAAGAAGATTAAAGTATATGATGAATTTACTCAAATTTTGTTATTCACAAATTTTTCTTCAAACAATGACTTAACTGTTTTTTTATTGTTGCAGTGTCCATTCCAACCAACTAATAATGATTGCGGCTATTATGTCATGAAATTTATAAAAAAATGTAGTTACTCATAATCTAAATCAGGTTCCCTTGAAAATAAGTACTTTTACTTACAGTTTATACTGTTTTTTGAATTTAATTCAAAGTGTCTAAGTTAATTAATTTATAATGATTTTAATTCATTTTGTACATGATATTTATGTAGTATTATAAAGATCAACATTGTGCCCAATTGACTGATCAACAAGTGGAAGAAATCATTGAGGAATGGTGTGAATACATGATCAAGTAAATATCACCTAATATTTAGGCACATATGTTAGTTACATTGTTTCTCTTGTATGTTAGCTTGTATTGTGTTGTGTAGTCTCTTAAAATTAGTTGTACATACATTATGATGACATTCTATACATTTAGTACAGATCTTATGAACTAATTATGTGTTATTTAATTCTGATTTGGTTATTTGATTTTTTACTGTCAATTTATACTGTAAATTTTTGTGGCATGAATTAATCAGGTGAAAGGATTTTACGTGAAAAAACAAAAATATAAAAAAAATACCACATTTTATGCCACTTCTGAAGGAAGTAGCATAGGAGGTGAGAACCTCTTACAACACTTCTATTAGAAGCGCCATTGGAGGTGAATTATTCACCTCCTATGGTGCTTCCTCGAGGAAGTGGCATAGGATGTCCATACTTCCTATAACACTCCACATAGACAGACTAACAATATAAACTGGTAGACTCTGTAAAACAACTCGGTAATAGGTAAGTGAGGCAGCTGCTGAACATCAAAACCACGCGGCTTTAATTTAGTTGTCATGACAAAAGGCATAACAGTCAAATTAGCAATTTACCCCTAATATTAAGACATTAGGTTCGTGTCTCTACTACATAAGATTGTTTATCCATTTTTATCCATTTTACAAACGCATTTGTCATATGCGAACTCATCTATGTAGTTGTGTTCTTCTCTGATCCATTTACTGGGACGAAATAATTGATTTAATGGGACAAGACAAAAACAGAAAAGAAAAGCAACAATATCTATGAATTAAAGAGAATTGGATGGTGATAAAACAAGAAGTAACTGAAAAAGTTATGTACAAAAGGAAAGGAAAAGGTCCGCTATAATTAAGTGAAAAATGACTCAAAATAAGAGTCTTGGTGATAAAGTTATGCACGTCCATAACATAATTCATGATCAGGCCAACAATGATATTTTGTCAAAAAGAGACACCTCATATAATCGAACAACATGTGGATACTTGATTAACTTCATTGTTGCAATTTCCTGCCTGATATGCATAATCACATTGAAAATCATTCAAGAGAGTTGACTTCATTTTGTGAGGGTTTAGAACAGTTTTACTACAGAATGCATGCTTAACATAAAGTTCTCATACAATGGATAAGAAACACCTTAACTCTGTAATCCCACACCTAAAACTTAATGATAGATTCACCAATTATGATATATATGCACACACACTTGTAAGCCTTTTATAAATTGAATGGACTACAACATGAGGGGAAGAAAATTTAGGTAACAGTAAATCTTAAACTACCTATTCAGCCATCTTGTGCTTGAGAACCTTTTCTTTGTTGAGAATTTTGAGAGCCATGGGTTCTTCCAACCTCGCTTATATTTACCAACTCGGCCTTGATTTTAGGTTGACTCATCTTCAACTATTGTTGTGTAATTGATATGCTAAGATGGATTGTAACCAATTGGGAGCCATGGATTAGCCTTAGAACTATGAATTTAACATGTATGTTCTTGACTATCCAGTTTCAGCTCTTTTTAGAGTATGGCCAATGGGTTATTGTATAGTATATAGTAAACAAAATTCAACGCTCATAAGAATTGGCATGTGTATAGTAGACACAAAGAGTCAACCTAAAATGAGTCAATCTACATTAGATCAATTGGATTTTTGTAACATGAGTTTTGAAGTTATGGCAAGTTTATGTCAAAAAACAGAGAAAGTTTAAAAAAAAACTATATCCATTGGCATTGTATAAGATCAAGTTTATATTCTTCCTATCTAAAGGACTACTCCAGGAGCTTTCATTAAGAATTTAGAGCATCCTCATATGACTTTTCTTGATTTAATTATGAATTTTCAAGGTTGAACAAAAAAATTTAGAACTTCTAAAAGAAAAGTAACCCAAAGATAAATATGCAAGTTTCAGTTTATGGGCTTCAATTATTGATTTGCTTGAACCGTAGCACTTTTGATTGCGTACTAATGGTGTGGAAATGATGGATGTTACACATTATGTATGACCACACATCCAATGTATGACCAAAGCTTGCTACTTACATTATGGAAATTTTTTTTTCACATCTTGTGCATGGCAATAAACTAATTTAAGGAATAAAAATATGAGAAGAAAAACACTTAAATCTCCAAATTTAACAAAAGTTACAAATAAAATAGATTAATTGTGTTAAGATATGAATATGAGACTCCCTTTAGAAAGGTGGATTGAGAGGCGTATGTGTAACTTTATAGTTCTCAATAGGAAATGAAAACGGAACAAAATAGGCTAAATTTTCCAAAATTTCTTAAAACAATTACTTGTATATTTAATAAGAAAGTTAAAAAAAAAGGTAAAGAGAACTACCCTCAATTGAATATGAAAATGTTCAAATTTAATCTAATCAAATAGTCATATCAAAAAAAAGTACACTCAACTCGTTAGTATTGCCCTTCATAATAGAATTTTTGGCAAGGAATGCCATGTGTTTAATTTATTTTTCTTTTTTCTTCTTTTTGAAAAAGAAAAAGAAGGACTACTTGAGAACAAACAAAAATATGGAAACAACATAAATTATCCTAAAATGACCAACCACATGCGCCAAACCAGCTGACCGAATTTTAGCCTGATCCAACAGTTAGTGAGTACATAAACATCAATTTATCGAGATTGCCTTGTCAACATGCATATTTTTCTTTTTCTCTCTTCTTTTCTCTCACATGGCTGTATAATTAGACCTTTCCAACCACTTCGCCCCAGCCTCATTAGTCTATTTGGCCTCGGCGGGGCCTCTCTGCCCAAAAACCTAATATGCTCTCTCTTTACTTAAATAAGTGAGACATAACCTCAAATAATTAGGAAACTCCGAGAGAAAATTTTTTTTCTCACAAAGATCAATCAAGAAATTTCCTTTTTTTTCTTTTCATTCTCTCATTATTTTCTTTCTTTTGTTTTTATTTTTATTTTTATTTTTTTTTTTGCTTTCATTCCTTTTTTTCCTCATAAAATAGGAAATACGTAAAATAGAAAATATATATAATTTGGGGATTTCTCCACATAAGAAGGGAACCTAAAACCCAACAAATAATAATAATAATAATAAGTTTATAAATCTCAATCGTTTAAAACATTCTTGAACAGTTACTTGAAAAATGCAAGCATTTATAGATAAAAGTAAAATGAAGTAAAGGTATCAAAGTATATTATTAATCAAATGGCAATAGCATCACTCATGAAAGTAACAAATGCAACCACACAATTTCTAGCTTGTCCCACAAATTAAGCTCCGGAAAGGATTAAACATCTAAAAGGAAGGTGATGAAGAAACAGAAATGAAGGTGAACATCTCCGATAGGTAAAACGCTGGTTGAGGACAATCTCCTCACTAGTGCAAGATGTTATTTGGCATTGGTTAAAAATATATTATTGCTACAACATATGAGGAATAGCATAAATAAGAGTATCATAAAATAGATATTACATAGTTGTTACAAAGGACTTGAAGCTATAAAAGAACATATTACAACATCACTTATAAAGAACTTGACGCCATAAAGGCATATATTACGATGTCAGTTACAAAAGACTTGAAATTGTAAATAAATATAAAAAAAACTTGGTTTTGCCTTAAGTACTACCATATCATTGATCAGCCTCATCACTGCCATGTGTCCCTATTGCCTCACCTCTGAGGCGCCATATGTTCATGCCACCTCATGTCCACTTCAACGCCTTATTCAGGTCACAAATTGGTTACATTTTTTTAACAAAGGGAGGACTCTAACCAAAGTAAAGGACTATGAAAGGTACAATAAGGTTAGAACCTTAGTCGGAGGGGTATTCTTTAGGTCCAACAAAACTGGACACTCTCTCTTTGTGGGAAGGACAACCAATATATGTCTCGTCCTGTCCTTACCACAACCTTCCATCACCTTTCATCTACAAAGACGCCATTTGATTACTCAGAGGAATATACACTAACTAAGGATCATAGTTAAAAGGGGGACTCACCAGTAGTTCCATTTGGTACATATTCCTACTCTATCTTCAACCAAGTAGGAGGAAGCCATTAATGCATATCTCTCCTTCCACCCTTGATCGTTAATCTGACTCCCCCTAATAGGAATAGAATGTTTGGTCCTACCAAATGGAGTATATATCCCTTAATTCCTTATAAGCGGATAGTAGGGTTGGAGCAAATCTTCCACTAAAAATTCAATATCTACGTACCTAGTTAAGACCTCAAATGACATAGTGACATACCACACATGGGGCATCAGTTGAGAAAGAGCAAGATCAAAATGCCTACACAGTCTTATTAACAAGAATGGCAGAGGAACACAAGTTCCATACCTAAAGGACTCGACATACATAGCAGCCCAGCCTTCTGAGTATGAGTTAGCTGTTTCATTTGGTAGAGGGACTCATGCAAATATCCTCAGGTATGCCATAGGTTCTTTAGATGTTTCTAAGACCCTTATGATCTATGGTAGACGCCGTCGACTCTTCCAACTCACCAGTATTCTCAAGGCTATGAATATATTTTGATCCCTCATACTACCTAAGTTTGATTCGTCACTAGATATAACTTCAACTTCAGGATCCCCTTCATTATGGCCAGTGATACTCACAGACAAACTATCCAACTTTGATATAGTAACTTATATAAAGCAAGACAAACAACACTCAAGGTTTGAAAGCTACTTAAAATAATAAATGCAGAACCATCCAAGCTAGAGAATGGTAAAGAAAAATGCTTAGCAAGTTCAAGGATTCATGAAATTAACATCAGAGTGAGGGAAAAGAAAAAGAAAACCCAAACCTTAATTCTTTCAATTCCAAAGAACAAAATCAAGGGAACGATGAGCCATGATCATCAACCCCAGAAATCAAAGGAAGAGCAAAGCAAAGAAGAGAAAGTTGATACCTTTGTAAAACCTCATAAAGTCAAAATATTGAAAGCCTTCAGTTTCGCCTTTTGGAATTTTAACCAATATCCAAGCATGACTTAACGTAAATGGAATGGGACATCACTGGAGAGACAAAATGATATAAAGACATGGGAAAAACCTTCCTAAAGGGAGTTAAGTAATTGACTGATGACTTAGAAGGACTCCTTAGGAAGGAACGCTTGCTGCAGAGAAAGGTTTGAATGGGGCTATTAGATCTGAAGGTATGATCAACGAACAAGATTAAGTCATACTCCCCAAGCCAATAGCTTATTGGATTTACGGAGTTGGGGACTTAGTGCATTCTTGAAATCTGGTATGTTAGGCCAGAGAGGATGGAACAAGTCCAACAGGAGGACCTGATCCAAGAATGAGTGAGGCTTATTGGAAGTAAACTTATTAGGCTGCAAACCCTAGCTAAGTCCAGAGTTTTCCATCAAACTATTCAATCAACCCACTAACCAAGAAGGGACTTAGAGATCCGAGATAGTAGGAATAGCGAAATCTACTCAAGATCTGAGAATATCATAACCAACTAATTTGGAGGGGTGAGTATAAACCAATCAAAGGCTACTTCCTTAGGGGATATTGAGACTTCTCCTCTCTAGCTATTCTTTGCTCATCCCTCTCTTCTGATTTGACTTCACCCTATTTATCCTCTCCTACCATCTTTAATCTTTTATTGCTCTGTAATCACAATCAATAAACTATCCACAATATCAAATTTCCATATTCATCATATTATCTTTTGCAAAACCATATGTTGTTGGTGACCCCAAAATTAAAATCCCTCATTACCAAATTTTGGTCAAACAAAATTTTAATTTTTTGGAAATGTATGAGATATGTGTTGGTATTGGTATGTCTCTCACTTTTCCATTCTTATAGAAAAACCAATGATAACTTTTTTATTAACCCTGAGATGTTTGGTTTTGCTATAAAATACATTATACAATATCAAAGGCTAGTGAATTTTGTTTGCAATAGCCATTTAAAGAATGAAATTTCTTTTCTCACTAAATTTAAATATAGGTTTCACTCAACATTGAAATATTACACCATGTCACTATCAATCGAAAATGAGATGAAGTAGAATACCTATATCACAAATAGATCATGAAGTGAGAAAGAAATGAGTAAAAGTGAGAATTGTGCTCTAGCACCAAGACTAAAGCATTGTGTATGAGATCAAAATTAAAGTACAACATAAATAAGGGAATTTGTTGAAATAGTTGATTTAAATGTAGGGGTAAAATAAGGGATATGTGTAATGGTGAATCCATTGACCCCTCCTCCTAACTAAATTAAGAAGGGAATAGTAGGAACATGAGGGAAGGACTCCTTTACCTAGTAAATGAATTGCATCAAAGTTTAACTAATAACAGAGAGGTTGAAAAGTATCATTAGTACCAAAAATATAAACTGATGAGTTAGCTAAATTCTTGAACATATGACTTTCTTAGTTAATTTCTAGCCATATCTCAATCATTTATACGTGTACTCATTAATAAACAAAATTGCAATGAAAAATACATGTTAGGTAAATAAGTGAATATAGAATGATAGTTGTCATGAACTTAGAATGGTTTGTGATAACACAACCATTTTTCTTTTTATATATGTATTTGTTTTGGGCATCCCAGCAATGGTAATGTGCTATTTGATTTATGATGAAAGGCCTCTTTATCTAATGTTTGCCTACTTCGCTAGTCGTGCTAAGTTAAAACATTCTAGTTGTATCAATTGTAATCCCCCTGATCCTTTAGAGAGCATATCAATTCCCAATTTAGGCAATGAGCCCTATATGAATCATAAGATGATCCCCATAAGAAGTTTTCCATCTTCATAGAAATTTTATGACAAAACTATTAAGAGAACTTCATACATGAAAAATGATATACCAACAAGGAAGACAAAGAATTTTTAATTAAGGCAAGTCAACCTACTAGGGAGAGTAGATGACATTTCCAATCGGCCAGCCTTTTATCAATTTTTTTTATTATCTCGTCATACTTCCTCTTGTTAAAGTGAGGGCCATCAATATAGATTCTCAAATACTTCCCCAAACAGGAATGCAATCTAACTCTAAATATGTCTACTAACTTCTTTTTAAGACGATATGAAACCGATAGGCTAGAAACAATACTCGACTTCTCTTAATTTATCCCTTGCTCAAAAATTCGAGCATATTTTCGTAGAATATCTCTGACAATTCTACAATCCTCCTTTATAGCCTTACAAAATAATAGAGTGTCATCTGCATACATGAGATAGGTTAAAGGCTCAACGTGTCGTCTAATACATATTCCTTTTGCACCGTTGGAAATTTTCTAGCTGATGAATCATACATGATAAGACATTGGTGTAGAGTAAGAAAATGTAAGGGGATATGGGAACCCCTTGTCGAAGACCCTGAAATGGAATAAACAACTTCCTTGGAGAACTATTAATCATTCCCTAATAGGATACCATCGATACACATTACATGATTAGATGTATTATCTAGTGAGGAAACCCTATTTATTGCCGGAAATTTTTTTAAGAAAGGCCACAAAACTTTATCATAAGCCTTTGTAAAGTCTAGTTTGAGTGCACACTAGACATCCTTGCATTTTCAAGTACCATGAATTTTGGCCACGCATTTTGAGGCAAGAATATTATCAGTGATCAATCTACCTTTAAGGAATGCATTCTGATTCGGGGTAATCAGATCACCCAAAATCTCATTGAGGCGATTGCATAAAACCTTAGAAATTAATTTAGAAAGTAGTTGGACTGTTACATTTTATAACCTGAACGATAAAAGAATGATTTAACTCCATAAGAAGAAACCTTGTAGAGAAAACTTGAAATATCATTGCACTAATATCCTACTTAAGAAAGGGCCAAAACTTGTGGTAGAATATTGCATGGAGAACTATCTACCTTCATTTGAAAGACTGCCTTCTCAATTTCCTTTGATGATAAAGGTCTATTTATTCAAGACAGATGTTGAGAGGACAATTTCGTTAAATTAATATTACTCAAAATTTTCTCCTCCAAGTTGGCCTCAATAAACATAGTGTACTGATATAGCATGGATTTCTTTATACTCTTCAATCTACTGGCCATTAGAATCTTGGATCCGATCAATGCATTTCTTCATTCGCCTAGTTGATGTATAGCCATGAAAATAGTTTGTATTCCTATCACCATGGAGTAACCAATTATGCCTTGCTCTTTGAGACCATAAAGCTAAATCATACCAAAATTCTAAGGATGTTTTTAAAGAGTATAACTCTTGTTCTTCCCTAGCAGAGAGTGCCCCTTTTTCATGCCAAACTTGTAATTCCTTCTCCAATTTAGTAATGTTAAAGGAAATTCAGCCTACTGACAACCTATTCTATTTTTAACCGGTAATTATTTCTGAATGCCCAAGAACCATCTGCCCTAGCAAGTTGGTAATGGGAACTCAATCCAGTTGAATAGTTGGCTTTGGTGGCCTATGCAGCAGTCAAGTATGTCATATTTGTCTCTACAAGTATTAGACCTTATATTGCATCCATATGGAAGATGAATCAGTAGCTTCTCTTATCTCTTTACCCCAGGAAGGTGGTGCAGCAGTTTGTTTTTCACCCTGTTCCTCTATTATAGACTCTCAATACAATTAAATGGTCCGGGAACCTATATGGTATGATCAATATCACATGTCAATTACTTTGGAAATCTCTTCTTCCCCCACGATTGCAGTTGCTTATATGAAAGATTCTAAAAGGTATACTACCCACTTCCTGTCTATTAAAGCATAGACATCTAACTACGGTGGAGGTATATGTATTTTGTGGCTTACTAAATGAGTTCTTAGATTAATTGTTCCTCTTTTGTCCGTTTGCTAGAACTTGTTGGTTTGGTAGTGCTTTAGGATTTCGGGTTGACTCTTCTGAGCTTACATCATTATTTCGATGGATAACCTTATGGTTGCAGGCTTTATCGGATCATAGTAATTTCAATTCTCTTTTACCATTCTATATTATACATAGTTTATGGTTTGCATGAAACAATATTTGTCATGTAAGGCACCAATTCTCTCGTATTCAGCTAATATAGATGGCACAAACCCAGGTAAGTGAATATGTTGCTTTGTGTCAGAAGCAAACTCATTCAAGATCAAGGCTGATGCAAACAAAAGATGAGTGCACCACTTTTTGGTCACAACCATTACAAGGATATAATAGACTTCGCTGGAATGTAATTCAAAATCAAAATGATTCGTCCAAAAAAGCGTATCACAGTTATCAATGTATGCTTCAATCAGACAAGTTGCCATGCATGGAACATCTGTCCTCCACTTAAAGTGGGTCATCTTCAACTACAATTGTTGGCACTGAGACATGCAATCCAGTGTATTTTGGGTCAAAGTCATTTTGATCAGCCGTATTAGTTCCCTTTGTTTTGCTCCCTAGTCAAACAGTCACATATTAGAGTTATTATTGGATCTAAAATAGTGATGTGGCGGCTCTCCTATATATTACATGACATATGTACTATGTTAAATGACTTTTTAGCTTTCTCTTTTTCTTCATAAATATATAATTACCTGTTGATTGGAAAAAATAATATTATCTAGTTATTTTGTACAAAAAAAATTGTCTTGTTATTAAAAAACAATTTTTTAGTAAAAAATTCAAATAAAAAAAAACATAAATCTCAAATCCCAAATCAAGTTTGTTACCAAAAATTAATAAGAGAATGACAAAATTTGATAATAATTCACAACTCACTCATTTTTTGGGAAATACCTTATTTACAATTTTACAATTTTAAAGTTCTTTTTCTATCATTTTCCCTATTTATATTTGCACGATCATATCTTAATTTTAATTTTGGCTCAAGCCTAATATATTTAATAATTAATAAAATGGAATAAGAAACATATGTTACAGAAACTGATAAAAAATTTACACCCGCATTAAAAGTGATTTTAATAAAAACAATTTAAACAAATTGTTTAAAACATTTTTAAGATAAAAGTTTGAGAAAATTATAATTAAATCCAGCTGATTATTTAAATATAAATTCAGGTCTACATTTTTAACAAAATAAATAAAATTAAATGATAACTTTGTGAAACTTGAATACCTGGTCTATTGGTGGACTTGGTAGATTATAAAAATGGGTTAACAGAATTTGAATCGTACCTTCTTCAAAAAGACTCTTGAAGAGAGGTATCCTAATTGCAAAACTTTAATCTACCAAGCAATTCATAATTTCATATATTGAAAAGTAGCTGTGGCGCACGTTTAGGAGAAGCTCAATTTCACACCAAAGCATTGTCGTGCAAGGAATCGTATGAAACCTGATGTATTATGTTGTAAGAGTAACTGAGGTCTCTTGATCCTTTGAGTACAAAAATATATTACTTAATTGGCAAAGAACTACAAATG
Organism: Albizia julibrissin; assembly: GCA_037074505.1. Classification (NCBI taxonomy): domain Eukaryota; kingdom Viridiplantae; phylum Streptophyta; class Magnoliopsida; order Fabales; family Fabaceae; genus Albizia; species Albizia julibrissin. The sequence goes on from CM073484.1 coordinate 24,464,039, forward strand.
TATATATTAATTTTTTCCTCTTAGACATCAATGTAAAACTATGTTGGCCACACACAAAAAAGTAAAACTATGAATATTGTGAAGTTGAATATGAATTGTACTATTTATGGTTTATAAACAATACGGTTATATATAAAATTTTTAATATTACAGAAAAATCTCAAATAAATTCAGTTGAAATCAAAACTAAAATAAAGCTAACATCTGCTTTCATTCTTTTTTTAACTGCAGATGATATTTTAGTCCTTTTTTTTTTGTTGAATAAAGGGGCTAAGCCCATAATATTACAAATGGATCCAACGTGGATACCCATCTAGCTTGGTCGTCTTGTACAATGCTACTTACTTCTTGTGGAGGAGTATACCATATGATTCGTTGAGTTCACTTCGCCCCGCACATAGCCGCCAATTTGCTTGCGCGTCCATTTCCTTCGTGCCGAATATGATTGACGCTTACTTGCCAACCCTCTCTCACGTATTTCAAAGGTTTGTCAAAACAGTTTAACCTGTTTTTAATATAAAATATATTTATAGAGTTATTTTTAATTTTTAATATCAGATATAGATTTTATATTTATTAATTTTTTTAATTTAACTTTATTAATATTCTCTCAACAATAATTAAGAAAGAGAGAGAATGGAAAAATTAAAGAAGATGACTGGGAAGTTTTAGAAAATACATATCATATTAACTAACTTAAATAATTTATTTACTCTAATTAAATTACTCCCTTCAATCATAAATATAAGATATAATTGATTTTTTTGGAGATATTAAAAAATTTAATTAAATTATTTTAAAATATTTATATTTATTTTTTTTCTCCAAACTATATTGCTTAACTTATAAACTGATATATAATATAATAATAGGTAACATATGATATAATAGCTTCTTTAATTTCTTTTAAAAAAATCAACTCTATCTTATATTTAAAATAAAAAATATATATAAGTATATCTTATATTAAGAAATATGTTACTTTCCTTCAATAGTGGTCTATGTGTTGATGGCTTCTATAACATCGTTCGAATCACATTCAATTTACACTTGTCTAAACTCCAGGCCCCAACACTTTCTGTTCCGCGAGAATACCCAAAGCTTCTACATTATTTGTGCTATTGCTCTGCTCCAAGCTAATTGAGAATCCCTTTATCCATTGATCGTCCGGTCAGATTTCTTTCATCATAATTTTTTCATTATCCCTCATAAACTTTAAATCGTATTCATCCAACCAATCTAAAAGATTATAATACTACTTTAATTTTTCTCTCATTTTTCCAATCAATGGTCCAGATGGGCTTATGACCCTAATTATACCATATGATACCAAATCCTTAATTTATCTTTTAATATTATTTTTTATTAAAGATCTACGTAATATTTTCACTAAATTTAGATAAAAAATTTAAGTAATTTTTATATAAAGAATATTTATGACTTAATTGAAAATTTAAGTAATTATTTAACAAACATATGTTTAAAGAAATCTATTTAAAAATTTTGAGTTATAATATATATTAATTTAAGGATATCAAAATTACATCATTTTATAATTTTATAATTTATTTGAAAACATATATATATGATTGGAAAAAATTTTAGCCAATATATATGTATTTTAAAGATTACATCATAAATAATTTTAATAAACAAATGAGACTAAATATTTAAATAATATGGTAAAGAATTTAACAGTATAACAAAAAAATTTGATTATATATATTAAAATTTTGGGTAAATTTATGTGATTAAATTTTTATTAATTATTTTTTATGTTAAGAAGCAACATTTTAATCAAAATGATGGGTTAGTATTGTGATTTAATGGTCAAATATTGATTAGATTGATAGAAGTTAAAATTCAAAACTAAAAGGGAGATTTATGCAACACATATACATTATGATTTTTATAAAAAAAATAATATATATTTTGATTTTAGGGGAAGTCTATATATAGGTTTTCAAATCCTTTTAAATTTATCTCAGATATACTTTTAGTCCTTTAACTTTATAAAATATATTTTTAGTCATATAATTCTATTACCGTTAATGTTACTAACAAAAAATACTAACGCAACAAACTCAAGTGATGACTGTATAATTGAATGCTATTAATTTTAAATTTAATATATGTGTAAATTAAAAATATCTAAAAACTTAATCATGTCGTCAATGTCAAAATCTTAATTATATTAAAAATTTTAGCTTAATAATATAAATATAAAAACCTTGATTTTATTTACAGTATTTTGTCATTTTATTTTAATTTAATAATCTAAATATATTCAATCCCATCGACACTCAAGTTTCATTTATAAACGAAACAATTCATCCATGTTACAGTTAACAATTTTTTGTTAAACTCATTTTCAGAAAGGCAACAATCACAATAAACGCATTGCAAATAGATATTTAGGGTAATAATGTATACAATTATAATCTCCTTGTCAGAACTCTGATATGGTTGTACATGAAAAAATTTAGGGTGAAGGTGAAAAAGTACCGACGAATTTTTATCTAAAATGCGTCTAGTACTATATACTTTTTGAAGATGCAAAAATATCTATAAACATTCATAATAAGAGCAAAAAAGTTAGTACCGTTAAATTTAACTTAATATTTATTATTTTTTATAATGAGGCCGGCTTACACTATTTTTTCCCAATACGTAATGGTTTTAGATTATATTTAATGGTAATGGCTTTTTCACTCTCAGTTTAAATCAATGTTTTTGGGAATCGTATTTTTACTCTCATTTTAAATCAATGTCTTTGGGACTGGACTAGATAGTCAAACCAGTCTAACCATTGGGCAACAGTGATGATGGTCCGTTTCACTTTGTTGGATCGCTTTAAGGGTTTGGTCGGCCTCAAGCTGGTAGTTAAGCTAGAAACCGTCAAGCAGCTAGAATCCGAATGCGATTTGAGAAAACCGGCCGGATAAAAAGAAAAGATGAGGCAAAGATGGGAATCGGAATAGGAATAAACGAAAAGAAAAATCTCAAAACAACCTCATCTCTCTTCAATCTTTGTCACTCTGAAAAGTAGAAACCAGCCATTATAGAACTAAAACTCTGAAAGATCAAAGAATATTTGAGAAGGAGAAGAGCACTTATCCACTAGTGTTCAGCTTCTCAATAACTTTTCAATTTCGTCTTTATCTACTGCTCCATGTTTTCAGTCCAATCAACCCTCAAATCTCTCACCTGGCAGACTACCACACACACACATGTTTCCACCAATCCCCACTCGTCCTTTATATCTTCACGTGGGTCCATTTATTATATAATTAGATAATTATCATAGTTTTTAACTCATCAATAAAAAATCCAATAAAAATTCTTTTTTAAGTTATATTTTTTATTTATCAAATGGTTATGTTCATATGTTTTATTATTTAGCTTTTATCTGGAAAAATAATATTTATTTAAATTTTAATAAAAATAATGATATCCTTTAATAAAAATTTGTCCTCTTAAAAAAATTATAAAATTTAATGACAAATATCTTAATGATAATATTAGTATTTTTGCATATAATATTAATTTAATTTAGTTATTATATTACCAGTCTAACCAAACGATCTGACCGATCTAACCATTTAAACCATGACTCGCTAATGTTTCCGGCTCGACGTCTGATCCGGCTTTTAAAACATTGTTTTAAATATTCATAAGTATTTTTATACATTTAAAAAATATATAGTATTGGATGTACTTTAGGTAAAAGTTCATAAATATTAAAATGGTATTAAATCAAGTTGCATGCATACACACACACACACATACATACATACATACATACATACATATATATACATACATACATACATACATATATATATATATATATATATATATATATATATGTACATATACAGACACACACAGACATACACACACATATCCCCGTTTTCATCTTCTAAGGTGCTACAGACTTGGACGAAATCTATTTGAGTGTTGCATGCATGGAGTATTTTCCCATCTTATAAAACAAAGGTATTTCTGGCTTATAACTAAGGGTATGTGCCACAAACTTCTCTATACATATACCCAAATATGAAACTAGAAAACAAATAATAGTAATTTCTTAATTAGGAGATAACGATGGTTTTTAGTTTGTAATTGATTTTCACACACACACACATATATAAAAGAGTGTTTGAATATTTTCTTGGAAAATTATTTTTGATTTTGACTCTTGTAATTAGCACCTATTTAAATTAAATTTATAATCAATTCTACATAAGAGAACCTTGGTTTTTGTTAAAAAGTAAAAACATTCAAACATATTCCTAGTTATTATTTGTTTTGGCCTAAAAGATCTCACACACACACACACACACATATATATTTCTAAAAAATTAGAGCACGGTTAACCAACAACCTACTTATACTGTTTAGAATCAGCTGATAGTAATCTCAAAAAAAGGATAATCCCAACTCAAAGGGCACACACATTTCTTTACAACCAGCTTTGGCTAGTCAATCTACCGTCAAACTACAAGATCCAGGAGCAATAAAAAATAAACAAATAAAAAATGATCATTCTGATCTAAATAACAATCTGAAGTTTTCTACCAGCCTTGTTGCCAGTCTGGGCAACGACTATGACCTGTCATGGTGTTCACCAAAGGCAAGCAATCCGATTCAAAAACAACCTGTACCAAATCTTTTGCCTTAAAATGCCGCCTCATGGAGTGCTTGTGCTTGTGCTTGTGCACGGAGTGCTAAAGAGACCATCAATGTTCATCTTATGGGTTTCAGAACTAGGAGGAGCCCAATGTTCAAGAGGTATATATATATATATATATTCTGATCACTACATATTTCATTGTTTTCAAACATATTCCTAGCAGCCCAAAACTTCTGGGCACTGTTATTGGCAGAGTTAATAAGCCAAAGAATATCAAAATATAGTTTTTGAACAATTGATATAGATTTTGAAAATTCATCTTAAGGTAGAAGGAGTGAAGAAGCCCATCTCCAATCCCTTTTTTTTTTTTTTTTGGTTTTCCGACGAGAAGCTAACAACGAGTAGCAAAGAAAAAAGATAAGCGGAGTGTAACATCCCAAAATTTATTCAAAGGCTAAAGATTAATTTATGGGAGTTAGATAGTAAGCCAAATTATGGAAGCTATGAAATTTAAGGAATCTTAAATTAGACAAAGAGAAAAATAAAGACCTAGTGTGTAATTAATAGAATAAAAATATACTTATATATATATAATAATAATTAAAACACACACACCCTTTTCCCACACTTCACACACAATTCATGCACACACAATTATTTAATTAAATAACACACACACACTACACACATGGCACACACATACACATTTTTAATTACTAAAAACAACACCCTCTCACTCACTCTCTTAATCATCCTATACACACAACACACACTTCACATATTTCTCAATTCTCTTCAGCCAATACCCAAAAAGAAAGAAAAGAGAGAGTGAGTGAAAAAGAGAGAGAGCAAGAGACACATAATAGAGAAAGAGAGATACGTAAGAGGATCGGTGCTACTAGAGGAAGGAAGAAGTGATTACAAATTCTACATACAACTCCATATCCTAATATAGGTGAGTTTCCTTCCCATATTCTTAACTCTTTCTAGTTGATTTGAGACTATTTTTGGGTAATTTGGGAAGCATAAGAACCTAGTATAATGAATTGTTGTCTTGTGAGGTTTTGTTTTGGGAAAAATAGTGCATGAAGAAGGAATGAGAATTTTTCAAATTTGAGGTTTCCAATCAATTCTACACAAAAAATTATGTGTGAATACATGTGGTTTTGATTTTTGGATGATTATATATAAGTCTAGAATTTTTAGAAAATAAGAGGAGTTGTTGTTCGGTTAGTTTCTCTGAAATCATATTTGTTGTAAAATAAATTTCGGTAACCAAACCTGGTCCGAAAATTATGAAATTTTTCAGAAGAAAAGTAGACATCTTAAGCTTTAATTTTATATATAATATGTATCATTTTGGTTTATAAATGGTGAGATATGAATTTTTAAATTTAGATGATAAATCTGGAACGTTTTATGGTACAGACGAGGTTTAACGAAATTCTGAAATTTTTTTGCTATAATTTATAAATGGTAATATTTTTCCCTGAAAATATAATTAAATAGGATCATATAGGATTTTGAACCATCCCATTTGAAGTTCTATATATTTAGTTATGAATTTTAGAAGTTAAGCTATTGCAATTGGAAATATTTTCTGGCAGTGCGAGAAAACTTTAAAACAAAGAATTATTCTTGGATAGGTGGTAGTGGAACGTATTTTTTTCTTAAAATAGACTTCATAATTTACATATAGAATTTGGAACCACCTTAATTGGATATTTCTAGGCCAAGATATGAATTTTCAAAGATTATTGAAAATTCTGTCAGAATTGAGTAATAGTGGAAAAATAAAAAGTAAGGGTATTTTTGAAATAATTAGGACTCTAAGGGTCAAGTTAAATACTTAGAGTTGGTGTGAGTCCATTAGATACCTATTGGATTTAAGGTATTAGCTATAATGATAACCTACCAAAATGTCTTAAATTATTTTGGAATAAGTAATAATTCGTCCGTCCGTAAATTATAAATTATAGGATTTGACATTTGCCCGGGACGCCTAAGAGACTGAGAACAGGAACCAAATTTGGAAAGACTGTCAGGTAGTACATTATCTCTTATATCATATGTGATGTCATGTATGTGTACCATATCATCTGTATATGTATGGGACAGATAGTCCATAGGTGGTAAGACCCGTAAGTACAAGTTACACCGAGAGTTACCCGGGGGCGTCTTAAGCCAGGTAGGTTTGAGACAGAAAGCCCGTGACTGTACCTTGTATGGGGCAGAGGCTCTGGGCAGCCAGATTGTGAATCTCAAGCGCTGTGAGTCTGTGATAAGGGACTGGTTAAGCCCTTTTATGTGCTGCATTTCTGTAAGTTGTGTTGTTTGATGATTTGTTTTACATGCTTAGTATTTGCATATTATATGAGTGATCTGTGTACTACTGAGATTCTTTTGAATCTCACCCCTTTTTCAACAAATGATATATAGCAAAGGCGTCCAGCTCTAAGGGCAAGGAGGTAATATAGACGGATGAAGAAGAGGCAAATAAATTATGGACTGTTTGGTTATCATTTTATTTTAGATTACTGTAAAATATTTATAAATAGTAGTAATAGTAGTAGTGATAGTAGTACTAGTACTCGCGACGCAGACTGTATAAGTTGTAATTCTTACGCTAGACTTTCGATAACGTATTAGTAGACTTTCGATAACGTATTAGTATTCAAAAACCCATAAGTTAACCATCACGACGCGAGCTATGGATAGAAAATGCTCTGTATTTTAAATAAATGATTTTGAAACTGATAAAGATAATGAATTTACAAATTAAAATTTAGACCATACATATTTATTTTAAAAAGTTTTTGAAAATCCTATACAAATATAAGATTAAACTTTGTCTTAAATTAAGACTTTAAATTGTTTTGGTCTCAGGTTTGAAACCATTATATATTTAACTAATCTAAAGGCTTTAGAAAATAAGGTGTTATATTTTTGGTATCAGAGCATAAGGTTCTGGCATTATCAGAATAGTATGCTGATATATGACTATATGAAATTTACCTTTTCCTCATTTTAATATAGTGAAATATAAAGATGGCAATTATAAGAAGTGGTAGAGCCAACGGAAGAGGCCGCGGTAGAGGCCGAGGTAGAGGTAGATACGAAAATGACAATCTGGAACCAAATGCTAGACCTGATCTTATGCAACAAATGCTTGGCATGCTTACTGAACAGCGGGCCATGATACAAGAACTTATGGAAGAGCTCCAGGAAGTAAAAGCTAAGCAGAATGAAGATAGGGGGTATTCAGTAAATAATGAAACAATTCAAGAGGAAACAGAAAATAAGGAAGAATCGACCCAACCTGAGAAGTCACAACCACCAATAACACCGAATCAAGAATCTCATGGGGGACCAGTCCGTGAGGAACGAAACATACAGTATTGGGTTATATAGTTCAGTAAACACTAATCATCATTATTCAATGGGAAATTTGATCCTCAAGAAGCTGAAAACTGGATAATCAGGCTGGAGAAAATTTTTGAAATATTGGAGTGTTCTTCTGAGATAAAGGCACGACTAGCGGTGTACAAACTAGAGGGGGATGCAGACCAATGGTGGAGGAATATAGCTATGATGTTACGAACCCAGAATATTCCTGTGACTTGGGAGCTATTCCAGGAGAAGTTTAATGAAAAATACTTCCCCAGATCTGTGAGAATCGAAAAAGAGACAGAGTTCTTATCTATCCGACAGGGTGAAGAGGAGACCTTCGATGAATATCTCTCTCGATTCACTCGCTTGTCCCGTTACTCCTCTTACATGCGAAACAAATAAGGTGAGCAGTGGAGCTCAGATCTACTGATCAGAGGGTTGAAGCGTTACCTTAAAGATCGGTTAGCCGCCCAACAATTCAAAAATTTTAACAAAGTAGTAGAAGAATGCCGGATCACAGAGTACAACCTGCAAGATCAAAATCCAGCTAAGAATACCAGCAACCACAGTTTGCCTAGTCGGGGAAGTTTTCCTCAGAAACGGAAGGATCAGGGATGATCATTCAGGGGAAATGATAAGAGACCTTACAGGCCAGATAACCGTGAAAATCAGGGGTCCTTTACAGATCCAACATGTTCTCGATGTGGTAAGGTGCATCCTGGTAGAACGTGTGATAGACAGATAATCTGTTACATCTGTCATCAACCGGGTCACTTTACTAGTGAATGTAAACAGCGGACAGTAGGGCCCAGGCCCAAGACTCAAGGGAGAGTATTTGCGGTGACCCACGAGGAGGCCCAGAAATCTCCAGAGATGATCCAAGGTACAATCCTTCTTAATGGTACAACATTACAAGCCTTATTTGATTCCGGTACTAGTCATTCGTTTATTTTCTCTGAGTGTGCTAAAGAGTTAGGGCTAAATGTGCATAAATTACCGTATGATTTGGTTGTATCTACACCGATGGGTGCTAGAGCTATTACTTCAGATGCTTGTTTGAATTGTATTATAAATGTAGCGGGGCAGGAGTCAGTGATAGATTTGATCTATCTATCACTCTACAAAGTGGAAGTTATCCTAGGCATTGACTGGCTAACGGCGAACAACGTTTTACTGGACTGTGTTAACAAGAGAATTGAATATCTTGAACCACATAAAGGCAATGATGCTAGCATTAACCTGAATTTTCTCTCCGTGGCTGAAGCTGAGAAGTGCCTGAGAAAAGGGTGTCAGGGGTATCTGATATTATTTTCAGTTCAGGAAGAATCAGATGTGATGATTGAGAGTATAACCGTAGTGAATGAGTTTCCTGAGGTATTCCCAGAAGACATTAGTGGATTACCTCCAGAAAGAGAAGTTGAGTTCGCCATTGAAATTATACCGGGTACCGGATCTATTTCCAAAGCTCCTTATCGAATGGCACCAAATGAAATGGCAGAACTAAAGAAGCAAATTGAAGAATTACTAGAGAAAGGGTTTATACGACCCAGTGTTTCACCATAGGGAGCTCCAGTATTGTTTGTTAAGAAGAAGGACGGGAGCCTACGTTTATGTATTGATTATCGAGAGCTGAATAAGGTGACCGTCAAGAACAAATATATACTCCCTATGATTGATGATTTTCTCGATCAACTATCTGGTTCTAGCGTATTCTCAAAGATTGATTTGAGATCGGGCTACTATCAGTTGCGAGTAAGAGATGAGGATGTACCGAAGACAGCTTTTAAAACCAGATATGGACACTATGAGTTCTTGGTGATGCCTTTCGGACTGACCAATGCACCTGTTGTGTTTATGGATTACATGAACCGAATTTTTCGTCAGTATCCGGATCAGTTCGTGGTAGTCTTCATTGACGACATCCTAATATACTCTAAGAGTAAAGAGGAACATAAAGAGCATTTGAGAATAATGCTGAGAATTCTGAGAGAAAAGCAACTCTTTGCCAAACTGAGTAAATGTGAATTCTGGCTTTTAGAAGTTAAATTTCTGGGCCATGTAATTTCACAAGGAGTCTCTGTGGATTGATAACCATGGATAGTACCGAATTAAAAAGAATTAAAGAAGGCATTTAAGGGAAAGTTACTATTCACGCAGTACTATTCCCTGTACACTGTTCATATGGATTGATAACCATGGATTGATAACCATGGTCGGTTCACTGTAGCAGTCGGTGCACTGTAGCAAGTGGGTGGTCGGTTCACTGTAGCAGTCGGTGCACTGTAGCAAAATACTGTAGCAGTCCGAAAATGAAGCCTATAAATAGAGCTTCTTGGCACCCTAAAATGAGGAGGGAAGAAGGAGGAAGGAAGAGAGAGAGAGAGTTTCTATTTTAGAGAGAGAGTTGTTATTTTTAGAATTTATTTCTTGCATTTTTTTACTTCTTGCATGCCTCCTACATGGATGGTTTTACCTCCTATATGGAAGGCCTAGGTAGTCCTCCTTTATTCATGGTATAGGTTGCCACCTACATGGATGGTTTTACCTCCTATATGGTAGGCTAGATTTTCCATTTTCATGCATCTTGTAGTAGTATTTTTATGTTTTTGTAATTAATTTTTATGCAATATTTATGATGTTTGGAATATATTTTGGTTTTATTTTAAATTTTATCATGAGCTAAATTTTCCTTTTCCTAGGGTGATGACGTAGCTTACTAATGACGGATTGAATCTTAACTTATTAAATCTAGTTTTAATTTTTCCTTCATGATTGAGTTTTAATTATTGCTCTTAATGCTTACAATTGATTGGCCACCTTTTGGATGATTTTAATATGCATGTTGAGACCGGAAGGAGATACATGTGTGTGGATCCTATAATTAAAACCATAATTTGCATATGAAATAGGAATATATTCATATGGGTTGTGTAGTCTTAATTGAGTTCCATAAATCTTAATGCATGATTGATTGCTTAAATTCATATAGGAATATATTGGGTTAGCAATTAATTATAGAATTACTTGACCTTGGAAGAGGCTAGTAATTAAAATAGGGAAACTTGACTATCAATCATGTGGAATAAATAGGACTAGAGTAGATAAGTGATTCAATCCGGAATTTATTAAGTGAAATCTAATCCCTAGGGCTTTTTCTCATATTTATCTTCATATCACTTGTATTCATATTTCATCATTTCTATCTTGTAATCTCAATCACAACTAATCAACCGACTAAATAGAATTAAAATTACCAATTTTGGTACTTAGTGATCAATCCTCGTGGGAACGATACTCTACTCACTTCTATATTACTTGATTACGACAGTGTACACTTGCACTTCTAAATACACCATCCTACACTCGTAACAAGTTTTTGGCGCCGTTGCCGAGGATTGTCATTAATATCAATACCAAGTAATTTTAATACTAATTTGGTCTTCATATTACATTTTTTGTGTCTTTTCTTTCTTTTCAGGTTTTTGCTTAGTATATGACCAGATCGAAGAAGACTAAATTACAACCTTGTGATTCTGAGATCGAGAGAACTTGTCGAAGAAATCGGAGAGTTCGGAAGCAGTTTACTTCAATCAATTCAATGGCAAATCCGGAAGGAGAAGCAGTAGATACCAAAACACTCCGTGATTATGCAACACCAATAGTCATGGAGACAACTTCTGGAATCAGAAAACCACCAGTAGCAGCCAACAATTTTGAAATCAAGCCTGCAATTATCCAGATGGTGCAAGCCAATCAGTTTGGTGGGTTATCAACAGAAGATCCCAACACACATATAGCCAGTTTCTTAGAAATATGCGACACATTCAAACATAATGGTGTTACTGATGATGCCATTAGACTTAGAATTTTCCCTTTCTCACTCAGGGATAAGGCTAAGAGCTGGTTACATTCTCTACCAGTGGGAAGCATAACTACATGGGATGCCTTGGCACATAAATTTTTAGCGAAATACTTTCCGTCAGGAAAAACTGCAAAATTGAGGAATGAAATTACCTCATTTTCCCAGCATGAACTAGAAAGCCTTTATGAAGCCTGGGAAAGATACAAGGAGTTGCTAAGGAGATGTCCTCATCATGGGTTACCAGATTGGTGGACACTGCAAACATTCTACAATGGGATGACGCATACCACCAGAATTCTTGTAGATGCTGCAGCTGGAGGATCTTTAATGGGAAAAAATCTAGATGATGCCTACAATTTACTTGAGGAGATGGCAGCAAATGCATATCAATGGCCTTCTGAACGTCATAATTCAAAGAAGGTACTTGGAGTGCACGAGCTGGATATCCTTACAACTTTATCTTCTCAAGTTGCATCTATATCCAAGCAAGTGAGCTCATTGACTAGTCAAGCAAATGCAATCAGTACTCCTCATGACACTTGTGACCGATATGGAGGACCTCATATGAGTACACAAAGTCAAGATGGACAGTCATCTATACCTTCTCAGTCGGAGCAAGCTCATTATATCGGAAATCAAAGAAATGACCCATTCTTAAATACTTATAATCCAGGTTGGTGGAATCATCCAAACTTTGGCTGGAGGAATAATCAAAATGTGTCCAAACCGCAAGAGAACTACCAGCAACAAGCTCTTCAACCACCAAATCCACTACAACAAAAAGTGAATGTGGAAGATGCACTGGCTCAACTAACCATGAATACATCTCAATTCATGGCTAGGACTGATGCAATACTTAAAAGCCAGGAAGCCTCAATAAAGAACTTGGAGATCCAAATGGGCCAAATTGCAAATATGCTGAATTCCAGACAACCAGGTACTCTTCCAAGTGACACTGAGAAAAACCCAATAGAGCATGTGAAGGCTATTGCACTAAGGAGTGGGAAAGAATTGAAAGATCCTGTAATTCTACATAAGAATGACAGAGAAAAGAAAGAAAGTGAACAAGAAAAGAAGGAGGAAGCACAGAAACCTCAAGAAGATGATGTGGTACTAGGAAGAATCAGCTTTCCAGATAACCCTCCTCCATATGTACCACCAGTTCCATACCCTCAGAGACTTGTGAAGGCAAAGCTAGAAAAGCAGTTTAAAAAGTTTCTGGAGGTTTTCAAAAAGTTACATATCAACATCCCTTTTGCAGACGCTCTTGCCCAAATGCCCAGTTATGCAAAATTCATGAAGGATATTCTCTCAAATAAGCGTAAGCTGGAGGAATTTGAGACAGTTGCACTTACTGAGGAGTGCAGTGCCATTCTGCAAAACAAACTACCACCAAAGCTGAAAGATCCAGGAAGCTTTTGCATACCTTGCACCATAGGTCAATGTAACATTGAAAGAGCACTTTGTGACCTGGGAGCAAGTGTAAATCTCATGCCCTTATCTGTCTACAGAAAACTTGGTCTTGGAGAGGTGAAGCCTACCACAGTTTTACTACTTCTTGCTGATCGATCAATTAAACATCTGAGGGGTGTCTTAGAAGATGTTCTGGTGAAGGTGGACAAACTCATATTCCCAGCTGATTTCATCATACTCGACATGGAAGAAGACCAAGAAATTCCTATCATTGTTGGGAGGCCATTCCTAGCAACTGGGAGAACTTTAATAGATGTGCAACAGGGAAAGTTGACTTTACGAGCTCAAGATGACCAAGTATCTTTTAACATTTTTAAGGCTTGGTCATGTCCAAATGAAGGTGACACCTGTTACAGAGTAGAAACAATGACCAGCTGCACAAAAGACATGGTGAACAAAAGCTGCATGGATCAACCACTTGCAATGAGAATAGTTGATGTTTCAAAATCAACTAATCCTGAAGTGCACAAAGAATATTGGGGAATAAAAGCTTTCAATTTTGACTCAAAGGTAGCTGGTAAGAAGAGACTTCTCCAACTCAATGAGCTTGAAAAATCCAGACAACAAGCTTATGAGAATGCCAAGTTATACAAGGAAAAGACAAAAATGTGGTAGGATAAAAGAATTTTGAGGAGAGAGTTCACGCCGGGACAAAAAGTTTTGATATGCAACTCAAGGCTAAAGCTCTTTCTGAGAAAGTTGAGATCAAGGTGGTCAGGACCTTTTACTGTGGTTCAAACATGGCCATATGGAGCAGTGGAGATTCAAGATGGTGATCGAAAATTCAAAGTAAATGAGCAAAGGCTGAAAGAATATAATGACGGTGCACTCAACACTTTGAAAACTGTCATCACTTTGGAGGAAACAACAGGTAAGTCCTAATTTTTTTAAAAAAAATTAAAAAAAAAATAAAAAATTATTGGTTTGGTCTTTGTCTGGCTAAAGACGTTAAAGAAGGGTGGCTATTTGGGAGGCAACCCAAAACTTCTTTTCCTTAATCTTTCATTTTTCTTTCTTACTTACTGAAGCACACAAAACTGCATCTTTAAATTTTAGTCTCATCATGGAGAAAATTATTGTAAAGCTTAAGAACAGGTTCCCTACTCTTCCCAAAGATGTGCTTAAGAAGATCTATAGCTGTCGACTTGAAAGAATGAAGACATTCAAGCGTTTGGGCCTTCCTGAGGATGTCCGCTGGATTATTAAAGCTAAGGTACGTTTAATAGGTGAGATTCATGATTCATTTATTAAACATATGCCAGGTATGGGAAGAAGCTCTTACTCCAAAAAGAGAAGAGCTAAAAGAATGAAGGTTTGTCCTAAATGTGCAAGGTGGAATTGTGATCAGCGCTGTAGGAGCAAAGGTATGGTTTCTATAAATCGAGAAGATAAAATCCAATTTATAAAGGATGGACTGAGTAAGGAGTCATTGGATGATATCATTCAGAATCTTGAGACGCATCCTAGTGGCGATGTTCATCATGTTCTTCTTGATTTATTAGACATATTCAACAAAGAAAAAGAGCGCTACCGTCTTGGGAATCTGACGTTAAAAGACCATGTTTGCCAGTTTATAAGAAAACTGGATGGGAATCAAATCCTCGATTCATAGAAAGCGTTTAAGCCGTTACTGGACGTAAAACCAGAGGAAGATGTGAGCCACAATCACAACTACTGTACATAATCTTGCTTTTGTCAATCTGTCTTATCTTTTTCAGTAACTTTTGACTTTCTTTACTCACTTTACTTAATTTCTTGGCACAGTGGCCCACTGGTCATTCGTGTCAGAAATGTTTTTCAAATTTTTTTGAAAAATGTGGTATTTGCATGATTTTGTTGTCGTTGTTTTTGTAATATAAATATGTAATCTTCCATTTGTAAAAAACACAAAATGTCTGAGAGAGAAAAAGAGAGGAGTGGTATCACTCTAAAATGCAGTTTTAAATCTATATGCATTTTTGGTGAAACTGACTCAGGAAAGGATGAAGAGTTTATACCTGCAGCACAGGAACTGGGAAGTGCACTAGCCGCTAGGAAAATCAACTTTGTCTACGGGAGAGGTCTCGAGGGCCTGAAGTTAAGTATGGCTATTCCTGCAACCATTAATGGTAGCAAGGGTTTGTGTGTAAGGATAAAGGAGTTAGAACATCACTTCTTCTTCTTAGGCCAAGAGTTAGAGGTTTCAAGTCTGCCTGAACGAATGGGACGTATGTTTTACCGTGCTGATGCTTTTATCGCTCTACCCGGTGGTTTTGAAATGTTGGATGGGATCTCTAGCATTGCATATTGGGCTAAACTGAACTTTCATAAAAAACCATTAGGATTGTTAAATGTTAATGGTTTTTACGATAACCTGTTGTCTTTTCTTGATCATGCTGTGGAAACAGGATTCATACCCCAGGCGACTCGTCATTCCATCATTTCTGCACCAACTGCTGATCAACTACTAGATAAACTGCAAACCTATGAACCTCAACCAGATCTATTAGTAAAAGAAAAAGGTGGGCAATCTTCAGATAGCAGTCAGAAGTAGAATCCAGATACCACTCTCCGGTTGTAACTTTCTTTTATCTTATGGTTTTACTCTTAGCATTTTGGTTTAATTTATTGTGTGTTTAGGTTGTTCAAAAAAAACTTTCTTTAATCTTTAGAAGACATTGAGGACAATGTCTAATTTAGGTTGGGGGAGGATTATTAAAAAAAAAGTGCATAGTTTCTCCATTAGATAGTTAGTAGTAAAACCATTAGATGCATGGGGTGTGGAAAGATGGCAGAGTAAAGAGTTATTCTTAACTCTTGAGACGCATCTTATTAGTTGTAATTTTTTTCTTTCTTTCTATTTCATCTAAAAAAATAAAAAAAATAAAAATAAAATTTGAGTGTTTTTCAATGATTTTAAGAAGTATATAAGTTTGAAGCATGGATCAATTGAGTTTAGATATTTTATAGCATGATTGAATAACTGATTGTTGAATTTGGTGATGAATTTTGAGATTGAATGAGCTGAATTTGAAAGTCCCTAACCGTGAGCTTTTGAGCCTATATGATCAATAGTGATTATCTTTCTTGTGTGTGATATTCACCTATTAAGTTGTCACTCTAGAACTTGCTTTAAATCTAGTTGAAATTACATGTCGCATGCACATTCAAAAATGATAAAGGCATTCATTTTGTTTAGCCAGAGCCAAATAGCCAACCTTGCAATTATACCATTGATAAGCCCCTTTGAGCCTAATTGATTATTTCTTTATTTTCAACCCATTAATATGTGTTTTAATGATTTATCAAGTGCTTTCACTGAATTCGAAAGATTAACAGAGCATTTGAAATTTTTGTGAAATGGGCTTTTGACAAGTGTGGGGGTCTATATATCATCAACCACAAAAGTGCAGAAGTTAAAAAAAAGAAAAGAAAAAGAAAAAAAAATGTAAATTATGGTTGTTGGGATGAGATAGGCCAGGTTTATTCATAAGATGACCCATTTTTCAATTGTTCTATTTACTTAGTAAAAATAGCCCTTCATATCACTTTTTACATTCCTTTTACCTTAACCCCATTACAACCTTTAATAAGTCCTTTTGATTTGAATTATGCATGTGAATTAGGTAGTGGAGATTGAGATTTTTGGCAAGCTTATGGTAGTGCAATTTTTTCAGGTGAATTTGAGCGAAACACTTACCCTAAAACACTTGAGAGATTGAGAGAATGAGCCACAATTATGAATTCGGTTCATTTATTTTCAAATGAAGTTACCAGTTTATACTTTTGTTGATTCAAGTATACTATGATCTCTTTATTCTTTAATTGTGTCCTTGTTTATGACTTGACACTTATGATTTTGTTGGAAGCACTTATTAGTTACTCTTTCTTGTCCGAGGATGTCCAAGAGCTAAGTGTGGGGGAATTTGATAACCATGGATAGTACCGGATTAAAAAGAATTAAAGAAGGCATTTAAGGGAAAGACTATTCATGTGGTACTATTCACTGTGCACTGTTCATGCGATACTGTAGCAAAATACTGTAGCAGTCCGAAAATGAAGCCTATAAATAGAGCTTCTTAGCACCCTAAAATGAGGAGGGAAGAAGGAGGAAGGAAGAGAGAGAGAGAGTTTCTATTTTAGAGAGAGAGTTGTTATTTTTAGAATTTATTTCTTGCATTTTTTTACTTCTTGCATGCCTCCTACATGGATGGTTTTACCTCCTATATGGAAGGCCTAGGTAGTCCTCCTTTATTCATGGTATAGGTTGCCACCTACATGGATGGTTTTACCTCCTATATGGTAGGCTAGATTTTCCATTTTCATGCATCTTGTAGTAGTATTTTTATGTTTTTGTAATTAATTTTTATGCAATATTTATGATGTTTGGAATATATTTTGGTTTTATTTTAAATTTTATCATGAGCTAAATTTTCCTTTTCCTAGGGTGATGACGTAGCTTACTAATGACGGATTGAATCTTAACTTATTAAATCTAGTTTTAATTTTTCCTTCATGATTGAGTTTTAATTATTGCTCTTAATGCTTACAATTGATTGGCCACCTTTTGGATGATTTTAATATGCATGTTGAGACCGGAAGGAGATACATGTGTGTGGATCCTATAATTAAAACCATAATTTGCATATGAAATAGGAATATATTCATATGGGTTGTGTAGTCTTAATTGAGTTCCATAAATCTTAATGCATGATTGATTGCTTAAATTCATATAGGAATATATTGGGTTAGCAATTAATTATAGAATTACTTGACCTTGGAAGAGGCTAGTAATTAAAATAGGGAAACTTGACTATCAATCATGTGGAATAAATAGGACTAGAGTAGATAAGTGATTCAATCCGGAATTTATTAAGTGAAATCTAATCCCTAGGGCTTTTTCTCATATTTATCTTCATATCACTTGTATTCATATTTCATCATTTCTATCTTGTAATCTCAATCACAACTAATCAACCGACTAAATAGAATTAAAATTACCAATTTTGGTACTTAGTGATCAATCCTCGTGGGAACGATACTCTACTCACTTCTATATTACTTGATTACGACAGTGTACACTTGCACTTCTAAATACACCATCCTACACTCGTAACATGGATCCTAGTAAGGTGGAGGCAGTACTAAACTGGAAGAGGCCATAAACTGTAACAGAGATACGCAGTTTTCTAGGTCTTGCTGGTTATTACCGAAGATTTATTCAAAATTTCTCCAGGATCGCCATGCCGTTGACAAAGCTCACGAGAAAGAATCAAACATATGTGTGGGATGCCAAATGCGAGAGGAGTTTCACGGAGCTGAAGGAGAGGTTGACATCTACACCAGTACTGATTATTCCAGATCCCAGTGAGTCCTATGTGGTTTACAGTGATGCTAGTAAGCAGGGATTGGGATGTGTCCTTATGCAACAGGGCAGAGTGGTGGCGTATGCCTCTCGACAGCTGAAGCCTCACGAGAAGAACTATCCCACTCATGATTTGGAGCTTGCGGCAATCGTGTTTGCATTGAAAATATGGCGACACTACCTGTATGGTAGTACTGTAGAGTTGTACTGTGACCACAACAGCCTCAAGTATCTACATGATAAAAAAGAATTGAATATGAGACAACGTCGCTGGATGGAGTTGTTAAAAGATTATAATCTAGAGATTAAATATCATCCAGGAAAGGTAAATGTTGTTGCTGATGCCTTGAGTAGAAAAGCGGTGCAAGTAGCAGTCATGATGGTCCGAGAATAGAAATTGTTAGAGGAATTCAGAGATCTAAACTTGACAAATCAAGTATTCCTGAATGCATACAAATTGAATGAAGTACTCCTAGCTAACTTTTGTGTTAGCCAGGAAGAAAGCAATCTGAGAGCAGAAATTAAAGAAGCTCAAATGCAAGATGAACGAGCCCAGTTGATCCGAGGGATGATTGAAAAAGGTGAAACCCAGGATCATGATCTTTCGCCAAGTGGATTGGTCAGATACAAACAGCGAATATATGTACCACGAAAGGCTGATCTGAGGCAGAAAATCCTGGATGAGGCACACAAGAGTCGTTACACCCTTCACCCAGGAATGATTAAGATGTATCATAATTTGAAGTCTATGTACTGGTGGCCAGGGCTAAAAAGCGATGTGACCAAGTATGCGGCCCAATGTCTCACTTGTCAGAAGGTGAAGATTGAACATCAGAGACCACTAGGACTTCTACAGAGTCTAAAAATTCCAGAATGGAAGTGGGAAAGTGTCACCATGGATCTAGTGATAGGTTTACCCAAAATTAGAAACTATGATACTATTTGGGTAATTGTCGACCATTTCACCAAGATGGCACATTTCATACCCATTAATGCCAGATATTCCCCAGAGAAGTTAGCAAAAATATATATACGGGAGATAATTAGACTCTATGGTACACCAAAGAGTATTATCTCCGACCAAGATCCCAGATTCACATCAAGATTCTGGAAAGCTCTACATGAAGCTCTAGGTACGAAGCTGAAATTCAGTACGGCCTATCATCCACAGACGGATGGACAGTCAGAAAGAACCATACAGATGCTGGAAGATATGTTAAGAGCATGTGTATTGGATTTCAAGGGAAGTTGGGATCATTTCCTTCCACTCGCTGAATTCGCTTACAATAATAGCTATCATGCAAGTTTTCAAATGGCTCCTTATGAACCATTGTGTGGTATAAAGTGCCAATCACCCCTATGCTGGACAGAATTGAATGAACGAAGACTATATGGGCCGGATTTGGTAGATCAAACCACAGAGCAAATCAGGACTATCAAAAAGAGGCTCCTAACAGTGCAAAGCAGACAGAAAAGCTATGCTGATAAAAGGAGAAGATCTCTAGAGTTTGAAGTGGGAGATCATGTATTTTTGAAGGTATCTCCTGTTATCGGAATCGGTAGGGCAATCAAAAGGAAAAAACTTAGCCCACGTTACATTGGTCCATTTGAAATATTGACAAAAATTGGGCCAGTAGCATATCGAATAGCCTTACCCCCAAACTTAAGTAGACTACATGATGTGTTTCATGTATCACAGTTGAAGAAGTACCAACCAGACCCTGAACATATTATGGAATATGAAGATGTGGATATGCGAGATGATCTCACATATGAGGCTGAGCCAGAACAAATCATTGACAGACAAGAAAAACAACTCAGAAATCGAAGCATACCATTCGTGAAGGTGGTTTGGAAGGGACTGTCTCCAAGGGAAGCAACTTGAGAAGTAGAAGAGGACCTGAAGAAATGTTACCCGGAGTTTATATCTCAAGAAGTGTAACAAATTTCGAGGACGAAATTTATTTTATGGGGGGAGAATTGTAACATCCCAAAATTTATTCAAAGGCTAAGGATTAATTTATGGGAGTTAGATAGTAAGCCAAATTATGAAAGCTATGAAATTTAAGGAATCTTAAATTAGACAAAGGGAAAAATAAAGACCTAGTGTGTGTAATTAATAGGATAAAAATATACCTATATATATAATAATAATAATTAAAACACACACACCCTTTTCCCACACTTCACACGCAATTCATGCACACACAATTATTTAATTAAATAACACACACACACACTACACACATGGCACACACATACACTTTTTTAATTACTAAAAACAACACCCTCTCTCTCACTCTCTTAATCATCCTATACACACAACACACACTTCACATATTTCTCAATTCTCTTCAGCCAATATCCAAAAAGAAAGAAAAGAGAGAGTGAGTGAAAAAGAGAGAGAGCAAGAGACACATAATAGAGAAAGAGAAATACGTAAGAGGATCGGTGCTATTAGAGGAAGGAAGAAGTGATTACAAATTCTACATACAACTCCATATCCTAATATAGGTGAGTTTCCTTCCCATATTCTTAACTCTTTCTAGTTGATTTGAGACTATTTTTGGGTAATTTGGGAAGCATAAGAACCTAGTATAATGAATTGTTGTCTTGTGAGGTTTTGTTTTGGGAAAAATAGTGCATGAAGAAGGAATGAGAATTTGTAAAATTTGAGGTTTCCAATCAATTCTACACGAAAAATTATGTGGGAATACATGTGGTTTTGATTTTTGGATGATTATATATAAGTCTAGAATTTTTAGAAAATAAGAGGAGTTGTTGTTCGGTTAGTTTCTCTGAAATCATATTTGTTATAAAATAAATTTTGGTAACCAAACCTAGTCCAAAAATTATGAAAGTATTCAGAAGGAAAGTAGACATCTTAAGCTTTAATTTTATATATAATATGTATCATTTTGGTTTATAAATGGGGAGATATGAATTTTTAAAGTTAGATGATAAATCTGGAACGTTTTATGGTACAGACGAGGTTTAACGAAATTATGGAAATTTTTTTGCTATAATTTATAAATGGTAATATTTTTACCTAAATATATACTTAAATATTATCATATAAGATTTTGAACCATCCCATTTGGAGTTCTAGATATTTAGTTATGAATTTTAGAAGTTAAGCTATTGCAATTGGAAATATTTTCTGGCAGTGCGAGAAAAATTTAAAACTGGGAATTATTCTTGGATAGTTGGTAGTGGAAAGTATTTTTTTTTTCTTAAAATATACTTCATAAGTTACATATGGAATTTGGAACCACCTTAATTGGATATTTCTAGGCCAAGATATAAATTTTCAAAGATTATTGAAAATTCTGTCATAATTGAGTAATAATGGAAAAATAAAAAGTAAGGGTATTTTTGAAATAATTAGGACTCTAAGGGTCAAGTTAAATACTTAGAGTTAGTATGAGTCCATTAGATACCTATTGGATTTAAGGTATTAGCTATAATGATAGCCTACCAAAGTGTCTTAAATTATTTTAGAATAAGTAATAATTCGCCCGTCCGTAAATTATAAATTATAAGATTTGACATTTGCCCGGGACGCCTAAGAGACTGAGAACAGGAACCAAATTTGGAAAGACTGTCAGGTAGTACCTTATCTCTTATATAATATGTGATGCCATGTATGTGTACCATATCATCTGTATATGTATGGGACAGATAGTCCATAGGTGGTAAGACCCGTAAGTACAAGTTACACCGAGAGTTACCCGGGGGCGTCTTAAGCCAGGTAGGTTTGAGACAGAAAGCCCGTGACTGTACCTTGTATGGGGCAGAGACTCTGGGCAGCCAGATTGTGAATCTCAAGCGCTGTGAGTCTGTGATAAGGGACTGGTTTGGCCCTTTTATGTGCTGCATTTCTGTAAGTTGTGTTGTTTGATGATTTGTTTTACATGCTTAGTATTTGCATATTATATGAGTGATCTGTGTACTACTGAGATTCTTTTGAATCTCACCCCTTTTTCAACAAATGATATACAGCAAAGGCGTCCAGCTCTAAGGGCAAGAAGGTAATATAGACAGACGAAGAAGAGGCAAATAAATTATGGACTGTTTGGTTATCATTTTATTTTGGATGACTGTAAAATATTTATAAATAGTAGTAGTAGTAGTAGTGATAGTAGTACTAGTACTCGCGACGCAGACTGTATAAGTTGTAATTCGTACGCTAGACTTTCGATAACGTATTAGTATTCAGAAACTCATAAGTTAACCATCACGACACGAGCTATGGATAGAAAATGCTCTGTATTTTAAATAAATGATTTTGAAACTGATAAAGATAATGAATTTACAAATTAAAATTTAGACCATACATATTTATTTTAAAAAGTTTTTGAAAATCCTATACAAATATAAGATTAAACTCTGTCTTAAATTAAAACTTTAAATTGTTTTGGTCTCAGGTTTGAAACCATTATATATTTAAACTAATCTAAAGGCTTTAGAAAATAAGGTGTTACACGGAGGAAGTTGAGAGAAGAAAAACTTTCTCAGGAATAGAAAAACAAGGGTAAGTAGACATAACAAGTATAATATTAATTTATTAATTTATAATTATCAACGTCTTTCCTAGCAAGAAAAATTATCAATATATTCTGAAATTTTTTAAAGTCAAAACGGTTTTAGTAAAATCCGGAGACAATATGTTTTAAAATAAATCAACATATCATCTTTTAATGAATAATAAGATCCATTTTTTTGTAAAGTAGTAAAATTTGTGTCAGATAGGTGACCCAACTGATGGTACTAAAGAATATACAATGAATCAGAATCTATGGCCAAATTGATTTGAGAAGGTGGTGTACCAATCATATCTGCTAGCAAAAGATAAAGCCCTTCAAAGAGTTTAGCTGTACCAATTATCAGAGAATGTTGAAGTGAGTAAATCTGGCACATTTGAGAAGAAAAAGTGAGAAAATAGCCTAACTACATGGTTAATTTGGAAACATATATAATGTTAAGTGAAAACCTAAGGAGAAAAAAAATATTGGTTAAAACCTTCTATATCTATGTACTCACGTAGTTAAAATAGAACCATATTTGAGTTGAGACAACAAAAAAGAATGAAGTAATGAGATCCAAGGAGAAGATGAAAGAAGATAGCATAGAAGGAGAAAAAACCATCAATGTTGCAATATGCGACAATCATGAACGAAAAAAATGAAAGATTCGATGGTCATGAATGATAAAAATGAAAGCTCAAATATGAAAAGTGAAACTAAAAATGAAAATTTTTGGTTTGATGGTTTAAAATTGTTTAGAGGACAGAGAAAGTTGCTTTGAGTGTTGCAAAAGTAATATATAAATGGTGGTTTAATTAGTGGATTCTCAACCTAATGCTCAATGGAATCAACAGAAAGAAGACCATTTAAGTAATCTTATTTTCACATTGATTTTTGTGCTTATAATATTATGATGAAGATGTTGATGTAAATATTTTTCAATCACTATACCATTTTCTGCGAAGAATTACCCAAAATTTTATCTGTAATTTTAAATCTCTAATTTCTAAACATTTAAATAATAAATTAAACACAAGAAAATTTTGATATTGGCATACTTTAAAGGTATAACATCTCGTAAATTGATTTTAATATACCTCAAATATACAACTCACTTTACTAATGCTTTATTCATAAAAATAAATAATCGCTTTGAGAATATTTTGAAATTTAATTTCGTATTATTTATGTCTTTTTTATGCCTACCCCTGACGGAAATTTAGAGTTATATTGTTTTGGTGACAACAACAACAACAACAACAACAACAAAGCCTTTATCCCACTAGGTGGGGTAGGCTACATGGATCGCACGACGCCATTATGCTCTATCAAAGACCATAGATTTCGATATATTATTAATTAAAAGGTCTCTCTCAATGACCTCATTAAGCGTTCGTTTCGGTCTTCCTCGACCTCATTTGACAGGACTCCATTCTGTTTAATCAACCCTTCTCACCGGAGCACTCAATGGCCTTCGCTGAACATATCCAAACCATCTCAAACGATTTTCTACCATTTTTTCGTCAATAGGGGCCACTCCAACACGATCACGTATATGAGTGTTACGAATCTTGTCCTTTCTTGTATGGCCACACATCCATCTTAGCATCCTCATCTCAGCTACCCCCATTTTATGTTCATGATATCCCTTTAAAGCCCAACATTAACTACCATATAGCATTGCTGGTCTTATAGCAGTGCGGTAGAATTTTCCTTTTACCTTATTAGGTACCTTACGATCACAAATAACTCCCGTAGCTTTTCTCCATTTATACCATCCGGCTTGAATTCTGTGATTGACGTCTCCATCCACCTCACCATCTTGTTGTATAATTGATCCCAAATATCTAAATTTTGTCACTTGCGGGATGACTTGCCCACCCAATTTAACTTCCACTTCACTTTGACTTTGTCTCTTATCAAATTTGCAATGCATATATTCAGTTTTGCTCCTACTAAGACGAAAACCTCTCAATTCCAAAGTCCGCCTCCATATCTCAAGTTTGGAGTTAATTTCTTCCCTAGATTTAGCCAACAACACTATATCATCCGCAAAAAGCATGCATTTAGGGATCTCCTCTTTTATAGGTTCAATTAGAACGTCTATCACTAGGTTAAACAAATAAGGACTTAAAGCTGATCCTTGATGTAGTCCAATCCTTATAGGGAAGTCCTTTGTAACACCTCCAGACATTCTAACATTGGTTGTAACCCCCGCATACATATCTTGAATGGCTTTAATATATGCAATCCTCACCCCCTTCTTTTCCAAAGCTTTCCAAAGCACATCTCTTGACACCCGGTCATAAGCTTTCTCCAAATCAATGAAGACCATGTGTAAATCTCTTCCTTTACTCCTATACTTTTCCATTATCCCCCTTAATAAATAAATCGCTTCTGTTGTAGACCTTCCTGACATGAATCCAAATTGGTTTTCAGCAACATCAGTCTCCAACCTCAACCTATATTCAATCATTTTTTCCCACAATTTCATTGTATGGCTCATTAGCTTAATTCCTCTATAGTTTGCGCAATTCTGAATATCCCCTTTATTCTTATAAATAGGAACCAAAGTACTTTTCCTCCACTCATCTGGCATTTTCTTGGTTCGTAAGATCTCATTAAATAATTTTGTGAGCCACGACACACCCTCCTCGCCCAAACATTTCCAAACTTCAATTGGAATACCATCAGGTCCGACAGCTTTACCAGTTTCCATCTTCTTAAGAGCTTCTTTAACCTCGCCAATTCGAATCCTGCGATAAAATGAAAAATTGAGGTCACCTTCTCGAGTTGTCAAATCTTCCAAGTCACAATGCGACCCTTCTCCACCATCA
This sequence comes from Albizia julibrissin, assembly GCA_037074505.1. Lineage (NCBI taxonomy): Eukaryota > Viridiplantae > Streptophyta > Magnoliopsida > Fabales > Fabaceae > Albizia > Albizia julibrissin. The sequence goes on from CM073484.1 coordinate 24,490,107, forward strand.
TTAAACAACTTAAAAAAGTAGGCTTCCCACCTATCCTTAATATCTCCATCAGTAACCAAAACGTTTCCTTCTTCATCCTTTATACACCTCACTTGGTCCAAGTCTCTTGATTTTCTCTCCTTGTTCTTTGCGATCTTGTAAATCTTACGCTCTCCTGCCTTTGTCCCTAACTCCTTATAAAACTCTTCATATGCTTTATTACGAGCTTCACTCACTACCTTTTTAGTCTCCTTTTTAGCCATACAATATTTTTCCCAATTTTCAGCATTATTACATAAGTGTATGGCTTTAAAACAACCTTTCTTATGCTTGGTTTTCTCTTGAACAATCTCATCCCACCACCAAGTCTCCTTATCTTGCCGACCAAAACCTTTTGATTCTCCCAGAATTGCTTTAGCAACCTGCTGGACCTTTTTAGACATATTCTCCCACATGATATTAGGATTTCTTTGCAACTCCCACTCCCCCTCCTCCAAGAGAGTTCTCTTAAAAATCTCCTTTTTTCCCCTTTCAATTGCCACTACCTGACCCTTGGGTTTAAAACTTGTTGGCGTTTTTGTTTTACATACTTAATATTCACATCAAGGACCAGAACCCTATGTTGTGCTGTCACGCCATCCCCAGGGATCACTTTATAGTTAGTACAGAATCGTCTATCAGAATTCCTTACCAAGAAGAAGTCGATCTATGACCTTGCTGATCCACTCTTGTATGTTATTAAATGCTCCTCTCGCTTCTTAAAACAAGTGTTGACAATCTTGAGATCATATGCGAGGGAGAAATCAATAATAGATTGACCTTGATTATTGAGTAACCCAAATCCAAAACCACCATGCGCTCTTGCATGAGGTCCTGCCTCCTTACCAACATGTCCATTAAGATCACCTCCAATAAAAATCTTTTCAGTTATTGGGATACTCTGAATTAGTCCCTCCAAATCTTCCCATAATTTTTCCTTAAGATGTACTTCTGCCCCTACTTGAGGTGCATACGCACTGATAATGTTAATAGTATCCTTTCCAACAATCATTCTTAAGGAAATAATTCTATCCTCAATCCTCTTAACGTCCACCACATTCTTCCTCCATTCCTTGTCAGCAATGATACCAACACCATTCCGTTCATTGACCTTTCATGTGTACCAGAGCTTAAAACCATTAATTTCTCTAGACCTTTCTCCTGACCATTTAGTTTCCTGGAGACACAGGATATTAATCTTACGATCCTTCATTACTCCCACCACCTCCCACGATTTGCCGCTCAAAGTCCCAATGTTCCAAGTGCCAAATCTGATCCTGTTTTCATGAACTAGCTTCTTTAGCCGCCTCCGTTCAAAAGAAAGCGGTAGCCCTTTCTCATTTAACACTACATCCGGGATATATTGTTTTGGTGACATGAGATTATTTTTGTTTTACACGTTAGGTCTTGCTTCACAAGAGTATTGAAATTGACAAATAAAGAACTAGAATTATTCATCTCCTTACATTTTCTATTTCTAAACTGGCAGAAAATAAATAAAAGAGGAGAGAAGCGCTCGTGCGCTGAGTTTAAAACTACTAAAGCCTAAATCAGAGTGGCACAATAGATGTACTACATAAGAGAGAATAGGGAATGTCATATAATAATTGGAATAAACAGGTTTTATATTTAGGGTCAGAAAGAGTATTATCTCTTAGAGTGGGGAGCAAATAACAAAACTTATAATTTATTCCTTATAATTTTCCCAAGTTTATGCTCCCAAGTTCAACGCCTATGCTTGCCATACTGACTGAAATGGTGACATTTCTAGAGATGAGCATTAAGGGCTCAAAGATTCACTTAGCATTGAATGCGGACTCCACATCTCCCGGGTTTGCATTATGTGCTCATCACAGTAATAAGCATCACTTTGTTGAGCTCGTCTTCAGATTTGGGAAGCCCCTCTTTTGAATAGTGCCTTCTTGGTCTCCCAAATGCAACTCAGACCCACAACTCTGCTTCTTTCTCTTTGTCAAGCTCGTCTCTTGATCTGATGTTCTTGTCTTCTATTTCAGACATGCTGCATGTAATTTTTCTCATATTTGTACAGGCAATCACTGAGGATATGAATGCCATGATGAAAAGTACATTTTAGCATAGTAAAGGAAAATTACATGCATTATGCTTTTAACACGTTTCATTTGGTACTTCTTCCAAGATTTTTATATCCGGCATGCATGAGCCGCCTTACAAAAAACTAATGTGTGAATTTGCCTCTTTACTATAATAATTCTCCCCCTACATAAATTTAAAATTCAAGTTATGAATAGAAAATTTGTGTAGAGAAATAACACCAAGATTCTAACTTAAGAAAAATAATATCAAAAAAGTCTCAAAGACAAGTGAAACAGCTAATATTGTTAAGATATAAGACTTTTTTTATACTTTGTTTTTTTTTTTGGTTAGGACCTTGGTGTCACTTTCCCAATTTTATAAGGTGTGCTATGCCAAAATTTCTCATCTGCCCAATTATAAAATGTCACAGCTATGGGAAAAAAAATAGAAATTCCAAAAAGAGAATGATATAAAATCAAACACACACACACATATGGGTAGAAAGGATAAAAGAAAAATATCATTAAGGTCACAACCAAGGAAAATAATATTAGGAAAGTTTGGTTGTGACCTTAGTGATAGTTTCCCTAGGATAAATGGGCGTACCAGCGTATCAAGCTTTGAAGAGCAGGAAGTACGGTTTTGGAGAAGATGGGGCAATCCTCAACCGTAAGAAATTTCAGGTTTGGAAGTAAGTTGTTGTAGAAGCCTTCCTCATGGATTTCAACTTCGCTATTAAAAAGCCCCTTTATTTGAGAGCACTCTTTAATAAGTAGATATACCAACTGGGGAAGACACTGAGTAGATGGCAGAGAGGGAAATAGCCATTTCAACTTTCTGCATCTCATGACTGAAAGAGTGAGAAGTTTTGGGAAGCACAATGAGTTAGAGGATTCATCTTTAGGAAAGTGATTATTCTCTTCTTCTTCTGATGATATCATCATTTCCTCCATCTCTTCACATTCTACAATGCTTAGATACATCAAACATGGTAGGCTTCTGATCACAGTGCTTGAGAATATACACTTCAATCTTCTACATTTAAGCACTTGTAAATGCATAAGATTTTGGAACATAATGGAAGTGGGGCCCTTCCACACAGATATGAGGTTACTTGAATTCTCCAAACACAAGGACTCTGCTCTTGAGATCAACATCATCCCTTTTTCTTCATTTACATTTGATGAAGTCTGAACATTTGAATCTTCTGTTGAAACCTGTGGCAACCGCAATTTCAATTGAAAAAAAATAAGACACAAATTTATTCACATCAATCCAATTATTAGTATTTAAATAATGAGCATATATTTACTCCCTGCGTCGCGTAATGCATTAATATAATTGAAATCAATAGTCCAAAACACATTCATACCAACCCCAACAACAACAAAAAAAGGCATACTATATTAAAATTCAATCAAATATACAATTAATGATATTCAAATCATATAAAAATTCCCAACTAATTATAAATACTGAAATATAGTTCCAAATGTCCAAAATAACACAAGTACTCAACATAGGAACATTTGTTGACGAGGGACCTGTATGATGGAGTATACAAATAATATAGATATGTTTGACTCCCTCGTGCTTTGAGGGAGAGAAATTGACTTCAATGTAACCATTAGTCCAGTTCATCATAATCCCCATCGCCACAAAAAGCATCAACACAATATATTATACTTCATGTGGAGACAATAGTATTGTAATTGAAATAAATAATTAAATATCAATTTGCGAACTCAATAACTTATACTCTTATCTTTAATAAAATCAAATCTTATCAATGAAACTTCCATTTATAAATAATTGATACATGAACAATTATGTCACTTTGATAAGGAAATTATACTCCATATCATACTTTCTATTCCACTTAAATAGTTAGTAATCAAATTGATTTTTCTGAAATCGATGTCTTTCTGTTACATAAGTGATTGATAATAACCATCAAAAGCATGTAATTATATATATATATAAAAAAAACTACACTTAGCTACAATATATAAACAAAGTTCATGATTCTAAATTTAAATCCCACAGTGAAATGTAATAACCATAATCATAATTCTTGATCCATTTAATCTATTATTTAAATCATGAATTTGTTAAATGCAGGACCTCATATAAAAGTTTATTCTTGATATCAATAGCAGTGCTTGAATAGTAACCTATCATTGAGCTTTATTATTATATATTGGTATTGATATATTGATGATTTATTGATTGATTGATGATTTTTTGTAAACAACTTGGATTTGAAAAGAAAATATAAATAGATACATTGTAACCATACCGATGCAGCAAACTCGTTACTGAACTGATATACTAATGTTTATACATCAATGTATGATTACAGGCCCAAAAATTATTTTATAACTGATTTAGTCTACTACGCACACAATTATTTTCATCTTTTTTGCTCTGAAATTGAAAGAAACTCTAGTTTTTTGTGTATATATATGCATCAAATATTGTTTTCCCCCTTCGTATCCTTGCATCTCTTTGTAATTTATAAGTTCCCTATTTAATTTATACAGTTGTAGCTAGCAAAATGATATAGCGTATGATTCTAAACCACATATTATTATTATTTTTTAACTATGAAAACCATAATCAGCATGATATAGAATAATATTCATTCATACCGATATTGTTCCCAATGGAAGAGCTGATCCCAAACTTGAATCAACAAATTTGAGGCAGTTGCGTACGAAGATGTTTCTCAGCTCCATCTGAGTTTGAAACTCTTGACAAACACAAATGAAATTTGGCAAATTTTGAAGCTTTATCTTCCTCAAACTTGAAAGCATAATTGTCTCGTCATACTTGGCATCATCTTCACTACTACGTCCAATAATCACCTCTAATTCCTCACAATTAGATAAGGTTAGGGAATTCAATTTGGGAAGGCTGTTATGGACAATAGTATTCACTGAGAATAAAAACTTCAACTTTTTAATTTTAGTCACTTCCAAAGAATGAAGATATTGGAATCTCATAATTTGTGTGGGAACAAGACCTCCAAGCATTTGTTGTTTTGATCTCGATATTTCTGAGTCGTTTGTTTCTTCTTGCTCATGATCACCAATGACTCGCCACTTGTGCTTAACTCTAGGACTTTGAATATCAATCTCTCCAGCAATTAGGACAGAAAGTGGAAGATTGAGAGCCTCCATACTATTTAATTGGTTGTATTTCAACTCATACTCCCTTACAAGTCTCTGCATGATGTAACATATAAGTGGAAGTTGAGGAATTAAAATATTATAAGTTCCTTGGAAAGATCATGAAAGGAAAGAGATCAAATTAATATAATATTGCATGATGAAACATCAACAATATTTTCAGTACGGAAAAGGAAGCATTGATAAACACAAATGGAGAATATTAGTTACCTCTCTTGTCCAATCAATAGTTGCATTCATAATTGATATAAGTTTTGGGCAGTCATAAACCTGAACTCTGCAGAACTCCCCTATGTGAAACTCAAACCCTTGGCAGAAATTAACAAGTCTTGGCAAGTTACAAAGTTGCATATCTTTTATGTTTGGGAATGTAATATCCCTTTCATTGTCAATATCATGATCTTTAATATTTGTGCACTTGAAAATTTCTTCCATTTGAGAACAATCTGATATGGTTAGAGTGCTTAGTTGTGGAAGTATTGAGGTAGCATCATTGATCATGTTGTAAGATAAAATGAATTTAAGCTTGTTGCACTTAGATATCTGCAAACTCTTCAATCTTAGCAGACAAGATACAACAATGGATAGATTCTTATGAATCTCTTCATTCCCTGAAAATATTGCCTCCAACTCCTCACAATAACATATGGTCAAAGAAGTTAACTCTGGGAGACTTTTGCATATATGAGCTGAAAAGACAAATTTCAATCTCGAACATTTTTTCAAAGTGAATTCTTTAAGGCACTGAAATGTTGGAATCTGATGGTGAAAAATGGATTCTACTCCACAATTATAGAGTATAATCCTTTCTATAGCTGCCAATGACTTGTATTCTTCATTTCTCAAATGGAGGCCCTTAAGTTCTTGTAATTCCTTTTTGTGGAAGTGGAAGAAAGGGAAGAAAGAAAAAAGGAAAACCATTAACATATGTCCAAAAAAAAAACCAATGACTTGGCATTAATTGAAATTTGGGGGAATTAGTATGAGGTCCCAAAGAAGACACTTTAATTCCCAAGAAGTCCTAATAAGAAAACCACCACCATATTTCCTTAAAAAACCAAAAAATCAACCATATGCATATATAAGAAAATGGAGTTCACAATGAACTCAAGGACAAATTATGACGAGGTGCCCACAATAGTCCGTATTTATTAAGGTGAATGATAAATAAATTAACTGACTTAAAAATGAAAATAACAAAATTAATGTTTGCATTGAAATATTTTCCAACGATGAGGGCAGTGAAGTATGATGACAAATTGTGGAACAGAAAATGAGAACAGGGAATGTAAGCCAAGATGCAGAGCCCAACTTCTATTAAGGTGGTTTTTTTTAACAAAAACATGCGTTAATAATTGTTTTTAAATAACAAAATGTGAATGAATTAATTGACCGAATCATCTCTCAATATGTATTAACATGAACACTATTTGCTATTTAACGAATTTAAAAAAAAATTAACCAGGTGAAAAAATTAAAGTAATTTTTGATATAGAAAATTATTTTTTTAATTATTTTTTTCGCAAATAAAATTAAATCTAGGAGAGCAAACACGTACCATATTTGGACAATCCCTCGATTCTTTTGTCTTTATAGAAAGCCAACTGGTATGATACCTCTTTGAGCAAATTCCGATAAGTTTTGGAAGATTTTCTAGCCGGAGATATTTCAAAAGAGGAAGCACTAACTGAGTTTTATCTTGATCATGCATTGGTTGTTCTTGACCAAACACAAATTTCATCTCAGGAGCATTTCTTATGGATAGATGCTGCAATTGTTCAAACCTTTGAGCTATGAAGACTGGGCATACATATTCTAATTTGCGGCAATCATTAACAGACAAAATTTTCAATTTTGGGAACCTCACATTCTCCCATCCATCTCCACCAATCTCTCCCTCTAATACATGCTTCAATTTATTGCAATGTTCTATTTTGAGTGCCTTTAAGGATAACAGAGTGCAAGCAGTAGAGGCAGGAAAGAGATATGTCAACATCGGACAATTGGAAATCTTGAGATACTTAAGATTGCCTAAGTTACAATCAGCAGGGAATATGTGGAGTAATTGAGGGCAATTGAATATCCTTAGTCTTTTTAGCTTTTGAAACAACGTGGTTTTGCCTGAACCGCCTATAATCCACAACCCAATCATAGAGCTATCATCATTTTGCAATGCCTCCCATAGTTCACCATATGCTATTTTTGTTGACTTGAACAACATAAATTCTTTAGAAGAGTGATACTCTATACCTGGAACAATAACACCATGGGAAAATGTACTGAAGTAATGACTCTTTTGACTTTGATCAGTCATCCTTTGAGTTGTCTTAGCCAACTTTTTGCAAAGATAATATCTCCTCCAAGTAGGACACCACCCTCGAAGGCAGCCATTGTTGGCCCTTAGTTCTTCCTCCAAATTTTCCAGCTTTTCTATGAGGCTCTCACGTCATCCTTCCACGTGTCAGCCTCACCATCAATCCTCTCAATCCTGTTGATGGCTTCTTGAACACGCTCCCGCACCCTCTCTTGCCTGAGTATCATCTCCTCCTTTCTGATCTCATCAGTTTTGGTGATTTTGCCGACATTGAACAAATATTGTAGTTTCCGTAACGTTGGATCCACCAAATATTCAGCAAGTTTTGCTGCTATCGACACACACCCCTCTGCCATTCGATATTAATAACAATCTGAAAGGAGAGCGAGAGTAATTCATCACTGTCAAATGGTTAACTCAATTTCATTTTGAAGAATTGAAGCATCTTACGTACCAAATCTTTCATGAAGATATCATCAGCAACAAGTCTAAATGTAAGACTTTTTAGACAGATTGTTGATACAACCAGCCTAAAAAGTAAGACTTTTTAGACCGGTTGTACAACAACCCGTCTAAAAAAGGACAGACTTTTTAGACTAGCTGTATCAAGACCTCATTTAGAACCGGTCTAAAAAGTATTTTTAACCGGTTTTAAAAGTCATTTTTCCACTGGTGAATCCGTCCCTAATTTTCGTCACTAAACGTTTTATGATGGAATTAGCGTCAGAATTTTTCCATCACTAATCTTTGTTCATAATTCTGTCATAAACTATTTTGTAACAAAGACTAGTGACAGAAAAATTTCATCTTTAATCTGTCACTAATTTGTCACTAAATATTCTATGACAAAATTCCTTTGCTAATTTCAAATTATATTATTTAAGATTATAATCTAAAAAAAAACTTGTTTTATGTTTCATTGAGATCAATACTTCTTGTGCCTTAATGATAATTAATCAAATATGATAAGGGTTAGATTCCATATTTTGATGATAACAAAACATAATTAAGTGCTTTACTAGTAGATAGGAAAAATTTAGTTATAATCCTGAGTAAAGCCATGATAATCGTGGATAGTATTATTAGAAGAAGACATGATCAATTGAATGAATCATTAAGATAATCAATTAGAAAAAGATATAATCTAACAAGAAAACAACATCCTAAGAGAATGGGCTTTAGTGAATAAGTTTATCTAAAGGTCCCTGGATAAGTTAATAAGATATAAAAACTACATAATCAAGTACAAATAACATTTTCAAATTATTTGATTTTGTTACGTATTATGATTAGATTTTATAATAATTAGATTTTATAATTAGAATTTTTTATAATTATATAATGATTAAATAAATTAGTTTAAAATAATTATATAATCAAGTTTTCCATCACTAATTAGTGACGGAAAATTTCATCCCTAATCTATCACTAATTAAGGGGATAGCTTATCCCAATTTAGCGATGGATTAGCAATGAAATTTTCTGTTAGTAATTAGCGACGGGAATTTTCCATCACTAACCAAACAAGCCCTAAAATATTTTCAGGAAAAAAAATCATTCATAGGGATCGAATGATTAATATAACGTTTGATGATGTAGAAATATAATCATTTTGTATAGTCTCGATATTCATTTAATAAAGGCACAAAATTAAAATAATTTAATACTTGATATCCTAACAACTACAGTCTACATGCTACTTTAAATCATATTAATTCAAATGATACTTATGTTTCCTTTGTTGCAAAACACGAGAAAACTGTGAGAATCCTTACCATCTTAAATTATACTTGTTGGCAAAAACTTTTTTAAAAAAACTTTTAACAGTTTTCTTTTTATTGAATTTTGCAAACAGTATTTTATTTACCCAACTCCAATTAATCCCCGTTAGAAAACACGTTGTCTCTATCTTGTCCTCTCATTGGACAATGATGCAGCCATATTATTAATAAAAACAATAAATGTATTTTTCCTTATTTTTATTTAGGAGAATACATATAAAGTATAAAATAATATCAAAATCAATTTAGAGAAATATATAAAGTATAAACATGTTATGAATCTTCTTTACATGGGTCCTTCTTGAAGGCACGGACTACCTGAGTTATTATGAATCATTCTTAATTATTTTGAATTTTTTTTATCATAAGGAAACCCAAAATATTTTAAAATCAAGTTTAAAAAACTTAAACCAATCACAAATATTCCTAAAAGCACTAAATCTGAATTGAAAAAGTCAAAGAAATAACGCCTTGGAGCTAATTATATATTGTCGACTTTTCCTTTTTTTCTGGATCCTAAAATCCAATAGAGAAAAACAGTTTTATCATTTTCAATTTCCAAAAGTTACAAGTACTGAATTATAGGGCACTAGAAGTTGCCTTGTGTATCCCAACCAGTCTCAAATTTAAGCATATAAATTTAATATTAGTATTACAAATTTATTAAATACTTCTAACTTGTTTCATTTATAATCTTTCTATTAGTAATCTAAATCAAATACAACAAAGGGTGTTTATTTCTTGGCCAGAAAAATCAAATGGAGTTTGAGTACCAAAAAATGAAGGATCTGGTGGTCATTAACTATTATCAGCTTTAATGAGCTTGTCACCTGTCATAGTTCAGGAAAATGGTCTACAAAATTGATGGTTACAATTCTTAATTTATTTTTAATTTGAACTAGATTTGGAGAAAAAAAAGGAAAAATTATATTTAGGTCCCAGATAAGAGAAAGAAAATGAAAAAATGACCCTTCAGCTTTCAAAATTACCAAAAAGTCCTATGAACTTAGCAATGGTGCCCCTAGACTTATCAATGAGCCGCACTTGAACTTGTCAATGAGACTTTTTGGCAATTTTAAAATCAAAAGAAATCATTTTTTCATTTTCTCTCTTGTTGGGACTTGAATGTAATTTTTTTTTAAAAAAAACCAAAACAAAAGGCTATGTATGCCCTTAGATGTTTTACAAAAACCATTGGATTATAGCTACGTTTGCCACTTTATCAGATTTCCACACACAAGGCATACACCAAAATATCCCAAATTTTTCTATTTTCGCATTCTCAGACTCTAATCTTGCTTGCTATGACATCTAAACTTTTTCTAGCTATTTTTAGACACTAGACTAATTGAATATACTGTTTAGATTGTACTTCTATCATATCAGTGCAAAGTTAAAGAAGAACAAGTAAAAAAAAAATGTAAGTGACAGATACAATTGCTTCCATATCTCTCTTCCTTTTGAGAATTGAGGGTGTGATATCAGACATAGACCTCTACGTAATTAGTACATATAACAAACAGAAAGCACAGATCAGAAAATGAAGGGTTTGATTTTCATACCAGATTATAAGCTTCCGCGATTCAGTTGATGGTTCTTGGCTTCACAATTTTCAAGAGCCACAAAAAAAGAATTCAACTTATATGGATTTACCAGAGGGACAGAAAGAAGCGTTTCACTATGATGAAGAATTCAACATATTAATATTATAATCTTGTATGTATTAATTTTTTCTAATGTACAGTTGTATGGCTTTAGATGATCTAATTTGATTCAATTATATGACTGACGTGGGATATTCTACTCATTAAGAATAAATTATATTTTAAAAAAATGTTGAAGTAAATTTGACGTGCTCATTTATGTGGGTTAGAATTATTTCAATAGGGGAATTTTAGATTATTTTTTGTATTTTAACTTATTTTCTTCTTCTTTTTTCCCGTTTACAAGAGCTTGGTAATTTCACTGTTCGGTTATCTATGTATCACTATTCATTTATTGGCTTCATCAATCTCACGTGAATAATGGAGACAATAATAATTTCTTGTCTTTTTTTTGTCTTTATATCAAGGAAGATGAGATTTCATATTCAAAATTTGAATACGATACATAATATATGATGTAGCCTATGACTACCTGTTATTTTAAATATTAACATTTTAGCTTTCAAATGTGTCGTCACTTGGTCCATGTAACAGGAATGGAAAAAATAAAGAGGAATACTTTGAATTCGAAGAATTAGATTCCAAATTATTGATCGAAATCTCACCTAATACTAAAATAAAATAATTGCTTATATATGGCCGGCCATTGCCTCATATTGGCATTTCTGTAAATTATTATTATTTAGGTATCATTGATCTTTGTCCCCTACTTTTATCTTTGGCCCCTACTTTTATATATGAAGTAACACATTTGAAGGCTAAGGAATCAAAGATAAATTAATTTTAAATGGACTGGTTGGATTAATCATACTTTTATCTTTGGCCCCTACTGTTTGGAAGTGGAAAGGGCCAAGAAGGATCCAAATTCTCCTATGGAGGGCTATAATGGATGGGCTATTGACATCGGTTAAAAGAAGTAGAGCTGGGTTTGGATTGGCAGGATGTTGCAGATGTTCTAGGGGTGATGAAACAATGCTGCATGCTTTAAAGGACTGTGCTGAATCAAAGAAAATGTGGCTACAGCTAAATGCAGGTATGTATGTCTCAAATTTCTTTAACTTGGAGGCTAATGAATGGTTCTGTCATAACTTGAAAATGAGACTATTGGTGGACGGGCTGGGGAAATGATGCTAAATATTTGGAATTGCATGCTGGTATAATTGGTTATGGAGAAACCAGTTTATGTTTGATTACACTTCTGATGTGTGGGATAGTAATGTGGCGGCTATAAAACGGTATATATTATCAATTAATAATAGTTGTATTATGGGAAAAAGTATGTGACAGAAGGGTGTAGAAGTCAATTAGATGGAAGGTGCCAGATCATGGATGGGTTAAATTGAACATTGAAGGAGCTGCTAAAGGGCAACCAAGAGTGTTAGCTAGTGGTCGATTTATTAGGGATGAAGAAGTAATTAGGTTAGGAGGCTTTGTGAATAACGTAGGTATTTGTGCAGCTTACATGGCTATAATATGGGGTTTGTGGTCTGTTTTTTATTTACTGCACACCAAAGGATATAGAAGAGTTATTGTGGAATCTAACTCCACTTTGGTGGTAGCTGCCTTGAATGATTGTATTATGAATAGGAAAGCTTGAAACAGAGTCATGAAACAGGTTCAAAGATAGATGATTGATGAGTGGTGTGTCAGAGTTGAGCACACTTTCAGGGAAGGTAATATATGCGTTGATTGGCTGGCCAATTAGAGCATTCAGGCTGAGCCTGGTTTACAGCTTGTTGTGAGCCACCTAGTGGTCTAAATAACTTACTGCACAGAGATGTATTGGGCGTTTCATGCCCTAGGCTTGTTTTGAGGAAATAGAAAGTTTGATGGCCATTTTGCCCATTTATACACAAAAAAAAAAAGAATTTAAAAAAAACTCAGAGATTATATTTATTTTAGATTGGTACCCATTAAAATAATTCTTTAAGAAATAAAACTAAAAAAATCTAAATTTGAACAGTCTATATTTGGTGCTCATGAGAGTGATAAGTATCAATTATTGTGAAATCTGTGCTATTTAAATACAATTTAGACAGTCTAGATTTAACATTTGTGATTAATGATTTTTAAATAAGAAATTATTTTTTAAAGCTTCTAATTAAAAGATTATCTTTATTTAAGATTATATATTCATTAAAATATTTTTAAAAATAAAAGTAAACACAATTAGATGAACCGTTCAGATATATACTCATTACCTAGTTACGAGCACCCAAACCGTTCAAATAGTACAGTATAGAAGTAATTACGCATACCCTGACACTACCATGACTTTCATACTTTCTTTCATAAAATAATGTAAAATTGTGGAAAGAAAATGAAAAAAAAAAATTGACGAAGAATAAATTTTAAAAATATAAATAAAATAGTATTTAATTATCTCTTTTTCTTGGCTTTTTAATTGAAAAACATTAGAAAGATTTCTTGACCGGCCCAAGAATAGACCAATTATCAACAAATGACGATGAAAACTACCCCCAACAATACTACTTTGAAAAACCAGAGAAAGAGAGAATTCATTTTGTAAATATTTATTATGTTATTCATACTTTAAAATTAAGATATGAAATTCAATTGGATTTATGTTTTATAATTGATATTATATATTGGAATGTATGCGAGCCAATGCTTTTATTAAAACTGTATAAGTTAAAATTATAATTTTCAAAACTCAGAGATTCTTATATGAAATTAACACATTAGACAATTTTTTTTAGTGTTGCTAGACAATTTAGGGTTTTTAATCTTCATCATAATGCTCCGTTTGTTGAAAATATGTGTTGATTTCTCTAAGATATACTCTTAAATAAATTGCATTGAAACTATCATTCGATGCAAATTCCTTTAAATGTGCAACTAATATGGATGATTTAGAAAGTAAACAATTAAATAAGGGGGATAAAGTGAAATAAGTTCCTTTATTTAAGAATAAATATAACCTCTAACTAGTTCTAATACTAGGGACATGTGACTAATCTCTATTTTATCATATATTTTTATATCTTATTTAGGGATTTTCTTTTCATGATTATTGTGTTTAAAATGCAGTTATTAAGATAAATTGAGATTAAGAGTGATTGTATATTAAATTAGAGCCAAAAAGAACATAATTGTCATATTTTATAGTTTTCTCGAGTATTTAATTTTTGGAATATTGTGATTTGCATTGTAAGACACTAGGGAGAAATTGAAGTTTAACATAGAAATTAAAAACTGAAGCTAAGGACCCACATTTATGTTGCTAAAGGACGTGAAAAATAGCAACCAAGGACCACTTGAATGAATTAAATACAATGAAGGACCAAAAGCACAAAAAACGACAACGTTTTGGAAGCAGTGGCAGATCTGATTTTTTTGAGGGCAACCAATCACCATCAAAAGTGCTTCACCACTTTCAGAATCGCACGCTCACTCTATTTCCAAATCTGTCTCGGCCCATCCTCCATCTCCACTCCGCCACCATCCTCGTCACCTTCACTCCGCCTCACCCATCCCTACGTTCACCCATCATTCATTACAGCCTCCATTGTGTTCCCTCTAACCTCCTTTGTCATCTATAAATCTTCCATCTTCATCACCGATATTGTATTCCATTGGTGTCTCTCCATGGCAGACCTTTGTTGAAGCAGGTGGCTGCGCCTTTGATGGCTAGGTGTGGCTGAGCATCCCAATCCTCTAGGGAGTGACTATATGGCTTGAGTTTCAAGCTTCGTGGCGGAGTTTAGCTTTACTTTTCTTCTATCCTTTATTGTATTTTTTATTCCTAGATTTTAAGATGATTTTCTATAATATTGGATGTGCTGTTCTTTTAGTATTTTAAAGATTGGTTCTGGCTAATGAACCTTTGATTTGTATTATAACATTGAGCTGTTAATTAATATCTTTAATTTCGATTACATTAATTTGGGTGCAGTTAATGTGTTGAGATTTTTGAGAATATTTTGGGGTAATTTAAAGTAACTTGGTTATTGGATTATAAGTTTGAATGCATTGTTTGGTTCTTTAATTGGCTAAAGCTTTAAATTGGGTTTCGATTAGAGGAACTAAGAGCATGTTTGGTTCGACCTCATTACATGCATGCAATGGTAATTATGATTGCATTACCATGAGAAGAGTGTTCAGTTGCTCTTTAGCATGGTAGTAGGGTTTACCATGGTAATGATGATTACCAAAAAATTGGTAATCCCTAGGAATCCTCATTACCATCTCATTGCATAGTTAAAAAAGTTTAATTTACACTTTAGTTTCATTTCTCTTAATTTTACTTATATCTTTTCACTTAATCACATTGCTACAACCGCTACCGCCACTACCTCCTCCTTCGCCACCAACCACCACCGCCACTACCTCCTCCTCCTTCGCCGCCGCCACCGGCACTCAATACCGCCGTCACTGCCTCCTCCTCCTCCGTCGCCAGTGCCACCCTCCACCCGGCACCGCCACCACGACCTCCTCCTCCTCTATCACCGCCACTACCTCCTTCTTCTCTGTCGTCTATGCCACCTACCACCCGACGTCGCCGCCACTTCCTCCTCCTCCTCTTCCGCCGTCGCCCGCCACCGTCACCACTACCTCCTCTTCCTCCCTCCTTCTCCGTCACCCGCCACCGCCGCCACTACCTCCTCCTCCTCCGCCGCCGCCCTATCTCCTTCTCCGCCATCCGGCACCACTGCTACTACCTTCTCCTACTCCACCTCCGCCACTACCTCCTTCTCTACCACCGCAACCGCCACTCGGTGTAATATCCCAAATTCTGGGACTAAAGGCATAAGATTAAGCCTAGATCAAGTGGACAGCTAAGCCCCAGTTTAGCAAATGCCCCTATGAGGTATGTTTAAATTCCCAAAAATTCCTTTATATCCTTGGATATTAAAAGGAATAACAAAACGAAGTGATTGGAAGTCACACACAATAGAGTAAAGTGGAATACAAAGTAATTTTTGCTATCGGCGGTGAAATTCCCGGTATGACAGTGATGATTGTGTGACATGTTTTGATGGGTAAATGATGGTAAAAAGTTATGAAACTTTCCAGAATGAAAGTAAACTTATCAAACTTTAATTTGATAGGTCATATAAGTCATTTGGAGTTGTACACAAAGAGAAATGAATTTTTGAAGTTAGCCCAGCGAAATTAATTATTTTCTGGGACAGCATTCAAAGATTAAAATTCTGGGAAGAGTGAGCTTTCAATTGGCTAAACTTTATATTTTTTCTTAAAGCTAGACTCAATAAGAGTCGCATAGCCTTTGGAATCACTCCAATTGAACATTTGTACAATTAGATATGAATTTTCAAAGTTAATGAAAAATCTGCAAAATTTGGTATTTTGTGCGAAAATTCATTATTTGGGCCAATAAGGTACTAACACGTGGCAAGCCATTTTAACACTTCCTTTAATCATCAATTATCATCTTTCCATCTCCATTCTTTCGTGCAAACAGAACAGAAAAGAGGGAGAGAGAGCTGAACGAGAATATGGAAGCAAAGAAGAGCTAAGGTTCTTCAAAATCTAAGGTAAGGAAGTTGTAATCTTAAGGTTTAAACTTCCTAATCACTCTCTAGCCTCTCCTAATCTCTTTTACTTCATCAAATCCATGGATTGAAGGCAAAATCTCAAGAGAAGAGAGAGAGAGGCCAGACGTTTTAGAGAGAGAAACAACAAGAAATCAAGAGGTAAACTTCCAAATATGCTTCTTGTGCCTTTGTTGTGGTTGTTGTTGGGTTGGTTTGGGATGATTTGTGGAATATTGATGATGAAACCCTAAGGGGTCCTAATGCCCAAATTGCTTCTAATCATGTGTAATGAGTGTGTAAATAGCTAATCATTTGATTAGGAGTAGCAAGGAAGTGATTAGGCAAGAGAAATCAAAGAAACAACAAACTCTTTATGAGAATCTAATTTCCTGTTCTGTTTCTGCCCTGTATTGTTTCGTGTAGGAGGAGTTGAAATTTGATGATTTTGATACTTCCATTGGCTTTAGGAGGCAAAATTGTGTGGGTATGCAAGTGTTCATGAATTTTGGATACTTGTATATGAATTTAGAAGTTTTAGAAGTTAAAGGGTAAATGTTGTGTATTCCGTTTTTTGGAGGCAGTGTTATGGTGACGTGTTTTTGAATGGTCAAATGTTATCCAATAAGCATGAAACTTTCCAGTTTGAAATTAGACACATAGAACTTTAATTTTATAGGTCATAATGATCAATTAGATTTATGTGCTAGAAGTGCTACATTCTCAAAGTTTGAGCATGCAAAACTGGAAGTTTCTGGAATAATGTGTAGAAAGTTAATATACTGTACTAATTCATGTATATATAGCTAATGGCTATATTTTTCCTTTAAAATATACTTAACAAGGGTCAATGAGGACCTAGAACCAGCTCAATTGGATTTTTGGGGATTTAGATATGAATTTTTAAACTTTTGCCCTGTTTTTGGAATGTGATTTGGACAGGTTGAGTTTGGCGAAATTCTGGGAAATCTGTGGCTGTGATAGCTGGAATTCAATATTTCTATATGAAACTAAAATAAAATATATTTCCATAGAATTTGGAACCACACTCAATTTAGAGTTTTCAAGAATTAATGATGAATTCTTAAAGTTTGACCTTTTTTCTGAAACTAAATCTGGAACAGTTGATGTTTGGAAACTTTCTGGGGATTTTGTATTGGTAGTTTCCAAAAAGTGATATTTTTCCTTGAAATTATACTTAAATAAAATCAAATAGAGCTTTGAACCACCTCAATTGGAGTTCTATATAATTAATTATGATTTTTCAAAATTTGGTCAAAAATGCTGGTAGATTGAGTACCATGCGATTTAAGTAAGAAATTGGCCAAATATAATTGGAATGAACTCCAAGGGTGAAAGTAAGCCTATAGGGCTAATGTGGGCCATTGGGTATTCACTTTTCATGGCTCTAATGATGTTATCACTTGCCTAAGGCCATGAAGTGACAAATAAGAAGCAATGGTTGGCGGATCAATGGACAAAAGAGGGGACTATAGTCCACCAGGTAGTGAACTTACCTTTTCTGCATGTATGTGATATATATGTTTTGCATTGATTATGTGACTGCTTTGCCTATTTGTGTGAAACATGTATGGTTGGTTGAAGCTCTGTTATATTTGTGCAATGGTCATATGCATGTCATAACATCGAGCATGCAACATGTCATTATGTTGGCATGAAATAGTGTAGGCAAGCATGTCATGCATTCATATATATCTGGCATGCATAGTGGTAATGTTTGCTACTGAGATTTTCTTAAATCTCACTCCTCTCAAATAACCATTCGGACAGGTGAGCATTAGAAACGTGCTGAGATCAGAAAAGAGGTATGCACGGAGAGGAATGTTGCTGGTTGTTTAAAGGCCTTTTAGTTATTAAGGTCTGTAAATATTGTGTAAACCCCTTGTGGGGAAACTTTTATATTATAATCAAGAAATATTGTATTAATATTATCAGTATATTCATGCTATTCATGTGTGCCCACTGAACTACGCATTGCTACTCTGAGTAAGGACAGTAATAAGGGATATATGAGGTGGGTCTTTACACTCGGCACCGCCCCTACTACCTCCTCCTCCTCCTCCACCGCCACAACCTCTTTCTCCGCCACCGCAACAACCACCTTGCACTGCCGCCACCATGTCTCCTTCTCTACCACCACCACCGGGCACCGCTGCCACTTCCTCTTCCTTCGCCGCCACCGGCCACCGCCGCCACTACCTCCTCCTCCTCCTCAGCCACTGCCGCCACTAGCCACCGCCACTTCCTCATTCTCTACCACCACCACTACCTCTTCCTCCTCCTGCACCACTGCCAATATCTCCTCCTTCTCCACAGCCACTACCTCCTCCTCCACCGCAGCTGTCGCTACCTCCTCCTCTACCGCGGTCGCTACTACCCACCACCCGGCACCGTCGCCACTACGCCTTCCTCCTCCGCCGCCACTGCCACCCAGTACCGCTGCCACTACCTCCTCCTTCTCCACCTGACTCTTAACTTTCTTTTTATAAAGATTATTGTAAGGGTAAAATAGATTTTATGTAATATATTAATTTTAAATAATTGTTAAAATAATAACTCATTGCACATTACTTAAAAATCAAATCAAACACTAGCCTTATAATTAATATTGTATTGTATTACCACTTTATCGCATTACACTGCACTGTAGGGTGTAATGGGATCGAACCAAACGAGTCCTAAGTCTTAACCAGCGTAGGAGATTTAATTCATCTAAGTCAAGTTAATTTAGAGGGTTTTTTAAGCATATTTTAATTAAACTAGCTAACTTATATATTATTTGAAATAAGGAAAGCTATAACTCATTTGCCATCTCATCATCTAATCATCCATTTCACTCATTCTTATCATCCCATTCCATTTTATAAAACAAAAATTACCAAAAAGAAGTAGTTTAGGGTCATTTTAATTCTATTTACAAAATTAGTTTATACCTAAAAAGAACAAACCATGTCTTCTATTTTAAAGTTAATTTCTTTGACACTTTGGTAGCTTAGGATTCCAAGTAAAAGCTTCTTAAAGTGAAACAACTCCAGTTTTACTATATTGCATTATTTGGATTCAATTGTTGACGGTGAGCCCTAAAATGTTAAGACAAAGGTCTGCATCAACGTGAAGTGGCATTATCTTTTTCATTCATACTCTCTTTTCTTTATAGCCCCATTGACGTGTCCTGCAGCAAAGAGAATTAACAACAATAACAACAACAACAAAATCTTTATCCCATTAGGTGGGGTCGGCTAGCAAAGAGAATTAACAATAATTAGTAAATTAACAAATACAAATAAAGAAATTAACAAGAGTTAACAACTCCACTTCTTCACTTTCTCAAAATTTTATGGGCATAATAATCACTATAATATCCTCCTCCAGTTTTTTATATAAGACATATTTACTTAATTTGATTAGATTAGGGAAGTTAGGTATAAGGTAATTACTATGGCATGTGTTTTCTTAAATATTTTATTCATCTTCCTTAATTCCCTTAATCTCTCTTTTACTTGATTATGGTTGAGGGAATATCAATAAGGGTAAATTAGGAAAAGATTGACAAATATGATAAATGTGCGTTATATTTAAGATCAAGATCAATTATATAATTATGTCTTTTATTAAGAACTAGAGGTAATAATTAATAAATTAACAGGTATAGACAAAAGAACTAACAACACCACATTGGTTTGGAGGTCATTCGTTGAATTGGTTGGGGATAAATTTTTTAAAATAAAACAATGAAATTTAATAAATGAAATACGCACAGAATACACACCAGAAACAAAGTAATATTACTATGAATGAGCAAGAGGAATAAGAGAGGGTTACATACTCAGCAATTATATTGGTTAGGACTCAAACAAAGTAACTGACCTAAGTTCAATCTAATGAAAGCTATGAGATCAGTTCCACTAGCTTTCTCAAATTCAGCTCTTGGTGCCACTTTACAATATTTCCAGATTTCACTTGCAAACACTCTCTTACACAATGTAATACAATGGCCTACCACTCTATTCTTATCTATAACTCAAGTTTAAGGAAACAAAATTAGTTCTTATTATAAATTCACTTTTTGTGGAATAAATAAGAGTGTTACAATTTTATCTCTATTAATTTAACAAATTTTAGGTGGAGAGAAGAAAGAGGTGAAAAATGTATACCCATTCATAAATTAGGCTAAAATTGGAAAATTTTATCAATTTAATCCATCTTTATTAAGTTAACAAACTCTTATTGATATGTGAAAATTAAGTAATTTGGACTTATAAATAGGATCAAAGTGATACTTAATATTCTCACAATCTTAAATCTCTTCAAGTGTTAAAAAAAGTAAATGATCACTTGATGGTCAAGATATCACATCACAATTGACTTCTCTATCCGGTCCTTAATACAAGATATATTTACCTAATTTAATTGGATTAAGAAAGTTAGTTCAGTTAGTTAATATGACATATATTTTTTAAAACAATATAATCATTTTTCTTAATTTCTTCATTCTCTCTCCTCCCTTATTATTATTGAGAAAATTGGGGTACTTAAATTAGAAAAATATTTATAAATATGAAACCTATGTTTTATATTTACCAATAAAATCAATTCCCAAATATATCTTAATATTAAATACAAAAGGGAGTAATAAATAAAATGTCATTGAATAGAGGTAGTTTTGAGCTTTTATGACATGGCAACGTAAGATTAATCTAAAGACAACTCACTTAATGCACAGCTTAGAGGTAGATAAAATCATTCAATTATGATGGACTAAATTGATAAACTTTTTAATACACAAGAAAATATGTGTTGATAAGAGAAAAGTATTTGTTTCCCAACCATACTAATGCATTCGGAAAGTCTGTAGAAAGTAATTAACTTGTTGGCAAAATGCACGAGATTGTCAACAAGTTGGACGAAGAGGTAAATGACGAGGAATGAGAATGGTTTGAGTTTTGATGTTAAAAATAATAAAGAAGCATTTTCGTAAAATACCCATATCAGAAAACAAAAGTTTGATATTTAGAAGTTAAATCATACAGTTTTCAATATATTAAGGACATCGAAGCAAACTGTGTAAAAAATTAAAAGCAAAAACAAAGATTTGTCAACAAACAGAGCCAATCGTTGATAAGCAGTATAAAATTGCTGGCAAATAGTTACTTTGTTAAAAAGTAAGGCACAACAGAGCAAAACTGAGTAAGGGGTTATTGACAAAAACAAGAGATTATAGAATTTTTTTTAATAAAATAGCCCTGGTTGACAAACTCAACCACTTGTCAACAACCTTCATGAACATCAACAATTGTCACTAGAATGAATTTGAAAATTAGAAGTCATTAACTAGTGAAAATTTGATTGAAAATCATTTTTCTATATTTTAGATTTATTCCATAATAAATATCTTCACTACTGTCAATGAAAACTTCTAGACTATAAAGTATATCTCTGTAACTCTACAATTTTTTAAGATCATTTGATTCTTTCTCCTCATTCTTTCAATCAACTATATGGTGCAATGAATTAGTACTAGAGATACTTACTATCCCTTCAATATATGCACCAACATAATGTGAGTGAAATAGAGATAAATCAGAAAGAATATCCATGAAAACATTTGATGAATCCATATTTTATCATATTTTTCAATATTTTATTTGGATATTTTATCATGTTATATGGGCTGAAAATGCATTTGTTGTAATTAGAAGTATTTTGGTTGTTGTACTGGAAACTGAGATTTATATTAGATTTCTGCATTTTAATGATGTGGTGGAATGGATTGTTAAAAAGTGTGTTTAGCTTTTCAATAAATTTCTAGAAATATTCTTGTATAGCAAAAAATATAACTAGTTCAAACTCAGAGCCTTTTCTTCCTTTTCTTATTTCAGTTCCTTAACTATCCACTAAACTTATCAAATTGACAAGCTAATCAAAACAGAAAAAAAGAGGTGTTCTTAGTCATTTTCCAGATTAGCTAATGTTTCATGAGCATCAATTGTGAATAAGAAGAACAATGCAGAATGATGAGATTGAAATGTTTTCAGTGTCTATGATGAAAGTATTCCCCCAACAATTAGCCTTGCCTTCCTAGTCAGATTACGTTTGTGGAGTTTCTTGTTCCAATTTATCTAGATTAAACCAACCACTATCAGCCTACCTATTTAAGAGAATAATGGAGTTCTTAACTCAGATAATCATGCAAGCATCTGAGAATTAGGATGAAATTAATTGGAGAAAGAGCAATAGCACATCAGATCATAATTCTCTTAACAGCCATAACTATGAACCATTATAGAATCATTCAAATCAACTGATGAAAACCAAATCCACTGAATCAGAAATCACAAGTTGTTCTAATCATATAAGGAAACACATACTCAACTGAATCTATGCAAAACGATTTATTAAGCTATTACTCTCAGTTAGTTCCTTTGTTCTAATGAAATAGCACTGCTATGAACATAAGAGCTTCAAATCCACAATCCAAAATGTCTACACTGAATCATAAGGACATAGGAGGAGGAGAACAAAAAAACTATAAAATCACTTCCTATTAAGCTCCTTGACTCTGGCTTGGCATTTTTGCTAGGAGAATAGATCTGTTTAGCTGCTTATGGACTCTCTGGAATCAGCTACGGAGATTAAAACGAAGGTGGAAACCATGGAAGAAATCTAGAAGCGCAGAGATGAGGAATGGTGGATGAAGATGCCACTTGAAAAGAGAGGGAGAGACTTCGGTCCTTTTTTTTTTTCCTCTAACAAATAGTTTTATAAAACAGTTTTTAAAAATTAATTTTAAGAATAAAAAATAAAAAAAATCTATTTAGATAGATTGTTTTAAAAAATCTATTTTTGAAATAACATGGTGGTACGGTCAGTGGTGACATGGCAGTAATTATCATTGATAGTGTAGTGCTAATAGTAAATAAGTGACGGTCTCAAAAAAATAAAAAAATATAGGAAAACAAAAATAAAAAAACAGCTAAAAATAATTTTTGTTTTTTTAATTTTTAAAAATAATTTTTTATTTTTTCTTAAAAATAATTTTTAAAAAAAACTTATCAAACATATTTTATTGTTTTATTGTTTTTAAAAAAATTAAAAAATAAAATCAAATAGCCACTTCATCTCTGTATGTGGAGATGAGAAAATGAAGGTCCATATCTGTTTTTCTGGAGGTGCAATGAAGAAACTCGTGGCCCTCCAGCCCTTTCGTGATCTGAGCTCAAATGATGACGTGGCAAAAGTGTTATGAAAGTAATGTGTCTCCTTTTTTTATTCCCTTCGAAATCTGACCTCTTTTCCCACTGAAAGACAAATCCTCTGGAATTGGAATTTCGTTTACTTCCCCTCCTGGAATTCAGAGTCAGCAGAATTAACTTCTCAGCACTTTCCAGCAGTGCCCTTTCCTTTATTTCTTTTCCAGATGCCTCCTTAGCCTTTAGTAGAGCCGGGAAATCGGGCCGAGCCCGTCGGGCCGGCCCGTTTAAGCCCTGTAAAATCACGGGTCGGGCCTAAAAATTATGACATTTAAATGAATTCGGCCCTGCAGGGCCAAGGGCCGGCCCGTTAGGCCCGCCAGTTTTTTTTTTTTTTTTTTTGCTAGTATAAATCATTCTTCCATAAACAAGTCTGAGTTGGAAACTTATTTGGAAGAACCAATATTGAAGCCTGATAATTGGAAATAATTGGATGTCTTGAACTGGTGGAAAAAAAATCAACAAAGATTTCCGATTCTTTCAAAGATGGCAGCTGATATTCTGAGTATTCCAATCAGTACAGTAGCAAGTGAATCAGCTTTCAGTATTGGTTCACGTGTTCTAACAAAATATAGAAGTTCCATTCTTCCATCTAATGTCCAAGCTCTTATTTGTACTCGCAATTGGATGCATGGATTCACATATGATGATAATTTACTAATTTTTTTGTATTTTATATTTGTTATAAAGTTATTTATCATTTTGGTTTATTATTCATTTATTTGTTGCAGATAAAGATTATGAATGTATTCATGATATGGGAGAAGTAATCCTTGATAGTTTTACCCCTCAATCGGATCTTACCACTCAAAGTGAAGCACAATCCAATTTTCTTGAAAATGATAATAGTGGTGAAGATTAAATTGATACTTAAAGTGGTTAGCTTCTTGTCTTCTGATGTTTTGTCTGAGATTATGAATTACTTATGGACATTATGTTTTACCTTTTATTATGAATTAGTAACTATATTTGTCTTATTACATAATGTGTGTAGATGTGTAGTTAAATTTTAAAAAAATGATTTTCCGGCTTCAGGCCCTGCGGGCCGGCCCTGGCCCTGATGCTCTCGGGCCGGGCTTGAAAAATCAATAATTTTTCTTACCTCAGGCCCTGGCCCTTTAAGGGCCGGCCCTGATTCCCAGCTCTAGCCTTTAGATCCCAATCTGAAACAACTAAACCTCATGTAATATCATACTTATATCAATATTAATGTCTTAATATGATAAAAAATAGGCTAATTAATCATTAAATTCCAGAATTCCTCACTTCCTCTCAATAACACCTAAAATATTCAATAATGATCAATGTGAATGATAAAACTCCACAAAAATGTCACTAAAACCCATGAAAAATAAGAGTCTATCAATTATTATCCTAATTGTTAGCTTTGTTCTATTATCATTCATGTGTTTGATGCTCTTAATTGACCAGGTAGGTTGCTAGCAATGTTAATTAGAAGTTGAAAATTCTTTTGATAGCCAATGCTTGCATGAAGACTATTTTCAGTTTTTGTACATATGTCCGTATTTGATTTAACATAAGTCTTCCTAATCTTTTCTTTTTTCCTTTCTGATTTATTGTTCTTTATAATTATATTAGTGCACAATTTGATTCAACATAACATTTCAAGTTGCAGGCCCTGCATATTTCAGATGTTCAAGTTTCCATTGGACAATGCATATTTGAACTAATTTTAAGACTGTGATTACGAGAGAAAGTGTGAAATAAGGCTTGTCGTTTTTGTTGTTGTTATTTACACCGAATTCTTATTTGATTTCTATCTAAAATACTTTTAATTCAAATATGCACCAACTTTGAAATATTAGTCATCCAGAAAAGGCTAAAGACTGCATGAGCCACACCCTGCGGATTCAATCCTTTTTTCCCTCAACCTCCCGCTGCCACAATTCGTGGTGAGGAATTACACCCCTCTCAATTAAAAAGGTAATTATTTGGGAATATAATATACAAGTTAATATAAGATCCTAAAATATATATATATATATATATATATATATATATATATATATATATATATATATATTTGGAGCAGCTATGAACACCCTAAAAAAATTGTAGAACAATGTAACACATAATTCTTTAAAATTTGTGCAATTTTACTCTGTTTTAAATGTACTTTAACCCTATTTATAAAACTATGCATGTATATGTAACAATGGATAAATAATTATTAAGGGAATGACATGAAAATCTAATAACAATAAAATAATTAAAACAATTATTTTTTTTCAAGTTACCCTTTTCTCTTGGATTTTGTTTGGTCATTTTACACAAAAATATCTTCTCAATCAGATATAATCGGTTGTGTCCATGGATGTATTGTGAAGAAGAAAAATTCTAGAAGCTACAATAACACCCCAAAAAAAATTTAATGCAATAATTAATTTATGGAAACTAGATAATAAGCTAAATTATGGAACCTACAAATTTTATGGAATCTTAAATTAGATAAAGGGAAAAATTAGGACCTAGTGTATGTAATTAATAGGATAAAAATATACCTATATGAATATATCTAAACTTGTTGACACACACTAAATACTAAATATTCATTCTTCTTTCCATGTTGCACTCTCTCATTGGCACATGTATGCACTCTCCTTTACGTAAACACACATATTCATGACACTAAGAGACCCACACATATAGGCAGATGACATTGTCTTTTGGAAGCATGCAAATCACTTAAATAATGCAAGCCACACATCCCATACACATATTAACACATATATCCTCCTTTACACAACACTCACCTACTCTTTTCTCTCTTCTCATTCAAATAACACACACACACATCACCCAATTAATTATTTAAGTAAACACACCCACACTCTCTCATCTCATTTAATTGACTAACCAGCTGCAAAAGGAAAGAGAGAGAGTTTTGCAAAATAAAAATACAGAAGAGAAAAAGAGAGAGTTAAGGTGAGAACCGAAGGAAGTTGATGTTGGAAAAGAGGAACAAGGGAGCTTCAAATCTCACACACAACATCATAAACGTGTTTAGGTAAGTCTCCTCTACTTTTATCTTAGATTTCTATAGGATTTCATTGGATTTTTTGAGTTGTTTTGCTGTTGGAATTAAAAAAATCGCTGAAAAGCTTTTATCACAAAAACCAGCAATTGTATGTCAATTTTATGTTGGATTTTTTTATCTCTTTGCTTCTGTAAACACGTCCCAAAATCCAAAGAACATGTTTAGAAGTATGTAAATTCAAAATCTTTAAGATTAGAGTGCAAAACCATGGCTACATGTAAGTTTTCTCAACTCTGTTTTGCTCGCCGGAAAATAGAATTTCTACAGGAAAGTTACAGAAGCTCTAGCAAAGGATATAGATGGATTTGTCACCTGGTTATTTTTGTTATGCAAATTTTAGGATGTATAGTAGACAATAAAATCAAGAAGAGCACAATTTAGAGTGAAAATGAATGAGTTATTGATTTTTGAAATCAGACTATCAAAACTGACATTTTTTAGAGTCAGTCATTTTTATGTAGCATTATGACCAACCAAATCATATCCAATATTTATGAAAATTTACAGACAAGTAGTAGACATCGCAAACTTTAAAATTAGTGGTATAAAAAATTATTTGGATATCTTTAGAGGGAGTTATGATTTTCGAAATTTGGGATTAGAAACAGGTGCAATCCTGGAAGTCTAGATTCTGGTAGTTAGTTTTGTGGTATTTTTAAGCAATGAAATCTTGTCCAATGACCATGAAAATTTCCAGAATGAAATTAAATATTCTAAGCTTTAATTTTATACATAATTTGTAATATTTGGATCAGTCTACTTAGAGATATGAATTTTTGAAGTTAGTTGCTGTCAGACTATGTTTCTGGAAGTCAGGTTGGTTTTCATGCAATTTTGAAAAACCAAACCTTAACAAAAAATTATGAGACTTTCCAGATTTAAAGAAGACATCCAGATATTTAA
This sequence comes from Albizia julibrissin, assembly GCA_037074505.1. NCBI lineage: Eukaryota > Viridiplantae > Streptophyta > Magnoliopsida > Fabales > Fabaceae > Albizia > Albizia julibrissin. The sequence continues at coordinate 24,517,878 of CM073484.1, forward strand.
TATGATATGTGGATCACAATTTTTGGACAAGTATATTAGGAGATATGGATTTTCAAAGTTATGCTCTGTTTTTAAATAGTAATCTGGAATAGTTGCATTTTGTGAAATTATGGGAGCAATGTGGTAAAACTAGGAAGATTTTGATATTTTTACATGAAAACATATTTCAAGAGCTTCATTTAGGCTTTGGACCTAGTCAATTTGAAATTTTCTAGAATTAGTTATTATTTTTCAAAATTGACTGAAAAATCTATCAATTTTCTGAAAAATAGAAAAATTGCACTATGTGAAAATTATACTGTGTAGAAGCCACTGAAACTGAGATAACCAGCAGAATATGATTAAAGGTGGTAGTAATACAAATAATAACTAATTACTTGTTAATTTTAATTTATAGGAATTGGTAATAGCCCGAGCCGAAGAAAAAAGTTTGGATAAACAGTCGGATTGGAAAAGGACCCGAGTAGTAACTTTTTCTTTCATACACTATGTGATTATTTATATGTTGTGTATGCCATTTTCTGTAACATGACAGTGCCTGGGGCACAACACGCGAATAAGCCAGGGTCTAAACATGTCGTTTGACCATGGACACGAGTTAAGTCGGGGTTGCAAATAGTTGTTTGGCCTTGGACAGTATGCATACAACACGAGTTAACATTTTACATATCATGGTGCATTGCATATTTATTTATCACATTTTATATGACTGATTGTATGTTACTACTGAGATTCATTCAAATCTCACTCTTTTTTAACATTTAAAAATGTTTCAACAGAAGGTGGCGGCTCTAAGGGTAAAACCATTAATACCGGTGATTGAAGATCTGGTTCTAGTCGGAGTGCAGTTGGTTATCTTTAATTTTAAATTTTATCTCTTTTTTACTCTGTATATATTTTTCAAATCCTATGAAGATTCCTGTAACGTAAATAAGTACTTATAATCAATATATTTCCGCTATTTCTGTATACCGTCTGAACTATGCATTTATTATTCCACAAAAATCAAAATGTTATGGGATTTGATAGCTACCACGGCCATACCGACATTAGTGCAAAACACTAATTTAACTACATAATTTCGCTTTAATTATTTGATGAATAGAAGTTGTAATGAATATGACCTTTTTGCTTCTAGTTTAAGTGTACATGACGCAGTAATTTATATTATAGCATCAATTGTATAAGCACCTGATGTCATAATTAAGTTTAAAATATTTTTGCATCTGATGCATTTCAAGCCGATCCCATAATAGCATTTATAGTCTAAGTTCAATAAGCATCAGACACCATATATAGTTAATTAAAAGTACTTAAATTAAGTTTTGAAATTTTATTGTAATATATATATATATTCTAAAACAAATATATATTTTAAATATAACATTTAAAAATATTAATTAAATATTTAAAAATAACAATATTATAGTTACATTAAAATGACATCCTTTTTTAAATTAGCAATTTGTATAGTTGTACATTGGATGCAATTGAAGTAAGTTCTCAAATGAAGTACTATATAAATTTAACACATTTTTTTAAAAAAAATATTATATTCCCAATACAATGTCAATTATGATTATAACTTTCATGCAATTATGGCATCAGTTTAGATACGAACAAATGTCATAATCAAGTCCTTATTAGGGTCCAACACTATGATAAATTTATTCATTTATTATATAAAGTCCTTATTAATTGACGCCGTAATATAGGCTCGTTCACTATGAAAAAATAAAATTAGAGGAGGAATTTTCAATAGATTATATTATAAAAAGTCATAATATAAATTCAATAATAAAATAAATATTTAAAATTATTATTCCTTATATTTTTTATTAAAATTTTTGATTTTTTTTTTCAATAACATTATATATATAAATAAAAAGTATAAATATTAAGTACAAATAATTATAATATATGATATAAATATTATTTCATAAAATATTATTTTTTTTCAATTTTTAATAAATACTCCTTTGATCCTTAATATAAGACATATTTAGCTAATTTAAATATTAAGTACAAATAATTATAATATATAATATAAATATTATTTCATAAAATATTATTTTTTTCATTTTTTAATAAATACTCCTCTGATCCTTAATATAAGACATATTTAGCTAATTTAATTATATTAAGAATGTTAGTTAAGTTAGTTAACATGACATATATTTCTAAAACACTCAATTTATCTTCCTTAATTCTCTCATTCCCTCTCCTCCTTTTTTATTGTTAATAAAGCATCAATAGTGGTAAATTATGAAAATATTGACAGATATAAAAACTATATCTTATTTTTGAATTAAGAACAATTTTTCAAATTTGTCTTATATTAAGGACTGGATGAGTAAATAAATACTTACATGAAGTAAGAAAATTAAAATTAATATTTAGCATATATATGATACACAAGTTATATATATAAATAATATATTTACATATATGCTTGTAAAATATAAATATTATATTTGTTTTGATGAATATATATATATATATATATAAAGATTGCAAGTTCATCATAACTCGTGTGGCAAAGGCATATTAACAGGCACACGAACTCAAGGGTTCGAGTCCTTCTTTTGTCACAAAATGTAACCAATTTATGACCTGGATAAGGTGCTGACGTGGACATGAGGTGGCATGAACATATGGCAGCGCCTGAGGAAAACCAAGTCTTTTACGGCTTCAGGTCCTTTGTAACTGACACTATAATATCTATTTTCTACTACATACTCATATTTCTACTATACTCTATATGTTGTAGCGATAATACATTTTTAATCGATGTGAAATATAGCATCTTGCACTAGTGTGGAGTTCGTCCTCTACCAGCGATTTACCTATCAGAGATGTTCACCTTCATTTCTGTTTCTTCATCGCCTTCATCTCAAATGTTCAATCCTTTTTACAAAGCTTAATCTATTTGACAAGCTTGAAATTGCGTGGTTGCATGTTACTTTCATGAGTGATGCTTTTGCGAGTGGATTAATATACTTTAATACCTCTACTTTATTTTACTTTTGTCTATAAATGCTTGCATCTTTCAAGTAACTGTTCAATAGACTAAGATTTATACACTTATTATCATTATTTGTTAGGTTTTTGGCCCCTTCCTATGTGGAGAAATAACCAAATTATATATATTTTCTATTTTATGTATTTCTTATTTTATGAAAGGAAAAAAGGAAGGAAAGAAAAAAAAAGGGACTACAATTTTATAATTTTCAGCCACGTACTGAGCTAGTATATTAGGACTACAATTCAACAAATAACTTCGATTATCAGCTTAGTGATAAGTAAGTGGGGAAATAAGCAATCACACATTTATATTCAATATCATGTTAAGTGTTAGTTGTGGCATATCAGCAAGATAGAAAAATGATACAGAATAATAGGACATGACAGGGTGAATGATATGCTCTTGCAGAGGAACCACTTCTCTCCACTTAGGGAAAAGGGCTCTGCAATGTGAACCACTGAACAAGCAAAGAAAGTGAAATGCTCTTGCCACAACTAACAGAACCCTCTAAGACAATTTGCTTTCCAACCTTGGGGCCTGAAAAACTTAAATAGACATAGCATTGATTGTGAAATATGTATAGATCCAGAGGACAACAAAGAAGGAAGTTGTGATGACTTTTAAGAATGTGAAAATAAACCAAAGCATAGTGCACCTTTACAATAAAAATAATGATAAAAAAGTTTAAGAAAAATTAAGGAAGGGTGAACAAGGACCAGATTTCAATTTATCTTTTCAAGATCGAAGAACTAATTCTCCCAGGATTTTACCTAATAATCTTTTTCTGTGTTTTTAAGTTAAGTGCTCTTTTAGCTAGTAATTCTCCTAGGATTTTAGAGGTTCCAAATCAAAAAGAGGGGACTATGTGAACGAAAGGGGCATCTAACAATCAAATTTTTTAGATGTTAACAATCATTGGCTCTAATTAGCTAAACCTATATTTGAACATATAATTATAGGGATAATAGATCATAAATCACCTTACTATTCTTACAGTAATAACAATAGTACGATATAACGTGACAAGTCGAGGCTATAAACTCCTCCATGAGGCTGTGAATAATGCATACCCCCTAGAACAGGTAATCTAGTAGCAAGTCATAAAAACAAATTTCAACTCGTCAAGAAGTACGAGTTCAATTTTCAAGTTTAGAAGAAAGAAAGGCTATCTAACCTAAAAGTAACTGGGAATCTAACCTAAAAATGTTCTTCAATGATCCTTTCTTCAACATCGCACAGTGCGACACCAAGTCTCAAACAGGATCGTGTGCTCAAAGAAGTGAAGTAGAACAAGGAGGTGACGAAGAGGACAGAATGGGATTGCAATAGCGACGGCAAAGGAGCTCGAAGGAGTGGAGAAGAGAAGTAGAAAATGGCGGCGATAATTTGAAGTCTAGGGTTCGAGGGTTCAGAGAACAAAGTCATAGCAGTAGAATGCAATAGCAAATGGTCCCCCCCCGGGGGCCAAAGGTTAAATTAAATGGAGGGTATAAAATGTGAAATGGGTTAAATGAAGGGAAGTTGCAAAATTTTTAGAAGGAGGATAAGTTTTACCTTTATAATGGAGGGAATATGTGAATCATTTTGGAGAATCATGGTTTCTCATATACTATATAATATATTTAAATTTTTATAAAAAATAATATATCTAAATTTTTATTTTATAATATTTAAATTTCAAGACTAATTAGAAAACTTCTTAAATAGGAAAAGTATAACTTTGATAACTCAATAAAAAACAGAATATTAATTTAACTTATCATGATATATCAAAAAAATAAAAGAAATATAATTTTCATGGACCAAAAAATCATACTTAACAACATTTAGTGCTTTAAAATGATAAATCAATTTAGATAAAAATGATAAGTTAATTATCAATTGAAAATCAAATTAGCTGGATAAAATTTTAATTCTTATTTATTAACTCATTAAATATCTTTTCATTTATTTATTTACTAGATTATAGTGAAATCTTCAAGCTATTTAACTTGAATATTGGGATCAATATTAATTTCAATTTAATATATTACGATATGTTCAGTCAAATATTATCACTTTCATGGCAAGAAAAACATTATCACTTTTAATTTCTAAGTATAATGTAAATTAATTTGATATTTTGTAATTCAGTGAGTTGAAGAAATTATGAAAGATAGGAGGGCGAAGGTACAAAAATACTCATTTATATATCCGGCAGGTGCGTCTGACACCATATACAATCTTTAGGTGTAAAAATACCTATGATCATTAAAAAAGGGGGGTAAAAATGCCAGCTCTATTAATGAAGGCAAAGGACGATCAATTTATGATTATGTGAGCCATACTTTAATAATTTTTAAATAATTATTTCAAGGACAAAGGTGCAAAAATACCTATATACATATCTCACATGTGTGTCTGACACTATATACAATCATTGAGGTGCAAAAATACCTATGATCATTTAAAAAAGAGACAAAAATGACAACTCCATTAATAAATGCAAACGTCTGTTAATTTCTGATTTTGTGAGCCCACTTTAATAATTTTTAAATAATTATTTAAAAAACCCTAACACTCTCTCTTCCCACACCCCTCTCCCTCTCACCCTTCTCTCTCTCCCCCTCCAAACCAGAACCTAAGGGTATTTAGAAGCTAAGAGATGAAAATCGGCCCTAGTCCTATGAAAGTCTTGATATTACTGGGATCGGGAAATCCCAGGATTTTTTTAAAAAAAATAATTATATTAGTTAAAATTTTATATTCTATTGTTTAAAATAATTATTTAACAACTAATAAGGCCATAATAATTACACAAATTGATCTAGCATTGAAGAATAACATTATGTTCTTCATCATCATCATCATCATCATCATCATCTTCATTATTATCTTTATATAGTATATAGTCAGGATTATTATCATGGTATATGCGGTTTAACTTCAACTAAAAGATTAGATATACAGTTTATTAAAGGATAATTTAATTTATCGGGTAAAAAATTAAAATAATAACTTAATTTAAAGGGTAAAAAAATGAGACCGAGACCAGAATCTCAAAGGTGATCCCAGTTCTTGTTCCAGTCTCAGTCTCGGATGGGATGGAAAGGTCCTAGTCAAAATGTCCAGGATCAAGTCGATACTAGAATTTAACGAAATTAGCATTAACAAAGCTAGAAATTAATGAACGTCTTCCTTTATTAATGAAACTGGCATTTTTGTCATTTTTTAAATGATCATGGGTATTTTTGCACCTTAATGATTGTATATAGTATTAGACGCACAAGTGGGATATATGTATATGAGTATTTTTACATCTTTTTTTTTAAATAATTATTTAAAAATTATTAAAATAGGGCCCACAAAACCATAAATTAACCTTCATTTGCCTTCATTAACGGAGTTGACATTTTTACCCCCTTATTTAAATATAGGTATTTTTGCACCCAACGATTGTATATAGTGCCAAACGCACATGCAGGATGTGCATATGGGTTTTTTTGCACCTTCGTCCAACATAGTAATTAGAATTCTTTTTTTACCAAAGTAATTAGGATTCAAGAATCACTAGAATATTATAGCAGGATTACTATATATTACTATAAACGTTCAATTGTCAAGGTTAAAATTTATTCTTTTGTTAGGTACAACTATACAAGTATTTTTCTCTTATTGTTAGGCACTAAATATAGGCATATATCTTCTTGTAAGAACTACATTATAAGAGATTAGCCCTTTCAATTACACCTAACTCTTATTGATTCATATAGCTATCTCAATAATATTAAATTTTTCATTCATTATTCATATAGCCATAATTATGCAAGATACGACCCAAAAGTAAACCGTATAGAAATTTCAAAAAAAAGTATTTATATTGTGATTCATATAGTTAAAAGATAGATAAATCCCATTGCATTAATCAAATTAAAGAGAAGAGAAAAAAGGAAGAGAGAGAAACAAAGGAGAGAATGCAGGAAAATTGGGAAAATAAAAATATTTTTATTCAATTAAATCAAAGCTCAACACATTTGAGAACCATATCTCCATTTATATATAGAGCTATCAAATAATAAAATAACAATAATTTAAATTCAATTTTAAACCTAATCCTAAAATAAGGAAGAAAAATATAAGGTCATCTAGATATCTTATTTTATTAAGATATTGTAAATATTAAAAGATAAATAAATAAACCCTAATTCTTACGTTTGCATACAAACATAAAAAATGAATTAATTAATTAAAATTGGGAAAAATCTTAATTAAATCTCAATTAATAACATTCATAAATATCTAATTAAGCATCTTGTCCTGATTAGGAATTTTTTGAAAGTATATGCCTAGATTTGGATTTTGGTATTTTAACTAGATTTAATTAGGATTCTTCCTATGTTATATATATCAAAGTTAAATAAATAATAATACTGAATTCATTATTTAATTAAAGTGATAAAATGTTACTTGTACATCTCCAATAAGTAATTAAATAAGCACATCTTATAAGATAAAGTTATGAAATACCTATTTGCATAGTATTTTAGAGGGAAAAAAACTACATGATACTTAATATGATTAAAAAATATAGGAAAAAAGACAAAAATAACTTTAAAATTGTAAAATTTCAAATCTGGTATTTTCCAGTTATGGATTGCTTATCAAGTTTTGACATTCTCTTATCAACTTGGATGAGGGGTGTCTTCACTAACCTTCCTCTCCACTTCCTTTCCATTTAGTGTTTCAACCATCGGATTATATTTTAATAGGTGAGGTCTAATGCTATGTAAAAAAATACTAGTATAATATTAAATATAATAAAAATCTACAATTATGATATTATTATCTAACATTAAATCCCATTAAAACATGATTTGATAGTTGAGATGTTAAGTGGAGAGGGAAGTAGTGGATATCAACTCTTAATATCAAACCTGATTTATGATTCTATAATTTCAAAGTTCTTTTTCTATCTTTTTCTTAAAAATACATTAGATAAACATTCACAACTAATATTATATTTAAAATTCTAATATTTTGGGAAAATTTTTAATGTGACATATTTATTGTATCATTATAATGAATAATAGGTTTTAAACTTGAAAAGATAAATAAAAATATAAATATGACTTTTGGCAGTGACATCAAAAAGTCATTGCTGAATGTCTTACTTTCAGAGGAAATATTGATGGTCATTGCTAAAAATTCACTTTATTCAGTGACTAAAGAAGTTGCCGTTAAAGACTGCACCTTTCGGCAGCAACAATAAATGTCACCGCGGATAGTTATACCCACTGTTGAAATGTACAGTTTTCAACAGCGATAATAAAAGCATGAATTTTAGTAGCGACATTTAAATTCACCATTGGAAGTATGTTTTTTTTAGTGATTTGAGGTTATGTCTCATTTATTTAAATTGAGAGAGAGTATATTAGGTTTTTGGGCAAAAAGGCCCGCTTAGGCCAGATAGGCTAATGAGGTTAGGGTAGACCAAAGGGGTTGGAGAGGTCTAATTTATATAGCTATGTGAGAGAAAAGATGAGAGAAAGCAAAAAATGCATGTTCACAAAGCAGTCTTGATAAATTGATGTCTATGCACTCGTTAACCATTAGATTAGGCTGAAATTTGGTAAGCTGATTTAGCGCATGTGGTTGGTCATTTTAGGATAATTTATGTTGTTTTGGCATTTTTGTTTGTTCTCAAGCTAGTCATTCTCTTCCTTTTCAAATAGAAGAAAAAAGAAAAAGAAATTAAACACATGGCATTCCTTGCTAAAAATTCTATTATGGAGGACACAACCATTTAATTTGACCAAACGACATTAAATTATAAGAGAAGAAAACCCCTAATGGCTTTTGATAAAATTTAATGGCTTTTTTTTAAATTTTCACTCTTTTAAATTATTTATTATACCCTTTCTAAAACTTATTTGTCCCAGACGCCTTTCAGGGAAAAATTGGTTGTTAAAATTACACCTTAACCCTTTGTTATATAGTGAAGTGTAACATAATTTGTCTCATGTGATGTTTATGATTTTTTATATCTTAGAAAAAATTGTATTTAGGTTCTGAGTAAGAGAAAATATGATAAAATGATTCCTTTAAATCTCAAAATTACATTTAAGTTCCATAGGACTTTTTTACAATAAATTTCAATTATACTAACAAGTCCATAGGCATCCATTAACAAATCCAGAGGCGTCCATTAACAAGCCCGTGGGCTCTTACACTAACAAGCTCATGGGCACTTACACTGACAAATCTATAGGCGTCAATTGACAAGTCTATAGGTATTTAACAATGAAAATTTGACAATGGAATGAAGGGGAAATATTTTGCTCACTGCCCCTTGATTGGTAAGATTAAAAATTTAGGAGGGGAGGGGAAATTTTTTGAAATTTCCCCCTCCCTCCCCTCATAACCCTGCCCCTCCAACTTGGGGGCATTTGAAAGGGAGGGGTAATATTTTACCTCACAATGACTATTTTGCATATGAATGCTTTTTGTTATCCCATTTATTATCCCCTCCACTTTATTGTTTTATTGTGTACATTATATTATAATTATAATATTTTACTTATTTTTGTATATATATGGTAATTAAAACTATGAAATATAATTTTGGATATTTATTAGTATAATTATAGTTATATTTATTCAATTTTTATTATTATTAAATTTAAAATTTTATATTTATAATATATTTTATTAAATATTATATATAATTTTAATAAAAATTAAATAAAAGGGTAAAATTGTCTACATTAAAATATTTTCCCTCAATTCCCCTTCCAAACCAAACAAAGTAACACTAAAATCTCTTCCCTCTTCTTTCATCAATTCAAACGAGGTAATATAGCCTATTTGGTTGGAAGGAATGGGAGGAAAAATGAGCATATCTTCTTATTTGATGTGAAAAATTAAAGGGGAGGACAACCAAAAAGGGGCTCCAATTCCCTCCCCTCCTCTCATTTGTATTCTTTCTAAATTGGGGAATTTTGGAGGTAAGGAAAATATTGTGATTATTTTGCCCTCATTACTTTTTCATATTCCATTGATACTCCTAAATAGAAAATAAAAACACGCTCTCAGGGCTCCAAACTTATTGACAAGGGTTATGTCAAAGATAAAAGGAGCGTTGGAAGAGTTATAATTTTTTTTATTTTCATCGAATGAAATAAGTTATTATTGAAGTTTAATGTTTCTTTTGCATAAAATAATAATCTCTATTTATTTTTTTATCAATAATTGTTTTAGTAACTCAAACAGTGTGAATTAAAATAAATTTATGTCCGCTTGGTAAAATAAATTTGAATTTTGCTAATTTATTTAATTTATGTTAAGGTGTAAACTAATTTAAATAAATTTCATTTCAAAAAAAACTAATTTAAATTATTTATATAAGTAAAAAAAATGTAAGCTAATATATAAGAATAAAATAGTAAATTAGTTATTATTTGTCTTTCCCTCCCTTCTTGAACCAAACAAATGATCATTAAAAAACTATCCCCTTCTTCCCCCTCTAACCAAACTAAACAAAATGACTCATCATCCTCCCTTTCCATCCCCTCCCTTTAAACCAAACAGGGCCTTAATCTTCAGCCTTAGATGCTGTGTGTTGCGTGAGTTCAACCCTATCTTTTTCTTTGCCTTAGTCAAATATGGCGATAGACTCACACAAATGTCAGATGTAACATCCCAAAAATTTAATGCAAGGATTAAATTATGGAAATTAGATAGTAAGCTCAATTTTGAAACCTACAAAATTTAAGAAAACTTAAATTTGATAAAGGGAAAAATTAGGACCTAGTGTATGTAATTAATAGGATAAAAATATACCTATATATATATTTAAAAGCTTACCAACACAAGAGAAAAACACACATAGCATGTGGCTTTCTTCATTTGACAGCACACACACGTACAGCATGCATTGTGACTCCTTCTCATTTGCACAACACAACATACACATGATACCATACACAAACACACACCTACTTACTCCTTCTCTTCTTTTCTCTCATTGGTACAACACACACACACACACATTCTCTTCTCATTTGACCAGCGTATACACACGTTCAGCCCCCAAGATAAATAAAACATCTCTCACCTCTTCATTCATGCAACAAGTTCAGCAAACAAGAGAAAAGAAAACACAGCAGAAAATAGAGAGAGAGAGGAAGGAAGAAGAAGCTTCAAATCCTACATGCAAGCCTATAATATGATATAGGTGAGTTCTCTTCACATATTTCTAACAATTTCCATTAGATTAGAGGCTGTTTTCTGCTGGTTTGGGTGGCTGGAAGTAAGAAAATTCGCCGGAAAAATTGTTGTTACCGATCAGTTTCAAAACCAGCAATTTTGTGTCCGTTTTGCATGAGATTTTTTATTCCTTTTCTTCTGTAAACACGTCCCAAAATCCAAGGAACATGTTTAGGAGTATGTAGAGTCAAAATCTTTGAGATTGGAGTCCAAAATCATGGTTGCATGTGAGTTTTATCAACTCTGTTTTGGTCGCCGGAAAACAGAGTTTTTATCAGAAACTTTCAGAAGATCCAACGGAGGCTACAGATGGATTTTTCATCTGGTTATTTTTGATATGGAAACTTTAGGATGTGTAGTATGAAATAGAATCAAGAAGAGCTCAATTTGGTGTCAAAACGAATAAGTTATTAATTTTTGATGTTAGACTGTCAAAACAGACGTTTTTCAGAGTCTGTCAGTTTCGTGTGGCTTTATGACCAACAAAATCACATCCATTATTTGAGAAACTTTACAGAGAGATAGTAGACATAATGAGCTTTAAAATGAGTGGTAGAATGTATCATTTGAATATCTGTAGAGGAAGTTATGATTTTTAAAAGATGGGTTTAGAAACAGGTGCAATCCTGAACGTCTAGATTCTAGTAGTTGATTTCGTGGTGTTTTTGAATTATGTAATCTTTCCCAATGGCCATGAAAATTTCCAGAATTAAATTACATAGTCTTAGCTTTAATTTTATATATATTTTGTGTTAATTGGATTGGTATACTAAGAGATATGAATTTTTGAAGTCAGTTGCTCTCAAACTGTGTTTCTGGAAAACAGATTATTTGTGTCGAACGTTTGGAAAATCAAACCTTAACAAAAAATTATGAAACTTTCCATATTTAAAGTATACATTCATAGCTTTAATTTTACGGGTAGAACATAATTTTTGGACAAGTATATTAGGAGATATATATTTTCAAAGTCATGCTATGTTTCTGGAGACTAATCTGGAATAGGGGTATTTCGGGAAATTCTGGGAGTAATATGGTAAAACTGGGTAGATTTAGATACTTTTCCATGAAAATATATTTCAATAGCTTCATTTATGCTTTGGACCCAGTCAATTTCGATTTTTCTAGAATTAGTTATGATTTTTCAAATTTAACTGAAAAATCTGCCAATTTGTTGAAGAATAGTAAAATTACACTATGCAAAATTATATAGTGTATAAGCCACTGAAACTGAGATAATCAGCAGAATATGATTAAAGATAGTAGTAATACAAGTAATAACCAATTACTTGTTAATTTTAATTTATAGGAACTGGTAAAAGCCCGAGCCGAAGAAAAAGTTTTGGATAAACAATTGGACTGAAAAAGGACCCAGGTAGTAATTCTTTCATTCATACACTATGTGATTATTTATATGTTGTGTATTCCATTTTCTGTAACATGACAGTGCCTGTGGCACAACACGCGAATAAGCCAGGGTCTAAACATATCGTTTGACCATGGACACGAGTTTAGCCGGGGTTGCAAACAGTCGTTTGGCCTTGGACATTATGCATACAACATGAGTTAGCATTTTACATATCATGGTGCATTGCATATTTATTTATCACATTTTATATGACTGATTGTACATTACTACTGAGATTCATTCGAATCTCACCCTTTTTCAACATCTAAAAATATTCCAGCAGAGGACAGCGGCTCTAAGGGCAAAACCGTAATTACTGGCGATTGAAGATCCAGTCCTAGCCAGGAGTTACATCTGATTATCTTTAGTTGTGGAATTTATTTCTTTTGTACTCTGTATGTATTTTTAAACCTATATGAGGATTTTATGTAATATTAGTAAGTACTTATTATTAGTATAGTTTTACTATTTCTGTATGCCATCTGAACTACGCATTTATTATATAGTGAATATCAAAATATTAAGGGGTTTGAAATCAGAAATCAGATTCAGAGTTCACAGTGTCATGCATGCGGCTTGCTCCTCTTCCTCTTCTTTTTCTCTTTCCAATAACTCCCACTTAATGCTCGCCTTTCCTTCCTCATCTCAGATTCAAATTTGATGGTGTGGGTCATCGTTTCTGCTCTCTCGCTCAGGGTTCAAAGTCGCGCGACTACCCTTCCTCATCTACGCACTGGTGCGTTTCTTCTCCTATATTTTTGTTCCTTTTTTTAGTTTCTCTTATAATTACTTTTTTCTCCTTCTTAGTCTTGCTCTGGTTGGTTGATCCCTCTCACTCATCCTAGTTCTCATCTTGATTAATGTCTTCTCTAGCAATGGTTATGCAAGAGAGTGATTTTTGTTCTTAATGATTTTGACGGTGGTTCTACTTAGTTCTTCAATACGATTTGATTTGATATCTTAGAAAATCTACTCAATCTTTTATTTGTATGTTGAGAACTTGTCAAGATTTTTTTATGAATTTTCTTCATTGTACATCCTACAAGATCTGTATTGGAATTTTGATTTTTTTTGGCAATATCCATGTAGTTAGGATATTTTTTATTTTTTATTATTAATTTGATAGATTAAGCTAAATCTTTTTGTTACTGTTAGTTAGATTCATGTTAATTAATACTTATTAAATCTTTATTGTGGGCGTTGGGAGAAACTTCTTTTTTTTTTAATTAAATCCTAGGTTTTGGGATGGTAGATCTTAGGCTAGGGTGTATATATTTTTTTTAGAACATAAATTCTACTGTAGCAATTTCCTAACCAAACGCTCCAGCTGATTGTTTATTTCTTTCTTTCTTTTTTTAATGTCTAGTGTAGCGTTTTGAGCGCTACAGCTTTTTTTTTTCTCCCTATATTTTAAGCAGGTATTTCAAGTGGCACCTTCCCTTCACATGGTTGAGGTTAGGAAAGCAAAAGGTGATGCCTTAGAGTTCCGTAAGGTATAACATTCCTTCTCTTTAACCTTTTTCAAGCTATTAGGTGTTTGTTGTCACCATTAGCCAATTTGGAATACCAGTAACAATATTTTTGGAAAAATTCTTGTGAGATATTAATTTATTCAATAGAATTACGGAATGTGAACTACTGATTTTAAATATAAGATCCAACAATGAGCCCATTCATTTTGCCTAATTGTAACCCTATATTATCAACTTAAACGATGTCAGTGACACAAGTGCAAATTTAACATCTTAACTCTAAATCTAAGTCATTTTCACACTATAAGGACCAACGTTTCAAACGCACAAAACTTAGAGGACCATAAACCACACTTTGAAAGTTCAAGACCAATAACAAAATAAAGATAAAACTATAAGGACCAATCACTACTACAAAAAGAGTAAAAAGTTGCGCAACTTTTTAGCTTCTAATTTATATTTTTTTGGAAAAAATATTTGTTATATTTAGTACTTTCGTAAGAAAGGACTACAACTTTTTGGGGACTTTTTGAGAAGATCTTACAAAACATATATTACATTTTTATTAAAAAAAAAAAAAGAAATTGAGCTTCTGTAGTGCTTTCATGAGAGTGCATATATTAAAAAAAATTTGCTCCAAAGTGAAAACTTTTAGAGCAAATTTGCTCATAAGTGAAAACTTACAGGGTAAATTTGTACTTTAACAAAAATGACATCAACGACAAAATTGCCTTGAATGTTTCAACTTAGAAGCAAATTTGTCTTGAAATTTTTCACTTATAAGTAAATTTGCCCCCAAATTTTGTCACCTAACGGTCAGGGCAAAATTGCCCGTAAGGTAATAAGTCCAGGCAAAAATGATGTTTAACCCTTTTTTATTATTAAGGCTTTCTGTAACACTTTGTAGAGAAAACACTACATTAAATTTTTATTTTTTATGTTTTATGTTTTATGTTTTAAATTGGTGTAACCTTAATTTTCAACCTTAGATGCTTTGTGTTGCATGAGTTCAGCCCTATCTTTTTCTTTGCCTTAGTCGAATATGGCGATAGACTCGCATAAATGTCAGAAATAGGATTCAGAGTTCATAGTGTCATGCACTCGGCTTCCTCCTCTTCCTCTTCTTTCTCTCTTTACAATAACTCCCACCTGATGCTCGTCGTTCCTTCCTCATTTCAGATTCAGATTTGATGGTGTGGGCCATCGTTTCTGCTCTCTTGCTCAGAGTTAGAAGTCGTCGCGACTACCCCTGGCTCATCTACCCACTGATGTGTTTCCTTCTCCTATATTTTTGTTCTTTTTTATTTTCTCTGATAATTTTTTTTCTCCTCCTTAGTTTTGTTCTGTTCGGTATATCCCTCTCACTCATCCTGGTTCTCGACTTGGTGAATGTCTTCTCCAGTGATGGTTATGCAAGAGAGTGATTTTTGTTCTTAATGATTTTGCCGGTGGTTCTTCTTAGTTCTTCAACACGATTTGATTTTGATATCTACTAAATCTCTCATTTGTAAGTTGAGAACTTGTCAAGATTTTTTATGAATTTTCTTCATTGTACATCCTACAAGATCTGTATTGGAATTTTGATTTTTTTTGGCAATATCCATGTAGTTAGGATATTTTTTATTTTTTATTATTTATTTGATAGATTAAGCTAAATCTTTTTGTTACTGTTAGTTAGATTCTTGTTAATTAATACTTATTAAATCTTTATTGTGGGCGTTGGGAGAAACTTTTTTTTTAATTAATTCCCAGGTTTTGGGATGGTAGATCATAGGCTAAGGTGTATATATATATATATATTAGAACATAATAACTTTGAGGGTATTATGAATTTTCACATTTTATTTATATTTGATGTTATATTCTTAAATATTTTTTTTATAATATATATATATATATATATATATATATATATATATATATATATATATTCAGGATCGGGAAAAAGTCGGGATTGGGAAGTCCCATTCCCGATCCCGAAATTTTCCCGTCCCGGTTTGCTTGGGATCGGGACGGAAAGATCAGGACGAGAAATTGATGCACACCCCTATTTACAATAACAAACATTTAACAGAGTAAACAATAAATCTAAGGAAGACATGCAATATGTCGGAGAACATGTTTGATTTTGTACTTGTTCTAAAATTTTTATATCAATTACAACAGCATGCGTGATTGTTAGATAATTGATTTTAAAATTGTGTCCTTTGCTATAATAACCATGGAATGAAAAATTGGACCGAACCGGCTGGTCAGACCGGAAAACCGGTGAATCAGTCTTAGATTCGGTCTGATTCATGCATTAAACCGGGAACCAGTAAAACCGGTGGTTCGACTGGTTGAATTTTTTCTTTTTCTTTTTTTATGAAATACATTTTTTTTATTCCTCTAAATACTATCTCACGTTATTTTTGAGGGAAAAATGAAAGTTTGAAGACCAAGATGAAAAGAAAAGTAATTAAAAAAATAAATCTAAAAAAAAGAAGATTTTGAGGGTATATAATAATTAATTAATTATAAAAAATAAGATATCATTGCATAAATATAGGTACCATAAGTAATACTAATAAATTTTAAACATTTTTTTTTCTAAAGATCTTCATTTTTATTTATAAAATTTTAAAAATATATTAACATATATATTACCACTAATAAATATTAATATTTTAATATGACCAGTCTGACCACCGGTCCAACCCCGATTGACCCATTGACCCTTGAAATGTGCCGTGACCGGTTCATTGTCCGGTCCGATTTTTTGTTCCTTGTTAATAACTCTTGTATGTAAATAAATTCAAAATTCAAATCATGAATAAAAATTTTGCAAAGTGTGCTATGCCAAAATTTCTCATCTAAGCAATTACAGAATGTCACAGTAATTAAAAACAGAGAAATTAAAAAAAATAAGAAGAACGATGAATAGTAAAAAAATGTTAATTAAGGAAGAAGTGGAGGAGAGGGGAAGAGCCATTTCAATTTTCTGCATCTCTTAGACTCTAAGATTGCGAAGTTGCGGGAAGCACATTGATGAATTAGAGGATTCATTTGGAAAGTGATTATGCTCTTCTTCTTCTGATGACATCATCATTTCTTCCATCTCTTCACATTCTACAATGCTTAGATACAGCAAACATGGTAGGCTTCTGAAAGTGGAACCCTCCCATACATATATGAGGTTACTTGAATCCTCCGACCACAAGTACTCAGCTCTTAGATCAACATCATCCCTTTTTCTTCATTTACATTTGAATTTTCTATTGAAACCTGCATCAACTTCAATTTCAATTAAAAAAGACAAATTTATCCATCAATCAAATTATTAGTTAGTAAAATATTTTTTTTTTGAAAAAATGGACTTAAAAAGATAAAAGAAATAGATACATTGTAAGCGTAAGCGATCAAGTAAACCCTTTACTCTTAGACAAATGTTTATAAATCAATGTATGATCACAGGCCAAAAAATCAATTTATAGTTCATTTAGTTTGCTATACTACACACAATTATTCCATGTTTTCATCTATAGTGCTCTCAAACTGAAAGAAAATATAGTTGGGTATATGCATCAAGTATTATTTTTATTCTTCGTGTCCTTACATCCCTTTGTAATTTATAAGTTGCCTATTTTATATTTATACGGTTACAGCCAGCAAAATGATACAGTATATGATTCCAATCCACATATTACTCCATCTAATTGTGAAAACCATAATCAACAAGATATAGAATAATATTCATGCATATCGATATTGTTCCCAATTGTTGAAGAGCCCATCCCAAACTTGAATCACCAAATTTTGGGTAGTTCTATATGCTGATCTCTCTCAGCTCCACCTGAATCTGCAACCCTATTTGACAAACACTCATAAAATTTGGCAAATTTCTTAACTTTATCTCCCACAAACTTGAAAGCTTAATTGTTTCATGGTAGTTGGCATCACGTTCACTCCTATGTCCAAAAATCACCTCCAATTCCTCACAATCAGTTCAAGTTAGGGAATTCAATTTGGGAATGCTGCTTTGGACGATAGTGCTTACTGAAACACAAAAGCAGAATATTAGTCATCTCTTTTGTCCAATCAATAGTTGCACTCATAATTGGCATTAAGTTTTGGGCAGTCACAAACCTCAACTCTACTAAACTGCCCTGTCTGCAAAACTCCTCAAGCCAGGATCATATGAAAAGCATCATCATGGAAGTCGTATCCTCGGTGATTAGCTGATCAAATATGAGAAAAATTACAGTGTCAAAATAAATTTACAATAATGAAAATGAAACGTGTAGAATCAACAATTAAATATAGACATGTCATTATTTAAAAATTAACCTCAGGCTGCAATCCTTAGCAAACACTGATTCAATTTGGCAAATTTCTTAGCTCTATATCTCCCTCAAGCTTGAAAGCACAATTGTCTCACCATAGTTGGCATCATCTTCTTCACTACTTGTTTTTGCAATTATATCCTCCGATTATTCCTTACAATTAGATAAGGTTAGGAATGTCAATTTACAATAACAGACATTTTAGTGGAGTAAACATGCAGCATGTCTGAAAACACGTTTCATTTTGTACTAATTTTCACATATGCTGGTAATTTACTAATTTATTTGTATTTTATGTATTTTATAGAGTTATTTATCATTTTGCTTTATTATTTGTTATAGATAAAGATTATGGATGTATTCATGATGTGGGAGAAGAACTTCTTGATAATTTTACACATCAAGCAGACCCTACTACTCAAAGTGAAACATAATTGAATTTCCTTGAAATTGATGATAGTAGCAAAGAAGGTGAAAATGATAGTCATCATATTCATATTGCTTAGAGTGTTTAGCTTCTTATCATCTCATACTTTGTACGAGACTGTGAGTTATTTGTGAACATTATTTTTTACCTTTGATTATGAATTAATAACTATATTTGTTTTATTGCATGAAGCATATAGACGTGTAGTTAAATCTTGTTAAAATAGCTACCGGCCCTGACCCTCATGCTCTCGGGCCGGGCTTTGAAAAAGATCAATTTTTCTTACCTTTAGGCCTGTATGACCAGCTCTTTTAGGCCCTGGCCCTTCAAGGGCCAACTCTGTAGGGCCGGGTCAGCTCTGACTCCCAACTCTAAACTTAAGACACAGATCACTATTCACAACATTGATCTAGCTTGCTTTTCAAAAAAATAAAATGCTTAGGACTTTGGGATAGCCAACAGCTACATTAATGGCACATGTGGCTCTACGTCGGTTGGAAAATTTTGTGATTTAATAGACATATTCAAATTTCAAACCCAGCCTACTTTCTTTTGTCAGTTTTAGCTTCCCCATTTTTAAATTTCAAATTTCAATTTTTAAAAAGACACTTTTTTGACATCCCTTTCTCTCTCTTCATTTAAGTATGGTCCATTCCTTTCTTTAACCTCCTACTCCCCCACGTAGCCTTGAATTATATTCTCGCTCTCTCCGCTCTGCCTAAGATTCACCCCCTTTTCTTCATTCCTGATTTTAGTTAGAAGTGGACGAACGATGGGTGGAACTGGCAATGTCACCGACGAAGAAGCTACCACAAGGATGGCGGTGGCAGAGTAGACACAGAGACGAGAATACGATGGTTACGGCTGAGAGTTTGAGATGAATTCGTTTTTTACTACAAGGTAATCTTTTGTCTTCAGGCAATGGAGATGTTATCAGTAGTTCAACAATTCCAATGATTTTCCTGGTTATAGATGAATCTATTGAGGATGAGAGACATATTTGTGATATGATGAAGAAACATATGATCAATAAAGAGCCAATATGTCCCCCGGATTCACACTCTCGGTATAGGTATGGTTTCCAATGTTCCCTGCTCCTCAAACTATTTGCTTTGTTTAGGGAAATTTTGCTTCAAAAGTTTTGTTTAAGGTAATTTTTCCATGAAAATTTAAATATGGAGTAATTTCGTCCTGACTGTTATCTCAATTAAGTTTGACTATTAGTTAACCAAATTTCAGGACAAATTTGATCTAAAGTGAAAACTTCTAAGGCAAATTTATACCTTAATAAAAATGATATCAATGATAAAATTATTCTGAAAGTTTCAACTTAGGAGTAAATTTGTTCTGAAAGTTTTTACTTAAGAACAACTTTTTCTTAAATTTGGTCAACTAATGATCAAGTTTAACCGGAATAATGACCATGACGAAATTGTCTCATATTTAAAACTTCTGAAACAAAATTTTCCTTAAAAAAACCTTTAAGATAAAATTACTCTAAAGGCCTGAGACAATATTTTCTGAGTAAAAATGATCCTGTAACTATTTTTTATTCTTGAGGCTTTTCGTAACATTTTGCAGAGAAAACGATACATTGAATTTTTATTTTTTATATTTCATGTTTTAAATCGGTGTCACCTTAATCTTCACAGCCTTGGATGTTGTGTTTCGTGAGTTTAGCCCTATCTTTTTCTCTACCTTAGTCGAACATGACCATAGACTCACACAAATGTCAGAAATCAGATTCAGAGTTCACATTAGGTATATTTGTCTAGGTTTGGCTTATTTTACAAACCCGATTTACATAAATTGAGATAAAACTCTTTCACAGATTTACTCGTAAATCGTAAAAGTTCTTTCGTATTTTGTGAATCACGATTTATAAGTACTTATAGAGTTTTTATAAGCTAATCCAAACATACCAATTGTCATGCACACGGCTTCCTCCTCTTCCTCTTCTTTTTCTCTTTCCAATAACTCCCACCTAATGCTCGCCGTTCCTTCCTCGTCTCGGATTCAGATTTGATGGTATGGGTCATCATTTCTGCTCTCTCGCTCAGAGTTCTAAGTCGTCGCGACTACCCCTCCTCATATCCCCACTGGTGCATTTCCTTCTCCTACATGTTTGTTCTTTTTTTTAAAAACAATTTCTCTGATAATTATTTTTTTTCTCCTTAGTCTTGTTCTGCTCAGTTTATCCCTCTCGCTCATCCTGGTTCTCGACTTGATGAATGCTTTCTTCTACAGCGATGGTTATGCAAGAGAGTGATTTTTGTTCTTAATGATTTTGACGGTGGTTCTACTTAGTTCTTCAACACGATTTGATCTTGATATCTTGGAAAATCTACTCAATCTTTCATTTGTACTTTGAGAACTTGTCAAGATTTCTTCATTGTACATCCTTCAAGATCTATAGCTTGTGGTTTATTTCTTTTTTTTTAAATGTCTAACCGTAGCGTTTTGAACGCAACAGCTTGTTTTTGTAATGGTAGGATATGTAACATTTAAAAAACACTACAAATTTTTTTTAAAAAAATCACTAAATATAAAACATTTTGTAGTAGTATCAACAAATTATTGGTTGAAATGTTTACTCTTGTAAGAATAAGAACACAAGTTAGAATCGTAAGAAGAATATTTATTAGAAAAGACGAAAATCCTTTACGCTTCAAATCTTAAAAATAGAGACCCTTTATTAAATTAAAATTTTTTTTGTAGTAATAAATAGTTATACGTAATTATTCAATTTATTATTGCCACCTGAGCAGTGCCAAGTGAAAATTCATTACATATTTTTAAAATATCATACTGTTAATATTTTCTTAAATAGAAAAATAGTTTAAAATTAAATAAATCAATACTGCACTGAAAATGATTGAATGATGCATTCATGTATCTATAGGAAGAGGTGTTAATTGGAACTTGAGAAAATAATATTTGTTGATGTAGAGAACAAACCCAAGTAATTAAATAAAAATAGATACAAATGAATAAATATATAATGTTATAAATATTGTAGGCCAATTATCACACATTGCAACTCTTGCAAATTAGTATCTTTCAATTGAAGGTAGTCAGTCATCTTCGAAGTACTGCTACCACTAGATGTAAAGACCTCTTCTAATTGGGATTTAAATGTTGGTTCGTAATGTTGTGACAGACTAACTCTTCTACTAGATGTAACCCTATTAATACATTACAT
This sequence comes from Albizia julibrissin, assembly GCA_037074505.1. Lineage (NCBI taxonomy): Eukaryota > Viridiplantae > Streptophyta > Magnoliopsida > Fabales > Fabaceae > Albizia > Albizia julibrissin. The sequence goes on from CM073484.1 coordinate 24,539,978, forward strand.
TAATTAGAGGCAGACACATTCTCATAAGACAAGCATCATCTTCACATCCATGTCTTCCATCTCTTCACATTCTACAATGCTTAGATACAGCAAACATGGTAGGTTTCTAATCACAGAACTTGAGAATATGCACTTCAATCTTCTACATTTAATCACACCAAAATGCATAAGATTTTGGAACATGATGAAAGTGGGACCCTCCCATACATATATGAGGTTGCTTGAATCCTCCGACCACAAGCACTCTGCTCTTGAGATCAACAGCACCCCTTTTTCTTCATTTACATTTGATGAAGTTTACATTTGAATCTTCTATTGAAACTTGCATCAACTTCAATTTCAGTTGAGAGATCAATTTATCCATCAATCAAATTATTAGTTAGTAAAATATTTTTTTTTTTAAAAAAGGACTTGAAAAGATAAAAGAAATAGATGCATTGTAAACATAGGTGATCAAGCATGCCCTTTGCTCTTATACAAATGTTTATATATCAATGTATGATTACAGGCCAAAAACTCAATTTATAGTTCATTTAGTTTGCTATACTACACACAATTATTCCATGTTTTCATCTATAGTGCTCTCAAATTGAAAGAAAATATAGTTGGGTATATGCATCAAGTATTATTTTTATTCTTCGTGTCCTTGCATCCCTTTGTAATTTATAAGTTTCCTATTATACATTTATATGGTTGCAGCTAGCAAAATGATATAGTATATGATTCCAATCCACATATTACTCCATCTAATTGTGAAAACCTAATCAACATGATATAGAATAATATTCATGCATACCGATATTATTCCTAGTTGTTGAAGAGCTCATCCCAAACTTGAATCACCAAATTTGGGGCAGTTCCATATGCTGATCTCTCTCAGCTCCACCTGGATTTGCAACCCTACTTGACAAACACTCATGAAATTTGGCAAATTTCCTAGCTTTATCTCCCACAAACTTGAAAGCTTAATTGTCTCATCATAGTTGGCATCATCTTCTTCACTACTTGTTTTTGCAATCATATCCTCCGATTCCTTACAATTAGATAAGGTTAGGAATGTCAATTTACATTAATAGACATTTAAGTGGAGTAAACATGCAGCATGTCTGAAAACACGTTTCATTTTGTACTTGTTCCAAGATTTTTATATCAGTTACAGTCTGTGTGGGCCCAAAATTTCAGGGCATTGTAAATAATTAATTTGTGAATGAATTAGGCCCTTTTTTCTTTCTTCGGTGCTACCTTTTTCTTTCCAAGGGATAGAGTTGGGATGTATAATAACCTTTTTACTTTAATAATTCTGCCCATAAATGAAATCAAAATTCAAATTATGAATAAAAATTCTATAAGGTGTGCTATGCCAAAATGTCTCATTTGCGCAATTATAGAATAAGAAAAAGAACGATATATATAAAGTCATGTATGTATATATATGTGTGTGTGTGTCTATATATATGGGTAGGTGTGGATAGGATTAATGAGCGTACCAGCGTATTGACTTTTGAAGAGCAGCAAGTGATGTATGTATGTATGTGTGTATGTATATATGCATGTATGTATGTGTGCATGTAGGTGTGGATAGGATAAATGAGCGTACCAGCGTAATGACTTTTGAAAATACTCTGCTTTCACTCAACAAGTCATGTGTTCTGATAGTACAGTTGCAGCTACCAAAATGATACTCCCTTCAGTATTTAATACAAGACATATCTGAGAAAGTAATCTTGTTCTTAAATATAAGATCTATTTTTATTTTGTCAATTTTTTCTTAATTTACCCCTATTGATGCGCCCTCAACAAAAAATCAAGAAGGAAATGAGGAGAGAATTAATGAAGATGACTAGGATGTTTTAGAAAATACGTTATATTATCTAACTTAACTAATTTCCTAAATCTAATTAAATTTAGTAAATATATCTTATATTAAGAACCGGATAAAGTATATATGATTCTAATATACATATTATTCCATCTTATTTTAAAGACTCTAATGATCAATGTGATATAGAATGTTCATTCATACCAATATTGTTTCCAACTGTGGAAGAGCTGATCTCAAACTTGAATTAACAAATTTGGGGCAGTTGCATATGTTGATGCTTATTGGCTCCAGCTGAATCTTCAACCGTACTTGACAAACACTTGTGAAATTTGGAAATTTTTTTAGCAATATCTCCTTCAAACTCGGAAGCTTAATTTTCTCACCATAGTTGGCATCAGCTTCACTCCCATGTCCAAAAATCTCCTCCAATTCTTCACAATCAGATAAGATTAGGGAATTCAACTTGGAAAGGTTGTTTTGGACAATAATGCTCACTGAGAATAAAAACTTCAACTTTTTAATGTTAGTTACTTTTAAGGAATGAAGATATTGGAATCTCATAACTTGTGTTAGAACAAGACCTCCTAGCATTTGTTGTTCTGATCTCAATATTTCTAAGTCGTTGGCTTCTTCTGGCTCATCATCACCAAGGAATTGCCACTTGTGTTCAACTCTAGCGCTATGAATATCAATCTCTCCAACATTTAGTATAGAAAGCGGAAGATTGAAAGCTTCCTTATTATTTAATTGGTTGTATTTTAACTCATACTTCCTTTCAAGCCTCTGCATATAAAAGAGAAGTGAAAGGTGAGGGAAATAAAATGTTATAAATTCCTTGGAAAGATTATTAAAAGAAAGAGATCAAATTAACCTAAATCTTTACGTACTAAATGTGACCTGAGATTGTAATACATTTATAGGGGTTCATGTAATTATTTAGTTATATCAAATGTTTCTTCATGTTTCACTACATTACATGATTATTAATGATCAAACTATAGAAATGACATTTTTTTCATATTTGGTATTTGATTCACTGAAGGATAATAAGTTAACACATGCAGGAATATAGATGTCCTGGTCACTTGTTTGTCTATATTTATTTATGTGATAATCATGTTAAAATAGGAAATATATAATGCATAGATGGAGAACAGTAGTTACCTCTTTAGTCCAATCAATAGTTACACTCTTAATCGGCATAAGTTTTGGACAGTCATGAATCTCAGCTCTGCAAAACTCCCCCGTGTGAAACTTAAACCCTTGGTAGATATTAACAAGTCTTGGCAAGTTATCAAGTTTCATATCTTTCATGTTTAGAAACGTAATCTCCCTCTGACTGTCAATGTCATGCTTTTCAATATTTGAGCACTTGAAAATTTCTTCAATTTGAGAACAATTTGATATTTTTAGAGTGCTTAGTTGTGGAAGCATTGAGGTAGCATCCTTGTTCATATTGAAAGAAAAAATGAATTTAAGCTTGTTGCACTTAGAGATTTTCAGGCTCTTCAATTTCAAGAGACAAGACTCAGCGATGGATGGACTCTTTTGACCCTCTTCATTCCCCGAAAAAATTGACTCCAACTCATCACAACAAGATATCCGTAAAGAAGTTAACTCTGGAAGACTTTGGCAGATCTGAGCAGAAAAGACAAATTTCAATCTTGCACAGTCTTTCAAAGTTAATTCTTTAATGGATTGAAATTTTGCAATTTGTTCTCCAACCCCGATCTGATAGTGAAAAATGGATTCTGCTTTACAATTATGAAGTATAATCCTTTCTATAGATACCAATGGCCTATATTCGTCATTCCTCAATTGATGGCCCTTAAGTTCCTGTAATTCCTTTGTGAAAGGGAAGGGGAAAAAAGGAAAACCATTAACATATTTCCTAAGAAATATGACTTGCTATTAATTAAAATTTGGGGAACTAGTATGAGGTTCTACCGAAGAGACTTAATTATCAAGAATTCTCAACAAGTAAGGAGTTGATATTTCTTACAATGAAACTTGTCATTGCATGCTCCTCAGAAATCATTAGGATTTATTGGTAATTAAGTCCATTTCTTAAGACCTCATAATAATTCCCTCTTAAAATTTTATATGCAAATGTATTATTCTTGCATAGACATAATAAAAAGGGAAAAAACACTTAAACACCGCTTGAGCTTCAAAATTTCAAATTAGTTTCTTCACAAAAAGAATAATAGGATTGACCAAAAAGAGTATCACAATTATTAACTCAATTTTTTGGAAACTCACTTATTTAACATTTTGAATGATATTTAAGTGTCTTTTTTCCTAATAAAAAAAGAAATGGATAGTTTGACGAATGATGAAAATTGTAACTAAAAAGGGAAGAAAAGAAAACGAAAATTATCGACATATTTCCTAAAATCACACAAAAAAATAAGCCATATTCACATATAAGAAAATGGAGTTCCCAATGAAGTCAAGGGAAAATTATGATGAAGAGCCCACAAGAGTCTGTATTTAATGTATTTATTAAGGTGAATGATGAATAAATTAAATGACTAAAATATAAAGATAAAAAAAAATGTAATTTCTGCACTGAATATTTTTCAGCGACGGGGGCCGTGAAGTATGACGACAAATTGTGGCACACAAAATGAGAACAGAGAATGTAAGGCAAGATGGATAGCCCAACTTCTATTAAGGTGAATTTTTTAATAAAAACATATGTTGGGAATTTTTTTAAACAACAAAATGTGAATAAATTAATTGACCGAATCATATCTCAATATGTACTAACATAAACACTATTTTCTATTTAACGCATTTTAATTATTTTAATCACGTGAACAAAGTAATTTTTTATGTAAAAAAAAAATATTTTTAATATATTTTGTTGACTTTTGCATCGTACATCGTACACCGTACAAATTGTTGGCGGCAGCACCTGTTGAAACACAATAAAAGTATAGTTCGAGTCACGTCCAAGGACGCTGTCCTTAGGAGATATTCCGCAACCCCCCTAGTAGATTAGGAAGCGGCACTCCCCAGGATAAAACGAACTCTTCTTACAAAAAAACAGGGTGACAGAACTGCAGAAAGATATTAGTGTAACTCAGAAGAAGAGAGAGAAGAGAGGAGCATAGGGACCTCCGTCTCTAGACCTCGGTGCTCTCACCCCTTAACTACTCAGAACTTGCTCCATACATTGCCTTTTATAGGCAGATATTATGTGACCGTTGAGCAGCAATGATGACTATTAATGACGGTTTAATGACAATTAAAACAACAGTTACAAAACCAATATTAATGACAATTTAATGTAATAAAACATTTTAAATGTCATTAAAACCATTCAGTTAAAAATCTAACGGTCATCTCCAACGGTCAGTTCACATACTCTTCTTATCAGTTTTTTTACTAACTCAAGCTCATATTTAATTGTATACTAGGGCCTTCCCAATCTTGAGTTGTATGAGACTTCTTTCTTTGACACACTCACACACAATATTTTCAACAATCCCCCACATGTGTCAAAGGAAGCTCGTAGCCCCATTAGCTGAGTTACACACATGGATATAATCATTGTATCTAGTGGTCCTTTGGACTATGAACTAGACCTAGACTAATAACACTTAGTACACAGAGATGCTAGTGGTCCTATGGACTATGAACCAACATCTCTTGGGCGTATACTAGAGGCATTAAGAGTCAGATTATACCCCCCACATTTTCTGCTGTTACCGCGTTTTTGCACATTAAAACAGCCATGTGCGTGTCCTGGTATTTAACGAATGCTCTAGAGATTTTGCCACGATCTCATAAGAGCGGCCCCACTCCTCATTCGTATAGGTGATTTCATGAAATGTACCTGCAATGAGCACACTATCCCGTAGGATTATGAAATCATTAAGAGCTTTTACTCAACCTCACCAAAATGCATTCTAGCACTTTCTCTTGCCATAGGAGGGACTGGTAAATTATTTTAGTGCTAGCAGAACTAACAAACGACTTGTTCTTACCCATTGAACCTCCTTCATGGGATCACCAATCACAAAGGTTGGGTTGTCATCATTGTTAATTTCGTATTGGCTTCAGTCCCATTCCCCTCGGCTAATTTAATTCTTCCCGGGGTTTTTTTAACGGATCCGTAGGTCTACTCTTTGACCTCACAAAATCAATTGAGATAACTCCACAATTATTAAGCTAGCTTATTCACATCATATCTCAAATGATTTTTGCATACACCATTGCTCTTTCTACAATGGTTATTGCTATTTAGCAATCACTACAACTCGTCGACATAAAATGTCGGTTTTACACCCAATTTTTTTAAGAGGTTTTTCAACAGCTTAGCCTAACTCACATAATAATTGATCTTGGCTATCTAGTGGATTTTCTCATATAAAACTGAAATTCAGTTGAACATCCGTGTATCTCAATACAACGGGAATATATATCCATTGTGTATGATACCAACATTTATGGTACCCCCTCAAATATTTAAATCTCTTCATGAGACTGTATATTTATATACGCTCAATCTTCTAATAGCACAAGCTATATCACAGGGATTAACATCCTTTAATGTAACAAATTCTCAACAATTTGTACATACCCAAATTGAACAGCAAAATCAGTTTTTAAACTATTTTAAAAATGTGTTAGAATCATAAGGAATATTCACAATAGTTCTAAAAAAACAAATTTCAAGAACATTTCTCAATATTGTATATAATCACTATTCCTTTATGATTTCAACACCCAAAATCACATTTGCTTCACACATGCTTTCATATTAAAATTTGAAGCCACATTAAAACACATGCTATTTGCATTCGAAATTTAATATTCATAGTAGTCATTTATGTTTATACCACTATAAATATACACTCGCAAATTGTGAAATTTAAACACATTTATCTCTACACTAGATAAATGATTAAACTTTCACGCCTCACAAATAATTCACAAAGTTTGCTTTCTTCAGCAAATAATAAAACCTCAACAATCAATTTTAAACCACAACTTGGTTTTATCAAATGAGGTTAGAAACAATTTGCAACTTTAAAAATTTTTAAGGTACCCCACATGTTAGGCACCCCAACACTTTCAAATATCTCAAAAATATTTTCACACCTTATAAATAGTAATTCTAATTTAATTAAATTCTCACTATATAATCTCCTTCCATTCTAATTAAATTAGAATCTCATCAAATTTATCATTCTAATTACATTAGAATTTCTCAGAGAACTTCCATTGAGAAAAAAAAACCACAAATGTCATGTTAAACTTTGTTCCATATCAACAATGAATATGAAGCCACATTCCTTCAAATACTACATTTATTTGAAAAAACCTGCACATCCATACTTAATATAATTTTATTTTCTATGAGTTCTACTGAGAACTCACCAAACCTATTATCATGCAAATAAAAGCACAATAATCATTGTCCTCTCAGAATATTATTGTTGCCCAAATAAATTTGGGGAATAGGACACTCATGGAATTATAATGACAAGGAAGTTAGATGCCATTAAAACTCATATATTTATTAACAAAAGCAAATCCTCCAACAAGTACGAAATCAGTTACCAATGTCATAATCCTCCATCTATTAAAATACATCACAACCTTTTAAACTAGAAATATACAATATCCATTGTATATTGTTACAAAACTAAGTTTATAGTTTGAACAGATTTAAAGTTGGATGACTCAGAGACATGTATGATGCAATAATAGCATAGCAACAATTTAATGTTGAAATAAAAAAAAATGTGGTAACATATTTTCCGTTCTCCACATTGTGTTCCACTAAAACTTGTAAGCTTCAATGCTTATTGTTTATTGAAAATTCATGCCCCATGAATGTTGTCATTTACAAATATTTAATGTACAAAAGTTGTTACCTCCATTAATTAACACATTTAGAAAATACCATTTAAAGTTGCAACTTCTACAAATTAAAAAATCAGCAGGTCTTAGTTTTCAAACAACCAACATGTAACCGATTGAATATTCATCAGCTCCTATGATAGTCTTACTCGATTGGTTTCTCATTGCAACGGAGACAACTATTGTTTCCAACAATTCAATACTTATAAACTCCTTATGATTCTAACAGTAAAATAATCAAATAAAACTGCTCATGTAATCATTTTAGTAGCATGTAACTGAAACATTATTATCCAACGTGCCCATATTAAAGCATGGCTAGAGTCAAGGTGCCACCACACCTTCAATCATAATATATATCATCATGACTTGCATGATTGACTGTTATACCTTAGCAACCAAATCTCCATAAAAATGTATTATATCCCCATAATTTTTCTCTTTTTTCAAATTAAATTAATGCATGCACATATCAATCTGTGTATATGCACAAAGCTATGAAAAACGTTGGATCCACACCGAATCCATTGTTATCAAGTCCTCATTCAATAAATAAAAATTTCAGCGTAAAAGATCCCATATATGCACAAATTTATCGAATATAAATATATGACAATAGAATCATACTTCAAAGCTGATAAACACAATAATTAAAACATCTCACAAATTTGGTTGTAACGTACCTATGATAGAATTTCGTAGACAACGGTTAAATATAATGAATCTTTGTGCCCAGACTTCATCTCAGCAACCGTTATATACTTTTCCGATCTCATTGAAAAATTCATCAGACTCATTCACAAGGTTAGTAAGAAATAATTTAGAGAACATGATTGAAACAAGTTACTGGAACTTGGATTTTCCAATGAACATGGCAATGATGATCACTAAAGAAATCAAAAAATTCTCTTTCGACCCCAAATCCAAAAAATAATACTCACACAGATGAACAAACATACGTGTTGAGATCCAAGCATTCATATCGGACAAAGAAGCAGACCAATACATACTTTTAAGTTTTTCAAATTATTTTCCTAATCAAGTTGTTAGGATTGTTGGCAGATTCTTGAATGTCTTTTCCCACTGATATAAATGTACTCATATAATAAAATGCTTTAAGTTGTAGGCATACAGATTCTGTAGTCTTCATTTTACTGATAGACTCATAAAATCCTAACACTCAACTTTGGTTCCTCACCAACAAAACCTTAAAACCAATTTAATATATATGCATTATCAAAATCCCCAACGGGTAGGAACAAAGTTGGTAATATAAACAATATACCAATAGTTACCAACAAATAAAGTTCAGTAGATAAAAACAAAGATAGGCCTACATGTAATCACGAAACCAACGCCACCAATTTAATATATTTAATAACTGAATTTATTTCTTGGTTAGAAATTGATTAATTTTTCGGTTCATTCTATTGAAATGTAAGAGAAGGAATTTATCTTATGAGTTGTTGAAGGCACGTATCAATGCTAAACAATTAGGTAACACACAATTGTGAAATCCTAGATCCAATAGAATGAGTTTTGGATATCATGATTTCTACTGGTGCATAACAACTGCAATGTCTCTCCAGTCCCTTTTCATTCTCAGACGTCTTTTATAGTGAATATATTATTATTCCATAAATAAAGTAATATATCTCACTTAAGCAATATTCAAATATCTACTCCACTCTCAAAAACTAATCGGATCGCAATTCATGAATAATTTCCACAAGTTAAAAATCAAACCAAGGGAGTAGAGATTAGAATCAAAACTTATCTCATTTCTTTTGAAATCAACCAAATAAATTGAAGCATGCCCATCATGATGCAGTCCTAAGATTAACACGGAATATCTCCTAAGATTGTTGACTTTTGCATCGTACACCGTACAAATTGTTGGCGGCAGCACCTGTTGAAACACAATAGAAGTATAGTTCGAGTCACGTCCAAGGACGCTGTCCTTAGGAGATATTCCGCAACCCCCCTAGTAGATTAGGAAGCGGCACTCCCCAGGATAAAACGAACTCTTCCTGCAAAAAAAACAGGGTGACAGAACTGCAGAAAGATATTAGTGTAACTCAGAAGAAGAGAGAGAAGAGAGGAGCATAGGGACCTCCGTCTCTAGACCTCGGTGCTCTCACCCCTTAACTACTCAAAACTTGCTCCATACATTGCCTTTTATAGGCAGATATTATGTGACCGTTGAGCAGCAATGATGACTATTAATGACGGTTTAATGACAATTAAAACAACAGTTACAAAACCAATATTAATGACAATTTAATGTAATAAAACATTTTAAATGTCATTAAAACCATTCAGTTAAAAATCTAACGGTCATCTCCAACGGTCAGTTCACATACTCTTCTTATCAGTCTTTTTACTAACTCAAGCTCATATTTAATTGTATACTAGGGCCTTCCCAATCTTGAGTTGTATAAGACTTCTTTCTTTGACACACTCACACACAATATTTCCAACATATTTTCTTTATGCAAATCAAATTAAATGATAGGAGAGCAAATGCGTACCATATTTGGACAATCCCTCCATTTTATTGTCTTTATAGATGGCCAACTTGTATTATACCTCTCTGAGCAAATTCCGACAAGACTTGGAAGATTTTGCAGGTCGAGATGTTCTAAAAGAGGAAGCACTAACTGAGTTTTATGTTGATCATGAATGGGTTGTTCTTCACCAGCATTTTCACCGAACACAAATTTCATCTGAGGAGCATTTCTTATGTATAGGCTTTGCAATTGTACAAACCTTTGAGCAAAGAAGACTGGGCATACATATTCTAATTTGCAGCAATCAAAAACAGACAAATTTTTCAATTTTGGGAACCTCACATTCTCCCATGCATCACCACCAACCTCTCCCTCTAATACATGCTTCAATTCGCTGCAACTTCTTATTTCGAGTGTCTCTAAGGATAACAGAGTGCAAGCAGCAGAGGCAGTAAAGAGATATGTCAACATCGGACAATTGGAAATTCGGAGAAACTTAAGATTGCGTAAGTTGCAATCAGCAGGGAATATGTGGAGTAATTGAGGGCAATCGTATATACGTAGTCTTTCCAGCTTTTGGAACCAGGTAAAAGGAGAATGACCACGACATAGTTGTTTAAGATTATCCATACCTCTTAGCACTAACTCTTCCAATCTTGGCACAATTGTATCTCCATGGGGAGTAGTTTCATCCATAATGCATTCTATCTTCGAACACCTTTCAAGAGTGAGTTTAGCTAACTCATTCATGCCTCCTACAGCTTGGACAATATTAGTCATGAAACTATTACGGCCTACTTCAAGCTCATAAAATTCAATTGCAGTTGCTCTTTGCGCAAGGTCCTTGATTATTACACCTAACATAGAGATGTTTAATTGTCCCAAGCGTAAAGATCTTGTGCATTTGTTCTGAAATTTCCCGCCTTCACCGCACTCCCCAATTTCTAAATTATACATTCTCAATTTCATCATAGTTGTGGGGCCTACAAGGTATTCATAGCAACTTGCTTTTTTTGAGTGTGGACAATGTTTGGGTACATACAACTCTTCCAACTGTGAACACATTGCTATTACTTTATAACAACATTCTTCTATTGTACAATTTGACAAATCTAACAACTTCAGCTTGTTCAATTTTTCAATTCCATTTGGCACTCTTTCAAATTTACTATCTCGCAAGTCAAGAATTTCGAGTCTTGTAAGGCTTACCACAAAAGAGATGTCACGTAAATCCCATCGTTGCAAGCACAAAGTTCGAAGATTAGACAAGTGTTGAATTGATTGAGAATGTAATTCAGTCGTAACCCCATACATGCCCATAATAATCAGAGCCTTGAGTTGTTTGGCTCCTTCAAATGATGCATGTGAGATATCCAAAGTTTCACTTGAACTTAGCAAAAGAAACTCAAGCTTTGGAGCATCCAAGTGAGAAGGAAATTGAAGTGATTTATTGTTGTCATACCATGAAGTTAAAGCATAACAATCTTTTACCGTGTCATCAACAGTCAATTCATTCAATTCTTTAGTACAATTTACCACAATGGTATGATCCTCTTTAGATGCTTTCCACAACGCAAAATCACGAACCACATCATGCATTCTCACATATCCTTGTATGTCCTCGTACTTGGGAGAATGCATCAACATTGAGGAGTCAATGAGATGATTTATGGTTGTTCTAACTTTACTTCTTGCTATTTTAAATGAGTCAATATCTCTACATACGCCTAACCCCACTCCATATCTGAAAAGATCTTCAACAACAATGTCATGATCTTCAGGAAACATAGCACACATTAACAACAACAACTTGGCTTCTTGCGTTGCCAAATAATCATAGCTTAATTCAAGGCAAGAAAAAGCATCCCTCACACCTTTATCCACATTGATTGGCTTCGCATTCCTCAACCTATAGAGCATTTCTTTCATCTCATCAATTCCTTTTCCTTTCAAGCAAGCTCCCACAGCTAAAATTGCAATAGGTAGGCCTTTACATTCCACAGAAATTGAGCGTGCCACATCTTCTTTAGCAGCATCACAGACACCAGTATGAGTTTGAAACAAAGTCCAAGCTTCATCTTCTTTTAACAAGTCAAGTTGAATCATCTTTTGGCATTCCATTAAGGTGCATACATCTACACGACGTGTGGTCAGGACAACTTTGCAACTTCTTTGATGATTTCCCCTCAAGGGAATCCCTATGTCCTCAAGATTTAGCTTATTCCATACATCATCCAGTATTATCAAAATACGTTCTCCACTTTGTATTCTTAGTGCTATTCTTTTTGACCTTCCTGTTTCAGATTCTTCCTTCAATTCGATCCCAAACATGTCGGCAATTTCACCCTGAATTTTTCTTATATTTGGGATCTGAGAAATTGTAGTGAGCAAAACTCGATCAAACATAAGTGACTCTTTGGCTTTCTTTCCCACTTCTTTCACCAAGGTGGTTTTCCCTAACCCTCCCATTCCCCATAGCCCAATTATGGAGCTACTATTATCTTGCAATGCCTCCCACAACTGATTAAAAGCCATTTCTGTTGACTTGAAGAGCTTAAAGTTTTCAGAAGAGTGATACTCTATATCTGGAATAGGAACGGGATGTGAAAATGGATTGAAGCGATCACTCCTTGTACTTAGATCAATCATCCTCTGGATTGTCTTGGCCAACTTTTTGCAAAGATAATATCTGCTCCAAGTAGGACACCACCCTCGAAGGCAGCCATTGTTGGCCCTTAGTTCTTCCTCCAAATTCTCCACCCATGCTATGAGGCTCTCTGCGTCCCTTTTCCACTTGTCAACCTCATCATCAATCCTCTCAGTCTTGTTGATGGCCTCTTGAACACGTTCCTGCACCCACCCTTGCTTTAGTATCAACTCCTCCTTTTTTATCTCAACTTTTTTGGTGATTTTGCCTACATAAAACAAATATTGCAGCTGTCGTAAAGTTGGATCCACCAAATATTCAGCTAGTTTTGCTGCTACCGACACTCCCACCTCTGCCATTTGATATTAATGGCAACCTGAAAAGAGAGCGATTCGTCATCATCAAATGATTTACTCAAAATTTCATTTTGAAGAATTGAAGTACCTTACATACCAAATCTTTCATGAAGATATCATCAAGGTGCAAAAAATGCCAGATTAAAATAAGAGAGATCAATTTTTTTGACTCAGCTTTCTGGTATCATGTTTTCCCCCAGCTATGTTCAGATATTGGCGTAAGAAAATATAGTGCTTTATAATTGTTTTTTTTTCTAGCAAATCGATGCAAAGGTGAAAGAAAGAAGAAAAAATGCAGTCTGCAAATGGCAGCAGCAACTAACAAGCCAATCATACTGTGAGAAATGAGAGATATTACAGATAGACTCTGATGTATGGAAAAACAACGCAATTGTAAACACGGAAAAAGAAACATCCGAAAGAATAAAGCGGGAAAAAATGAGAAACTAATTCAGGAGGAGAGGGATATTGCTTCTTACCTGCGATGAGCTTGTAGTTTTGCAGTGCGATGAGCAGATGCTGAGAGAGATTGAGTCGTCAACTAAGTTGGAACTTGCAAAGGTGAAAAAGAAGAAAAAATACAGTCTGCAAGTGAGAGCAGCAATTATTAGCAACTAAGAAGCTACTCATACTTAGAGAATTGAGTGTGATCACAGATAGATGCTTATGTATGGAAAAACAAATAGAACAATGGTAAGAAAAAACAGAAAAAGAAACATGTGAAAGAATAAAGAGGGGGAAATTAGACTCTGATTCAGGAGGAGAGGGATATTGCTTCATACCTGTACCTGTGATGAGCTTGCAGTTTCAACGTTGGGTTGTAGATTTTCAAGAGTGAGAAGAACAGATTTGCAGGGTGATGAACAGATGTTGAGAGAAATTGAGTCGTTGAAAAGTTGAGACTTGCAAGTGGGGAGTCACAGTCCGTAGATGCCTCAGGTTTTGTTCTTTTTTCATTTCTTGGGACCCCAAAACATGTTGTCTATATTCCAACATCCAAAAGTTAAAAAAAGCAATCATATCATTTTTCAAAAGTGACGAGAATTCAAAATTGAAATTTCAGAATTTTGTTTTACATTATCTTTGTGATGTACATATACATATACTTATACATATATCCTAATAATTCTAATGAGTTCTTAGGACACAACTAACGTCAATTTAAAATTTCTATAATAAAAAAGAAAAGATAAAACTGCTATTTTGACTAATTTTTCATTAATTTGATAGTAAAACATTATTGTCAATACTTAGAATTTTTCAAGAAATAAATATCAAGTTAGACAAATTTGTATTGGTGTTGCCAAATAATTTGAGGTTTTTAATCTTCAACATAAAGAAAAATCTCTTTTAATTAAAACTGAAGGTGAGAACAGATAATTTATTAATTACTATACAAAAAGTTTTCGAAAATAATACTAAAAGAAAAGTCTGGATGATTCTAATAGAAATATAAAATATTTAATTATAAACAATAGTAATTAGAGAAATATAATAGAAAAGAAGAAGAGTCTTATATGTATTAATTATAATTTTTTTGGGTCTAATAATGTTTATTTTTTATTTGAGGGTGATTAACAACTAACACTATTTTTAGGATATAAGAGGGACTCCCTTCTCTAGAGAATGACTCACATTAACATATCTCTTAATATGATATGGATCTTATTATTCTACACACTAAACACATTAATCATAATCTTTTATATAGGCTAAGATCTCAACTAACTTACTATTTATTTAATTTTATCTTAATATCTCCAACATTAATCCAAAATACGTAAATATAGAAAATAGTGTCACTGAACATAAACACATGGACAGATACACAGTTTAATTTATCTTCTTTTTTTCCGCTTTCTAAAATATGAAATCAAATTATTGAAAAAGTTGAAGAAGTGCGCTTGGGGACATGATGATGATAAATATCTCCATTACCTGCTTTCCAGCAAGGTTTCCTTTGGACCACATCCGAAAGTTTAAGTGTGGAAAAAAGACGTTGATTTAATTTTGTTTTACTTTTCTTAAGCTACAATTATTTGATGACATTCTAAATTTCTTATTTTGCATTATTTGATTCCTATTTTACTTTAACTTGTCTTATTTTCATGAACAATATTCGGGGACATGTTGTCCCTACTACTTGCTTTCCAGCGGGGTACCTTTGGACCATATTCATAGGTTCATGAGTTAAAGTAAAACACGAATCTTATTATTTATGCTTCAAATCAAACTTTCATGACAGGTTGAGTTGTGTTATTTATAAACCAAATATACAAGATTTGTACATAAAGTAATTTATTTCAGGGAAAATCCCTGAAAAAAAAATTAAAATAGGGAAAAGACAAAAATGTGATCGGAATTTGCATACTTTGATAAAAGTGTTAGTCCTTGAACTAGAATTTTCCCAATTGAAATGCAATTATGTAAGTAACCCTTGTAGTTGGTCTGTGGTCATTAAAGCTTGGGTTCGCCGTACTAAGAGAGAAGAGTGATTGGGAAGTCAATGTGGTGGATTTTGAGGAAGAGGGATAGTTCGATTACTCCATTGCATGAGTTGGTAAAAAATCACTGACGATAGAGTTTGAGCTCATCGCATTGAGGGAGGAGAGCGGGTTGATTTGAGGATGAGTGAAGGTGGAGATGAGCGCAAATTGGATTTGGATTTTGCTGTATTTTGGGTTGCCACACAAAGACAACATCATAGTTAAGATACTAGCTAGTGAAGGAATATGTACAAAATCTTTCATTCACTTGAGTTCTAAATCTGTCATTTGAGTGATAATGTTAAATAAGTACATCAATTGCAAGGTATCCGATAGTGATATTTGAAAATCCCCCAATCACTCGAATCCTGAACATGTCAATCGAATGATTAAATGAAAACATTGTGTCATTTAGAAGGTATCTAATAGTGATATTTTAAAATCACTCAAGTTTTGAATCTGTCACTCGAGTGATGATGTTAAATAGGTACATCACTTGCAAGGTACCTGATGATGATACTTGAAAATCCTCCAATCACTTGAGTCATGAAAATGTCACTTGAGTGATTAAATGAAAACATTATATCACTTGTAAGGTATCTGATAGTGATATTTAAAAATCACTCGAGTTCAGAATTTTTCACTTGAGTGATGATGTTAAATAGGTACATCACTTACAAGGTACCAGGTGATAATACTTGAAAATCCTCCAATCACTCGAGTCTCATACATGTCACTCAAGTGATTAAATGAAAACATTGTGTCACTTGGAATGTACCTAATAGTAATCTTTAAAAATCACTTGATTTCTGAATCCATTACTCGAATGATGATGTTAAATAGGTACATCACTTGCAAATTACCTGATGGTGATACTTGAAAATCCCCTAATCACTCGAGTCCTGAACATGTTACTCAAGTGATTAAATGAAAACATTGTGTCATTTGCAAGGTATCTAATAGTGATCTTTAAAAATCATTCGAGTTTTGAACCTGTCACTCGAGTGATGATGTTAAAGAGGTACATCACTTGCAAGGTATCCAATGGTGATACTTGAAAATCCCCCAATCACTTGAGTCATGAACATGTCACTCGAGTGATTAAATGAAAACATTGTGTCACTTTCAAGATACCTGATAGTGATCTTTAAAATTCTCCTCTCACTCAAGTCCCAAATCGATATTAGATTTTATCAATACACTATTACATTTTCTCAATTTCATATAAGACTTTCACAAGTTAATCAACAATAGCGGTCCATGACATGACTTGAGTCCTATATCTATCACTCAAGTGATTAAATGAAAACAATGTTATTTGCAAGATACTTGATAGTGATCTTTAAAAATCTCCTTTCACTTGATTCCTAAATCGAGATTCGCCTTTATCAATACATTGTTACATTTTCTCAATGTCATAAAAGACTTTCATAAGTTCATCAACAAAAGCAGTCCATGACATAACTCAAGTTTCACATCTATCACTACAAACTTTTGTAAGTTACCTCTTGTTAACTGAAATCTAATTTCCCTAGTTAAAAAACATTTTTTGAAATCGAGATTTGTGTTTATCAATACACCATTACATTTTCTCAATGTCAAGACTTTCACAGGTTCATTCATCAATAGCAGCAGTCAATGACATGATAGTATAATTATATTTGCATATTGAATCAACTCAAAAAAAAAAAAAACTAAATGCCTACTTCATTGTTTCACAAATATGCATAGGGTTTCTCAGCTTCATCTTACTCATTTCTTACAAAAGTCACCCTATTTTTTCTCTTCAACCACAAGCCTCAAACTCACCTTATGTACCATCGCAACCTCCTCCTACCTTGAGCCATCATCAACATTTTTGTCTCAACCAATCATCAACATTGACATCCCTCCAACCCAAATACCCAGCTGTGAAAATCAACATTTCTCACCCAAATGAAGATGGAAAAAATTATGCCTAAGGATTGACTAGGCATGGGAAGAACATTGTCGACTAAACAAATACATACCTCACCTCGATCGGACAGCGCCAGCTCTTGCATTCCCTCTCGTACTACCCTTACTTTCTTCCTTTCTCACTCATTTCTTTTCTTTTATTATCAAAGGGCTAAATGTGTAATTTCATTTACATTTTATAAATTCTAGTTCAGACACTAGCACCTCTATGGGAATATGCAAATTCATAGCACCTTTCTGTCTTTTCATTAATTTAAAGTTCTTTTTTTAGTGATTTCCCCCTTTTTTATGACTTTTTTTTAATTGATTTAGTTTCATTGTTAAATGGATTTTATGAACATGGACGACAAGACACAATTATTGTCAAAAACAAAAAATTGTCACTAGAATGAACTAGAAAACCATTAAGATATGAAAACTTAACTTTAATTAAGAAAATCATTTTCCAAAAAATACTTTAAGTTTAATTATTATGTTATAAATCTCTTAACTACTTTCAATGAACATTACTAGACTATAAAATATATGTTTGTAAAACTACTTTCGGTGAACATTTCTAGACTACAAAATATATCTTTGTAACTTTGCAATCTTTTAACTATAGATATTGATTTGATTATTTCGCCTCATTCTTTTAATCAACTACTATGTTAATCTTTGCAATCTTCTCTAATTTTATAATCATCAAAACATGAGAATCTAACATTTCTGTTCTTTTTTTATATATCAAAAACCTTGGTGCAATAAATTAGTAGTAAAGAGACTTGCTCCCCCTTAATAGATGCAGTCATATACTTTTTTTTTTCCCAATATATGCATTCATATACAAATGTAAAATCAAAGACATAATAAAAGATGCATCATTACCATTGAATGGTGAATTTTCCTTTACTTTTTTACTCTTTCAAATTTAAATTTAATGTTTTTCGGTATATTTTCCTATGATCCATTATGTATCTGGATTAGTGGTGGGAATAATAAATTTATTTACAATTATCGATTATTATTAGAAGATCCTTTGAATAGCTTAAGGTTAAGCCAATAGTGCAAAAATTTAATTTAGCAATAAGAAGGAATATGTTTAAATTTTTTTAACAAAACCAAGATTTTACCATATATAATGGATTATAAATTTAATTCAAATAGGTGCTAATTATAAGAGTCAAAATCAAACTAATTCTCTCAAAAAAAAAAAAATAATTCAAGTACCCTTATCAAAATCAATTATAAGGATATGTTTAAGATCACATTTGAAGACTCAAGTGTGCATCAGTGTGCATCCCAACAGCTAAAAGCCATTTTTTGGCATTTTGTGGTGCTCGGATAAGTTTTTTTTTTAATTGGACTTTTAAAAAAAACTGCTTTAAGTTATAAGTCAAAATTTTATGGTTTTAGCTTTTCATCTCTAAGAGAGAGAGAGAAAGTTTCTATCATGGAAAGAGAATAAATTAAAATAATATTCCGATCCCTATTATAAGTTCATTTGTAAATGAAAATTTTGGTCCTAATTATATAAAATTATAAATATACTAAAACGTTGATAATGATTGTTTTCAAATTTTTTTCTTATATATGAAAGTATCTAAAGAAAAAATAATAATAATATCTCAGGGAAATCGAGAAAAACTCTGGCATTAGAAATTTAATTAGTATGAATAACCTGATAAGTTTATATATATAAATAATGACAGTACTTATATAAATATTGAAGTCATTCTCACCAATTAAATTTTAAAGGGGCCAATGGCTTATCTCCAATGTTTTCTAAAATTTAAGTAATTTTAGTATTTTTAAATTTTTCCCAATGATACATTAACTATTTTTCATTGAATTCATATATTTTTTAGTCATTTTGCATTGAAATTTACTTTTGTAGTAATCATCCAAACAAGTTTCAATTTATCAAACTAACTTTTTCAAATATCAATCCAAATATAAATCATATTGTATAATCTAATTTTTACCATATCTTATATTTACAAAGGTCATATAAAAAAAATCACTTACCAATCCAAACACACCCTATAAGATGCCAAAAAAGGCCTAAATAAGCTCTAGAAATAGACCTAAATGAGGCCTTCTCCTAAAAAGAAAAGATAAAATTTTCATTTTAACTAATTTTTCATTAATTTGATAGCAACACCTTATTGTCAATGCTTAGGATTTTTCAAGAAATAAATAGGAAGTTAGACAAATTTTTATTAGGGCTAGCTAAATAATTTTAGGGCTTTTAATCTTCAACATAAATAAAAATCCCTTTTAATTAAAAGTGAAGGTGAGAACAGATCTTTATTAATTACTCTAAAAAAAACGTTTGCGCAAATGAATACTAAAATAAAACTATGGATGATTTTGCTTTCTAAAATGTGAAATGAAATTATTAAACAAGTTGGAGAAATGCGCTTGGGGACATGATGATGATGATGTCCCCATTACTTACTTTCCAGCGAGGCTTCCTTTGGACTATATGCAAAAGTTAAAATGTAAAAAAAAAAAAATTAAAAAAAATAAAAAATATCAAAAAGAGATAAAAAAGTGTTTTAAATATTCATAATATTAAAAAAAATGTTAGGACCTAATTTATTTTTTAAATTAAAAAAATTATAAAATTATTCCTCTAAGTTTAAAATTAAGAACAGAAGGGAAGAATCGATTTTATAAATTTTAATAAAGATTTCACAAGTTTATATAAGATTTAATAATTTCTCATAAAAGTTACAAATTACAAATCAAAACTTACAAAGTCTAATAAGAGTTTCACAATTTCTCAAAAGGATTTCCTAGCTTAAAGAATTTGAATTTAAATTCACAATATTTAATAAAGGTTTTATAAGTTCATATAAAATTTTCACAAATTTAAATAATATTTTCACAAGTTCTCAAAATAATTTCATAATTTCTTTAAAAAGATTTATAAGTTGTAAATTTTGATTCACAAATAAGGGTTTTACAAGTTCAATCAAGGCTTTCACAAGATTTTAAAAAAATTTCACAACTTTCTTAAAGACTTATAAGTTGCAAATCAAAATTCACAAGATCTTATAAAGATTTTACAAGTGAATATTTAACAAGGTCGAATAAGGTTTTTACCATTAATTTTGTCAAAGTGAAAATTAATCTCTGAGGGACAATTCTGTGATTTCTTTTTAATTTTAAAAAGGGTGAATCAGATCCTAACAATTTTTTAATATTATGAATATTTGAAGCGTCTTTTTATCTTTTGATATTTTTAAAGTTCTTTTTAAGGGATTTTTCCCAAAAAATTTACTTTTCTTAATTAAGCTACAACATTTTAAAATTTTTATTTTTCATTGTTCGATTCCTATTTTACTTTAACTTGCTTATTCAGGAGCATTTGCGGAAATGATGTCCTTCTATCTTGTTTTCTAGGGAGGGTGCTTTGTAGTTTGGAGCACATTCATAAATTAAAAATAAAGTTAAAGATGTAAATTTATCCTAAAAATATTTATTAATTTTTAATATTATCCTAAAATTTTTTTTTTATTTCAATCTTACCCATATTCTTAAAATGTATCTATGTCGTCCTTTAGTTAACAAGGGTTAAATTTGACCGTTTTCTTTGACTTAGACTCCCATGTGGCCCTCTCATATGGCACTTAATGGTCCAACTCATCACCACGTCAACATTATTTATCCCTTCCCTCTCTCTGTCTTGTATTTTTTCTCTCCCAGACTCACTGTAGCTCTCAAAAAAAAAAAAAAACACAATGCACTCTCTCTCCCTCGACACTGCAGCTCGCTAGCTCTGTTCCTCCCACCTCCCCCCCCTCTTTCTCGTTCCCCCTTGAAATTTCCTCTAAACTGGTGACTGTTATCTTTGTCACTGAGAAGCACAAGCTGGTGAGCCGCAGCCATGTCTGACCCCGTCAGCTCAACAGATATATGTTGTGCTGTGAGAGGGAGAGGTGGAGAGAGAAGGAACTGGTTTCCGTCTGTCCTCTAAACCTCAAGAGCCTTGAGAGGAACCCTTGATCTAATCCAAAAAGAAACAAAGAAAACCATAAAAAGTCAAAAAGAGAAGATGAGAAATCGAAGAGACTCGGCTTTAAGGGTGTGTTTGGTTCAAGAGGTTAGGTTAGGTGAGGTTTATTTAAGTTAGATTAGGGGAGGTTATAATTTTGTTTAGTTCAAAAAGGGGAGAGGAGGGGAGGGGATGTTTGATTTTTTTTTTCTTTATTCATATATTTTCATTCTTCTTTTATTTTTTAATTTATAAATCTCAAAAAACCAATTACCTCAAGTATATATGATAACAAAATTGCATACATTTTAAAAAATATTTTATTGACTTTTACATATTATCTCATTAATTTTATTATGATAAAATATTTTAATATGCTTTTGATAACTTCTCATTTTTAGTAAATTTGATATATGTTTTGACATAGCCAAGGTGTCATCAATGCTAAAATAAAAGAATTTGTAAAAGATTTTGATAAGATATAAATTTGGTCCATGACTTGGGGGTTTTCATTGCAAATATGTTAGTTTTAAATTAAATTAGATATAGTTAAATCTAAATAAATAATAAAATAATAAATTTGGTTCATGATTTAGGAGGTTTCTTAACAAAAATAGGCATGTGTATTTTGGTCAAAGTGGGACATAATGATTTTAGACAAGAGGGGTAATGTTAGAATATTTAAAAATAGGTAGGGGCATTTAAGTCAAAATGGGATCAATATTTCTCTCCCCTCCAAAAACCCCCAATTTTGGAGGGTTGAGAGGGGAGGGGAGTAAAAAAAGACAAAATTTTTAACCTCCCCTCCTTCCAACCAAACACATTTTTTCTACCTCTAACCCTCCCCTCACCTAACCTCCAACCAAACAAAGCCTAAAGGATAAAAACATATATATATATATATATATATATATATATATATATATATATATATATATATTCATTCATTCATCGACATTAGTTTCATACACGCTTATTGACGAAAACACAAAATTGCCACTCAATGAATTTGAAAACCAGATGTGATTTAAGTTATGAAAACTTAACTTTAAGAAAATCATTTTCCAAAATTATTTTAGATTTAATTATTCTATTATAAATCTCTTGACTACTTTCAATGAAAATTTCTAGACTATAAAATATATTTTTTAAATCAACTTCCCTTAATTGTTGATTGATTTGATTCTTTTGCCTTATTCTTTTAATCAACTATATGTTATTATCTTTGCAAAACAATCTTCTCCAAAATTTATAATCATCAAAACACGAAAATTTGACATTTCCGTTCTTTTTATGATTGGAAAAACCTTGATGCAATAAATCAATACTACAGAGACTTATCCCCCTAATATGTGCACCAACATAGGAATGGGAACGAATTAGGGATAAATCAGAAAGAATATCCATGAAAACATTAAACTGAAATATATTAACACATTTGAGGTATACGCAAGTTCATTCACAGGTTCAATTTCAAAAGCAAAGGTATAAGTCCTATACTCCCTCCTGTGTTTAATAATAAACATATTTAGAGAGTTAATTTTAGTTATAAATATAAGACATATTTTTTTATACTTATCAATTTTTTTAATTTAACCTTATTGATATTCCATCAACAATAATCAAGGATGAGATGAAATTAAGGAATTAAGGAAGACGACTAGAATGTTTTAGAAAATACATATCATATTAACTAACTTAACTAATTTCTTTAATCTAATCAAATTAGATAAATATGTCTTATTGGAGGGATTATTTCAAGATTATAAATTGAAACAATTTAATAATTATAAATATATTGGAGTATTTTATAATTAAATAAGTGGAGATTTTAATATATATTTCATTAAACTTATAAATATTTTATAGCTATTGAATTATCTTTTATATATTTTTCTTCCTCTAAATTAATTATAAGATAAAAATAAATTTTTATATAAAATCTACTCATCCTTTTATTTTATAGGAGATTATGATATAGAAGAAGATATCAACCAGAAAAAATTGTGCACCGACGCAAATCAGCAAATAATTTGTGGAGATAAAGAAAAAAATTATAAGAAGCAAATGTCAATGAACCGGCATCAATATATGTATATTATTTATAAAAAAACAGAGATATCACATATCATGACACTAGAAAGGTTTGTTAGACGGGTCAATTTCATTCATCAAAGCCATGTATACCAGAGGATTAGAACAGAAAATTATTTCTTTCTAGAATAATTAATAGTATAAAGACTCTTTCATCCCATCAACATAGAACTTAAGGTCAACCCAATCAGACAACATAGTCTTTTATCGTCAAGGTTCGCTTTCTTTTCTATTCAAAAGTGTGCATAGTTCAAAAATCTCCTTAGAATTAATTAGCAGCAGTTCTTATAAAGGAAGCATAAGAAATTTATCAACATCTATAAGACATGTAATGAGACCCAAAACCAATGGATCAATCTCACAAAATAACATTATAATCTCAAAATGTGAGAGTAAATAGAAATACCTCAGGGTAGGAACAATAATAGTGCCTTAACCCTAATGGATGTAGAGAAAATTTGAGGGAAAAGAATACTAGAATAGAAAACTTCTAAAAATAGTAAATGGTTTTACTATTTTTGGAAGTTTTTCTTCCTACCATTCATCCCTCTATTGTTCTTACTTTTTTTTCCATCCAAATATAACCTAAGGCTATGTTTGGTTCGATAGAAGGGAAGGGAGAGGAGGAATTTTGATGGAGGGGATGAGAGGAGAGGGATTTTCTTTTACCTTATTTGGATTGACAAAAAG
This sequence comes from Albizia julibrissin, assembly GCA_037074505.1. NCBI lineage: Eukaryota > Viridiplantae > Streptophyta > Magnoliopsida > Fabales > Fabaceae > Albizia > Albizia julibrissin. Next base: position 24,564,398 of record CM073484.1, read on the forward strand.
AGAGGGGAGGAGAAGGATTTTGACATTACCTTATTTGATATAGGAGGGGAAGTGAAGGGAAATATTTTTATATGGACAACTTTACCCTTATTTCATTTAATTTACATTTTATAACTTTCTAACATATTTAATAAAATATAATTATAAATGGTATTCAATACATAAAATTATAATTTTATAATTATAAAAATTAAATAAATATAGTTATAAAATGTGTGACAGTTTTGAGTAAAGAATGGAAAAGGCACTATGGAAATATTATAAAATAGTAGAAACATATTAATCAATGTATATCTAAACATTAATCTTTTCCTCCAAATTCCCCAATTTTGGAGGGGAGGGGAGGAAAAATTTTAAAACAATTTTCATCCCCTCCTAAAAATTTTAACCATCCAAATAGACGAGAGTAAAACCCCCCCTCCCCCTCCCCCTCCCCCTCCCATCCCACCAAACATACCCTAAAAGGCTAAAACTCTAAAAGCATGTGATTCTCACAGCCATTACTCAACCCGGTCATTCACGCCTCCATGCCTAGTTGTCACAGTAAGTCCTATTCTTGCTAGCTATTCTAACAACATAGAATTAACAAAACTATTTTCAAGAATTAAAAAGTGGGGAAAGAATGTCTCTTTACACTTGAAGAGAACAAATTCGTTAATCTGCATTTTTAAAGTCTTCTTTCAGTTTTTTGTACGATATAATGTCTAATACCTAGAGAGTAAGCTTTGGAGCAACAGCATAAGATCAAGAGATTATAGGTTTGAATCCTTGAAATAGCCTTTTCACTTGTAGGGTAAGACTACAAACTCGTGATCTTCTCCAAACCCCACCTGATGGGAGCTTTATGCACTAGGCCACCCTTATACTGTCTAATACCCAAGCTAATCTTGAAGCATATGGAAGAATTGGTTCAACCTGAGGCAGTTTTCAGAAGTTCTTCCCACGTGACTAGTTTTTCTCTAGGCTTGTTTAATGTGCTTCCACGTCTCTTTTCTTCAGAGTCTATCTTCTCCCAATCATTGAATGAAACTATTTTCACATTTCTATCATATAGGAGCTGACGAAGACCTTCTCTGCCTTGTTTTGGCAAGGTTGACGACGATGATACCAAAACTCCTTTATTAAGGTCTTCCGATACGCTCGTAACCTGTCATGTTAATTGTCAGCCAAAATACATAACTACCAATTACACACATTCATATTCCATATGAAAGAAAAGCAACTTGCTTGGGACAGAGCTATTATTATATGCCCTTGCTATCAACTAGTTTTAGTACTTATCCCAGTGATGAGCACCAACAGCTATTCACTATGGTGAAATCTGCATAGTTTAAATAAAAATTCAACGGTCTAGATTTAAGATTTTCAACTAATGATTTTTAAATAAAAAAAATCATTTTTTGACCAAATGATGGTTAAGAAATTGTTTTTATTTTAGATTCTATACACATTAAAATAATTTTTTTAAAAAAGTGAAAGTAAAAAAAAAATCAATATAAACCATCCAAATTGGATTCGAACAGCTTGCAACAGTGAAAAACTCTTAATGCTCATCAATAAGCGCTAAAACTAGTTCCCTTATGGACCTAGCAGCTCATCATTTTACAATATAACTTGGCCTATTTGTTTCATATAATTATATTTCCAGTCCTTTTAACATTAGGTAAAGGAAAAATAGGTAAGACTATAACTACTTAGAACCCCAATCATCCACAGTATTTCAGACTCGGTATCTTTAACACTTCTCAAGCAAAATTGTCATGTTTAGCTGTTTGTGAACACCCTAGGAACTAATAAGCTATAGTTTGGCAGGTTTTGCTATCATCTATATTGCTGACAGGTCACTAGCTTCCTAAGAACAGCATGATTATAGAAAGCAAGCTTACAGTTTCTTCAGCACAATAAAGGTTTGTGGCAATAATTCCAGTTGGTCCTCTCTTAAGCCAACCACAAACATACAAGCCCTCCTCAAGTAACGTCGGATTCCCTGAAGCATCAGTCAGCACCCGACCTTTATTATTTGGAACGATACCTGAAAATTAGCAACCGCATATTGATGAGAGAAACGAGAATAAAAATACCCAGCATATGAAAATGAAAAGGGACTTGGAATTTAGAACTTCATCATTGATCCGCATAACTCCCCTCAAGTCAGATTATAAGTTCATATGTTAGCTAGTTAATATTCTAACTAATCCAACCCTCATAACAATAACTACTAATAACTATAACAACCTGTCATCTACTTCCATAATACTCAACACATAATAGAGATAAGAGCAAATGCCCAGGGGAAAAGGAAGGGGCTAGAGAATACACATACTTGATGACAGTATAAAATATAAATCACACTGACCCCTCAAAATCTATATTAATACTGACTGCAAAAGACACTTGCAACATTTACCCTTGGTGCCCTAAAGGCTACAAGTAATGCTTTTCATAATTTCCTAAAAATTCTAAACATATACAAGTGCATATATTTTCTTGAAGTGCCTGAAAACACCAAAGCTGCAGTAACTGTGATTTTTGCAATGTATCAAAAACCAAACCAGCCATCAAACGTGTCAAGACACTAGTTCACGGTTTAATAATTAAACTATAGTTGAACAAGTCATGATTAAACTAATATATTTTAAGTAATATAGATTAAATTAAAATGTTATATAACAACAACAACAAATAGACCAAAGTGGATTTTTGCCATCAAAGAGTATCCAAGCATCACTCTGCTGTCTTCCATACAACTTCCAATCAAATTGTCTATTAATAGACCACAGTGGATCAGATAATAACACTGCACAAAAGTCAGTGCAGACAACTATAAGAAAAATAAATTTGATGGGTAACGATAACATGAAGTGTGTTATTTTGTTACCCTTTTTCCTTCTCCTCCTGATAAAACAAATAACGTTTCCAGGAATTAAAAAAAATGCGAACCCACTTCTAAATTTGTTATTGATCTCCAAATATAATTTCCACAAAACCACATGATTTAGAAGAAACCTGGAATGATTCAGAGTAAAACATAAAATAGGAAATTAACACAAAAAGTATGAAAAGAAAATTATTTGTTCACCTTTCTGATTATCAAAAGATAAGCCATCAACAGGTATTGATCTGTAACCAATGTTCTTAAATACCAACCTACAAAACACCAGTATAGGCAATGGACTGAGTATTGAATCCCAATATTTTGTAAAATCACAATGGGAATAAAAATCTTTCCAGGGAGGCTGCAATCATTCATTTGTACAATGCCATCTCTATCTCTTCGCTCTTGGGAACATACGAATCAATGCCTTTGCAATTTCTAGTTTCAAAGGCATTGGCAGATAGTTTTCATGCTGAGTTCTAGTTAGAATTTTTATACACATGCAATTGTAATCTCACATGGTTTCCTGGAAAAAGAATAATACCCGCAATTTGTATCTTCAAATTGCCCAGTACTAACAGCAGCCTGTTTCCTGGGGCCAACCCCTGCAAAATGCAGTTGACGAACTAACAGTAATTCTCAGCACAAGAAAAGATTATTGTGGACCTATGCTCATTAATGTTTACCAAATGTCCAAATCTTCAAAAATATTTTATATTTAACCAGATTTAGAAACTAAAGGAGCATATAAATCCCCCATTTGTTTAACAAGACCATTTTTTAATGCTAAAAGAAACTATGCTAAATTATATTTACTAATCATACAATATTACATTGACGCAGCACTTATGATGTTCAGTTTACAAATAACAAGTTACAACATAAATATGAACAACATAAAAAATACCTTGTAGAACTGTCTTTTCAAAGCGCACACTTGAAACATAGCCAATTCTATCTTTTGACTCTTGAAAGCGATCTGGCTTACGAAAAAATACAAAATGGAGTTCATGTTTATTCAGATCAGCATGTGCAGCCTTTGAAGTAGCTGCCTTAGATAGCAATTCATAAACTCTTCTTTGTATACGGCTACACTTTAATTCTTCCTTTTCAGAGAGAGTATCAGCCACAGATAGCACCAATGAAAGAAATTCAGGTAGAAAATAACAAGGATAGTAGTTTTCAAAAGGAAAAACAAACAAGGAAGTACATTTAAAGAAAATTACCACCAATTAGAAAGGAGAAACTATTTATAGAATTAACCATATTTGCAAATATTGAAGAGATGCAACATCATAGGATTCTTAAAAATATAAATAATGATAGTGATAGTGATAGTGAAGAGTGTGTGTGTGTGGTTAGAGCTTGTACATATCAAATATAAGTGATGCCACCGTCATAAATTAGGAAACAACTTGGAAGCATCCTATACCTCATCTGCTGGAGTTAGAAGTAGATCAGTTTCCTGAATTTTAATATCAAGATTATGAACACCTGTAAAATGATGCCAAACCTTCCATTAGTTTCATGGATGCAAGAGACTGAAATGGTATACAACCTATAATTCATGACCTACAAAGTACAGTTGCTTCAAGAGTGTACCCATATTACTAGAGTGTGATGCCAGTGCACATACATTTTGGGTGTTCTCAAAGGATGTTTAGTTTCACTCGGTTTTAATGATTCCAATGTGAAACAAAACAAGTATTTAGGCACTTCAACGTAAGTATCATCTATTATTTTCTCTCCCCTTTATTTAGTTTGGATACACCTTGGAGAAATTGTTTCTGTCACTTCAAAATTAAATGTTACCTTTTAGAAAGTTATTCAAGCTTTAAGATTCGTATTTAAAAACTGAAATAGGATTCCTTACAGTACTACATGCGCTCTGCACACATGCATATGTTTGTGCGAGCATTTGTGAGTGAGTGAGTATGTGTGCAAACACGTGTCTCTGGGAGAGAGAGAGCAGCAAGACCTAGCGTAGTAAACATGGATCCTGTTTTGAGAAAAATGGGATAACTATCATGATTGATCATATAAATCATAGGGTCGTTATCTTTTTTTTCCGGTAAATATATATCTATACATAAACACTTTAACAAAATGACCATATCGCATCCACATGCAACATAGTTCATGACTAATTAAACTAATTCTAAGCTATAACAAAAAAGCATTAGTAATCATTTGGATTAAAACCAATGGCAGGGCCAAGAAACATGATCAAGATTTCCATTTTAAGTTCAACCTCAATACCAATGAGTTATGATTAATAAAAGTCAGATGAAAAACAAGAGGCAGTGACATTGGAAAGGAAACTAGTAGTGAGTGAGCCAACAGTAATCAAATGGGGATTGGAGGCTTGATTGATAAGGTTATCACTAAACAGCAGGTCAGTTAAGGAGCAGTAGCTTACAAAGGAAATTTATTTTAAGTCTGATTAATAATAACATTATGGGGTAAATGACAAACCAATCAGTAAATTATAAGGTCCAAATATTCCCCCTATGTAAAGAGTTCCGCAGAAGAACAACCATGCATAAGAAAAATGAGAAGTTCATAATTGGCATGTAAAAGATGTTGAATTTACCAAGAACTTCACGTAGTTCTTTAGCAGTACAAGCTGCTTGGGCAGGACCTCGCCTTCCAACCAAACAGACCTTCCTGCAATAGTACTCATACTACATACATACATCCATACTATAGAAACAAGATTATCAGGAAGCTTCAGATTATGTGATGACAAACCTGATAGAGCTCTCCTCAAGAGCAGCCAAAGCATGACTAGAAATATCAGTCGTTGCCAACTCAGTTGTAGGCCGTAAAAGGATACGTGCAACATCAAGAGCAACATTTCCCTGAAATTAAATGAGATCATTTACCGAGAAAGCCTCGACAACCCTTAAGGTGAGACTACATAATGGAGAATGAGAAAAGGATATTACAAGAGATTTAGTAATTAATTTATGTATAAAAAAAACAGCAATTAATTTTAAATTCTAAATTAGGGCATATATTTTCATTTTGTCAATCATCTTTTTATTTTTGAATTAATTTATCTTATCAGAGTCACCTGACCAAGAATTACAGCTGTATCCGTGCTTTTCAAGTTTGGGTCAAGATTTCTCGCATCTGGGTGTCCATTATACCACCAAACAAATTCTCTGGCGGAGTGTATCCCCTTCAAATTCTGAGTACAAAATAAGCAAGTTAAGGATTAAGGAATATGTTAAAAGTAAATCAAGGTCCAAAGTAAGTAGCTAACACATTACTATGACTTGACAAATAGGCATCAAGCCATCACTTATACCTAAAAGATAATCCTAGTGACAACAACAAGCCTTATGTCACTACGTGAGGTTGGTTACATAGATTGCATGACGCCATTGTGCTATATCAACAACCAAATCTTCGGATAGATTGTTAATAAAAAGATTTCGCTCAATAACTTCATAAAAGAGAATCCCAGTGAAACAACAAAAATTCCACCAAAGCATTACTATACAAGAAAAAGCAAATAAACAGTTGAAGCATACCTCTCCAGAAATTCCAAGGCTTCTATCACTTTCAGCACCATATGCGAGCACAACCTGTCAAAATGCATAAAATGAGGACTGATAATAAGAAGGTACAGAAAATAAGAAAGTACCTAAAAACAATTTTCATCATACATAGAACTAGAATCTCACCACATGATACAGCTCATGTAATTCAGATAGAGAAACTCTAGATCCAAGGGCTACATTTCCAAATAATGAGCATCTTTCATGCTGTGCTATCCTTGAAAACTGGTGATGACTATCTGTTGCAAGTTTTCTGGTAAACTGGGCTCAATTAAGAGAGTTCTTTACAGCAAAGGAAAGGATTACTAGGAATAAAAGCTGGGGGAAATCAAGCATTTCATTTATTTCCCATGAATTTTAGGGATATTCGAAGAACTACAATTTCTCCTCTTTCCCTTATATGGGCATATGCAGCCTCAAGCTATTTATGGAGAATCAGTACCCCAACATCAATCATATGAACACCTGAAAGACTGTCAGGCACACTGACACTAGTGAACTAAGTTGCAATTTTCAAAGGAATGATGCAGATATTTACCTTTGTTTCTGGGTGATCAGGTGTAACACCAGAGCGGACTAACCCAAAAGGCATTGGCAGCCTATCAATGATATCAACTTGAGCTTCTTGGTCCGCCTTCAACATCTAAGAAAGCAATTAACATACCAACAATTCACAAATTTTAGAAGAAAATTAACATGTTGATACTTGACAAAGCATGTGCATAGATAAGAGCTTACCTTCTCAGCAGTGTAGAAACCAGCAGGACCACTTCCAACAACACAAACACGCAAAGGGTTAGGAGAAAGAGTAGCGAAGCTTCTGGAAAGCCGTGTTCTTGCTTGGAAGATTATTGCCATTTTCCAACGTAATGCCTGAAATAAAGATATAAAGATGATTCAATAAAACAATAGAACTAATCAAAAAATATCAAGAGTCTCAATTTCTTCCTTTGTGTTGAAAGAGTTTCAAGCTTCAATTTCTGCTTTGACCACTCAAACTTGAAGAGACATCTCAGGGATGAGACGCTCCCCTTGCATCTACTGAAGTCCAATCAACCATTGGTGACTTAACTAACCAGATCACTCCACATATCAAACAAATCACATGCACTGGATGATCTCCTTATAAATACTAACAACAATTCAAATATTTTTATTACAACATCAAAAAAAAATTAAATTTTACTCCTACAAGATTGTGTAAATGTGATTGTTTATTACAAGACTTATTTTTTATATGTGTACAAGCCTTTATTTTGCCTATTATCTTATTGACCGATGTTGTAATGATGAAGCATAATACAAGGCCGAAACATTATATAAGTATATAAGGCTGTCGTTCCCATAGCATTGCCAACTTCAAACCTTATACGGAAATACATATGCATGGATCAGAACAAATGTGCTTGGCAAATGTCATAAACAGAATATTGTTATGGAATTTATTCAAAACTGTGCCTCAATCCCTTTCATTCTGCTTAGCTTGGTGGCACTAGCGTTCGAACTTGGAATGTCAAACCCCTTAATATTCTGATATTCGCTATATAATAAATGCGTAGTTCAGATGGCATACAGAAATAGTGAAACTATACTGATAATACAGAAAATCCTCATATAGGTTGAAAAATATATACAGAGTACAAAAGAAATAAATTCCACAACTAAAGATAATTAGATGTAACTTCTGGCTAGGACCGGACCTTCAATCGCCAGTAATTACGGTTTTGCCCTTAGAGCCGCTGTCCTTTGCTGGAATATTTTTAGATGTTGAAAAAGGGTGAGATTCAAATGAATCTCAGTAGTAATATACAATCAGTCATATAAAATGTGATAAATAAATATGCAATGCACCATGATATGTAAAATGCTAACTCGTGTTGTATGCATACTGTCCAAGGCCAAACGACTGTTTGCAACCCCGGCTAAACTCGTGTCCATGGTCAAACGATATGTTTAGACCCTGGCTTATTCACGTGTTGTGCCATAGGCACTGTCATGTTACAGAAAATGGAATACACAACATATAAATAATCACATAGTATATGAGAGAAAGAATTACTACCTGGGTCCTTTTTCAGTCCAACTGTTTATCCAAAACTTTTTCTTCGGCTCGGGCTTTTACCAGTTCCTATAAATTAAAATTAACAAGTAATTGGTTATTATTTGTATTACTACTATCTTTAATCATATTCTGCTGATTATCTCAGTTTCAGTGGCTTATACACTCTATAATTTTGCATAGTGCAATTTTACTATTCTTCAGCAAATTAGCAGATTTTTCAGTTAACTTTGAAAAATCATAACTAATTCTAGAAAAATATAAATTGACTGGGTCCAAAGCCTACATGAAGCTATTGAAATATATTTTCATGGAAAAAATATCAAAATCTACCCAGTTTTACCATATTACTCCCAAAATTTTCCGAAATACCCCTATTCCAGATTAGTCTCCAGAAACATAGCATGACTTTGAAAATCTATATCTCCTAATATACTTGTCCAAAAATTATGTTCTACCCGTCAAATTAAATCTATGAATGTCTACTTTAAATCTGGAAAGTTTCATAATTTTTTGTCAAGATTTGATTTTCCAAACGTTCGACACAAAAAAACTGCTTTCCAGAAACACAGTTTGAGAGCAACTGACTTCAAAAATTCATATCTCTTAGTATACTAATCCAATTAATACAAACTATATATCATATCAAATCTAAGACTATGTACTTAAATTCTGAAAATTTTCATGGCCATTGGGAAAGATTACATAATTCAAAAACACCATGAAATCAATTACTAGAATCTGGACGTTCAGGATTGCACCTGTTTCTAAACCCATCTTTCAAAAATCATAACTTCCTCTACAGATATCCAAATGATTTATTCTACCACTAATTTTAAATCTTGTTATGTCTACTATCTCCCTGTAAAGTTTCGTAAATAATGGATGTGATTAGGTTGGTCATAAAGCCACACGAATCTGATTGACTCTGATAAACATCAGTTTTGATAGTCTAACTTCAAAAATTAATAACTTATTCGTTTTGACACCAAATTGAGCTCTTCTTAATTCTATTTCATACTACACATCCTAAAATTTCCATATCAAAAAGAACCAGATGAAAAATCCATCTGTAACCTCCGTTTGAGCTTCTGAAAGTTTCCGATAGAAACTCTGTTTTCCGGCGACCAAAACAGAATTGATAAAACTCACATGCAACCATGATTTTGGACTCCAATCTCAAAAATTTTGACTCTACATACTCCTAAAAATGTTTCTTGGATTTTGGGACGTGTTTACAGAAGAAAAGGAATCGAAAATCTCATGCAAAACGGACACAAAATTGTTGGTTTTGAAACTAATCGGTAACAGCAATTTTTCCGGAGAATTTTCTTACTTCTAGCCACCCAAACCAGCAGAAAACAGCCTCTAATCTAATGGAAATCCAAGGTTAAAGTAGAATAAACTTACCTAAACACGTTTATGATGTTGTGTGTGAGATTTGGAGCTTGTTCTTCCTTCGTTTCTCTCTCTATTTTTCTGTTTTCTGTGTTTATGTTTCTGTTTCTTCTCTTATGTTTCAGTTGCTGCATGAACGTTGAATGGAGAGGAAGAGAGTATTATATTTACAGTGAGGCGTGCTTGTGTGCTGTACGTATGTGTTGGCCAAATGAAAGAAGAGAAAAGAGTAGGTAAGTGTTATTGTCTTGAAGGTGTATGTGTAGGTATGTGTGTGGTACATGTGTGTGTTTGTTGTGATGGGAAGTAGTCACAATGCATGGATGAGCTGTACGTGTGTGTGCTGTCAAGTGTGGGTGTGTGTGTTTTTATACACATATAGGTATATTTTTATCCTATTAATTACACACACTAGGTCCTAATTTTTTCCTTTGTCAAATTTAAGTTTCCTTAAATTTTGTAGGTTCCATAAATTGGCTTACTATCTAGTTTCCATAAATTAATCCTTACATTAAATTTTTGGGATGTTACATGGAACCTCGAGGTAATGCTTTTTGCAGCTCGCCTTGAAGCCCAAATATGCTGGTTAATCCCTTTCATTCTCAAATTGTTTGCAAGACAATATCCACAAATGAGATTCAAAAAACCCTTGCCAAAATCAATTTTCCAAGTAATCCAAATGCTTTGAAACAAAACATCCACAACTTAGATTCATACCATTGCTTTGGTTCAAAAAAAAAAAAAAGATTCATAGCATTGCACAAATGATATTTATTTTGCTCACACAAAATTTTCTAAAAAAAGAAGAAGAAGAAGAAGAAAAGGGCACGGCGGTGAAACCTGAAGGAGCTGGTGCCCCGGGCGACGGCAGGCTCAAGAGGCGAGTCTGGTAGCGAGTTCAGTGAAGCTGCGACTGCGATCCCCCGAAAGAAAAGAGAGTGAGGTGTTTTTCTGTTACAACTTACAACCAAAATGAGGACGAGACCAGTGAGAACGAGGGGTTCCTTTAACCATTTGTCAAACTCTAGAGAATGAATGCGAGAGAGTTAAACAAACAAAGACGATGAAGATGCGTACAAGAGATGAAGAGTGGGAGTCTGAGTGGCAAGAGAAGTAAGTTGAGTTTCTGAGAATGAAGAATGGTGGTGGGTTTTGGTGTGAAATGAATAAACTTCCAAAATATTTTCTGGATTAAATGCAATTTTTACCGTGAAAGTATTTGCCGACGATCGATTTTGTTGTAAGAATTTTTAAGGCCTATTTTACCATAAAAATTTCTACTTAAGTTTAATAGTTAATAGTTGACCAAATTTGAAGGAAAAGTTGTTTATAAATGAAAATTTTCTGAATAAATTTATATTTTAATAAAATGACATAAAATATAAAAATATTTTGAAAATTTTAACTTATGAGTAAATTTATCTTAAAATTTGGTTAACTAACGATCAAACATAACTGAAATAATGGTCAAGGTAAAATTACTCTAAATTTAAGACTTGAGGCAAAATTAGCCCTCAATAAATATTTATTGTGCAAAAATGACCTTTGACCTTTTATTTTGTTTACCTTCTCTACAAAAAAATTGATGTGCAAAAAACATATAAAATTTATTTTGGCCTTTATAGTTTCTACCCTCATTAAGCACCTATAGGATATAGAAAGTATTTAACTTTTTTTTAAAAAAATTGACTTTAACTTTCTATTTTTTTATAGGGAAAATAACAATTAAATGCTGTTTGAACTTTAAAACCCCCCCAAAATGTCACATAAATAAGGGTCAGGGTTTTAAATGTTTGGAATAAATAATTAAATGACCCCTTCTCTTCAATCATCTTCCTCCTCTAACTTTCTCTCTCTCTTTGGTCTTGTCACCATCATGTTTTCAATTGAACTGGTCGACGATTTCATCTCCCAATTGCAGCAAGCCAAGTTCCAAATCACTTGGTTGTGCGAATCTCTTGGCTTAACTTTGTTCTTAGTCCGGTTGTGTGAACCTAGCAAAAGAAAATAAAATAGAATATGAATATGCCATTTTCTTTTTTCTCTGGCATAAATTAGCTTCTGCATATCAATCTTGTAAAGAAAGACCTCTTTCTTCTCTTTGCATATCATTATGAGAGCTAATTGAATGCAGAATCCATTTTTGAAGAAAAGAATCAGAAGTTGAACAAAGGAGGCCTCAGTCTTAAAGAATAGATGAAATGTCAAAAAAAGAAAAAAAAGAAAAAAAATCCTAATCTATAGTCTATTCTTTCTAACATTAAGGTGGGTCTTCTCACAGTTCTAAATAACTACATCTTCATATTTTCAAAAGTTCCAAATGTTTATTTTATGTGTATTGTAATTGCTATCATACAAAATTTGATTTTTTGTAAATGCCAATATTGTAATTGTTATTACCATTACCATTTTTGTTAATGGTGAAAATTTATTGTAAGTAATTTATATGAGAATGATATGTTCTTAAGGGTGAATGAATTGTATGCATTATGTGTACGTGGAATGAGTATTGCTCACAAACCATTTGACCATTCGTATGATAGTTGTTATCATAAATATTTTTGGTTTTTTGTCAACGTCATCACTGCACTTGTCATTATCATTATAAACTTGTCAATAAAATTTACAAAATTAATTAAGGCATTTATTAATTTTGTCAATATCTAATGATTTTGCTAAAATCATTACAATTTTTGTCAAAATCATTAATATTTTAATCAATCTCATTACTTAATTGGTCATAACCCAAAACTTTTGGCTAATCTGTTTACACATTTTGTCAGCATTTTTTGATTTTGTCAAAATCATTACGGATTTTGTCCAAATCATTAATGTTTTAGTTAATCACGTTACTCAATTGGTCATAGCTCAAACTCTTGGCTAATCCTTTCACACATTTTGTTAATATTTATTGATTTTATCAAAATGATTACGAATTTTGTCAAAATCATTAATGTTTTAGTCAATCCATTATTCAATTGGTTATAACCCAAAACTTTTAGCCAATCCTTTCACACATTTTGTTAGTATTTATTGATTTTGTCAAAATCGTTACAAATTTTTTCAAACACAATTATTGTTTTAGTCAATGTTATTACTTAATTAGTCACAACCCACAACTCGTGGCCAATCATTTCACACATTTCGTTAATACTTATTGATTTTATCGAAACCATTACAATTTTTGTAAAAAAAATTACTATTTTTTGTCAATCTCATTATTCAATTGGTCTTTAAGTAAGTCTTAAGGGCATTTTGGCCATTAAGCTAAAACATGAAAAACTCAAATTTCCACCTTATCCCGGCCCTTCTCTGTCCTTTACAAGTTTTAATGGGTTTTTCTGGATTTTGGAAGTTGAAGTGATGTTTAAATATATTTTTCCCATTTCTATACTAGTCAAACACATAATCATATGTAAAATAATTATATATATATATATATATATATATATATATATACTTTCTACAGTGGTTAAACAAATAATGGACGTAGAAATTAAGAGAAATTTTAGAAAAATATCAAAAATCTCAAATCAGTTTTGTTTCTCACAATACATTAAGTACTACCTACTGCAATATTGGTAATGTCTAGGTTTAATAACAAACAAATCAAAGGAGGAAATGGAAAATTCTCTGGACGAAAAAGAGGAATCGCTGCCTTTGGCGTTGTATAGCCTCTGGCAATGTTTTAAAACTTGTACAGGATGTCCAGCTGAAAAGCCTAGCAGGTGATAGTTCAAATCAATGATTTAAAAGCCGGACCGGACGTTGAGCTAGAAAGACCAATAAGTTATGATTTAAATGGTCGAATCGGTCAAATTGTTCGGTTGAACCGGCGACATAATTATTAAATACAAATAATATTATATAATAATATAATAATATATGTATTGGGTCGCGCTACCATTAAAAGTAAAACATGTTAAGTTAGAACAATTTATTTAAATCAAGCATTTCTTTAATTAATAAAAAAGAAATAACTAACGTGTTGAAGACGGATTTTGTGTCCTTGTCGGGCTTTTTTGTCAAGGAATCAAACCAATAGATTTCATTGAGGTGTGGGCAAACAACACACAGGCTCCAATGGTAACTACAACAATACACAGATTAAAATGAAGTTTAGATTAGAAGAAAATTATTAGCACTGAAGCATCCCAAAATTTTTTTTACTACATACCCTTGAACAATTGGCGCTAGATAACATCGCAATTTGGTCGCTGCCATTGTGAAGCCCACATAATGCATCCTTTTTGCAACATCATTTTTATCCGATGTCGTATTTGCCGGACACAATAATCCGTATAAATTTGGTATTTCCATATCAATGCACATGTGGTAGAAGGACCTAAAATAGAAATAAAATGACCAATGAATTATTGAACTTATGAAATCTTGAACTTAGAAAAGAAAAACTAACCAAATGGAAAGTGTGATCCATCCTGCATCTATCTCCTCCAAATGCAAAAACTCCTTAAGATCTTTATTGTCGATCGTGTAGGGATACGTCAATTCTCTACCCATAATCCCTGGAGGTATATTGAAGTTGACTTGGGGAATACCTTTGTAAACCTGTTGCAGCAGTGCTAGAAAGGGCCATTTCAGCGCATGTTGCTCCTCCTATAACCATAGAAAACAAAACCAATTATATTACAATGATGCCAATAAATGTCGTGATATGAATATAATTCCTACCATTGGTGGGGATGCCAACGTGCCAATAAGATATTGAGGCCAAAGGATGAAAGCTCTAATTGCCTGACCCAGCGTGGCAATCTCAACGTCAGGGATAGGGATGGCTGCACCTTCTTCCCCCTCATGAACACGTGTCACTGTCACCCTACGTAAATACTGTAGAATTTGATTATGATGGTGGGTGGTAGCTTGTGTTTAAACGAGAGCATCGGCTACAACACGAATCATGGGGGCATCCAAATAGAAGATACACGATTCGCCCGACTCCGGAGTGGCAGAAGGCTGGCCCAGTGGTTCTGTTATGTGAGAAGGCTGGGCACAGGGTTCTGTACTATGGGAAGGCTGGACAAGACTATGGAAAGGAGCGGCAACAAGTTCTGGAGTGTGGGAAGGGTGGACAAGGGGTTCTGGATTGTGGAAAGCCTCGGCAACGAGTTGTGGAGTGTGGGAAGGCTGTACAAGGGATTCTTCCGGTGGGTTGTGACTTCCTTTAGTGCTAGGGAAGGCCGGGGATTCTTGGTTTATAACCATAGTAGCCTCCATGTGATGAAAATCAAACCATGATTTCATTTCACCACGTAGTTGTGTCATTAGCTCATCTCGGAGCTCTTCTTGGATTTGATCGCGAAGGTTAGCCACAAACTGTTGACTGGGTTCAGCTTGTGAAGAATATATCGAGGCTTTACCAAAATACTTCATAATACCAACTCCCTTCGGCTCCCCTCTAACACAGCCGGGGTATTCAGCCTTCCCAATCGCCGTTGCCAATATGTCCATCCGTCTACTTGGAGTGAACGAACCTTGGCTACTCTGCTCTTCGAGTTCGTCCTGTAGCATACAATTCGTTATGAACAAAAATTAAATGCTAGAAATGTGAAAGAATTTCACAATTAATTACTTATGCTATTACTACTTACAATCCTCGAGGCAACCTCAGCAATAGTCAGATTTATATATTTTCCACCCTTAATCCTCCATGCTTTCCATTTTTTGTGACGCGGAGGAGGAGCTGGCGCTTGTACAACAACGTAAGGATCCGATTTCGCAGCTTCCTTCATTTTTTCCAGCTCTTCTGCCATCATCGTCCGCTCCAGCTTCCTGTAGCCACCCCGAGACATGCAATGCTGGTACTGATTTGCTTGTTGCCTCTGTGTGTTCATCGCACTTAATTCCTGTTTAAGGGAAAAAGGGAAAAACAAGTCATTAGTGCATTAACTATATTGAAATTAAAAATTTTCATACTGAAGACAGAAAATTTACCAAAAATTCAGGAGCTTGTCGTTTTGCTACAAACAACTTCCAGTCCTCTGGAGATAGATATGAATATTCCTGACAAGGATCCAGATGTCTCTTGTCACCTCTAAGGTACTTCTTGAAGAGCTTATTTTTAAAATCCTTCCAGCGCAAACGAACCTCTCCCATCCAGTGGTTGTACATGTCTGTGGTGTCAGGAACATCGAATGTTTGCTGTAAAAACGGAGATAATTAAACTTGAATAGGAAGAAAGATCTAAATACATAAAATGTATCGAAAGTTATGTACCAAAATCTATTGCCATATCATGGCTTTCGTCTTTTTGGGAACCTGCCTCCAACTATCATAGATGATTCGGACTTTGCTTCGACCCAAAAAACCAAGATAACTAATGAAGTAGTCTTCCTCAGGACCCTCTGGATTCATGTTGGCATCAAACTCTATGTGAACCCTCTCCTGTTCATTGTAGTGGCGATTCGCCAATACAGTCATCTTCGTGGCACCCCTTGTTCTTCTCGGAGCGGGTGGATCTTCTTGCCTTCCATTATGCTGCTCGTTGTCGCTCCCTGAGTCACTAGAACTTGACATATTCCTAGACACAAAAAATTCATTGTCAGAGAGGTAAGTAGATTTCAGGTATATGTATAAACTACATTAAGGAAAAAAATACATAGGACATAATACAGTTTTATATAGTTAAAGGTCTTACTTCATACTGTTTCCCATATTCCTTCACAATGATCATTTCTTGCTGAATAATCTTTATCATATACCAACTCGACCTCACTTCCTATAGGTGGATTTGTTGTCAAAGGTGGTGTGTTGTCAAGGTTGAAGGTTGGATCACCATACTTTTGTTTTTTGCTTTGAAGTACAATGGATATATTTTTATTTGCAGGATCTGTGACATAAAACACTTGCTTCGCCTGGCTTGTTAGAATGAAGGGCTCATCTCTATAACCAACTAACTCTTCGAAGATCGACTGAGACAAATCCAAATTGTGGATCTATTACTACAGCAGCATTGCTAACCCACTTACATTTGAACAAAGCAACTTTGAACTTGTTGTAGGTCATCTCCCATATTTCTTCTATAACTCTATAATAAGCCATTGATGCACATATGGGGTTTTTGTCTTTCGAACTGGAAAAGTGCATAGCTTCAGCTTCAACCATCACCCCACTATTTTGCATGGTACTTTTGTCATCTTGCTCTTTTGTGTAGAAAGAATACCCATTTATGTCATAACCAGTTCAAGTAACAACCTGAAATGAAGGCCCCCAAGCTAGCCAGTTGATTGTCTCGGACACACCGATCTCATGCGAAACCTTCTCCTCAAACCACTTAACAAATGTCTTGTTTTAGTCAATAGCTATTTGCATGTCACTCTTCTTTGGATTCAAGTTCTTCAAAGTCTTTTTGTGCTCATCTATGTATGGCTGAACTTCTTCCATATTATTCAAGATATACAAGTGTGCTTGCAACACCTCTTCACGATCCGCAGTCTTCACTTTAAGTTCTCGTGTTCCCTTGCTTCTCCCCTCTTCATGCCGAGACTGTTCCTTTTTACCAGATAGATAATCTTTACAAAAGTTCATAGCCTCTTCAACTACATATCGCTCAATTATTGAGGCTTCAGGTCGATAAGGATTTTTAGAATACCCTTTTAAGATCTTCATGTATCGCTCGAAAGGGTACATCCACCTCAAGTAAACTGGACCGCAAAGCCTTACCTCCCTTACTAAATGAACTACTAAATGCACCATTATATCAAAAAATGATAGAGGAAAATGCATCTCTAGTTAGGATAGAATTATATAACCCTCATTTTCTAGTTCATCTAACTTCTCAGTGTCGATGACTTTGTTATAGATAGCATTAAAGAAAACACACAATCTGGTTATAATAGTTCGCACTTCATCTTTCATAATGCCTCTAATGGCTACTGGTAACAATTGTTGCATTAACACGTGATAGTCATGGGACTTCATTCCCACTAACTTCAAATCGTCCATTGACACACACCTGCTAACATTAGAAGAGTAGCCCTATGGGACCTTAATTTCATGTAGACACCCACACAAACTTCTTTTCTCCGCTTTTGATAGCGTATGCGCAGCTGGCTCCATATATGCCCTCATACCATCATCTCTTAGTTGTGGATGCAACCGATCTCTTATTCCCATATCAATAAGGTCAAGTCTCACGCTCATTCCATCCTTGGTCTTCCCTGGGATGTGCAAAAGCGTACTTACAAGGCTGTCACACACGTTTTTCTCCATATGCATCACATCAATACTGTGTCTTACATCAAGACAATACCAATACGGAAGATCAAATAAAATTGACCTCTTCTTCCATATGTTCTTCTCACCCGTAGTCCTTTGATTTTTACCAAAGGTCACATTGACACGTTCTACCCGACTATAAACTTCCTTCCCGGTTAATGCCCTTGGTGCAACTCTATGTTTTGGTAAGCCATCAAAACGCTTTCTCAGCCTACGATATGGGTGGAATAGATGAAGAAACCTCCTGTGGCCAAGGTACACTGTTTTTTTGCAATGCTTAAGTTGTCGAAAGTGTGTTTCTCCTTCACAGATTGGGCATGCTTTATGACCCTTCACACTATACCCTGACAAATTTTCGTATGCAGGGAAGTCGTTTATCGTGGTAAAAATCATTGCACGCAACTTGAAAGACTCTTTCTTATAAGCATCGAACACATCCACACCTTCCTCCCACAACTTCTTCAAGTCCTCAATCAAAGGAGCCAAATACACATCGATGTCATTCCTGGCTGTTTTGGTCCAGAGATCATCATAGAAAGCATAACGTATTTGCGCTTCATACATAACCAGGGAGGTAAGTTGTATATTATAAGGAGAACTGGCCACGAACTATGTGTACTAGTAAGAGTTCCATACGGATTTATTCCATCTGTACAAAGTCCAAGCCGAAGGTTTCTCGGCTCGCTGCCAAATTGAGGGAACATTTCATCTATCTTCTTCCACTATGGAGAGTCGGCCGGGTGCCGAAGATATTTTTCGTTACAAATTCTCTCATCAGAATGCCATCTCAACTTCTTTGCTTTTGTTACGGTCGCAAATAAACGCTTAAACCGTGGTATTATTGGAAGATACCATAACACCTTCGAAGGTTGCCTTTTACTTGTTGTCCCTTCTCTACAACCACCGTCTTTCTTCACTTTATATCGTGACGTTTTACAGTTAGGACACTCACTAAGACCTGCATACTCCTTTCTGTACAATACACAGTCATTAGGGCAAGCATGTATCTTTTTGTACTCCATGCCCATCGTAGACAAGATTTTCTTTGCCTCATACATACGGTTTGGAAGTACATTATCTTCTGGAAACATATCACACAATAATTTCAGTAGTAATGTAAAACTACTATCGATCCATCCACAAGTTGCCTTTAAGTTCACCAAATGCAATGTTCCCGTCAATTGTGTGTACTTACTCCCAGGGTATAATGGTGTCTCCGCATCACTCCGCAGGCTGTCAAATTCATGTGCCTGGGCGAAGGATTCAACCTCGACATCGTGAATCATTTTCTCCATTCTATCTTGCTCTATAACATCCACTCCTTCCTTCTTGTGCGATGGACAATCAGTTACTTCCTCACCATGCCATATCCACCTTATGTATCGAAGATTTATTCCATCACAAAGTAGGTGATCCCTTATATCATCAACATCCCGTCGACTCTCATTTAAACAATTCACACAAGGACAAAAATACTTCCCATTTTTAGTTGAAGCATTCCTTCTAGCAAATTCAATAAACTCTTCCACCCCATTCTCATATTATTCACTAGTTCTCAAAGCATTCATCCAACTATGATCCATTTTTAACCAAGCCATTCTCAATAACGCTAAGGTTTATAATAATTGACAACAATGAGATTTCCTGTTATAACTATTTTAAACATAAAAAATAAAATCCACTAATTTTTCATCATTAAACTAAAAAATTCAAAAGGACATGTTAAAAAATTTATACTTATATATTACTATTATTATGACAACCATTATTTCTCAAAAATATTTTTATTTCCAGACATATATGGCATTTCACATTTGAAATAATTAATTATTACCTTTTAATCTCATTCATTTTACATTTTATTACATATATACTTCGGAGCTAAACATGTAACGAGTTTTATAATTTTTAATAGTCACTTTTCAAAAAATTCCAACATATTTTTCACTTACAAAATATTTTATAATTATCTACATATATATATATGTCATGTGCAAAAGCCATAAAAATACACAAGTGTCTTCCTTTATTTAGATGTAACCAGCTAACCCAAGTTCAGCAATAAATATCATATATTATAAATATTATATGTCTTTTCTAAATGTAATAGGAGAAGCAAAAATCTATAAGGCACGAACACATAAGTGACATTTCAGACACTAAAATAACCGCATAAAAAACAATCCAAATATACAAAAAAAAACCTTTGGTGGTCACACGGATGGGTAGTCGACGCTGCTGGACTTGTGGTGATAAAGGGAGGGGTGCCGATGTACCTTGGAGCTGAGGACGGCCGGACTGACGCTGCTGGCCTTGTGGCGGCGGACAGATGCAGGGTACGACGCCAGAGAGAAGATCGAGGAGGGGGATGACGCCTTAACAATCTTGGGAGGAAGGGGATTGAACAAAAATGCTGTAAGTTTCTGCAGCTCGGTCTTTTGAGAGAGGGAGGAAGAGTGAACGAAGATGCTGGAATGGAGGGAAATGAATAAATTTGGAGGAACCTTTAAGAAGGGACGCCTAAAGGTATAAATAGGCGTCCCTTCTGAAAGAAGGGACGCCTATTGTTTGCTGCATGCCAGCCACGTGGCTGGCATGCAGCAAAGGGACGCCTAAAGATCTCTTTACACGTCCTTTTTGATTTTTAGGACGCCTAAAGAGGAAAAAGTTTCTCTTTATTTATATAAATGCCACTACGTCCAGTTTTTACTTCCCTTTTTAAAGAAGGGACGTCTTTATGTGACGTTAAATCTCTATTCTGTAGTAGTGTTTGTCACTTCTCATTATTTAGTTGTGAAGAAAACAACTAGACACAATAACTCATAAACCCAAAAAAAAAAAGAAAAACTTTTCTCTATTTATTTTTCTTGCCTTTACCAAAATGGTCATAAGGCTGGTAGATGAATCTAAAATTCTAAGCTTGGAAATTCGCTTTGTATAGATTATTATTCAACATTTATCGCAGAAATCTCTAGAATACATCACAAAATATTCTTCTACCAAAGCAAAAATAACTTTTTACAACCGTTAATCATTAGTGCAAAATATCATTTTTATATTGTTTTATTTACACAAGTTATGACGGTGATGGTGACGGGTGACATTTTTGTAAAAAGTAGGGATAATGTTGATATTCCACACCAGTTGCACATATACTTGGCGCAGAAAACACTTTCTACCCCAATTCCTATAACAACCAATGTAGAAAGTCACCAATTCTATACCAGTTGCAAGAATGAAACTGGTGTAAAAATTAGTAGTTTTTAATTTCCTATTTTTTTAATGGCAGTTTTGGCACTTGTTAGTATTGTTTTTTATACACAATTTTTGGTCCGGTGTTGTTCTACACCGACTATAGAATCAATAGACGGATTCCCTACTTAAACTAGGGAACAAATATAACTTATTCCTGGCTAATTAAGTTGTTCTTGTCATTTGTTCAGCAAAGGTTATTACTTGCTTAGCTAGTCTCATCATTTCATACATCTTGAAACTTGACAGTCATCTTATACATTAATTTGTATTATATTTCTAAGAAGTCTTTGTAGCTCAATTGTTGTATATCCTTTGGGAATATTTTGGTGAAATCAAATCTCATATTGACCAACTAAGTGTGTTTGGACTTGTCTGTCATTTTATTAATTTTGGGAACTCATTTGTTATTAATAAAGTTATGTAATTTCTTTTTTCTCAAATATAAATTTTATTTTATAATGAATTCTCGACGTAATCATTATAAACATAGAGAGATTATTGGACCAAAGAAATCAAAATTATGATGAGTTTTAGCATTCCAAATTGTAATTAATGTCACGTATTATACTTTCACAAAATTTTTAATTTCAAGACGTAAACGTAGTCAAAGAAATTAAAGAGATACTCAAACACTAACTAATCAATTTTATCAATTCTAAAAAAACAACAAACACCATTGGCCTTAAAGCAAATTAAAATGAAGTAAATTAACCAGAATATTACATGACATTTGTCTACAGATATCAAAATCTTTTAAAAAATTGTTGCCAAGTCCAACAAGAAAGGAAAAGAAAAGTCATATTCAAATCAAAATTATTCTGATGCTGACCACTCCAAACTGCAGATAAATGTTTTATTGCATTCTTTAATTTTTAAATCTATCACGCAATATATTACCAAAAAAAAAAAATCTAACACGCAACAATATCCGTTTAGGTGGACCAGTGTTCAATCACACACACACACAATTTCAATAAATTTATATATGTGTATGTATATATGTGTGTGTAAAATCAATAAAATGGTGTGTTTGGGAGAGAGAGAGTTTCAAATTTTATGTTTCTACACCATTCATCTATAGAATATCTAGTGGCAACTTAGCTTGTAGTTTATCGATATGAAAGATTTTCTATAAGTGAAACATCGAAAATCATATCAAATGACATTGTTGATAAACCATAAATAAAAAGAATCAATGAAATACATGAACTTTACCATATACTTTTGAGAAATTTAGCCTTATATTTTAATGGAGAGAAAAAAAAAGTGAGGATGAGATAAAATTTATGGAAAAAAATAGGACAAAAATAGATATTTTCTCCTGTTCGGATAGCAAGAAAAATATAAGGAATGAAGGAGGACAAAAAGTACTCCATTTAGTTATTAATATAAGACCCATGTCATTTGACTTTTTTTTTAGAAATTAAGGAAGTTAAATAAGTTATATTTATTCAAAGTATATATTATTAAATTATATATAATCAGTTTATAAGTCATGTAAATTAATTTAGAATAAATTAATAAATATAAATACTTTAAAGTAATTTATTTATTTATTTAAATTTTTTAAAAAAGTCAAATAAGTATTATATTAACCGGAAGTAATTAAGAGGCTGGCATGTTTTTTTTTCCAAAAACTTTCATTTCAAATTGAAAAGAAAATATGCTTCTTAAAATTACTTCAAAGAAGATAATAACGGGCATGAGACCCACAATTTTTCTATACGAGTGATATTATTATGGTTTGAATTTTATTCATCTATTTTTTTTCTATTTGTCCAAATATTAAGAAAAATACATTTTTTTTTCTTATCGACTTTCTTCGTCATCCAAACAGATAATAAAAGAGTGAAATAATATTTATAGATGCATGTTGAAGTCTTAAACAAAATAAAGATTGAAATCTCTTATTTTGGCATAACACACCTTAAAAAATTTTTATTCATAATTTGAATTTTAAATTTATTCACCGGTAGAATTCTTATAGTATAGAGATAAATTTACAAATTAATTATTTACAAGGCTGGTCACGCATGCCATAACGGATATAAAAATTTTAGAACAAGTACGAAATGAAATGTGTTAATGAAAGACATGCTGCATGGAATTTTCCTCAGATTTATTGTTTATATGCAGCATGTCTGAAGCAGAAGACGAGAAACGAGGTCGTGTAACCATAGAAGATGATTATTTTCAGGACGCAACACAAATTGATGGAAATGGCTCTTTTTTTAATTAATTTTTTAAATATTGTTTATGGTCTAAATTAAAGCTTCATATTTTGAAGGGTTAAGGTACATATTTAACAATAAAGTTTTAAGTAAGGGGCGCCAGATACAATTATGTTTTAAAGGAGGCAAAAATACACATAAGGAATTAAAAATAGGGCACCCAACACAAAACCGTTAACTTGCTCATAATGTCCGTTAGGTGTAATTGAAAATAGAGTAACATTGCACATGTGAAAGATCAATTGCATACAACGGAAGATCGTTTACACATCATGAAAGATCCTTTACACATCATAGATATCTTGATCCTTCTGCACATAGGTGGCAAATCCATTACACACAATGGAAGATCCTTGATACATTATCGAAGATCCTTTGCATATATTGTGGATGATCCTTGGGCACACACGGAAGGTACTTTGCACGTCATGCAAGATACATTGCACATGTGCAAGATCCAATGCACATTAGGGAAGAACCTCTTTACATATTTTGGAAGACACATTGTAAACGTGGAAGATCAATTGTACACAATGGAAGATCCTTAGCACATCATGGATCATCATTTGCACATATCGTGGATGATCCTTTAGCACATAGGAAAAAGATCCATTGCACACAATGGAAGATCCTTTACACATCATGGAAGGATCATGATGTGCAAAGGATCTTCCGTTATGTGCAATTGATCTTCCACATATGCAATGTTGCTCCATTTTCATTTACACCTAATGGATGTTATGAGCAAGATAACAATTTTGTGCTGGGTGCTCCCTTTTTAATTCCTTGTGTTTATTTTTGCTCCCTTTAAAACATAATTGTGCCTGACGCCCTTTGATTAAAACTTCATTGTTAAATCTGCACCTTAACCCTATTTTGAACGAAGTATTAAAATCATTCTACCACCTAATCCAGTCTCCCTATTTTGGCAGCTTCTCTGTCCTATTCACTCATATACTCCCTCCGATCCTTTTTTATAAAAGTCTAAAACTTGAATTGTTTTTATTTTTTTATAAGAGCATGATAAGGATTGTCTAAATATTTAATAATTTTTTTGTTTTAAATTTTTGCCCCTCATTAAGTAGATGAATTGCATTAATTAAAAAGGTTGGTGATATCTAGATTTACTCTATTTCGCTCCCTTACTTACCCCTCATAAATAAAGACAATAGTTGAAAAAAAGGTTTATTTTATACACACTTATTATTTTTAACTAATTTTGACCACTTTCTTAAACCGTCTAATTCGGTTGTCAAGCTTTTATAAAAAAGATCAGAGTGTGTGTGTGTGTGGTGTGTTAGTTATTTTATAAACAAGGGATTAACCCAGTCTCGTTGTTAAGATGAAGTATGCGTAGTCCATTTTGATTTTTCTGTTTGGTTGCAGAAGAAAAGAAAACGAGTTCTTCTCCTTTTTATCTTACTTAACTGTTTGATTTAGCTTTGAAATATTTTGCAAAATCTAAGCGAGAACGGAGGGAAACCAAGCAGAGATGTGACCAAAAAAGAAAAGAGATGAAATAAGCAGATGTGTGGGTCTGATTTGCATTTGGGAGACCAAGAAGGAACTATTCAGAAGAGAAGCACCCCAAATCTGAAGATGAGCTACACAAAGATACTCATCATTGTGATAAGCACTGCAAACTCGGGGAGATGTGAAATCTGCATTTAGTGCTAACTGAATGTCTGAGCACTTAATGCTCATCTCCAAAAAAAAAAAAAAAGGTTCACCGTTTGGGTTAGTGAGGCAAGCTTAGTCGTTGAACTTGGAAGTTGGGAAGGCTGAACTAGGGAAAATCAAAAGGAATATATCCTACTCTAAAAGATAATACTCTGTTGGTTCAAAATATATCACCTATACATTTAATTTAGGGATATTAAATAAATTAAATAATTATAACGTATGTGACATATCTTTTCTTATTCTTTCTTTTGTAGTACATCTATTGTACCTCTCCTATTTAAGTTTTAGTAGTTTAAACTTTGCGTGAACTTTAGTCATTTGACTCGATTCAGACCATGGACGCTTCCCTTCTCTTTTTTTATTTTTTTATTTGCTGACAGTTTGGAAGTATAAAAAATAACGAGATTAATAATTCTAAGTTTTTTATTTTCCAATTTCAATGGTAAGCTTGTGAAGACCGAACTATAAAACAAAAATGATCTCAAGTCACCAAAATAATGCAACTCTATATGTTTGTACAGGTGGGAGGCATAAAAAGACATAATTTATACGAAATTGATTTTCAAAATATTCACAGAGATTATTTCTTTTTATGCAATAAAGCATTTGTAAAGTGAGTTGTACGTATATTTGAGGTATATTAAAATCAATTTACAAGATGTTATACCTTTAAAGTATGCCAAAATCAAATTTTTCTTGTGTTTGATATATTATTTAACTGCTTAGAAGGTAGAGATTTAAAATTACAGATAAAATTTTAGGTAATTCTTCACAGAGAACGGAAGAGTAATTGAAAAATATTTATATCAGCATCTTGATCAACATAACCACAAAAATGAATATTATGAGAATAACATTACTTAAATGGTCTTCTTTTCCATTGAGCATTAGGTTGAGAATTCACTAATTACACCCCAATTTATGGTTTGTCACTTCTCATTATTTAGATGTGAAGTAAACAACCACACACAATAACACCCAAAAAAAAAAAAGAGTCTTTTCTCTAGTTATTTTTCTTGCCTTCACCAAAATGGTTATAATGCTGGTAGATGAATCTAAACTTCTAAGCTTGGAAAATCCCTTGGATATACTATTATTTGATACTTATGGCAGACATGTCTTGAATAAGTTGCAAAATAGTTTTCCACTAAGGTAAAAAAATATATTATTGTGAAACTTCTGCCTCAACATATATAACATTTATTCGTTGTAACTATTATTTATTAAGTACTACCTTCTGTCTTAAATATAAGACATAGTTGACTATTTTTTTTAGAGATTAAGGAAGTTAAATAAATTATTTAATCATATCATATGTTATGTATTCTTAGATTATATATCAATTTATGAGTTATGCAAAATGTTATGGAGAAAAACGAGAAATATAAATATTTTAAAGTAATTTAATTAGTTTTCTTAATCTTTTTTAAAAAGTTAAGTTTATCTTACATTTAAGACTGGAGTGTATGCGCGCGTGCACAAATATGTAGCAGTGCAAAAACATAACCTTCTTCCAGTAGTTAATCACTAGTGCTAAATGTCATTTTTACATTGCTTTGTAACGGAGAAGATGTACTGTCAAACCCCTTAATATTATGATATTCGCTATTTAATAAATGCGTCGTTCAGATGGCAAACAGAAATAGTGAAACTATACTGATAATAAGTACTTACTGATATTACAGAAAATCCACATATAGGTTGAAAAATACATACAGAGTACAAAAGAAATAAATTCTACAACTAAAGATAATCAGATGTAACTCCTGGCTAGGACCGGACCTTCAGTCGCCAGTAATTACAGTTTTGCCCTTAGAGCCGCTGTCTTTTGCTGGAATATTTTTAGATGTTGAAAAATGGTGAGATTCGAATGAATCTCAGTAGTAATATACAATCAGTCATATAAAATATGATAAATAAATATGCAATGCACCATGATATGTAAAATGCTAACTCATGTTGTATGCATACTGTCCAAGGCCAAACGACTGTTTGCAACCCCGGCTAAACTCGTGTCCATGGTCAAACGATATGTTTAGACCCTGGCTTATTCGCGTGTTGTGCCACAGGCACTGTCATGTTACAGAAAATGAAATACACAACATATAAATAATCACATAGTGCATGAAAGAAAGAATTACTACCTGGGTCCTTTTTCAGTCCAACTGTTTATCCAAAACTTTTTCTTCGGCTCGGGCTTTTGCCAGTTCCTATGAATTAAAATTAACAAGTAATTGGTTATTACTTGTATTACTACTATCTTTAATCATAATCTGCCGATTATCTCAGTTTCAGTGGCTTATACACTATATAATTTTGCATAGTGTAATTTTACTATTCTTCAGCAAATTGGCAGATTTTTCAATTAACTTTGAAAAATCATAACTAATTCTAGAAAAATCAAAATTGACTGGGTCCAAAGCCTACATGAAGCTATTGAAATATAGTTTCATGGAAAAATATCAAAATCTACCCAGATTTACCATATTACTCCCAGAATTTCCCGAAATACCCCTATTGCAGATTAGTCTCCAGAAACATAGCATGACTTTAAAAATCTATATCTCCTAATATATTTGTCCAAAAATTATGTTCTACCCGTCAAATTAAAGCTATGGATGTCTACTTTAAATCTGGAAAGTTTCATAAATGTTTGGCAAGTTTTGATGTTCCAAACGTTCGACACAAACAAACTGTTTTCCAGAAATACATTTTGAGAGCAACTGACTTCAAAAATTCATATCTCTTAGTATACTAATCCAATTAACACAAACTATATACCAAATTAAAGCTAAGACTATGTACTTAAATTTTGGAAATTTTCATGGCCATTGGAAAAGATTAAATAATTCAAAAACACCACGAAATCAACTACTAGAGTCTGGACGTTCAGGATTGCACCTGTTTCTAAACCCATCTTTCAAAAATCATAACTCTCTCTACAGATATCCAAATGATGCATTCTACCACTACCTTTAAAGCCTGTTATGTATACTATCTATCTGTAAATTTTCGTAAATAATGGATGTGATTGGGTTGGTTATAAAGCCACACAAAACTGACTGACGCTGATGAACATCAGTTTTGGATAGTCTAACTTCAAAAATTGATAACTTATTCGTTTTGACACCAAATTGAGCTCTTCTTGATTCTATTTCATACTACACATCCTAAAATTTGCATATCAAAAAGAACCAGATGAAAAATCCATCTGTAGCCTCCATTTGAGCTTCTGAAAGTTTCCGATAAAACCTCTGTTTTCCGGCGACCAAAACAGAGTTGATAAAACTCACATGCAACCCAGAAAACAACCACAAATCCAATGGAAATCCAAGGTTAAAGTAGAAGAAACTTACCTAAACACATTTATGATGTTGTGTGTGAGATTTGGAGCTTGTTCTTCCTCTCTCTCTCTCAGTTTTTCTGCTGTGTTTTCTGTGTTTTTCTTTGCTGAACTTGTTGGATGAATGAAGAGGTGAGAGGTGTTTATTTATCTTGGGGAGGCTGAACGTGTATGCTTATGTGCTGTCCTTATGTGTGCTGTATGTATGTGTTGGCCAAATGAGAGAAAAGAAAGGGAATGAGTCATGCATGTACGTGTATGTTAGGTTGCAAATGAGGAGAGAAAGAAGAGAAGAGAAGGAGTGACATGGGGGCTGTACTGTCTTCTCATGCATCCAAAGAAGAAAGTTGTTATGTGTGTATGTCTCTTGTGTTAGTCAATTTTTTTTATACATGTAGGTATATTTTTATCCTATTAATTACACACACTAGGTCCTAATTTTTCCCTTTGTCAAATTTAAGTTTCCTTAAATTTTGTAGGTTCCAAAATTGAGCTTACTATCTAATTTCTATAATTTAATCCTTGCATTAAATTTTTGGGATGTTACATGTACAATGGTAACATTTTCGTAAAAAGCAGCGATAATGTTGATATTCTATACCCAGTAACACACACCTGGATTAGAAAACTGCCGAGAACACTTTCTACACCAATTCCTATAACAACCAATATAGAAAGTCTCCAACTCTATACCAGTTGCAAGAATGAAACTGGTGTAAAAAATTAGTAGTTTTTAATTAATTTCCTATTTTTAATGGCAATTTTGGACCATGTTGGTGTTGTCTTTTATACACCAATTTTGGTTCGGTGTTGTTCTACTCGAACTGTTGAACCAATAAACGGACTCCCTACTTAAACTTGTCAGTGCATGGCATAAATATTTCTAAGAACACAAATTATTAGTTAAAGTGATAAGCGGCCTCACTTTTATAAGAAGGAGAATATAAGTTTAATTTAAGAAAGCACACTTATTAGAAGAGGCAAAAACTATTTGTGCTCTAAACTTCGAAAAGAGAAACCCTTAATCAAATAAAATAAAATAAAAACATTAATAGTTATCTCATATATTAATTTATAATATATTTCTAAGAAGCCTTTGTAGCTTAATTGATGTATATCCTTTTAGGGTATTTTGTGGGATCAGATCTCACATTGACCAACCTTTGCCTAAAATTTTCCATCACCTGGATAGCTGTTGGAGGTTGAAGTTTTTTTTTCTTCATATGAAGGGCAATAATATCAAATCTGCAAATTTTGAAATACCAAATAAGTGCGTTTGGAATTGTCTGTTATTTTATTAATTTAGGGCACTTATTTCAATATTTGATATTCCATAGTCATTTAACTTTATTTTTCTCAAATATAAATTTTATTTTCTAATGGACTCTCGACGTAATCATTACAAACGAGAAAATTGGACCAAATAAATCAAAATTATGATGAGTTTGAGCAGTCCAAATTGTAATAAATGTCACGTAATATTTTTTTCACAAAATATTTAATTTCAACACGTAAACTTAGTCAATGAGATTAAAGAATGACTCAAACACTAATTATTTTTATCACTTTAATAAAACAACGCACAAAACCATTGAGCTTAAAATAAATTAAAATGAAAGTAAATTAACCAGAATATCACACGACATTTATCCACAGACATCGAAATACCTTTTAAAAAAATGTTGCCAAGTCCAACAAGAAAAAACAAAAGTCATATTCAAACTAAAATTATACTGATGTGGACCAGTCCAGAATTCAGATAATTTTTCATTGCATTCTTTGATTTCACCATATACTTTTATGAGATTTAGCCTTATATTTGGATAGAGAGTAAAAAAGCAAGGAAAATATAAAATTTATGGAATAAAATAGGAGGAGAAAATATATTTTCTCTTTTTGGATAGCAAGAAAAGATGTAATTAAGAGAGTTCATCGGAAAGTTGCTGTCAACAAAACCAATGATTTTATGACTATTTTGGGTGATATTTCTTGTGTTTTTGATTCTGTAAACATGTCCTCAAACTCAAGAAACATGTATAGGTGTATGTAGAGTCAAAATCTTTTAGATTTGAGTCCAAAATCGTGGCTGCATGACAGTTTTATCAACTCTATTTTGGTCGCCGGAAAATAGAGTTTCTGCCTTAAAGTTACAGAAGATTAAACGGAAGATATAGATGGATTTTTTGTTTGATTATTTTTTTTATAGAAATTTTAAGATGTGTAGTATGAAATAGAATCAAGAAGAGCACAATTTGGAGTCAAAATGAATGAGTTATTGAATTTTGAAGTCAGCCTGTCAAAACTGACGTTTTTCAGAATCAGTCTGTTTCGTGTTGAGTTTTGACCAACCTCATCATATCCAATATTTATGAAATTTTACATGGAGATATTAGACATCTCAAGATTTAAAATTAGTCATAAAATGTATCATTTGGATATCTATAGAGGGAGTTATGATTTTCGAAAATTTGGTTTAGAAACAGGTGCAATCTGGAAGTCCAGATTCTGGTAGTTGGTTTCGTGGTGTGTTTGATCTATGAAATATTTTCCAATGACCATTAAACTTTTCAGAATGAAATTTCATATTCTAAGATTTAATTGGATATATATTTTGTATTATTTGAATTAATATACTAAGAGATATGAATTTTTGAAGTTGGTTGCTCTCAAACTATGTTTCTGGAAAACAGATTGGTTGTGTCAAAATTTTGGAAAATCAAACCTTGACAAAAAATTATGAAACTTTCTAGATTTAAAGTAGAAATTCAGATATTTAATTTGATATATGGATCACAATTTTTGTACTAGTACATTAGGAGTTATGTATTTTCAAAATTGTACTTTGTTTCTAGAGAGTAATCTGGAACAATGGAATTTCGTAAACTTCTGGGAGCAATATGGTGAAACTGGGTAGATTTTGATATTTTTCCATGAAAATATATTTCAAGATCTTCATTTAGGCTTTGGACTCAGTCAATTTAGAATTTTTTAGAATTAGTTATGATGTTTCAAAGTTGACTGAAAAATCTGCCAATTTTCTGAAAAATAGAAAAATTGCACTATGCAAAATTGTATTGTGTAGGAACCACTGAAATTGAGATAACTAGCATAATATGATTAAAGGTACTAGTAATAAAAGTAATAATAAATTACTTGTTAACTTTAATTTATAGAAATTGGTAATAGCCCGAGCAGAAGAAAAAGTTTTGGATAAATAGCCGGGTTGAAAAAAGACCCAGGTAGTAACTCTTTCTTGCATGTATTGTGTAATTTTCTATATGTTGAATATGTCATTTTTCTGTAATATGAGTTAGTTTCTTGGACACACCAATTTGCCAAGTTGTGGTTAGGGACCCAACAAGGGTGCCGAGTAGACTAGGGTGCAAACATGTCGTTTGGCCTTGGGCAAGTGCACACATATTTTTTATCATCTTATATAACATGGCATTGCATATTTATTTTCGTATTCTATATGGCAGATTGTATGTTACTACTGAGATTCATTTGAATCTCACCCTTTTTCAACATATAAAATATTACAGTAGAAGATAGCGGCTCTAAGGGCAAAACTGTAATTACCGGTAACTGAGGTCCGGTTCAAGTGAGACTACAGCTAGTTATCTTTAGTTCCAAATTTTATTTCTGTTGGTCTCTGTATATATTTTTCAAATCCTATGAGATTTCCTATAACGTAAACAAGCACTTATTATTAGTATATTTCTGTTATGTCTGTATGCCTATGAACTATGCATTTAATACTCTGTGAATATCGAATTGTTAAGGGATTTGACAGAAGGAGGCCAAAAAAAAAAAAAAAAAGGAAGGACGATTAAGAGGCTGTCATGTTTTCTCCCTAAAATCTTCTTTTTAATTTCAACAAAAAATATGCTTCTCAAAATTGCTTCAAAGAAGATAAAAATAGGCATGAGACATTGAGACTCACATTTTTTTTCTATATGAGTGATATTAAAATGATTTGTATTTTTTTAAAAAAATCATTTTTTGATCTTCTATCTTTTTGTTTGTCCAAACATAAGAAAAAGACATTTTCTCTTATCCATCTTCTCCTGTATCCAAGCAAATCATAAGAGAGCAAAATAATATTTATAAATTTTAAATTCTTATACAAAATGAAATTGAAATCTCTTGAACAGTATGAATCCAAACTTGTAGAGAATATATTCTAATGCCCAGCAAGGGTACAGTTAAAAAAAAAAGGGAATATATTTTAATAGTCAGTGGTCGGAGGAGGAAGAAAACAAGCAAACCAACACATAAAGTTATAATAAAATCTAATAAAATCAGTGACCAAACAATAAAATAAAATTATAATAAATTTCCAATGATGAGGACAACTTTGAAAAGGACTGAGGTGAAAAAGCCTTAGCTTGCATTTGCTAATTAGTTTTTCAATAATAAAAATAAGGGGAGCAAGACACATAAAGACCTCCGAAATATGATAATACCAAAATGGTCTCTTAAATCGAATTAATTCTTATGAAATTTTTAGAGACTATTGTATAATTAAGTTATTGCGGAATTAGTTGTTGCTCCTTGAGTTGTGGTCATTATTTTAAAGAAATAAGGTTATTACTTATTAAATTGTTGACATTAACATTCAGCACAAAATTTTACTGAAATTATTAGTTGTCATTGCCTTAGTGTGCATTTAGATTAATTTTTGAAAAATAGTTTTTATAATTTATAAAGTAAGTATGTGAGATGAGTTTTGTCATGATTTGCTAAAAAGGCATTTGACACCACAATTTCATGCCTTAATTGTTACCATTTGATAAAGTAAAGTGGTTACATGTTATTATTAAAGTACTGTTGTCATTTCTTCTTTCCCCCCCTAAATTAATGGCATGCACTTAAAGTTAATTTTGTTACAAAATTTAATTCTAGACCAGTCCCCAGAAACTTCATATCTTTGTATATTAACAATTTAAAAGAAATAATTTATCAATATATTTAGAGTAAATGCGGAGAAACTAATGGCATTATTAGCACTAATATTTTTCAATATAAACATTTTGATTAGGTTTGATCATCTCCATATATTATCTTAGGTCATTTAAAGCCAACATTATTTATTCTTACAAAGAATAAACAGAAAGAATATTTTCCTTTTCTTTTTGCTCAATCATAGCCCAGTCTGATAGCACTAGCTAGAAAAGATAATTCTTTTTCTTCACATGATAACTGAAAATGACTTTCTATTATTTAACAGTAACACTCTTTTTTTATTTTTCCCTTGTTTTTCTCACTATGGAAAGCTAGCAGAAAATGGTAATAGGAAGATAATTGACAAAAAGGAAGATAAGTGCAGATGTGTACAGACTTTTTCTTAAAACTTGATGTTTCATTAACATGATTCAACTGTTGACTAGTAATACTTGCATGAACTCACAATGCATGCTTTCTCACAACAATAACCACGAAAGCAAACTGATGATGATGAGCATATATATATATATATATACACGTCCAACGAAACCTCCAACAAGGCAGTTTGTTGGGAAAATTAAACCAGAAAACTGGAGAAAAAAGAGAGCGTCGTAAAACCATCAAGACACTATACTTGACATCGATATCGATGATTTCACTCTGTTTCTTGCATTTACTTCAGATTATTTCACTTTGTTTCTTGCATCCATCTTCACTTTTCCAGACCACATCCTTGAGAATTGTCAATAGATTTTTGTAAAACTGCAGATAGGGACAAGCAACAATTTGATTTTCAGTTAGAGAGAGTGCGAGAGAGAGAGAGAATCTGCTCCGATAATATTCCAAGTAAACTTATATTTGGATTCCAGAAAGAAATATGTTCTCATACTCTAATACCCTATTTTTATCCTTCATAATTGAACCAATTTCCAAGTTAATCTCTATGATTTTCATTCTTGTTGTATTATCCCTTAGCAATAAGAGTCCATCAGCAAAACATGGCTCTACTAAATGTTTGATCAATCCAATCTTTAAAAGAAAATTATTACAATTTGGTCTTGAGATTGGCTAAAATAATTGTCATCAAAACTCACTCCAAGATCATTTCTCTGAAAGAAATGGAGTCAAATGATAGTAAATTGACTAATAATAATTTGCTCTATCATTTTACAAAGATGGAGCCTACAGTTGTAATTTGAACAGAAATCTGAGGATGAAACAATGTAAAGCACAGATTTCTTGTGAAATAAATTTCAAACTAAAAACCTCAGAAGTAATGAATAGTGAAGCTAGCTTCTCTCGCATGCACAGGGCCTACTCTGATTGAGATGTAGAAAAAGAATAAAAAGAGGGAAGGAGAATCATTGTTCATAGAAGAATTATTGAACAGCAATAAAAATGAATCCTTTTACAGTGCAATTTGCACTATAAAATTCACATTTCGTAATTCAATTAAATAATTTAACATCTCATAAGAATTTTTCCAAAAATATTGTTACTGGTATTCCAAATTGGCTAATGGTGATGGCAAACACCTAATAGCTTGAAAATTCACTTAAATTATAGCAATCAATCAAGAACTTAGTCAATGAAAAAAAACATCAAAGAGAAAAAATGTTATACCCTATGGAACTCCAACGTATCACCTTTTGCTTTCCTCACCTCAACCATGTAAAAAGAAGGTGCCACTTGAAATACCTGCTCAAAATATAAAACCCCATAAACATCACACGAAACAAATTGTGTTATACTTCACTATATAACAAAAGCTCACGTAATTAATGTGCCTCTGTGGCAACATTAAGGTTTATACTTCATACTTAATACCGAGTCATATTTTTTAGGAAATATGTTAATGGTTTTCCTTTTTTTTATCTTCCCTTTCTTCCACTTTCACAAAGGAATTACGGGAACTTAAGGGCCATCAATTGAGGAATGATGGATACAGGCCATTAGAAACTATAGAAAGGATTATACTTCGTCGTTGTAAAGCAGAACCCATTTTTCACTATCAGAGGTTGGAGAACTAAATGCAAAATTTCAATATCTTAAAGAATTAACTTTGAATGACTGTGCAACATTGAATTTTGTCTTTTCTGCTTAGAGCTGCAAAAGTCTTCTAGAGTTAACTTCTTTAACTATATCTTGTTGTGATGAGTCGGAGACAATTATTTCTGTGAATGAAGAGGGGCAAAAGAATCTATCCATTGCTAAATCTTGTCTGGTGAAATTGAAAAGTTTGAATATCTTTCAGTGTGACAAGCTTAACTTCATTTTATCTTTCATAATCAGTGCTACTCCCTCAATGCTTCCACAACTAAGCACTCTAACTATATTAAATTGTTCTCAAATAGAAGAAATTTTCAAGTGCTCAAATATTGAAGATCATGACATTGATGGTGAAAGGGAGATTACGTTTCTAAACATGAAAGATATGAAACTTGATAACTTGCCAAGACTCATTAATGTCTGGTTTAAGTTCCACATAGGGGAGTTTTGTTGAGTTGAGGTTCATGACTGCCCAAAACTCATGCCGATCAAGAGTGCAACTATTGATTAGACTAAATAGGTAACTACTGTTCTCCATCTATGCAATAAAGCATTATATATTTCCTATTTTAACATGGTTATCACATAAATAAATATAGACAAATAAGTGACCAAGACATCTTATATTCCTGCATGTGTTAACTTGTTATCCTTCAATAAATGAAGTACCAAATAAAAAAAAAAGTCATTTTTACAGTTTGATCGTTAATAATCTATCATGTAATGTAGTGAAACATGAAGAAACATTTGATATAACGAAATAATTACAAGAACCCCTATATATGTATTACAATCTCAAGTCACATCTAGTATGTGAAGTTATAAGTTAATTTGACCTCTTTCTTTTAATGATCTTTCCAAGAAACTTATAATATTTTATTTCCCTCACCTTTCACTTATCTTTTATATGCAGATCCTTGAAAGGAAGTACGAGTTGAAATACAGCAAATCAAATAATAAGGAGGCTCTCAATTTTCCTCTTTCCATACTAAACGTTGGAGAGATTGATATTTGAAGTGCAGGAGTTGAACACAAGTGGCAAGTCATTGGTGATGATGAGCCAGAAGAAGCCAACAACTCAGAAATATTGAGATCAGAATTGTTAGGGGGTCTTGTTCCCACATAAGTTATAAGATTCCATTGTCTTCATTCCCTAGAAGTAACTCACAATAAAAAAGTTGAAGTTTTTATTCTTGGTGAGCACTATTGTCCAAATCAGCCTTCCCACATTGAATTCCCAAGGCCTATATGATTGTGAGAAATTAGAGGTGATTTTTGGACATCGTGGTGATGATGGTGCCAACTACAGTGACACAATTGTTCTTTCAAGCTTGAGGAAGATAAAGCTAAGAAATTTGTCAAATTTCAGAAGTCTTTGTTAAGTAGGGTTGCAGATTTAGGTGGAGCTGAGAGACATCAACATATGCAACTACCCCAAATTTGTTGATTCAAGTTTAGAATCGGCTCTTCAACAATTGGGAACAATATCTGTATATCATGAATATTCTATATCACGGTCATCATTAGAATCTTCAAAATTAGATAGAATAATATGTATATTAGAATTATATATACTCTCTCCGATCCTTAATATAAAACATATTTACCAAATTCAATTAAATTTAGAAAGTTAGTTAAGTTAGATAATATGACATATATTTTATAAAATACTCTGGTTATCTTCCTTAATTTGCTCCCTCTATCCTCCTTGATTTTTGTTGAAGGAGCATCGATAGAGATAAATTGAAAAAAGATTGACATATATGAAAAATAGATCTTATATTTAGTATCAAAATCAACTTTTCAGATATGTCCTATATTAAGGACTGGAAGGAGTACCATTTTGGTAGCTACAACTGTAATATCAAAACACATGACTTGTTGAGTGAAAGCAAAGTATTTCCAGAGTGCAGTTGATGAAAATATTTAATAATTTTGTGGGAAGTAAACTACTAATCAAATATAAATTGATTTATAATTTACCTGTAATCATACATTGATATATAAACATTTGTATAATATCAGTAAATAGTTTGCTCAATCTCTATGCTCACAACGTATCTATTTTTTATCTTTTTAAATTCAAGTTTTTTTTTTAAAAAAATTGACTACCTAATAATTTGATTGATGTGAATTAATTTTTGTCTTCTTTTTTTAATTGAAATTGTGGTTGCTGCAAAATGGTGAAACCTCATTAAATGTAAATGAATAAAAAGGGATGTTGTTGATATCCAAAGCAGAGTACTATTAGAACTAGCTGACACCCAAGAGGGGGTGAATTGGGTGTAAGATAATAACTTAAGAACTTTGAAAATCTTTCCGCATCTTAATAAAAGCAATAAGTATGAAAGTAATGAATCATAAATCAACAGCTAGTTATTTAAATAATATATGCTGAAAATATAAGAGCTTGAGGAAGAGAGTATGCAAACTGTGATTTATCCTAGTTCAGTCCAATCCATGATGACTTACATCTAGTCCCCAGGCTCCTCCGTGAGATTTTCAATCCATTATCTTCTTGTTTATTCTGGGCATAAGAGAAGCCTCTAAAATCCTACAAGTTTAGCTGGGCACTTCGAAGCCTTTTACAAATCTCTCACCGAGTTACTTCTCCTTACATACCATAAGGATACAACCGAGTGACTCCCTCTTATACACCATAAGGATACAACCTTGATGATAAAGAATTAAAATGATTTTCACTCTTAAAAGTGAATAAGATGAATACTGAAGTACAATATAAATAATCTCTTTCTCTAAGGTAAATGATATCGAAACTAGAAAACAACAAAGAGTATTCGTGTTAACGTGAATGATTTATGATCTTAGCATTTTGGCATTTTTGCTCTATATCTCATTGACTTTGAATGCTCTTCTATTTATAGTTGATGACAATCGATAACCGTTGAGCTTTTCTTCTTCTTGTTGAGGCTTTTAAAATATGACCGTTGAATTATCTGTTGGAAGTTTATAACAAAAATGTTCTTTTTCCAAATTTTTTATTAATCCTTGTTTGATCACTTGGAAAATTCTTAATTACTAGTATAATAAAGTGTTAGAGTGATTAGAATCAATAACAATAAGTTATACAATCATTCTAATGATTTTCAAAAGTTACGAAGTATTGCTCTATTTTCCAGAAAATGCATCATTGAATGGATCACTCAAGTGTTGTGCTAGTGATGCATCACTCGAGTGATCTACTAGTGGTGTTGTTTAACATATTACTTGAATGGTTACTTGAGTGATCTAAAGTCATCATTTGAGTGATCACTCGAGTGATTTATATATTTTGATTCTTAATATGGAAAATGACCTATCATTAGAAAGCTCTTTCAGTCTAGTTTCAACTCCATTGGACATGCGAATTGAGAAATATGTCCAAAATACCGAACCTATTTTGGAATACAACAATGATTTAAATGTCATCTTCTACTACTCATATCTCTTTCATCTGAACTCCTTTAAACTTAATCTTGGTATCTATGTGATGCATTGGAAGTCTAGTCTCATATTAATGAAGTTTCAACTCAATCGGATGTCTGGTTAGAGAGATATATCCAAAATACTGAACCTCTATCATGCTGAACAAAAACAGAACACAACAGAGTGGTGATCAGTCGAGTGATGATGAATTACTAGAGTGATTACTCGAGTGATCATTTTTGGAGGTGTCATAACTTCCATATAAGTCATTTTAGCTTCATATTGACCCATTTCAACCTCCATTTGACCATAGAAACCTCCAATATCACTTCTAATAGCTTGAATCTTGATATTCTCATTAGATCTTGCAAGTTCTTTCTTCAATCTCTTTCTTCCTAATTTTCCTCTTGATGATCATTCTCTATAATCCAACAAATAGCTTCTTTATTTTCTTGACTATCTTCAAGCTTTCTCTTTCTTTACTTGACTAATCTACTAGATATTTCACATTAAATATAGTAGTTAGTCAATATAGGAGATAAGTATATTATGTAAAATTTTTGCTTTTAATATTTGGCATCTATATCTGACATCATCAAAACTAATCACATCTAACATTCTCCCCATTTTTTTATGATGATAAATCCTTTAAGAAAAATATATGTGAGTTACAAAAGCAAATTAAGTGGAACATAGTTTTCTTACCTTTCTCTCCCCCTATTCGACATCAACAAAAAGTTTGAAGTATAAAGAAGAAATGCTTGCAAAGAAGTAAATATGTAAACAAATTAAAAATGTCTTTCTCTTCATTAATCAAAATGAATGTGTCAAGAAAGCAATTTTCTCTCCCCCTATTTGAAAGTATTTTCATTTTTAATATGATGCAAATGAAAAATGATTTTCATGAAAACAATTTTGAAAAAATTTGGAGAGGTTTTCAAGAAAACTTTCATAATCAAGGCAAATTGAAATCAAAGATATGAAAAGTATTCTTGAAATTTAAAGAGAGAGGGTTTAGAAGTGTTCATGTAGATTTGGAAGGATGATGAAGTGCTCCATGAAGTCTATTGCTTTGAAGGTTCCAGCCAATATATTTTCCTTGATTGAGTGTCAAAGCATATATCTTCAAAGCTAATATATTCTCTTTTTAGTGTGTAGATGAATGATCATGTATAGAGCAAATTCTCCTACCAT
Source organism: Albizia julibrissin (assembly GCA_037074505.1). Taxonomy (NCBI): domain Eukaryota; kingdom Viridiplantae; phylum Streptophyta; class Magnoliopsida; order Fabales; family Fabaceae; genus Albizia; species Albizia julibrissin. The sequence continues at coordinate 24,604,659 of CM073484.1, forward strand.
AAGTTAAAAACATTTTTACAAAGAGAATAGTTAGTGTAATCAAGTATCAAAACTTTCCTTTCTATAAGGTATTTTCAAATTAAGATCATGGAAAGAAAATATATGAGTAATTCATTATCAAAACTAATCAATTACAAATGAGTATGCTATAATGGATTTCTTCAAACAAAGGAGACAAGCTTTTAAGATATAAAACAAATGTGAATGTGAAGCTCCCCTTAATGAATGCATGGCTTAAAAAATCATTATGAGGAATATAGTTAAAAAAATATCATGGATTTAAAAAAAACATTGAAAATCTTTGTTGAGAAATTGAGTATGAAAGTTTGAAGATTTGGTGAGAAATCAAGTTTTGAAAATGCCGATGCTATTTAAGGGTTTTAACAGCTATAGCCCAATATCACTCAAGTAATCCTATTCAATCATTACTCGAGTGATGCAACTCAAAGAATTTAAAATAATTAAGAATACAATACCTTACTTAAGTAATTTCATAATTACTCGAGTAATAGTCCTCATAATCTATTGATACATTGTTGGCTAGTCATTGTCTAATGATGTGATCTAAAGGCGTAGTCTTTATGGGACACTTAAGGATACCAAGATAAGCTTGCAATAAGGTCTTATATGCATCCATTAACTTAGTATATATGTGCCCCTTGCCTAGCAAACACTATCGGGAAATTCCAATTCACCATAGCACATCACTCTATCATCCACCATTTTAATGAGCTTCTTATTGTTATTAGTAATCTCAAATGAAAACTTCTGAAGCTCTGTCTATCAAAATAGTGGATCCAATATTGTTTGCAGCAAGCTCAGTGTGAAATTGTTAAAGCTCTTCTCTTAGATAGCCTTAGATAGATGGACCAAAGAATGAAAGGCCAAGGGGACCAGCTCTATTAGAATAATATGTTTCATCTGTCCTTGAAGTCTCAGCTTCCACCCTCTACCTTTTTCTCATAAAGCTCTTGTCAAACAGGGAGAGGTAATTGAATCTTTATCCTCTGAATATGCAGCCCATCAAATTTTGGAATCTTGATTAATGTCTCATTGAGTTTCAAGTACCAAAACTTGTCTGCCTTAAGAAATTGTGAACCCAACTAAGGATGAAGAATATGAGTGGACTTGTGTATCTATATCTATTAATCTTAAAGATGATGGTTTCTTCAATATTCCTCTTCTCCTTGCTGATGATAGATACCATCATATGATAATCCTTCTTGATGAAGTAAGTGAAATTGTTGGCCTTGTTAATCATAGCTCTAATGTTTATATATAAGATAATCCTTTAAAGATCACACATAGAGCTATGATTGAAGTTGAGAATCCATATTGGTTCATATGGTCTGATGATTCTAAATATTTCTAGCTCATTAAACTCTCTGAATGGACCAGTAGGGAGCTTCTTGATCCCTAACTACTCATTGATCATTGAGGTTGAGATAGTCACCTTCTAATCTCTCCTTGTTGACTCCTTAATTTTTGTGTCTTCCTCTGAACACCTTTGTTGGCTCTATATCACAGTAGAAATGTTTGATCATCTTAGGACAATAAAGAAGATAGGTAGGCAAAAAAGGCTAATAATTACTAGACTTGTTCTTGTCCTTGAGCTGCTTTGAAATGAGACTCAGTTAAGACTATTAAGATGTATTCCTCCTCTTTCTCTTTCTCTGACTGCATCACTAGCTAGTCACTTGCTAGTGATGGGGTATCACTCGAGTAATACTACATATTCTACTTCTGATCATACTACAACACTGTCAGTCACGCCTATTTTATTAGCCTCTTTTCTTTACACTAGAAAGCAGAGTATCTTGGTCAACTCCTGTTAAAGTATAAATATATGTTCTTTAGTGCCCAACTTCTCTTGGGTCCATACAACATTAGACATAACAACTCTTAGGCTTTGATACAATTAAACCACATGATATTTGAGCAAAGAGTATAATAAAACAACAGATACCAATATATAATTTTACCTAATTAAATTAATTCAAGCTATTGAATCATAAAGGGTAACAAAAAAAATGATAGCAAGAATGATGATTTTCAATGATCAATGAAAATTTGTAAATACATTTTATATAGAAAATATGGCATTGAGAAGATTTTCATACAATCCATGTAAGTCGGATTAAGAGAGTAGAAAATCTATCCATAATGACCAACTTTTATAAAATGATAAATCGTGAATGAAACCAAGTTTTCAAGAATAAAAATGCAAATTATTTTAAATCTCAAATGTTATTTCAAATCATGCTAATGCATTGTAAAATTGAGATTTTGAATACATGCAAAACTCATCTTTGAAACATGTTTACAATTGATGCTCATGTTAAAAATGGTGAAAGTTAATAGTTACAAAAAATATATTAGAAAGCTTCTCTTGGAAAACAACTAAGATAACATGTTAGACAATAGAGTTAACATTTTTGAGAATTTTCCTAAGAGCATAAGTCATATGAAAAATGAATAGTCAAAAAGGGCTTAACTTGATAAACATATATACGCACAATAACTTTGCTATTGGCTAAGAGATAATCTTACCTCTTAGAGTTGTGTCATGAAATATACGAGCATTTAAGGTAAGAATTTGAATACAATGCTCTAGTTACTTAGAGATAGATAACATCAATTGTTAAAGTATTCAAGTAACAAAAAAAAATCTGGATTTATTAAATATGAAGCACATGATTGTTAGTCTAAATGACTAGCGTGCTAGAATTTTATCCAAATAATATGTAAATTATTCCACTACAATGGTTAATACATTAATGAACATTTGTAATGTTTAAAATAACTTGGCCAATGAGAATAAACATGTTGATCATAAGGTTTTCAAGCATTAAATCATTGTCTAAGATATAGACATGAACTCATATAGAAAATCAACTTGTTATACATGAGGTCTAACTTGTTAGATTAGAGAGTAAGACAAAAGAGTTCAATCATGTGATAGCACATTAAAGACCAAGGAATAACATGATGATGGGGAAAACTCTAGCGAGCATAGTTGAAGCATTTCTTACTTTTAATCTACAAAAATATTAACTTCCAATTCTAAAACCAATTTGAATGCAAACAAAATATGAATAATTTTCAAACCATATGTATGCACTTTTATAAACATGATGGATTGAAATCTAGGAAAATTTTTGAAATGTGCATTTCAAACTCAACTATATAGAAAGATTATGCATAATTTCACTTTCGGTCCATTTTGCAGTCTGAAAATATTTTAAAAATTATAAATGATTGATTGCTAATTGTATGCAATAATAAGCAAGTATTTATTACCCAAATTAGTTCATATGAGCACAATATATGAAAAGATATAGTGAGATTATTTGAATAGAGTACTGGAAGTGAATATTTGAGTAAGAGTGAGAAGTGATACTGTAATAGGGGTTTTAACTTTAGGGACCTGACATCACTCCAGTGGATACTTGAGTGATTATACATCACTTAAGTGACCACTCAAGTGATAGAAACCTGAACATCTTGATGGAGTAAGAAAACAATATCTTACTTGAGCAATCTTGTAATTAATCGAGAAATTATCCTTTGAAGTTCAATTGAGCATAATTCCTTGACTTTTGCCTCCCAATCTTTCAGTTAGCCTAATCACTTAGACAACCACTCCCAATTGTCACTCAATGGTGATGATCACTCGAGTGACACTGTGCGTCTTTTCTTCCTTTATCATTGGCTAGGCACTCACAATGATGTCTCAAGTGCTGCCTCCTTCAACATCTTTCTTTGATGTTGATACTTTGAATCATTTGCTTTAGGTACTGGAAACATTTTCTCAAAAATTCTATACTCTAATAGTCTTGTACTTGATGCTTGAGATATCCTCCTTTTCATACTTTCCTCAAAATAGTTGAAAGGTACTCTACGGTAGTTTGTTCTTGAGTGGAAGGTACTCCTTTTGCTTTTATCCATTGCTTCCTTTGATTTGACAATGAGGTTGTAATAATGGATTCTCCATGAGTTCTCTTAACTAATGTGAACCTCTTTTTAAGTTCACAAGAAACTCTTAGATTCTTCTTTTTTTTCTTTGTACCTTTATGTCCGTTCTTTTTGGAATCAAATTGCACACATAAAGCATTAGATGGGCATTTTGGTCTCCATATATACTTGGGTCCTTGATTATTAGTATTAGACCTTACATGTCCATTCAAAACCCTAAAATACTTATTTCTCACGTTAGGTTTTCTCCTAATATTGCATGTGTGAGAAATATGACTAGATTTACTACAATAATTACAAATTGTATGATGATATGCATTATGAGATTTTTTGCAAATATTGTGTTAGTCATAAGAGTAAAAACCCGAATAAATTTCACTTGAACATTCTTTATTTCCAATAAATTTTCCAGCATGATTGAAAACATTTTTTATTTTCAAAATAGAATCAATGATTGGTTGAAAAAAAATTTATACAAACTTTCAAAATCATGTTTCTTAAAAGCATAAGAAGAATTGTAACTTTTTATCTTAAGTTTATCTTGAGCTCCAGAGAATGATTTTTCATATAAGTCTATAATAAGCTCTTCTTGAGAATCCTCTTCTTCTTGTTCATTTGTATTGACTGTATCATGGAAGTATGCGATGATTTCCCCTTCTTCATTGTTAACTTCCACTTATTTATGAACTGTAGATATACAGCTAATAGTTTTAGATGAACTATCAACACTTTCAATTTCAACACAATTGTTAGAAGTATAAATCAAATCAAGAGTATCCTAAATATCTCTAGCAGTAGAGCAAGATTTAATTTTCTCAAAATCGTTTTCAATTAAAGCACTATACAGAATTTTCATTGCTTTAATATTGAACGAAAACATTTTCTTTTCTCTTTCTATCTAATCCCTTCTAGGTTTGAAACCAAAGGCATTTGTAAAATTATCCCATATATCATAATCAAAGCATTTTATAAAAGATGTCATTCTAGCTTTCCAAAACCAAAAATCAATATATTTTAAAAGAGGTGGAACTGTATAATCAAAACCCCCTGAAAGCATATAACACCTAAAATCAACCATTAATAACTCTTGAGATGATTAAGTCAGTCTAAATCTGATAACAAATGTCAAAACTAACTGACACCCAAGAGAGGGGTGAATTAGGTATAAAATAATAACTTAAGAACTTTGAAAATCTTTCCGCCTCTTAATGAAAGCAGTAAGTATGAAAGTAATGAATCATAAATCAACAGCTAGTTATTTAAATAATATATGCTAGAAATATAAGAGCTTAAGGAAGAGAGTATGAAAACTGTGATTTACCTTGGTTCAGTCTAATTTATAATTTGAGAGATATGTCCAAAATACCGAACCTATTTTGGAATACAATCGTGATTTGAATGTTTTCTTCCACTACTATATCTCTTTCATATGAACTCCTTTAAAATTGATCTTGGTTTCTATGTGATGTATTGGAAGTCTAGTTTCACATGAATCAAGTTTCAACTCAATTGTATGTGTGGTTGAAGAGATATGTCCAAAATTTTGAACCTCTATTATGCTAAATGAAAACAAAACATAACAAAGAGGTGATCACTCAAGTGATCATGCATCACTCGAGTAATCATCTTTGGAGGTGCCATAACTTCCATATAAGTTATTTTAGCTTCGTATTGACTCATTCTAACCTCCATTTGACCATAGAAACCTCTAATATCACTTCTAAGAGCTTAAATCTTGATATTCCCATTAGATTTTGCAAGTTCTTTTTTCTTTAATCTCTTTCTTCCTAATTTTCCACTTGATGATTATTCTCCATACCCAATAGATAGCATCTTTATTTTCTTGACTATCTTCAATCTTCCTCTTTCTTTGTTTGACTAATCTATATGATATTTTACATTAAATATAGTAGTTAGTCAATGTAGGAGATAAGTATATTATGAAAATTTTTTACTCTTAATATTTGGCATCTATATTCACTACTACAAAAAAAAAGGCTTTTAGTGGTGTAGCTCTAATGGTACTTCTTCAAGAAACGCTGTAGATAATTGTTATATTTTTTTTAAAAAAAGAAAATTAGAATATGTGGCGCTTCATATTATAAGTATCGTAGCTTAGTGATAGGCTTATATGGTCATTTCTTAAAAAAGCATCATTCAAGATTTTTTTTTAAAAAATAGAAAATTAACTACCAGTTATGGCACTTTTTAGTAAAGAGTCATAGATGGTTTCTTGCATAAATATAGTAGACATTCTTAATTTTCACACACGTGTTTATTTCCATTGATTTAATTATGAAAAAAATAAAATAAAATAAAATCTAAATCCCAACTTTTTCTATAAATTGTTTTATAATGTTGAAGAGATATAAACAATTTATCTAAAAACTACAAAAATTTTTTTATTTCAAACACTAAATTAATCAGTAAATTCAGAGCCACGGTAATAGCAAAGTCAAATTACAAGCAAGGTAGCCTTAAATTCCTTGCAAAGGCTGAATAATTAGGCCTTGACAAGGGGATCCAAGGCCAAATAGTAGCCTTGCCTCTACTAAGGCTACTCATATGGCCTTTGGCAGCCTTTGCTTTTCGCAAAGGGTGCCAACCCAACCTGCTTGAAAGCAAGCTAGGTTGAAACATTAGCCGCCACCTTCATAGAAAGCGCCGGCTAATGCCAGCCAAGTAAAATCTTGGCTGGTGCTTGTTAAACAAGCATTGGCCAAGAACCTATGCTTGGTGTATTTTATTTTTTTTAAAATTTTTTTAACATAAATGTTCCCTCTCACTCATTTTTATATATCTTCGTTCCTTCTTTCTTCATTTGCGTGCTTTTCATTTTGTGTACTTGAGCAATAATTTCAGCAGAGGACTCTTCCAAAACTATAGAATTATTTAAGCTCTCTTCTTCCACAAGTTAGCTTCCTTCAAATTTATCTTTCCATGTCTTTTTTTTCTTTCTTTTGCCCAAAATATGGGGAAAATCATTTTTGTTTGCTTTTTTTTACTCTTCTTTCATATATAAATACACTTTCACTTACAATTTTAGACGGCGAGATTGCATTAATTTTCTTTGGTTAGTTAAAGAGATAGTTATTAGCTATTTTATTCTTTAAAATGTCCAATATCTTCCATTCCCGATCTAATTATTTTGATTCACTCTGCGGAGTATAGAGGCTCCAGGAGGAAGTTCATCATCTTCAAGTTGTTTATTACATCCATTTGATATATGTAGTTGAAAGGTTTACCTTTTTGATAAATATGAATTGAGAATAGAGCTAATATGATATAACAGAGAGGGGCACTGGAACACTGGCTACGGCAAGTTTTGAGAAGTTGCCAAGGCCAGTTACACAGAGAGCAGGACAAGGATTTCTTGCCACGACCAGTTAGTCAACTTGCTGAAGCCAGTTGTACAAACTCCTTCTAACTTGGCAATGCTTCACTTCCTTATTTCTGGGTTCATGTAAGGCTTCAAAACTTGTCTCCATCCTTCTACAAAAGAGGGATGATTTATAAATTCTCAATTAAATCACAGAGATGTAACTATAATATCTTTGATTTTTGCATGATACTTTGATATGCACATTTTCTTCTATACACTTCTTTCTATGCACATTTTGAACCCAAAAATAGGTAAAAAGAGAAGAAAATGTGTTGGAATGTTATGAATTTCTAAGAGTTAACACACCCCCAAACTTAAACATTTGTTTGTCCTCAAGCAAAAACTTGTATCTCTACTAAATTTCTCAAGTATCTGTCATTGATGCATGAATAAATTTTTCCTCATCAGCTTCTCAAAGAGTTATATCAAATAGGAAATCAAGAGAACATGCAAATATGAACATCTTATAGATTTAAAACATGTTTTTCAAGAATTTCTAAGTGTGAGTGTGTGAATGGAGTTACTATGCATTCCTTTTGCACTTGCTAAAGTTAAAAGGGACTCTTCAAGTCATATACCCATATTTAAACAATCAATTTCATCATACTCTAATTCCTTCATCTTTTCTCCCAATTCACTCCACTTGACTTAAAAATCAAAGGGGCTTTTCAGCTTGTAATGGGGCCAAGGGTTAAGGTTCTCAAAAGAAATGGTAAAGGATGATCAACAAATACCTCAAGATAGATGCCAACCACTTAAAGGAGTTTCTTCCTTTTCTTTTTGAACATACTCCCCCAAACTTAATCCACATTGATCTTTTCCATATCAAGCCTTCTTGTATTTTCTTTTTCTCTTTTTCTTTTTTTTTTCTTTTTCTTTTTTTTTCATCATTTTCATTTTTATTTCTTCTTCTCTCTTTTTTTTATACATTGTAAACCCTTGTAGTTTCTACCCTCCTTTTTCAAATCATTCAAAACTCTACTCATCACCACATTCTACAACCCAATCAATTATCATCTATCTCAAAGCAAGGAATCATGGTTTTTCACATTAGCTAAGGTAGGTAGATATTAGGTTTTTCAAAAAAAAAAAATCTTAAATTGGTTTTTCAATTAAGCTCAAAATAAGGGTTCAAAAAGGAATAAAATCAATTAGGTAAGCTTGAAAGACTCAAACACAGTTTATGAAGTGCCCTAATCATCTCTCTAAATCTCATGGAATACATCAAAAGCTTTGAAGAATTCCAAAGAGTATTCTGAAATTAAAAGTTTGAAACAAGGCATATAACTTAATTTGCCACAAAGCCCTTTAACAAGACATCTAAAATACATCCAACTCCAATAGTGTTTTTTTAGCTTAAAAATTCCTGAATAACATGATTTATCACTACAATACATACATCAATGTACATTAAACAAAATTTCCTATCAAATATAAAAGATTGAGCAGTAATTTATATCATTGGATCATTCAGGCAGCTTTGACAAATAAATTAGAATTTCAGTACATTCAATTTTTTTTTGAAACATTATATTCACAAACAAGCATTTAAACAAGGGAAATTTAAAACATTCCAACAATTTTCTAACCAAACCTATTCAAAAATGTTTTCTTTGCACTATTTACTTTCAAAATTGAAGTCAAAATTTTTCAATAATTTTTCTGTGCAATCATTTACTTTCAAAATTGAAGCACTCTCACCCCCAAACTTAAAATTGTCAATGTCCTCATTGTCAACTAAAAGGAAGGGAAATGAAAGAACCAACACATAAAATTATCACATCTACAGCATTAATAAAGAAATTCAAGCACTCAGTGGCTTGAGTAAAACCTAGACATGCTTTCACACAAAACCAACAAAATCCAAGAAAAAGCCCAGCTGTACAACCTGTCAAGAATCAATGTGCTATACAGGAATTTTCCAAAGTATTCACAGCAAAAATAACAATAAATCCACAATCCAACCATGAGCCATCAGGAGCTCGCATAAGTTCATGAGAAAATCAGGGTCTAGTATTATTTCAACATGGCTGGTCACAAAATGCCCAGAAAAAATCATTTACTCATCCATATCATTAAGATCAACACAGTCATGTCAGTGAGCCTCTAAATTCCACACAAATCAGTAATGGCCAATAGTAGTCAACACATAAATTAGCAGCCCACAACGGATGGCCAGCCATATGTAGCTGGCCTAAAACAAACAGATCCAAGAAACTAAACTTTCCTATCCTAGCCCTAAACACAAAAGAAAATATCCTCCAAACTTGAATTCTATCTGAATCCAAAACTTCAAACTTGAATTCCAAGCTTAAACCTAACCTCACTACCTCTTTTATGATCCCAAATCATCTTAGAACTAAGAGTGAAATCAAGCCAATATTAGCAAAAGTAATTACAGCATTAGAAACATCCCAAGATACTCTGCACAAATTTATCAGTGAAGCACATGATCAAGAACAACTGCAATTTCATAAAAAGCCTTGTAAATTCTGAAGTTCAATGAGGCAATTTGCAATCTCTGGAGTTGAGTCCAAATATGGTGTTCAAACAAGAGAAAACACATTTCCAAATACATACAGTATGTAAAAGGAGTATTTTTATGTTTCAAAAAGTTCTGTGTACAGTTTCAAACTCCCATTAGCAGCTCATAGATTTCAGACTTCAAAACTCAGCAGCATGTGTCAGAATTCAAGTAACCAATCTTGTTAAGCACAATATGGAAAATGTATCAATATGCCCCAGCAATTTCAAAACTGAATTTAGCAAGCCATTATCAGCAAATGTGATTCTGGCCTTCTCAAAGACAATTTGCAGTTCAATCTCAAGTGCTAGTAGAGGAGGAATTTCCAAACAGCTAACTCATGAAGGCAAATCAGAAAAGTTTGGAAAACATTTTCCACTTGAAGGAAAGGCTTTTGGAGGTGATATAAGTTTGAGAATAAGTTGTGAAACCTATGGAATTCAAACAAAATACCACTTATAGAACAGAAGCATCAGTATGTAAATGATGGTTTAAACACTTCAAAACTCAATTGATTTCAACTTGAAAATGGAAATGCAGTTTCCAGAGCTTTGAGGTTCTTTCCAAATGCTCCAGTTTTCAAAACCAGTCATTCATGTGCAGATCTTGCTGGAGATACAATTCAAAAACACTGTTGTTTCTTTAAACTCAAATTCAACAGTAACCAAAATTTCAAAATTTATCCACCAGTCACAGAGATCAGTGAAAATTTTCAGTTATCATGACAACCCATTATATACAGAGCAATAGAAGAAATGAAAGATTCAACTTTTGTCAGCTCAAGGACTATTGAACAAGCCATTATAAAAAATTACTAACATGTGATTCTTATAGTAATTTGCACTACTGAAGTTCAATTCCCAGCAACATACAATCAGAGTCCACAAGGAATAATAGTCCAATGTCAATCTTCAATTACAGAATAGCTAAACCCATATCTTCGTCAGTTCAAACCTAAGACATGTCACTTCCTACAATTAATCAATACTCATTGCTTCTTTCGCTAAACTACCCAGAACAAAACTGATCAGAGAGAGAAAGAACAAATACCTCAAAGTGAAAAGGAGTCACTAAGTAGAGTATGACTGGGATAGCGTGGAGGTGGGAACGTGGCTGTCGGTGGAGGTGGTGACGGAGGAGCTAGAAGTGACGGTGGAGGCTGAGGTGAGACAATGAACTGAGATGAGGTAGAGAGTGACGGTGAAGGTGGGAGGAGGAAAGGATGTGACAGAGGAGTGAAGAGTAACGGAGAGAGTTGTGGTTGGTGAGTGGGGGAAAACGACGGTGAAGGGGAAGTTGGGAGAGATGATGGAACTGAGGCAAAGAAACTGAAATAGGAGCGGAGAGGTCGAGCTGAGGCTGACGGTGAGGGTTGGCCGTAAAGGAAAAGTGGGTGCTGGTAGCTACAGATTTGGAGAGTGAAGGAGAAAATGACGGTGAATGGGGGAAAACGACGGTGAAGGGGGCTGAGGATAGATGAGAGGGAAAATATCAATTGATAGTAAAGGAGAAGTTGGGAGAGCTGAGCTGAGACAAATTTGAAAAGGGAAGAGCATCGATGAGGAAATGGCGGAGGAATGACGATAAGGGAATGGAGGATGAGCTTCAACGAGAGAGAGACAGAGAGGATGAGTGGGCTGAGTAGAGGGGAGCTGAAGGTGAGAGAGATGAGAATGCTTCCGCAAATGAGAGTACTGAGAGCGTGAGACTGAGATGGAGAACTCTGGAGATCACGGTGAGGGGGTTGACTGAGAGAGAGAGTTGAAAGTGAAAAGAAGGAGAAGAATTAGGGTTTGAGTTTAGAGAGAATTTACAATTTAGGGTAAAAAAAAATTTTAAATTGGGGATGAATGTGGTTCTAATTGTGGGCCACATTCATTTGGGTAAAATGGGAATGGAAATGAAAAATAAAGGGTAAAAGAGGAGGATTAAATTTTTATTTATTTATGATTTTTTTTTCGTTTTTTTTAAGCACATAAAACACTACTGGCCACAGCAAGTTTTGAAAAGTTGCTGTGGCCAGTTACACAGAGAGGGGCGCTGGAACACTGGCTACGGCAAGTTTTGAAAAGTTGCCATGGCCAGTTACACAGAGAGCACAAAATAGCTAACTTGCCACAGCAAGTTTTTTGAACTTGCCGTGGCAACTTTAACTGTCAAAAAAAAGAAAACAGAACAGCAGCCCTGTACACACACAAAATATTCCCAAATCCCCTAAAAACCACCAAATGAGATCCATACCAATAATTATCAATCAAAACCAAATTTGAGCAAGACTTTAAACCATCAAAGACAACAAAGGCACATATATAAGCACATTCATGGAGAATATCACAACACATCAAATGCACCACCCAAATTGCATCAAATAATGGTCACAAGTGAATTTCACAATCAAGATTCAATCAAATAAGCACATGAACATCAGCACTACTCTAATTTGAGCAATCATCATAAATGCACTCCAAATCATATATATGAGCTTAGAGTCACATGAACTTCCCTGAAATGCATTTCCTTTGTACTTATGAGTTCTTCCTCCTTAACTGACATTACTCCTAGCTTCAAAAGTTAAGATCCAAGTTGGGGTACCCTTCCTTCCTACAAAACAAAGATCAAACATAAATCTACCAAAACACACCAAAAACACAAAATTACAAAAGATTGAGTTAAGAACTTGGGTTGCCTCCCAATAAGCGCTTAGTTTATAGTCTTTAGCTCGACTCTTCATCGTGTCAAATGAAGTCCATAAGGGGTAGAGTTATAGTTTGCCTCTCTACTGTACCACCCCAATAATGCTTTAATCGTTGTCCATTGACTTTGAATCGCTCACCATCATGCCCTTGTAACTCTACAACACCTTTGTCAAAGACTTGAACCACAATGAAAGGTCCCGACCATCTAGACTTCAACTTTCCAGGAAAAATCTTCAACTTAGAGTTGTATAAAAGCACTCGTTGTCCCAGCTCAAAAGACTTAGAGACAATCTTTTTGTCATGCCACCGCTTGGTTTTCTCCTTGTAAAGCTTAGAACTTTCATAGGCATGGAAACGAAATTCTTCAAGCTCATTGAGTTGCAAGAGCCTCTTGTCACCCACTTCTTTTTCATCAAAATTCAACTTTTTAATTACCCAATAGGTATTATGTTCCAACTCCACAGGAAGATGACAAGCTTTTCCGAAAACCAACTGGTAAGGAGACATGCCAATAGGTGTCTTGTAAGCGGTGCGATAGGCCCATAGTGCATCATCTAACTTCATGGACCAATCCTTTCGAGTGATACCCACAGTTTTCTCAAGGATTTTCTTAATTTCTCTATTGGAAATTTTAGCTTGACCATTCGTTTGTGGATGGTAAGCTAAAGCAACCTTATGTCTCACTCCATACTTCTTCAAAAGAGATTTAAATTGATGGTTGCAAAAATGAGTGCCACCATAACTTATAATAGCCCTTGGAGCACCAAATCGAGTGAAAATATTCTTCTTCATGAATTTGACCACCACTTCAGTATCATTTGTTTGGGAAGCAATGGCCTCAACCCATTTAGACACATAATCCACTGCTACAAGAATGTATTGATTGTTGAAGGACTTGGGAAAAGGTCCCATGAAGTCAATCCCCCATACATCAAATAACTCAACTTCCAACATGCTATTAAGTGGCATCTCATTTCTCCTAGAGATATTACCAACCATTTGACACCGGTCACAAGATAGAGCAAATTCATAAGCATCCTTGAATAAAGATGGCCAGAAAAATCCAGATTGCAAAACTTTTACAGCAGTCTTGTTACCACCAAAGTGGCCTCCATACTCGGAAGAATGGCAACACTTCAATACATCTTGTTGCTCACTTTCTGGGACACATCTTCTAATCAACTGATCAACACAATAGTGAAATAAGAAGGGTTCTTCCCAATAATAGAACTTGACATCATGTAAAAACTTCTTCCGTTGGTGATAGCTCAAGTCTTCAGAAATAATTCCACTCACAAGATAATTTACTATATCGGCATACCAAGGAGTTTCAGAATGACTCACTAGAAAGAGCTGCTCATCAGGAAACGTTTCATGAATGGGTAGATCTCCATCATGTTGAGCTTTAATACTCAACCTAGATAAGTGGTCAGCAACTTGATTTTCAGAGCCATTTCTATCGACAATCTCAAGATCAAACTCTTGTAAGAGCAAAACCCATCGAATCAACCTTGCTTTATAGTCCTTCTTACTAAAGAGGTACCTTAGTGCAGAATGATCAGTATGGACAAGCACCTTGGCACCAATCAAGTAAGGTCGGAACTTGGAAAATGCATACACTACAGCCAAAAGCTCTTTCTCAGTGGTAGTGTAGTTTTCTTGAGCACTATCAAGTGTTTTGCTTGCATAGTAAATAGGATGGAAGACTTTATCTTTTTTCTGCCCAAGTACAGCTCCCACAGCATAATCACTAGCATCACACATCACTATAAAGGGTAAACTCCAATCCGGAGCCATGATGATAGGAGCGGTTACAAGTCTTCGTTTCAATTCTTCAAATGCTTTCAAACATGTATCATCAAACTTAAACTCAGCATCCTTCTCAAGTAAAACACATAGTGACTTAGTGATTTTAGAAAAATCTTTTATGAACCTTCTATAGAATCCAGCATGGCCCAAAAAGCTTCTCACACCTTTGACATTGATAGGTGGAGGAAGTTGTCCAATCACCTCTATCTTTGCTCGGTCAACTTCTAAACCGTTCTTGGAAACACGGTGGCCTAACACAATGCCTTCTTTCACCATAAAATGGCATTTCTCCCAATTGAGCACAAGATTAGTGTCTTCACACCGTTTCAAGACTTGAGCTAAGTTAGCTAAGCACTCGTCATATGAATCACCAAACACAGTGAAGTCATCCATGAACACTTCCATGGTATGCTCTATCATATCAGCAAAAATAGCCATCATACACCATTGAAATGTAGCCGGTGCATTGCAAAGGCCAAAGGGCATGCGCTTAAAAGCGAAGGTATCATATGGGCATGTAAATGTAGTCTTCTCTTGGTCTTCCGGAGCAATTGCTATTTGGTTATACCCCGAGTAACCATCAAGAAAACAAAAGAACTCTTTTCCAACTAGTTTGTCTAACATCTGATCAATAAAAGGTAAGGGAAAGTGGTCCTTGCGAGTAGCCATGTTGAGCTTACGGTAGTCCATGCAAACCCTCCACCCGGTAACAGTACGAGTGGGGATGAGTTCATTGTGGGTGTTAGCCACTACAGTCATACAGCCCTTTTTGGGGACGCATTGGACTGGGCTCACCCAAGAACTATCAGAAATAGGATACACAATACCAGTATCGAGCCATTTAAGAAGCTCCTTCTTCACTACTTCCTTCATAATGGGATTGAGTCTTCTTTGATATTCAATGGAAGTCTTATGATTCTCTTCCAAAAAGATCTTGTGCATGCACATAGAGGGACTAATGCCCTTGATATCAGCAATTGTCCACCCAATAGCTCTTTTATGAGCTTTCAAGACTTCAACTAATTGCTCCTCTTGTTGAATAGTAAGATCTGAAGCAATAATCATCGGAAGAGTATTGTTGGAACCAAGATAAGCATACTGTAAATGAGATGGAAATACCTTCAACTCAAGCAAAGGTGGTTCCTCTAAAGAAGATTTCAACTTTGGTCTATTAGTTGAACCTAACTCAAGTGACTCAAATGGTATCCTCCATTTAGGATAAGGGGTCGACGCATCCATAATAGCCTTGCACTCCAATACATCTAAACCCTCAGATTCAACATCAAGAAGAGCGGCTTCAAGTGGATCTTTAATCATAGAGGTCTCAAATTCCTCTTGTGTGACCAGACCAATCATATCAATAAATAAACACTCTTCATGCACATGAGGATTCTTCATCAATTGACTCATATTAAAGGTAACTTGCTCGTCTGCTACCCTTAAAGTCAACTCACATTTTTCCACATCTATCAAAGTTCTAGCGGTTGCTAAAAATGGCCTTCCTAACAATAAGGGCATCTCTCTAACAGGATCAAAGTCAAGAACAATGAAATCAGCCGGAAATATGAATTTATCAACCTTGACTAATACATCCTCAATAATCCCCTTAGGGTATGACAAACTTCTATCTGCCAATTGCAAGGTAACTATGGTAGGTCGAGCATCACCTAATCCCAACTTGTTGAATATAGATAAAGGCATAAGATTGACACTTGACCCAAGATCACATAAACCATTACCTAAGAATTTACCTCCAACATGAAAAGGATAGAGAAACTACCGGGATCCTTTAACTTAGGTGGAAGTTGCTTGATAACATCGGTGAAGCTTTTGGTGACAGCCACAGTCTCAAACTCATTAAACCTTCTTTCTTTGTGAGGACATCTTTCATGAACTTGGCATATTTAGGCATTTTCTCTAAGGCTTCCGCAAAGGGAATGTTGATATGCAACTGTTTGAACATCTCAATAAACTTCTTGAATTGCTTATCTTCTTGGTGTTTCTTGAGCCTTTGTGGAAAAGGAGGGGGTGTAACATATGGTAGAGGAGAAGTATTGGTCTTTCTCTTCTTCTCATCTACATTTTCAGGAGTAATGGGCTTATTTTGCACCACATCATCTAGATTCTCCTCAGTTTTTTTTCTCTTCTTACTATCCTCTTCTTCTACCATAGTGTCTTCATTAACCTCTTCATCATGGTTAAGGTCTTCAACAACATGGTCTTTAGGCTTTGTATCATCCTTACTCGAACTTGGGATATCGGGTAGAGTTTTGCTACTACGTAGAGTAAGAGCCTTGCATTCTTCTTTACCCTCCCGCTTAGGATTAGGGATAGTATCACTTGGAAGACCATTTCTTGGTTGAGCACTCAAGTGTGAAGCAATTTTTCCCACTTGTATCTCAAGATTCTTGATTGCCGTGTCATGAAGAGAAACCATGCCAATTAAGCCTTCTTGACCTTTGAGAAGTTTCCTCAAAAGTTTGTTTGTCTCGGAATCACCTTCTTGTGGCTTTTGTGGGTACTCAAAGCCCGGTGGACGCATTGGCTTATTAGTAGAAGCATAGTGATTAATTGGGTTCTCACTAGGTCCAGTCTTCCAAGAGAAGTTAGGATGGTCTCTCATACCCTTATTGTAGGTATTAGAGTAAGGATTGCCACGTGGATATCTTTGATTATTGTTCAAATAATTCACCGACTCCATAGTATGATGACATTCTTCATAAGAGTGGGCTTCTTCACATATTTCACAAGAAGGACTTGGCGCTTGGATAGCATTCACATTCTTAGAAGAATTTCTCTCTATCTTCAACTCAAGTTGGTCAAATCTCTTTGCCATTGCTTCAAGTTGAGCAGCAATTTCTTTAGACCCAATTGAACCACTTGAAGGGCTTGGTTCCTTATAAGTTCGATAGCTAGAGCGTGATTTTTCATATTGTTTTAAGGAACTAGAAGCAATGTCCTCATACAATTGTAGTATATCACAAACCCGCATCTTACCAATTCCACCATTTGATGCATTGTTGAGCATATTTGAAGTAGGTACATCCAATCCGGCTGCAAAGGCTTCAAGTAAGACATAGGTCTTCTGTTCATGATTGGGACAACTGCGCCATATCTCCTTGAATCTCTCCCATGCTTCATGAAAGAGTTCTCCTGGCTCTTGTTGGAAACCCAAGAGTTCAGCTCTTTGAACTGCCCGTCTACCCCTTTGAATAAACCTTGCCTTGAATTTGGATGCCATTTCATCCCAAGTAGTGATTGAGTTAGGAGGTAGAGTGGTAAGCCAAGCTCTTGCCTTATTCTCAAGTGATAAAGGAAAGAGTCGCAATCTTAGTGCATCCGAAGTTACTCCTTGAAATTTGAAGTTCTCATACACTTGTACAAAGCGTGTCAAATGGTCAGTAGGATCTTCATTCTGAGTCCCTGAGAATAATCCAATCATTTGGAGTATTTGAATCATGATTGGTTTCAACTCAAAATTCTGAGCTTGAATAGCAGGGAATTGGATGCTAAATTGATAGGTGGAACTTTCTTATTCCATGTACTCATCCAAAGTGCGCTCCAAATCATCGCCATTAGGATTGGCCATATTGAAATATGGATTAGGACGAGGTGGTAGTCTCGGTTGCTCTAGTCCCGGTAAAGGTTCAGGTCCTTGGATAGGTTGTACTAGAGGTGGAGTCTCCGGTTCAGTGTCAAGATCTTCAGAAAAATATTCTTCAACCACTCCCTCAAGAACAACTTCCAAATCAGTTTGCATACGGAGCACGAGTACCTACAATTCAAATATCCCACAACGAGTATCAAACTTATCAACAAGTAAGACCAAACTACTAAAAACAAGAAAAAGAACTATAGCTATGACTACACTAAAAAAAACAAAGCAAATTAAGAAAGTGAAATAAAAAGAGGAAAAAGATTCAAGCGTAATCAAGCACATAATTACACTAATGAACTCAAAAGACTTAGTCAATAGTCCCCGGCAACGGCGCCAAAAACTTGTTCGCTTCCGCAAGTGTACGGGTCGCGTCAAGTAATAGAGTGATAAGTAAAGATCGTTCCTACGAGGACTATGACGAAAATGAGCTAACTAATGCAACTATGTTCTTAACTAGGTTGAATCGAATCATTTGAAGTGATTAAGGTAAATGAAGATTATTAATGAAAATAACAAAGCAAACAGTGAGAATTGGGAAATTGGGTTTGGTTTCAAAAGGTTATAAGCTTAGGATTACTTCTTCCCCATTGTATTTCATAAAACTATGCAATTATCCACTTATGTTGGTTAAATGAGTTTTATATGCTAGTCAAAGGTTCTAAAGCATCAACCAAGCTCTCTCAAGTCAAGATTGATTTTTAATCTTCATTAAAAATATTCAATCTCTTGTTTATAATTAATGAAAATCATCTTTCCAACACAATCCTTCAATAGACTATGCTAGATTTTTAGATATATCTCTATTCTAACAACAAACCATCCATTTAATCATAAACTTTAAGTCTAGCATGATTTCTCTTAAGTTCTACAATCAAAATAACTCTCTCAAGCATCTTCTAATTGAACTACTCTATTCATGTGGTGATCAAGCACAAGAAAGCATTAAGTACAAAGAAAAATCATCATATATACTCAATAACCAACATAAGCAAGATAATCTAATAGTTTAAATCCATACAATGGGTAAAAGTAATCCTAAATGAAAGTATTTAGCTACTCATAATCTTTAAATGCCAAAAATTCAGCTTAACAAAGTAACCCATATCAGCAAATGAAAGAAAAGGGAAGGAGAATGATAAAAACCACTGATTTTAGCTTCAATCTTCCTCAAAAATCCAACCCAAGGCTTCTAATCTTCAAAATACTCCCTTCCTAAGCTCTCCCTTGCATGCTCTGATGTTTCACAATGCTCAGCTTCTGTTTTTCGACTCCTCCCTCTAGGTTAAGAAGTGTTTTTTCGCTTCTGATATCAAAACGTGCAACTGTACTTTTCACGACTGGCTACGGCAAGTCTGTCAACTTACTGTAGCCAGTTACACAGAGAGCAAATTTCTCTTCAGATTCTCGACTGGCTACGGCAAGTTTGTCAACTTGCCGTGGCCAGTTACACAGAGAGCAAAACAGGGATGACTTGGCCACGGCAAGTTTGTTCAACTTGCCAAGGCCAGTTACACAGAGAGCAGGACATGGATTTCTTGCCACGGCCAGTTAGTCAACTTGCTGAAGCCAGTTGTACAAACTCCTTCTAACTTGGCAATGCTTCACTTCCTTATTTTTGGGTTCATGTAGGGCTTCAAAACTTGTCTCCATCCTTCTACAAAAGAGGGATGATTTATAAATTCTCAATTGAATCACAGAGATTTAACTATATGTTTGATTTTTGCATGATACTTTGATATGCACATTTTCTTCTATACACTTCTTTCTATGCACATTTTGAACCCAAAAATAGGTAAAAAGAGAAGAAAATGTGTTGGAATGTTATGAATTTCTAAGAGTTAACAAGAGCTAATATGATATAACTGCAATATAATATTTTCTTGCAACTCAGCATGCTTTTTTTTATGAATTTTTTTTGTAAAAGTAATGCCTTGGACGATGCTTTCTTTAAAAGTGTTGTCCAAGGTAGAGCCTTCTATGCCACTTTCTTTGAAAGCGCCATACAAGACATTATAAATTTATTTAGATGGCGCGGGAGAGCCATTTTTCATCTTCTCCCGTGTTGTGCTTATTTCACATATCAGAGCTCTCTTTTGGTCTTTTTGGGTTGTCCACCACCTTTCCTAATCAATTTTCTCTATTCTATTTGACGACGGCATACGGAAGCTTCCTTGGTCCCCTACTTTTTAATTTTTTTATTCATGTCTCATCCTTGTAAACATTTGATTTCTTCAATATTTGGTTTCCATTTCGGTTGCAGCATAAAGTTTTTCATCTCACGTGTTGTTTTCTACGTGTTTTCTTCAATATTTGTTTCATGTTTTTTTAGTTAAGATTTATCCAAAATTTGAATATTATTGGTGTAAAACTTGTATGGCTCAAATTTGAGCAACTTAAATACTGGATCATTTAGTCCACCTGATTTGCTAGATCATTTAGTCTGTCATGGAATTGATCAATCATATACACAACGGACAAGGCACGATGAGACGGATGATGCATGTACTGATTGGGTACATACCACGATCAATGCTTTGAATGAGCTTGACCCAAGCATATGTGATGAGGACGATGATCTTCAAGAAATGCTAAATGCAGTCGAAGAGGTACTTCATAAATATCCTCAAGAATTTGAGAAGTTGAAAGGTAATACAGAGAAACCATTATATGCTGGTAGTACTAAATATATAAGATTGTTAGCAGTGTTGAAATTGTACAACTTTGAAGCACGCTATGGATTGAGTGATTCGAATTTCACCTCACTGCTTGAACTTGTTCAAGAATGCTCTCAGAAGAAAATATACTTCCTACCAAGACATACGAGGTAAAGAAAATACTTTTCTCTACAACTGGCATGGGTTTTAAGAAGATACATGCATGCCCTAACAATTGTATATTATTTTGTAATTAGTATGCAACATTAGAGAAGTGCCGTAAATGTAATGCATCCCGATATGGGAAGAAGAAAGGAAAAATTCCATCAAATGTCATATGATATTTTCTCATTATTTCAAGATTTAAGCGATTATACAGTAATGTAGAGATTGCTAAGCTGTTAACGTGGCATGCAAATGAAAGGATTGAAAACAATAACCTTAGGCACCTTGCAGATGCCCCTCAATGGAAACATTTTTATCATGACCACCCTAACTTCTCACATGAAGCAAGGAACTTGCGCCTTACACTTTCAACTAATAGAATCAATCCCCACGGGGTTTAGAGTAGTACACACATTACATTGCCAGTGATATTGTTAATCTATAACCTTCCTCCGTACTTGATCATGAAACGTAAGTTTATGATGTTGTCCATGTTAATTTTTGGTCCAAGGTAACCTGGGAATGATATAGATGTATACTTAGCTCCTTTAATTGATGACTTAAAGCTGCTTTGGGAGGAAGGCATTAATGTATATGATAGGCACAGGGAAGAAAGTTTCACTTTGAAAGCCTTGTTGTTTGGCATAATAAATGATTTCCCTGGTTATGGTAATTTGTTCGGATACAACATCAAAGGATATTATGCGTGCCCTATAGGTAAAGATGACACCTATTCAGTACGACTAGATCACTATAAGAAAAATATCTACATCGGATATCGAAGATTCTTATTGTCAAAACATCGTTGGAGGAAGTGGAAAAGGGCTTTCAATGCTGAGTCAGAAGAAGGTAGCCCACTGAAGATGTTGACAGGTGCTCATATGTTTGAGAAGGTTAAACACTTGGATAACAATTTTGGCAAACCTTTTACAAAATAAATCAGGACAAGTGGTTGGAAGAAGAAGTATATTTTCTTTGAACTTCCATATTGGAAGTCCTTATATGTGAGACATTTTCTTGATGTGATGCATATAGAAAAAAATATTTGTGGTAGTCTAATTAGCACGTTGCTCAATATGCAAGGAAAAAGTAAGGACAATGCTAATGCGATGTTGAATTTGGTTAAATTGGACATCAGATAAGAGTTGGCACTGGTTGAGCGAGGGCACTGTACTTATCTACCTCCAACGGCTTATACTCTATCAAGGAAAGAGAAAAAGTTATTTTGTGAATTTCTTGAAGGAATCAAAGTTCTAGAGGGCCATTCTTTAAATGTAAATAATCTTGTATCTGTGAAAGAGTTGAAACTAAAGAACCTTAAATCTCATTATTGTCATATGCTCATGCACAATTTCGTACTCGTTGGTATACGATCAATCTTACCCAAAAAAGTAAGGAATACCATCACTAAACTTTGTATGTTCTTCAAGCTGATTTGTAGTAAAGTAGTTGATTCAATAAAGTTATAAGATTTGCAAAAGCTGATTGTTTGTACTCTGTGTGAACTTTAGATGTATTTTCCACCATCATTTTTTGACATTATGGTACATCTCACTGTACACTTGGTAAAAGAGGTTTAATTACGCAGTCCAATGTACTTGAGATCGATGTACCGAACGAGTAATTTATGAAAATATTAAAAGGGTATGTGAAAAATAGATATCGACTAGAGGGTTGTATAGCTGAGTGTTACATGGCTGAAGAAGCAAGTAACTTTTATGCTGATTTTCTATCAAATATTGACCCTATAGGGATCTTGAAGTCTCATCACGATAGGTGAATATCAGGGAAAGGAATAAGTGGGAAGGATGTAATCAGGATATCATTGGCTGAATGGGAGCAAGCTCACTTATATAGGCTACATAACACTGATGAGGTTGAACCGTATGTTGAAGAACACAAGGATGTTCTTTGATTGGTACATGGTGATAGGAATGAAAATTTTATAACAAAAGAGCACAACCAACATTTTCTAAGTTGGTTAAAAAGGCACATTAATGATGAGGTGGAGAAGAATCCCGATTCAATTTTTGAAAACTTCAGATGGTTATCGAATGGACCGAGCTTAAATGTGTTGTCTTTCAATGGTTATGCAATTAACGATTACACATTCTACACACATGAACAAGATACAAGGAGCACAATGTGTAATACCTTATTTTCAATAGCCCTAGATGAGTTCAAATGAGTAGTGAAATCATTCGAGAGATCAGCATTCGAACCAGGATTACTCAACTCTTGAAAATGTTCACAAATCCCCAATCTCAACTTAGGAATTGAACCTAGGGTTGAGAGGGTTTTTCATAGGGTAAAGAAAATTTTTCAATTAATTTCACGTGTTTCACTACGTCACTAAGTCTCATCGGCTCTTAATTGCACTATATCAGAGTTGCAAGTGATTCTTTGCTTAAGTTTAGTTCGTTCATTTACATATATGAAATGTGTAGCCATATAAGGCTATCAAATATCTAAATCAAATACATACAACGCCTTGTGCTTCAATCTCCAACTTCATAATTCCTCTTTGCATAACTCCATGCATTATTTACCTGTCTAAATGGTTGGTTAGGAAGAGTGAGATTGGAGAGAATTTCAGTAGCAAACATTACTACTATGCATGTCAGATATATATGAATGCATAACATGCTTGCCTACATTATTTCATGCCAACATAATGACATGCTGCATGCTCGATGTTATCACATACATATAGCTATTGTACAAATATAACAGAGCTTCAACCAATCTCGGACTTTATGTCATTCTCTACTTGTCCCTTGATCCACCAACCATTGCTTCTTCTTTGTCACTTCATGGCCTTAGGTAAGTGATAACATTATTAGAGCCATGAAGAGTTAATGCCCAATGGCTACATTAGCCTTAAAGGCTCACTTTCACCTTGGACTTCATACCAATAGCATTTGTGCCATTTAGTCTTAAATTTCACATAAGACATAAAGCTGACAGATTTTTCACCAAACTTTGAAATATCACATCTTTTAACACACATGTCCAAAAATTACAAAATACCTATCAAATTAAAGATATATGTCTCTACTTTAATTTTGGAATTCAGAATTTTTGGATAAGGTTTTCCTTATGAAACATTTCCCACAACATCATAGTTTCAGATTCTTTCCAGAAAACAGGGCATATCTTCAAAAATTCATATCTCCTAGCATACTTATCCAAAAATTACAAAATACCCAAAAATTAAAGCTCTACATGTCTAATTTAAGTATGAAAATTTTCAGAATTTTTAGACAAATTTTATCATATGAAAGAGCTCACAAAACTTCACTGTACAAACAGGGCAAAATCAACAACATGCATATATAAACTTCCTAAATTTCTAAATTTATATACAAGCATCAAAAAATCATCAACACTTGTACACCTACACAATTTTGCCTCCTAAATCCAATGTAAGAATCAAAATTATCAAATACTCAGCCCATCACCACGTCATACACAGAACTGAACTGAAAATCAGAGTTCCCGAAAAGAGTTTGTCGGTTTCTTGTTTTCTTTGGCTTAATCACTTCCTTTCTATTTCTAATTAAATGATTAGATATTTAGATATCAATTGGACATCATTTAGCTATTGAAAACACCCTTTAAAAACAAACATGGACAGTCCTCAACTTCCTCTATACTCATCCAAACGACAAACCAATCGGTTAAAAGGGAAGCTTACACTTACCTCTACTAGTTTCCGCAAACGGTTCAAAATTCTGGCAATACTCTGGCTGGTGAGATGGCACCAACCACTTCTAAATGAGAATTCTAAATCATAGAAATGAAGCCCGTGATGAGTAGAAGAAGTTTCCTGAAGGGCACTTTGAGAGAGGACGCCGATTCGGCAGTGTTTCGGCACCTTGAAATTTCTCTCTACTCTCCCTCCATTTTCGTTCAGATTTCTCTCTCTCTCTCTCTTCTGGTTCTTTTCCTACATCAAAAATGGATGATGAATATGATTATTTAATGGATAAATGAGGTGTTAAATTACTTTACCATGTGTCAACCCTTGATTGGCCCAAATAATTGATTTTCGCACATAATGCTTAATCTGACAGAATTTTCAATAAATTTTAGAAATTCATATCTAATTGTACAAATGTCTAATTGAGGTGGTTCTAAAGACTATACGACCCTCACTGAGTCTAGTTTTAAGGAAAAATATAAAATTTATCCAATTGGAAGCTCACTCTTCCCAGAATTTTAATCTTTAGATGCTGCCCTAGAAAATAGTTAATTTTACTGGGCTAACTTTAAAAATTTATTTCTCTTTGTGTACAACTCTAAATGATTTATATGACCTATCAAGTTAAATCTTGATGATTATACTTTTATTCTTGAAAGTGTCATAATTTTTCATCATCATTTACCTATCGAAAAATGTCATACAATCACCACTGCCACACCGGGAATTTCACCGGTGGCAAAATTACTTAGTGTTCCACTTTACTATATTATGTGTAACTTCTAATCGCTTTATTTTGTTATTCTCCGAGCTTTTTAATACTCCCATGGATATAAAGAAATTTTAGGGAATTTAAACATGCCTTATAGGGACATTTGCTAAACCAGAGCTTAGCAATTCACTTGATCCAGGCTTAATCTCAAGCTTTTTGTCCGAAAATTTGGGATATTATAGTTCTCCCCCGTTCAATAAATTTTGTCCTCAAAATTTTGAACATCAAATGGTACTATCTGTACCTTGGAGAACTATCTTTAGACATTTAGTCTATCTTTCTCCCATTCTAATTCTTTCATTCTATACTCACTATGTAGAACTTTCATTAATTTTGTACCCAGTATGTAGCACTCACACAGGACGCACTAGTCCGACCTCACAACACTTGGTTTCTCAAGCCTCACTGCCTCCTTGGGACTCTCCCTAAAGCATATTGTATACACTTCAAGCCTTACGGCTCTTTAAACTTCTAAGGCACTAGATACTCCGGCTTCACAGCCTAGGAATTCATCCCTCAGGCCATAGGCATCTTAGGCTTACTACCTCTACTACAATCTGGTACAACCTACATATTCTACCATCTTCAAGGCATATTTTAGACGCATTGGTCCATGTCACAGCACTAGGTAACAACCACAGTACTTAGACATATAGGTCTTATAGCCCAAGGGCGCTGCCCTATGCAAATTTGCATCTTAGGTCTTATCGCCTCAAGCCTCTGCTCGGCTCCATTCTCAACACATTTCCCTATTCTGCTAGCCTAAGGATTTACTATCCACTAGGTCTTATGGCCCTAAGATACTCGATCCACCACTTTACTGAATAACAGCTCTCCCACTAAGTCCAACTGCAGAGCTACCTTCACTGGGCGCCCTCTATAGCGGCACAGGAGTTCGGCTCACACCCACTGGTTCACTAAGACTGAGTACGGAAAACTTATATAATAATCCTCCCACTAGGCCCATTGCAGCCGCACGGGAATTTCTCCCACTAGGCTCGCTGCAGTCGCACGGGAGTCTAACCCAAACTTCTCATTTTGGGCTCCATCTCTTGCTACTCATGTCATTCTCATTCTTATGTAATGTTTACGAAGCACGCTAAACAAACTATCATCACGACTATCACAAGAGCATTCAACATGTTAGCATATAGCCTAACGGCATCTGCTGGACTTTCGTCCCACAAGTCACATGGCCCTAAGTGTTCACCTGCGCAAAGATAGGCTCTGGGATTCCACTTGTGCATAACAGGAGTTTCCATAGCCCCAAGTGTCTACTCACACAAAATAGGCCCCAAGCGACTACTCGTGTATAATAGAAAATCTCTGTGGCATCCACCCACGTAAAGATAGGCCTCGTGTGACCACCCTACAAATTATGAATGCTCATTAGGTCTTACTACCCAGGGAATCACCCCTATGTCATAGACATCATAAGTCTTACAGCCTCAGGCCTCTGCCCATCAGGTCTGACTGCCTAAGGACACACTAGTGCAATAAGTCTTACTACTTACCGCATATTCATAACATGAATACACTCGATTGTAAACACATACATGCAGAACCATTACATAAGATACGAGAACAAGAGTAGCTTTCCTTAATCTCTATCATCATTCAGCACTAAAGCACCCCATAATAATTTACTAGGTTACCTGACCATTCTTCTTAAGGAAACTTATACTATAGAAGACCCATTCTAAGATACCACTATTGAGATTTGATGTCCCCGTAGCTCGACTCTATAGTTTCAACGTCAAGACGGCTCCACTCCATGGTTTGTCATCACGGCGGCTGCGCACTATGGTTTGACGTTATAGTGGCTCCACGCTACGGTATCACACTCGTGCTTCACGTAGGCACCCATACACCTGGTCAGCCCCTCTGATCAAAATCCCCGTAGGTAGTACTTTCTAATCAAATCTCCCCACAGGTAGCCTGTTCTAATCAAAACTCCCTACAGGTAGCCCTCTCCAATCAGAATCCTCTGTAGGTAGTTCTGTCCAGTTGGTCGTTTCTGAATAAGAGTATCATTATAACAGGATCTAAACCTCATAAGGTCCTTCTTCTTTAGTAGTTTTGTAATATGCTTTCTCATTTGGGGTCATTTAATATGGACTTTCAATATCGGTCCAACTCTAGGCAATCATCACAAGTTTAAGGGAATATTCTTTGATTAAGATATTTCCCTATGCTAGATTAGCAACCTCCAAAAACCTCATACTCTTTTCTGTACTATATTCTAGTACCTCAAGCTATTCAGGCTATCTCACATTCTTGAGAATCAATTTAACTATTGGATTCAATTCTCAGGTTATGGTTTAACTCTTGAAACCTCAATATCATATAAGTCGGAAAATCACTTTCCTCAATCATACCCAATAGGTATGCTAAGAATCAAAATCAATAACACCTATTTTAACCTCTACAGTTTTAGGTCCTTAAATATTACTGAAGGTTCAACATTATTCATAAGGTTCATAAAGTTCAACTTCCTTTATGGAACAGAACCATAGTGAGAACCATAGTGTAACCTTATTCACATTCTGACCTAAGCACCATTTTAGCTTAGATCTGATTTAACCATATCCTCAACCTTCAGTATCATCAATTCAGATCCTTTAGGATGGACATACGTCATAATCAGCACTCATCATGCATCACCGTATATCATAACTACATACCTTTAACCCCATAGGTTATAAGGATCATTACATAGCATGGAGAAGCCTCAAAACAATCACTATACATCAAGTTTCCATAACCTCATTAGATGAACTTTTCTGGCAGTACTCACTGCAATAAAAATGGTTCAGATTAAAGATTAACTGTAATATCCCTAATTTTGGGACTAGAGGCATAAGATTAAGCCTGGATTAAGTGGACTGCTAAGCCCCGTTTTAGCAAATGTCCCTATGAGGCATGTTTAAATTCCCCAAAATTCCTTTATATCATTGGATATTAAAATTAATTATATTGGTGAGCTAAAGAGCTCGGGGAATAACAAAATAAAGTGATTGGAAGTCACACATAATATAGTAAAGTGGAATACAAAGTAATTTTGCCACCGGTGAAATTCCCGGTGTGGCAGTGGTGATTGTGTGACCTTTTTTGATGGGTGAATGATGGTTAAAAATTATGAAACTTTCCAGAATGAAATTAGACTTATCAAGATTTAATTTGATAGGTCATATAAGTCATTTGGAGTTGTACACAAAGAGAAATAAATTGTTGAAGTTAGCCCAGTGAAATTAATTATTTTCTGGGACAGCATTTAAAGATTAACATTCTGGGAATAATGAGATTCCAATTGGCCAAAGTTTATATTTTACTTAAAACTAGACTCAATAAGGGTCGCATAGCTTTTGGAATCACTCCAATTGGATATTTGTACACTTAGATATGAATTTTCAAAGTTAATGAAAAATCTGCAGAATTTGGTATTATATGCGAAAATTCAATTTTTGGGCGAATCAAAGGGTGACACGTGGCAAGGCAATTTGTCACCACATTTAATCAATTCTCCATCATCTTCTTCATCATTTTTCACAGAGAAACAGGCGAGAGAAAGAGAGAGAAAAGAGAGAGATGGAAATGGAGAAAGAAGAGGGAGAAAAGTTCTTTCCTCCGAAACACTGCCGAAATGGCATCCTCTCTCAAAGTACCCTTTAGGAAACTTCCTCTACTCCTCGAGATCTTTATTCCTACGGTTTCAGATTTTTATTTGGAGGTGTTTGGTGCCATCTTCCTTGCCAGAGTATTGCCGGAATTCCAAACCGTTTGTGGAAACGGGTAGAGGTAAGCGTAAGCTTCCTTTTTAACCGATTGGTTTGTCGTTTGGATGAGTATAGAGGAAGTTGGGTACTATTCATTCTCATAAGAAAATGGTATTTTCAATGGCTAAATCATGTCTAATGAGTGTTTAAATAGCTAATCATTTGATTAGAAGTAGCAAGGAAGTGATTAAGCCAAAGAAAACGAGAAACCGACAAACTCTTTCTGAGAACTATAAATTCCTGTTTCTGTGCTGGATTTTTTTGTGGAGAAGGAGTATAAATTTGATGATTTTGATGCTTTCATTGGCTTTAGGATGCAAAATTGTGTAGGTATGCAAGTTTTCATGAATTTTGGATACTTGTACATGAATTTAGAAGTTTTAGAAGTTAAAGGGTAAATGCTGTGTATTCCGTTTTCTGGAGGCAGTGTTATAGTGACGAGTTTTTTAGTAATCAAATGTTATCCAATGACCATGAAACTTTCTAGTCTAAAATTAGAGACATAGACCTTTAATTTGATAGGTCATGATGGTTAATTGGATAAGTATGCTATGATATATGAATTGTTAAAGATATGCCCTATTTTCTGGAAAGAATCTGAAACAGTTGGTGTTTGGAAAATTTCTGGGAATGTTGTAGTGGTGGAGTTTAAAATCGAGTATTTCTATATAAAACTAAACTTAAAGGGCTTCAAATAAAGCTTTGAAACACCTCAATTGGAGTTCTATAGAATTAATTATGATTTTCCAAAGTTTGGTCAAAAATGCTGGTAGATTGAGTACTATGCGAATTTGAGTAAGAAATTGGCCAAATATAATTGAAACGAACTCCAAGGGTGAAAGTAAGCCTATAGGGCTAATGTGGGCCATTGGGTATTCAATTTTCATGGCTCTAATAATGTTATCACTTGCTTAGGGCTATGAAGTAACAAAGAAGAAGTAATGGTTGGCGGATTAAGTGACAAGAAGAGAAGGACATAAAGTCCACCAGGTAGTGAACTTACCTTTTCTGCATGTATGTGATATGTATGTCTTACATTGATTATGTGACTGCTTTTCCTATTTGTGTGGAACATGTATGATTGTTTGAAACTCTGTTATATTTGTGCTATGGCCATATGTATGTCATAACATCGAGCATGCAGTATGTCATTATGTTGGCATGAAATAGTGTAGGCAAGCATGTCATGCATTCATATATATCTGGCATGCATAGTGGTAATGTTTGCTACTGAGATTCTCTCGAATATCACTCCTCCCAAACAACCATTCAGACAGGTGAGCATTGGAAACGTGCTGAGATCAGAAAAGAGGTATGCACGAATATGACTGTTGCTGGATGTTTGAAGGTCTGTAAATATTGTGTAAACCCCTGGTGGGGAAAATTTTGTATTATAATCAAGCAATATTGTATTAATATTATCAGTATATTCATGCTATTCCTGTGTGCCCACTGAACTATGCATTGCTACTCTGAGTAAGGTCAATAATAAGGGATATATGAGGCGGGTCGTTACATTAACACTTACTTCATCATCTCTACGCCTGTAATCATTCTTTAGGCCATTTAAAAACATCTAATCATGATTCCAGACCTTTAATCAAAAGATTTGAAATTTTCAAGGTACTTCCCAGGGGGTCACCTATCCTGGGATTTTCCTCGCTTGAGCACGCTTAACCACGGAGTTCTGAGTGTATCCGAGACATTAGTGCTTATATCGACCCGCATATTTCTGGGCATCGATATCCCATATATACCTTGATCCAGTATAGCATATTATCCTGCCCAGAAATGCTAGATATTGTCCCTGTAGGGAAACATAAGCAATATCAGGTTCTTGGTATAGTCCCCTATGTGTTTTCATAACACAGGGGAAAATATGGGTCATACTCTAACTCAAATCAAGAGCATTAGAGTTAGCAACATAATCTAAATTCTATGCTTCCTCTTCTATCCTTAGGATCTCATTGTCACTGTCACCAGTAGAGGAATCCTTACTAGGATTAGGCATCGTTAACATCCGAGTCAAGTGGAGCCACTTCCTCTGTAAACCTTTACCCTTCATTCAAAAGGTTGATTAAAATCCAGGGGTGGTCTAACTACTTAGATCCCTTTGCTATCTGTAACTTCCTGTTACAATAACACTAATAGGAGATCACTATCCATTTCACTTAAGCAAAGAATGCAACCTATAGTTAGAACTGCTTGTTCTGACTAGTCCTTTATCTCTCAGCAGACAATTCTATTGCCAGAATCAATGCTCTGATACCAAAACTGTAATACCTTATTTTCAATAGCCCTAGATGAGTTCAAATAAGTAGTGAAATCATTTGTGAGATCAAGATTCGAACCTGGATTACTCAACTCTTGAAAATTTTCACAAATCCTCAATCTCAACTCAGGAGTTGAACCTAGGGTTAAGAGGGTTTTTCAGAGGGTAAAGAAAATTTTCAATTAATTTCATGTGTTTCACTATGTTACTAAGTCTCATCAGCTCTTAATTGCACTATATCATAGTTGTAAGCAATTCTTTGCTTAAGTTCAGTCCGTTCATTTACATACATGAAATATGTAGCCACATAAAGCTATCAAATATCTAAATCAAATACATACAACGCCTTGTGCTTCAATCTCTAATTCTCCTTCGTAATTCCTCTTTGTATAAATCCATGCATTCTTTACCTGTCTAAATGGTTACTTAGAAGGAGTGAGATTCGAGAGAATCTCAGTAGCAAACGCTACCACTATGCATGCCAGATATATATAAATGCATAACATGCTTGCCTACATTATTTCTTGCCAACATATTGACATACTGCATGCTTGATGTTATGACATACATATGGCCATTGCACAAATATAATAGAGCTTCAACCAATTATACATGTTCCACACAAATAGGCAAACCAGTCACTTAATCAATACAAGACATACATATCACATACATGCAGAAAAGGTAAATTCACTACCTCTCGGACTTTATGTCATTCTCTTCTTGTCCCTTGATCCGCCAACCATTGCTTCTTTTTTGTCACTTCATAGCCCTAGGTAAGTGATAAAATTATTAGAGTCATGAAGAGTTAATACCCAATGGCTACATTAGCCTCAAAGGCTCACTTTCACCCTTGGAGTTCATATCAATTGCATTTGTGCCATTAAGTCTTAAATTTCACATAAGACATGAAGCTGACAGATTTTTCACCAAACTTTGAAATATCACATCTTTTAGCACACATGTCCAAAAATTACAAAATACATATCAAATTAAAGATACATATCTCTACTTTAATTCTGGAAAGTTTCAAAATTTTTGGATAAGGTTTTCCCTATGAAACATTTCGTACAGAATCATAGTTTCAGATTCTTTACAGAAAACAGGGCATATCTTCAAAAATTCATATCTCCTAGCATACTTATCCAAAAATTACAAAATACCCAAAAATTAAATATCTACATGTCTAATTTAAGTATGAAAAATATCAGAATTTTTAGACAAATTTTATCATATGAAACAGCTCACAAAACTCCACTGTACAAACAGGGCAAAATCAACAACATGCATATACAAACTTCCTAAATTTCTAAATTTATATACAAGCATCAAAAAATCATCAACACTTGTAGACCTACATAATTTTTCCTCCTAAATCCAATGTAAGAATCAAAATTATCAAATACTTAGCCCATCACCACGTTACGCATAGAACAGAACTGAAAATTAGAGTTCCCGAAAAGAGTTTGTCGATTTCTTGTTTTCTTTGGCTTAATCACTTCCTTTCTACTTCTAATTAAATGATTAGATATTTAGATATCAATTGGAAATCATTTAGCCATTGAAAATACCCTTTAAAACCAAACATGAATAGTTCCCAACTTCCTCTATACTCATCCAAACGACAAACCAATCGGTTAAAAGGGAAGCTTACACTTACCTCTACTAGTTTCCGCAAACGGTTCGGAATTCTGGAAATACTCTGGCCGGTGAGACGGCACCAACAACTTCTAAATGAAAATCCAAAATCGTAGAAATGAAGCTCGTGATGAGTAGAAGAAGTTTCTTGAAGGGCACTTTGAGAGAGGACGCCGATTTGGCAATGTTTCGGCGCCTTGAAATTTCTCTCTTGTAAAGACCCGCCTCATATATCCCTTATTACTGATCTTACTCAGAGTAGCAATGCGTTGTTCAGTGGGCACACAAGAATAGCATGAATATATTGATAATATTAATACAATATTACTTGATTATAATACAAAAGCTTTCCCACCAGGGGTTTACATAATATTTACAGACCTTAATAACTAAAAGGCCTTCAAACAACCAGCAACATTCCTCTTCGTGCATACTTCTTTTCTGATATCCGTACTTTTCTAAGGCTCACCTGTCTGAATGGTTGGTTGGGAGGAATGAGATTTGAGAGAATCTCATAAGCAAACATTACCACTATGCATGTCAGATATATATGAATGCATGACATGCTTGCCTACACTATTTCATACCAACATAATGACATGCTGCATGTTTGATGTTATGACATACATATGGCCATTGCATAAATATAACAGAGCTTCAACCAACCATACATATTTTACACAAATAGGAAAAGCAGTCACATAATCAATGCAAAACATACATATCACATACATGCAGAAAAGGTAAGTTCACTACCTCTTGGGCTTTATGTCCTTCTCTTCTCGTCCCTTGATTCGTCAACCATTGCTTCTTCTTTGTCATTTCATGGCCCTAAGTAAGTGAAAACATCATTAGAGCCATGAAAAGTGAATACCCAATGACCCACATTAGTCCTAAAGGCTTACTTTCACCCTTGGAGTTCATACCAAATACATTGGTGCCCTTAAGTCTTAATTTTGCATAAGACATAAAGCTAACAGATTTTTCACCAAACTTTGAAAAATCACAATTAATTCTATAGAACTCCAATTGAGGTGGTTAAAAATTATATACAAAGATAATTCAGTCTAGTTTCACATAAAAATACTCAATTTTAAACGCCACCACCACTATATTCCCAGAATTGTTCCAAACACCAACCATTTCAGGTTTCTTTCCAGAAAACAGGGTAGACATTCAAAAATTCATATCTCCCAACATACTTGTCCAAAAATTACAAAATATCCATGAAATTAAAGCTATATGTCTTTTTTTTAATTCTGAAAATTTTTAGAATTTTTGGATAAGGTTTGATCCCTGAAATATCACGTACAAACATACTGTTCTAGAAATTCCCATATTCACATGACCAAATTTTAAAAATGTAAAACTTCTAGCACACAAATCCAATTGATCATTATGATTTATAAATTTAAAGATCTATATGTCTAGTTTCAAACTAAAGAGTTTCACATTCATTGGATAACATTTTAGCACTCAAAAACACGTCACCATAACACTGCCTCCAGAAAATGGAATACACAGCATTTACCCTTTAACTTCTAAAACTTCTAAATTCATGTACAAGTATCTAAAATTTATGAACACTTGCATACCCACACAATTTTTCCTCCTAAAGCCAATGGAAGCATCAAAATCATCAAATTCCAAATCCTCCTACACGAAACAATACAGGGCAGAAACAGAACAGGAAATGAGATTCTCAGAAAGAGTTTGTTGTTTCTTCGATTTCTCTTGCCTAATCACTTCCTTGTTACTCCTAATCAAGTGATTAGCTATTTAGACATTCATTACACATTATTAGAAGCAATTTGGGCATTAGTACCCCTTAGGGTTTCATCATCCATATTCCACAAATCATCCCAATCCAAGCCAACAACAACAACAACAACCACAACAAAGGCACAAGAAGCATATTTGGAAGTTTACCTCTTGATTTCTTGTTGTTTCTCTCTCTAAAACGCCTAACCTCTCTCTCTATTCTCTTGAGATTTTTCCTTCAATCCATGGATTTGATGAATTAAAAGAGATTAGGAGAGGCTAGAGAGTGATTAGGAAGTTTAAACGTTAAGATTACAACTTCCTTACCTTAGATTTTGAAGAACCCTAGCTCTTCTTTGCTTCCATATTCTCATTCAGCTCTCTCCCCCTCTGTTTTGTTCTATTTGCATGAAAGAATGGAGATGGAAAGATGATAATTGATGATTAAAGGAAGTGTTAAAATGGCTTGCCACATGTCAGCACCTAGTTGGCTCAAAATTCCAATTTTCGCATATAATGCTTAATCTGACAGAATTTTCATTAAACTTTGAAAATTCATATCTAATTGTACAAATGTCAAATTGGAGTGATTCTAAAGGCTATGCAACCCTTATTGAGTCTCGTTTTAAGGAAAAATATAAAATTTAGCCAATTGGAATCACACTCTTCCCAGAATTTTAATCTTTAAATGTTGTCCTAGAAAATAATTAATTTCACTGGGATAAATTCAAAAATTCATTTCTCTTTGTGTACAACTCCGAATGACTTATATGACCTATCAAATTGAATCTTGATAAGTCTACTTTCATTCTGGAAAGTTTCATAATTTTTCACTATCATTTACCCACCAAAACATGTCACACAATCATCATTGTCATACCGGGAATTTCACCGATAGTAAAATTACTTTGTGTTCAATTTTACTATATTATGTGTGACTTCCAATCACTTCGTTTTGTTATTCCCCGAGTTCATTAGCTCACCAATATAATTCATTTTAATATCCAAGGATATAAAGGAATTTTGGGGAATTTAAACATACCTCATAGGGACATTTGCTAAACCAGGGTCTAGTAGTCCACTTAATCCAGGCTTAATCTTATGCCTCCAGTCCCAAAATTTAGGATATTACATCTCTCCTATCCCTCCATTTTCATTCAGATTTCTCTCTCTCTCTCTTCTGGTTCTTTTCCTGCATAAAAAATGAATGATGAAGATGATGATTTAATGGATAAATGAGGTGTTAAATTACTTTGCCACATGTCAGCTCCTGATTGGCCCAAATAATTAATTTTCACACATAATGCTTAATTTGACAGAGTTTTCAATAAACTTTGGAAATTCATATCTAATTGTAAAAATGTCTAATTCGGATGGTTCCAAAGGCTATACGACCCTCATTGAGTCTAGTTGTAAGAAAAAAAAATATAAAATTTAGCCAATTGGAAGCTCACTCTTCCCAGAATTTTAATCTTTGGATGCTGCTCCAGAAAATAGTTAATTTCGCTGGGCTAACTTCAAAAATTTATTTCTCTTTGTGTACAACTCCAAATGACTTATATGACCTATCAAATTAAATATTTATAATTATAATTTTATTCTTAAAATTTTCATAATTTTTCACCATCATTTACCTATCAAAAACTGTCACACAATTACCATTGTCACACTGGGAATTTCACCAATGGTAAAATTACTTTGTGTTTTACTTTACTATATTATGTGTGACTTCTAATCACTTTATTTTTTTATTCCCCGAGCTATTTAATACCGCCAAGGATATAAAGAAATTTTAGGAAATTTAAACATGACTTATAGGGACATTTGCTAAACCGGAGCTTAGCAATTCACTTGATCCAAGCTTAATCTCAAGCTTTTTGTTCAAAAATTTGGGATATTACACAATGTAGAATAGTGGGGTAACACTTGTTATTGATTCTTGGCATAGAGTTAGTGCTAAAGCCATATACCATATCTATGCACCAATGTCATACTTTAGTGTTATTGAATGAATATGGGAGTTAGATTACACTATGTTGAGGGTCCATGTGTTTAGTTGTAAATGGGTAAACAACAACAAAGGAATGCAAACGAATGAGTTAGGGTTTTTTCAAGTAGACCTCTCTAAATTTTGGTATAAAGATTATCCTTTCATTTTAGCATTACAGGCCAAACAAGTCTTTTTTATTTCAAATCCTGTTAAGAAGTATTGGTCCATTGTACTTCCATCAAACAAGAAATATCAAGAACAAGTTGATGCTGAAAGTAAT
The DNA here is from genome assembly GCA_037074505.1 of Albizia julibrissin. NCBI lineage: Eukaryota > Viridiplantae > Streptophyta > Magnoliopsida > Fabales > Fabaceae > Albizia > Albizia julibrissin. Next base: position 24,641,714 of record CM073484.1, read on the forward strand.
GAATATTTGAATATTCCTGAGGATGATCTTTCTTTTGAGATGTTATGGTCAAAGTATATTGATATAAATGAAGATGAACCCTTATACATGAGACATGATCATGAAGAGGGGACTTGGTTTTTAAATTAAACAAGAAAGAGGAAAAGATGATAATGACTGATGTATTTTCTTGCCTTGTATATTTTATTATATGTTTATTCATATATTTTATATGAATTTACCTTCTTTGTTATGATTTTCATTGTGCACTGATGTTTAATTTGGTTTATTTAACTTGTAGGAAAATGGATCACCACAATATAGATAAAGTTCCTCATGATGAACATCATAGTCCACATTTAAGGCTGACGTAACCCGAGGAAGGACTGTAATAAGAAGACTGATTAAGCTAAGGAGTAAGGGCATTAGGTTACCGCTTGAATGGAATGACAACAACAATCCAATCAGACCTAATGTTAGCTCATTTAATAATTTCATTGGGACTACGATTAGAGAAAGAGTCTCGATTACATTTTCAGATTGGAGACAAGCAAGGAAACAATATGTAGATATTGTCTTGAGTGCAGTTAAGGTAAATAGTATTTAATTATTATCTAGGTTATTTAGTTTCATGAAATTACAATCTAACAAGCAATGTGTGCTTTTTTGTTACAATCTTGTTTCATTATCGAAGAAGACAGAGAAATACATGCTAAAAAATGTGGTAGACTTGTGCAAAATTTTCATTATGACCTCTTCAGATTATATTTGCATGATAACAATGGTAATATCAATCGTACACCATCAGAGTTGTACAATGGAATCATAACACAAGAGCAGTGGGATGAGTTTGTCATCTCACATACTACACCAGAATTTATGGTAACATAATATTAACTTTTACAGACTACTTATAATGTATTTGTAACTTACATTTATTGATATGATTGATTTAGATCTAAATAGGAAAGAAGTAAGCATAACCGGGAAAGCGTGTCCAATATGCCATACTGGTACATGAAAGGAGCGGTATCATATAGAGTGTTGGAGCAACGATTAGTAAGAAATAATCATTATTTATTAGGAATATAATTTCTATGACTAAGCTTTCACTACAACTAACTTTGACATGTAGATACAAAAGTCTCATTCCGATGTCACACATTTACCACAACATGATTTGTGACTAGCCAGCTGTACAAATGAAAAGGGTGAAATTTGTAATACCCCGAATTTTAGGATTAAAGGCTTGATGTTTAGCCTAGATTAAGTGGACTGCTAGACCCCATTTTGGCAAATGTCTTAGTAAGGAATGATATATTTCTCCAAAATTCCTTAATATCTTTGGATATTAAAATGGAAATAAAAGGTGAGGGCAAATGGTAATTTTTCCATAAGTTGAGAAATGATGGTTTTTCCCTAATATTCCCTATGATTTGAGCTGGATGAGAAATAAAAGGAGGGAAATGACTACTTGATGATTAATAAGCCCAAGCGGGTGAATAATTATCAAGTAAAGTCAATAAGTGGAAAAGCTTAAGGATTTGGAGGACCACTTGAGGTGGTATAATGAGATAGTTTGAGAGTGAATTATACTCTCTTATTTCTCATTAATATTAATAGAATGATGAAGAAAAAGAGAAAGGAAACTTGTTGTGCAAGTAATGTGATAGGTGGACTAATTGAGTAAAGGCCACCAGATGATTTTAATTAATCATCATCCTTCATCAATTAATTCTCTTTCTCTTATGATCAGAAATAAAAAGGAAAAGAAAGATAGCAGAAAAGATGAGAATGGGAAAGAGAAAGAAAGAATGCGAGAATGAACGGAGAGAACGAGAATGAAGGCGGTGGAGAGAGAGAAGAGAGAAAAAACTTGGAATCGCCGGAACTTGTCTGAAATGATGTTTTCTCTCAAAATGTTCAGTACAAATATTACTCTACTCATTCTGAGCTTTATTTCTATGATTTTAGTTTCTCGTTTGGAGGTCATTGGTGCCATCTCGCCGGCTGGAGCGTCGCCGGAATTCTGAACCGAATTAAGAAACGGGTAGAGGTAAGCGTAGGCTTCCTTCCTACCATTTCAGTTTATCATTTAGATGAGTATTTTGGAAGTAGTCTACTGTTCATATCTCATTCTATCCGTGTCTTGAGGGCCGAAATGATGTCCAAGGGATGTCTAAACGGCTAATCATGTAATAAGGAGTAGAAAGGAGGATATTAAAATAAAGAAAGGGAGGAACCGACACAACTCTTCTGAGAACTTTATATTGGCCGCCTAATGTGTGGCATGAGGATAGAGTTGGAATTTCATCAATTCGATGATTCCATTGAGTTTAGAAGAGCAAATTGTGTAGGGTTCATGTTGATGAAGAAGTAAGAAAAGGCCTAGAGGATGAAATAACCAAATTACCCTTATAGCTCTAAACGGGGGTTGTCAAGGGTATTTTCATCATTTAGGCATGAATTTGATTAATCTGGAGGCATAAGTGGATTCTACACGTGAAATTATGTAGGATTGGCCCATGTTGTAATTTCTGTAAAAGTATAGTCGGGCCGGGCTTCCGGGGGTATTTTGGTAATTTAGCATAATTGGGCTAAATTATCAACTAATACGAATCTAGAATGATATAAGAAAAAGTAATGACTCATGTATTAAATGTTTGGGAATTCTAGGACTCGACGAAAGATGGTGCCTAAACCGGAGCAAAGACGAAAGATTGAGGACGGACATGAAGTTCGACAGGTAGTGGACTTACCTTTCCTGCATGTGTGTGATATGTATGTTTATGCATTGATGATGTGACTGCTATGCCTATTCGTGTTGAACATGTTGATTGATTGAAGCTCTGTTATATTTATGCAATGGCCATGTGTATGTCATAACATTGAGCATGCAGCATATGATTATGTTGGCATCAGATTTGGTAGGCAAGCATGTCATGCATTCATATGTATTTGCCATGCATAATGGTACTGTTCACTACTGAGATTCTCTCAAATCTCACTCCTCCCAACAACAATAATGACAGGTTGATGGAGGCATGGTGCGAGGCACTACTTCTTGTATTTAATATATGTGTGTATATATGGATGTATGTGTATGTATGAATGTTGTATAAGTAGAGAGCAGCTCTAGCGTAAATTAATGAGAACATCTTTTAGTTTATCGATATATTCACTCGCTTACTCTGATATGTGGAACTAAGAGCCGATAAGGTAAGTATAAGGAAGGGTGTCACATTTGGTGGTATTAGAGCATAGGATAGTTTTATGCTCATATGTGACGGTCTTTACAAAATTCCCAATGAGCAAGCCAAGGCAATTGTAGATTGCTATGTGAGTAGTAGATTATACATATAATAAAGATTTAGCTTTACTTAAATAATTATATAATATAACAACTAATATTGTTATAATTCTTTTTGTGATAGCGCACAATGACCCAATAACAGCCAGAGTTGGGGAATTATGTTGGGCCTGACGACTTACTCAGTAAAGCACTTCGAGCTCCTAAGTATAATAGTCATCTTTAGGGTACTCATTTTAGAGTCACCCAAACAAAGTACTTTGGCTCCCAAAATCGACTCAACAAGAATGACTTTATTCAACTAAAGGAGGAGATTTCTGGCTATAAGCAGCAACTAGACCAGCAAATGAGTGGCTACAAGCATGACATAGAACAAAAGATTAGTCACTATGAGCATCAAGTCGAACAATTTAAGGATCATATGTGGTTGTTGCAAGAGCAAAATGTATTGTTGAGGACTCAAATTGACGCCTTGATGCAGTCTAGGCCAATACCAAGTCCAATGTGTGACAGCACTAGTACCAGAGATAGTTGCCCCTCCACACCTAAAGTCCCCATTACTTCGGTAATTAATTTCTTCTGTAGTTAATATATTAACTCTATTTTTCATAGGGCGAATCAATGTGCAAGTTACACGTCAATGATTCTTTCAAGCATGTGATTGCTATAGGCATGGCCTATAACACTAACAACGATACACCACACAACTCACCATTGCCCCGACCACACTCCAAGTTAGGGCTAACATATGCACAAATGATGATGCCTTCTTGCCAATCCCTTCTTAGGATTAAGAGACAATAGTGAAAGATGTTACCCGTGGCTAAGTTGTATGGCTAATAGGTCTGATTGAGCCAATAACAAAGGTAGTTAATTTACAATTGCTTCTACTTTTTCTATGCATTTTCATCTAAAGCTACATGATTTTTGTAGGTTGCTCGTCCTAAAGGAAAATCAGTTAAAAGGCGTAGGAAGAAATCAGACTGCTCAGCAACACAATAAAAGTCTCAACCCTCAACCAACAACAGGAGCAACAGACAACAAATAGCCTCATATCGCTAACAATTGGCGTTAATAGCACCAAATATCATCTTCTAAGAAGGTCAGGAAATACAATTCGATATCAAAATCTATCATATAGATGTATCTGATTATGTCGACGGTGGTGTCCTGAATGGAGTGCTTAATCGTGTATGGCTTGGTGTGACGGCTATCAATATATGGGTTAGGTACTTTATCATTATCGTCTATTACTGTTATTATTATTCATCATCCAAGTTTTTGGTTTTAATGACACTATTTATTTTCCACAAAGGCACTTATACCATGATCAGGTAGTGGGCACGGAAAGGGCGAATAGATTTGTAGTTATCAGCCCACAGCTCCTTGCCCACCATGTGGGGACTAATTTAGACGTATAAACCGATGCTCTTAAGGTACAGTTCATGCAGAGAGCAACCCCTACTAAAATGTTTATTGTACCCTACAATCTGAGGTAAGTTATTTGCGACATTATTATTGTATGTTTTTTTATTCTTTCACTTTTACCATAACATTATTGTTAAAGTAAAATTTTCAAAATATTTTAGGCAACATTGGATTTTCTTATGATCTAGCCTATAATAGCTAGATGCCCCCGCATTTTCTATTTGGATTCTATAGAGGCTAGTTATCCAGAGAACCAGCTTGATATGGTGATTATGATTAATAAGTACGTGTATAGGTGTATGTGTAAATATTTGCATATGATTATTGAATAACCAAAATTAATCAGTTATTACTTATTTTGTTAGTGTATTGACCGCATATAGAAGCAATGTTGGATTGAGCTATTCTAATAAATGCTCTAACTCCACCACGACCTATGCCTAGAAGAAGATTAAAGTATATGATGAATTTACTCAAATTTTGTTATTCACAAATTTTTCTTCAAACAATGACTTAACTGTTTTTTTATTGTTGCAGTGTCCATTCCAACCAACTAATAATGATTGCGGCTATTATGTCATGAAATTTATAAAAAAATGTAGTTACTCATAATCTAAATCAGGTTCCCTTGAAAATAAGTACTTTTACTTACAGTTTATACTGTTTTTTGAATTTAATTCAAAGTGTCTAAGTTAATTAATTTATAATGATTTTAATTCATTTTGTACATGATATTTATGTAGTATTATAAAGATCAACATTGTGCCCAATTGACTGATCAACAAGTGGAAGAAATCATTGAGGAATGGTGTGAACACATGATCAAGTAAATATCACCTAATATTTAGGCACATATGTTAGTTACATTGTTTCTCTTGTATGTTAGCTTGTATTGTGTTGTGTAGTCTCTTAAAATTAGTTGTACATACATTATGATGACATTCTATACATTTAGTACAGATCTTATGAACTAATTATGTGTTATTTAATTCTGATTTGGTTATTTGATTTTTTACTGTCAATTTATACTGTAAATTTTTGTGGCATGAATTAATCAGGTGAAAGGATTTTACGTGAAAAAACAAAAATATAAAAAAAATACCACATTTTATGCCACTTCTGAAGGAAGTAGCATAGGAGGTGAGAACCTCTTACAACACTTCTATTAGAAGCGCCATTGGAGGTGAATTATTCACCTCCTATGGTGCTTCCTCGAGGAAGTGGCATAGGATGTCCATACTTCCTATGACACTCCACATAGACAGACTAACAATATAAACTGGTAGACTCTGTAAAACAACTCGGTAATAGGTAAGTGAGGCAGCTGCTGAACATCAAAACCACGCGGCTTTAATTTAGTTGTCATGACAAAAGGCATAACAGTCAAATTAGCAATTTACCCCTAATATTAAGACATTAGGTTCGTGTCTCTACTACATAAGATTGTTTATCCATTTTTATCCATTTTACAAACGCATTTGTCATATGCGAACTCATCTATGTAGTTGTGTTCTTCTCTGATCCATTTACTGGGACGAAAGAATTGATTTAATGGGACAAGACAAAAACAGAAAAGAAAAGCAACAATATCTATGAATTAAAGAGAATTGGATGGTGATAAAGCAAGAAGTAACTGAAAAAGTTATGTACAAAAGGAAAGGAAAAGGTCCGCTATAATTAAGTGAAAAATGACTCAAAATAAGAGTCTTGGTGACAAAGTTATGCACGTCCATAACATAATTCATGATCAGGCCAACAATGATATTTTGTCAAAAAGAGACACCTCATATAATCGAACAACATGTGGATACTTGATTAACTTCATTGTTGCAATTTCCTGCCTGATATGCATAATCACATTGAAAATCATTCAAGAGAGTTGACTTCATTTTGTGAGGGTTTAGAACAGTTTTACTACAGAATGCATGCTTAACATAAAGTTCTCATACAATGGATAAGAAACACCTTAACTCTGTAATCCCACACCTAAAACTTAATGATAGATTCACCAATTATGATATATATGCACACACACTTGTAAGCCTTTTATAAATTGAATGGACTACAACATGAGGGGAAGAAAATTTAGGTAACAGTAAATCTTAAACTACCTATTCAGCCATCTTGTGCTTGAGAACCTTTTCTTTGTTGAGAATTTTGAGAGCCATGGGTTCTTCCAACCTCGCTTATATTTACCAACTCGGCCTTGATTTTAGGTTGACTCATCTTCAACTATTGTTGTGTAATTGATATGCTAAGATGGATTGTAACCAATTGGGAGCCATGGATTAGCCTTAGAACTATGAATTTAACATGTATGTTCTTGACTATCCAGTTTCAGCTCTTTTTAGAGTATGGCCAATGGGTTATTGTATAGTATATAGTAAACAAAATTCAACGCTCATAAGAATTGGCATGTGTATAGTAGACACAAAGAGTCAACCTAAAATGAGTCAATCTACATTAGATCAATTGGATTTTTGTAACATGAGTTTTGAAGTTATGGCAAGTTTATGTCAAAAAACAGAGAAAGTTTAAAAAAAAACTATATCCATTGGCATTGTATAAGATCAAGTTTATATTCTTCCTATCTAAAGGACTACTCCAGGAGCTTTCATTAAGAATTTAGAGCATCCTCATATGACTTTTCTTGATTTAATTATGAATTTTCAAGGTTGAACAAAAAAATTTAGAACTTCTAAAAGAAAAGTAACCCAAAGATAAATATGCAAGTTTCAGTTTATGGGCTTCAATTATTGATTTGCTTGAACCGTAGCACTTTTGATTGCGTACTAATGGTGTGGAAATGATGGATGTTACACATTATGTATGACCACACATCCAATGTATGACCAAAGCTTGCTACTTACATTATGGAAATTTTTTTTTCACATCTTGTGCATGGCAATAAACTAATTTAAGGAATAAAAATATGAGAAGAAAAACACTTAAATCTCCAAATTTAACAAAAGTTACAAATAAAATAGATTAATTGTGTTAAGATATGAATATGAGACTCCCTTTAGAAAGGTGGATTGAGAGGCGTATGTGTAACTTTATAGTTCTCAATAGGAAATGAAAACGGAACAAAATAGGCTAAATTTTCCAAAATTTCTTAAAACAATTACTTGTATATTTAATAAGAAAGTTAAAAAAAAAGGTAAAGAGAACTACCCTCAATTGAATATGAAAATGTTCAAATTTAATCTAATCAAATAGTCATATCAAAAAAAAGTACACTCAACTCGTTAGTATTGCCCTTCATAATAGAATTTTTGGCAAGGAATGCCATGTGTTTAATTTATTTTTCTTTTTTCTTCTTTTTGAAAAAGAAAAAGAAGGACTACTTGAGAACAAACAAAAATATGGAAACAACATAAATTATCCTAAAATGACCAACCACATGCGCCAAACCAGCTGACCGAATTTTAGCCTGATCCAACAGTTAGTGAGTACATAAACATCAATTTATCGAGATTGCCTTGTCAACATGCATATTTTTCTTTTTCTCTCTTCTTTTCTCTCACATGGCTGTATAATTAGACCTTTCCAACCACTTCGCCCCAGCCTCATTGGTCTATTTGGCCTCGGCGGGGCCTCTCTGCCCAAAAACCTAATATGCTCTCTCTTTACTTAAATAAGTGAGACATAACCTCAAATAATTAGGAAACTCCGAGAGAAAATTTTTTTTCTCACAAAGATCAATCAAGAAATTTCCTTTTTTTTCTTTTCATTCTCTCATTATTTTCTTTCTTTTGTTTTTATTTTTTTTTTTATTTTTTTTTTTTTGCTTTCATTCCTTTTTTTCCTCATAAAATAGGAAATACGTAAAATAGAAAATATATATAATTTGGGGATTTCTCCACATAAGAAGGGAACCTAAAACCCAACAAATAATAATAATAATAATAAGTTTATAAATCTCAATCGTTTAAAACATTCTTGAACAGTTACTTGAAAAATGCAAGCATTTATAGATAAAAGTAAAATGAAGTAAAGGTATCAAAGTATATTATTAATCAAATGGCAATAGCATCACTCATGAAAGTAACAAATGCAACCACACAATTTCTAGCTTGTCCCACAAATTAAGCTCCGGAAAGGATTAAACATCTAAAAGGAAGGTGATGAAGAAACAGAAATGAAGGTGAACATCTCCGATAGGTAAAACGCTGGTTGAGGACAATCTCCTCACTAGTGCAAGATGTTATTTGGCATTGGTTAAAAATATATTATTGCTACAACATATGAGGAATAGCATAAATAAGAGTATCATAAAATAGATATTACATAGTTGTTACAAAGGACTTGAAGCTATAAAAGAACATATTACAACATCACTTATAAAGAACTTGACGCCATAAAGGCATATATTACGATGTCAGTTACAAAAGACTTGAAATTGTAAATAAATATAAAAAAAACTTGGTTTTGCCTTAAGTACTACCATATCATTGATCAGCCTCATCACTGCCATGTGTCCCTATTGCCTCACCTCTGAGGCGCCATATGTTCATGCCACCTCATGTCCACTTCAACGCCTTATTCAGGTCACAAATTGGTTACATTTTTTAACAAAGGGAGGACTCTAACCAAAGTAAAGGACTATGAAAGGTACAATAAGGTTAGAACCTTAGTCGGAGGGGTATTCTTTAGGTCCAACAAAACTGGACACTCTCTCTTTGTGGGAAGGACAACCAATATATGTCTCGTCCTGTCCTTACCACAACCTTCCATCACCTTTCATCTACAAAGACGCCATTTGATTACTCAGAGGAATATACACTAACTAAGGATCATAGTTAAAAGGGGGACTCACCAGTAGTTCCATTTGGTACATATTCCTACTCTATCTTCAACCAAGTAGGAGGAAGCCATTAATGCATATCTCTCCTTCCACCCTTGATCGTTAATCTGACTCCCCCTAATAGGAATAGAATGTTTGGTCCTACCAAATGGAGTATATATCCCTTAATTCCTTATAAGCGGATAGTAGGGTTGGAGCAAATCTTCCACTAAAAATTCAATATCTACGTACCTAGTTAAGACCTCAAATGACATAGTGACATACCACACATGGGGCATCAGTTGAGAAAGAGCAAGATCAAAATGCCTACACAGTCTTATTAACAAGAATGGCAGAGGAACACAAGTTCCATACCTAAAGGACTCGACATACATAGCAGCCCAGCCTTCTGAGTATGAGTTAGCTGTTTCATTTGGTAGAGGGACTCATGCAAATATCCTCAGGTATGCCATAGGTTCTTTAGATGTTTCTAAGACCCTTATGATCTATGGTAGACGCCGTCGACTCTTCCAACTCACCAGTATTCTCAAGGCTATGAATATATTTTGATCCCTCATACTACCTAAGTTTGATTCGTCACTAGATATAACTTCAACTTCAGGATCCCCTTCATTATGGCCAGTGATACTCACAGACAAACTATCCAACTTTGATATAGTAACCTATATAAAGCAAGACAAACAACACTCAAGGTTTGAAAGCTACTTAAAATAATAAATGCAGAACCATCCAAGCTAGAGAATGGTAAAGAAAAATGCTTAGCAAGTTCAAGGATTCATGAAATTAACATCAGAGTGAGGGAAAAGAAAAAGAAAACCCAAACCTTAATTCTTTCAATTCCAAAGAACAAAATCAAGGGAACGATGAGCCATGATCATCAACCCCAGAAATCAAAGGAAGAGCAAAGCAAAGAAGAGAAAGTTGATACCTTTGTAAAACCTCATAAAGTCAAAATATTGAAAGCCTTCAGTTTCGCCTTTTGGAATTTTAACCAATATCCAAGCATGACTTAACGTAAATGGAATGGGACATCACTGGAGAGACAAAATGATATAAAGACATGGGAAAAACCTTCCTAAAGGGAGTTAAGTAATTGACTGATGACTTAGAAGGACTCCTTAGGAAGGAACGCTTGCTGCAGAGAAAGGTTTGAATGGGGCTATTAGATCTGAAGGTATGATCAACGAACAAGATTAAGTCATACTCCCCAAGCCAATAGCTTATTGGATTTACGGAGTTGGGGACTTAGTGCATTCTTGAAATCTGGTATGTTAGGCCAGAGAGGATGGAACAAGTCCAACAGGAGGACCTGATCCAAGAATGAGTGAGGCTTATTGGAAGTAAACTTATTAGGCTGCAAACCCTAGCTAAGTCCAGAGTTTTCCATCAAACTATTCAATCAACCCACTAACCAAGAAGGGACTTAGAGATCCGAGATAGTAGGAATAGCGAAATCTACTCAAGATCTGAGAATATCATAACCAACTAATTTGGAGGGGTGAGTATAAACCAATCAAAGGCTACTTCCTAAGGGGATATTGAGACTTCTCCTCTCTAGCTATTCTTTGCTTATCCCTCTCTTCTGATTTGACTTCACCCTATTTATCCTCTCCTACCATCTTTAATCTTTTATTGCTCTGTAATCACAATCAATAAACTATCCACAATATCAAATTTCCATATTCATCATATTATCTTTTGCAAAACCATATGTTGTTGGTGACCCCAAAATTAAAATCCCTCATTACCAAATTTTGGTCAAACAAAATTTTAATTTTTTGGAAATGTATGAGATATGTGTTGGTATTGGTATGTCTCTCACTTTTCCATTCTTATAGAAAAACCAATGATAACTTTTTTATTAACCCTGAGATGTTTGGTTTTGCTATAAAATACATTATACAATATCAAAGGCTAGTGAATTTTGTTTGCAATAGCCATTTAAAGAATGAAATTTCTTTTCTCACTAAATTTAAATATAGGTTTCACTCAACATTGAAATATTACACCATGTCACTATCAATCGAAAATGAGATGAAGTAGAATACCTATATCACAAATAGATCATGAAGTGAGAAAGAAATGAGTAAAAGTGAGAATTGTGCTCTAGCACCAAGACTAAAGCATTGTGTATGAGATCAAAATTAAAGTACAACATAAATAAGGGAATTTGTTGAAATAGTTGATTTAAATGTAGGGGTAAAATAAGGGATATGTGTAATGGTGAATCCATTGACCCCTCCTCCTAACTAAATTAAGAAGGGAATAGTAGGAACATGAGGGAAGGACTCCTTTACCTAGTAAATGAATTGCATCAAAGTTTAACTAATAACAGAGAGATTGAAAAGTATCATTAGTACCAAAAATATAAACTGATGAGTTAGCTAAATTCTTGAACATATGACTTTCTTAGTTAATTTCTAGCCATATCTCAATCATTTATACGTGTACTCATTAATAAACAAAATTGCAATGAAAAATACATGTTAGGTAAATAAGTGAATATAGAATGATAGTTGTCATGAACTTAGAATGGTTTGTGATAACACAACCATTTTTCTTTTTATATATGTATTTGTTTTGGGCATCCCAGCAATGGTAATGTGCTATTTGATTTATGATGAAAGGCCTCTTTATCTAATGTTTGCCTACTTCGCTAGTCGTGCTAAGTTAAAACATTCTAGTTGTATCAATTGTAATCCCCCTGATCCTTTAGAGAGCATATCAATTCCCAATTTAGGCAATGAGCCCTATATGAATCATAAGATGATCCCCATAAGAAGTTTTCCATCTTCATAGAAATTTTATGACAAAACTATTAAGAGAACTTCATACATGAAAAATGATATACCAACAAGGAAGACAAAGAATTTTTAATTAAGGCAAGTCAACCTACTAGGGAGAGTAGATGACATTTCCAATCGGCCAGCCTTTTATCAATTTTTTTTATTATCTCGTCATACTTCCTCTTGTTAAAGTGAGGGCCATCAATATAGATTCTCAAATACTTCCCCAAACAGGAATGCAATCTAACTCTAAATATGTCTACTAACTTCTTTTTAAGACGATATGAAACCGATAGGCTAGAAACAATACTCGACTTCTCTTAATTTATCCCTTGCTCAAAAATTCGAGCATATTTTCGTAGAATATCTCTGACAATTCTACAATCCTCCTTTATAGCCTTACAAAATAATAGAGTGTCATCTGCATACATGAGATAGGTTAAAGGCTCAACGTGTCGTCTAATACATATTCCTTTTGCACCGTTGGAAATTTTCTAGCTGATGAATCATACATGATAAGACATTGGTGTAGAGTAAGAAAATGTAAGGGGATATGGGAACCCCTTGTCGAAGACCCTGAAATGGAATAAACAACTTCCTTGGAGAACTATTAATCATTCCCTAATAGGATACCATCGATACACATTACATGATTAGATGTATTATCTAGTGAGGAAACCCTATTTATTGCCGGAAATTTTTTTAAGAAAGGCCACAAAACTTTATCATAAGCCTTTGTAAAGTCTAGTTTGAGTGCACACTAGACATCCTTGCATTTTCAAGTACCATGAATTTTGGCCACGCATTTTGAGGCAAGAATATTATCAGTGATCAATCTACCTTTAAGGAATGCATTCTGATTCGGGGTAATCAGATCACCCAAAATCTCATTGAGGCGATTGCATAAAACCTTAGAAATTAATTTAGAAAGTAGTTGGACTGTTACATTTTATAACCTGAACGATAAAAGAATGATTTAACTCCATAAGAAGAAACCTTGTAGAGAAAACTTGAAATATCATTGCACTAATATCCTACTTAAGAAAGGGCCAAAACTTGTGGTAGAATATTGCATGGAGAACTATCTACCTTCATTTGAAAGACTGCCTTCTCAATTTCCTTTGATGATAAAGGTCTATTTATTCAAGACAGATGTTGAGAGGACAATTTCGTTAAATTAATATTACTCAAAATTTTCTCCTCCAAGTTGGCCTCAATAAACATAGTGTACTGATATAGCATGGATTTCTTTATACTCTTCAATCTACTGGCCATTAGAATCTTGGATCCGATCAATGCATTTCTTCATTCGCCTAGTTGATGTATAGCCATGAAAATAGTTTGTATTCCTATCACCATGGAGTAACCAATTATGCCTTGCTCTTTGAGACCATAAAGCTAAATCATACCAAAATTCTAAGGATGTTTTTAAAGAGTATAACTCTTGTTCTTCCCTAGCAGAGAGTGCCCCTTTTTCATGCCAAACTTGTAATTCCTTCTCCAATTTAGTAATGTTAAAGGAAATTCAGCCTACTGACAACCTATTCTATTTTTAACCGGTAATTATTTCTGAATGCCCAAGAACCATCTGCCCTAGCAAGTTGGTAATGGGAACTCAATCCAGTTGAATAGTTGGCTTTGGTGGCCTATGCAGCAGTCAAGTATGTCATATTTGTCTCTACAAGTATTAGACCTTATATTGCATCCATATGGAAGATGAATCAGTAGCTTCTCTTATCTCTTTACCCCAGGAAGGTGGTGCAGCAGTTTGTTTTTCACCCTGTTCCTCTATTATAGACTCTCAATACAATTAAATGGTCCGGGAACCTATATGGTATGATCAATATCACATGTCAATTACTTTGGAAATCTCTTCTTCCCCCACGATTGCAGTTGCTTATATGAAAGATTCTAAAAGGTATACTACCCACTTCCTGTCTATTAAAGCATAGACATCTAACTACGGTGGAGGTATATGTATTTTGTGGCTTACTAAATGAGTTCTTAGATTAATTGTTCCTCTTTTGTCCGTTTGCTAGAACTTGTTGGTTTGGTAGTGCTTTAGGATTTCGGGTTGACTCTTCTGAGCTTACATCATTATTTCGATGGATAACCTTATGGTTGCAGGCTTTATCGGATCATAGTAATTTCAATTCTCTTTTACCATTCTATATTATACATAGTTTATGGTTTGCATGAAACAATATTTGTCATGTAAGGCACCAATTCTCTCGTATTCAGCTAATATAGATGGCACAAACCCAGGTAAGTGAATATGTTGCTTTGTGTCAGAAGCAAACTCATTCAAGATCAAGGCTGATGCAAACAAAAGATGAGTGCACCACTTTTTGGTCACAACCATTACAAGGATATAATAGACTTCGCTGGAATGTAATTCAAAATCAAAATGATTCGTCCAAAAAAGCGTATCACAGTTATCAATGTATGCTTCAATCAGACAAGTTGCCATGCATGGAACATCTGTCCTCCACTTAAAGTGGGTCATCTTCAACTACAATTGTTGGCACTGAGACATGCAATCCAGTGTATTTTGGGTCAAAGTCATTTTGATCAGCCGTATTAGTTCCCTTTGTTTTGCTCCCTAGTCAAACAGTCACATATTAGAGTTATTATTGGATCTAAAATAGTGATGTGGCGGCTCTCCTATATATTACATGACATATGTACTATGTTAAATGACTTTTTAGCTTTCTCTTTTTCTTCATAAATATATAATTACCTGTTGATTGGAAAAAATAATATTATCTAGTTATTTTGTACAAAAAAAATTGTCTTGTTATTAAAAAACAATTTTTTAGTAAAAAATTCAAATAAAAAAAAAACATAAATCTCAAATCCCAAATCAAGTTTGTTACCAAAAATTAATAAGAGAATGACAAAATTTGATAATAATTCACAACTCACTCATTTTTTGGGAAATACCTTATTTACAATTTTACAATTTTAAAGTTCTTTTTCTATCATTTTCCCTATTTATATTTGCACGATCATATCTTAATTTTAATTTTGGCTCAAGCCTAATATATTTAATAATTAATAAAATGGAATAAGAAACATATGTTACAGAAACTGATAAAAAATTTACACCCGCATTAAAAGTGATTTTAATAAAAACAATTTAAACAAATTGTTTAAAACATTTTTAAGATAAAAGTTTGAGAAAATTATAATTAAATCCAGCTGATTATTTAAATATAAATTCAGGTCTACATTTTTAACAAAATAAATAAAATTAAATGATAACTTTGTGAAATTTGAATACCTGGTCTATTGGTGGACTGGGTAGATTATAAAAATGGGTTAACAGAATTTGAATCGTACCTTCTTCAAAAAGACTCTTGAAGAGAGGTATCCTAATTGCAAAACTTTAATCTACCAAGCAATTCATAATTTCATATATTGAAAAGTAGCTGTGGCGCACGTTTAGGAGAAGCTCAATTTCACACCAAAGCATTGTCGTGCAAGGAATCGTATGAAACCTGATGTATTATGTTGTAAGAGTAACTGAGGTCTCTTGATCCTTTGAGTACAAAAATATATTACTTAATTGGCAAAGAACTACAAATGTATATATTAATTTTTTCCTCTTAGACATCAATGTAAAACTATGTTGGCCACACACAAAAAAGTAAAACTATGAATATTGTGAAGTTGAATATGAATTGTACTATTTATGGTTTATAAACAATACGGTTATATATAAAATTTTTAATATTACAGAAAAATCTCAAATAAATTCAGTTGAAATCAAAACTAAAATAAAGCTAACATCTGCTTTCATTCTTTTTTTAACTGCAGATGATATTTTAGTCCTTTTTTTTTTTGTTGAATAAAGGGGCTAAGCCCATAATATTACAAATGGATCCAACGTGGATACCCATCTAGCTTGGTCGTCTTGTACAATGCTACTTACTTCTTGTGGAGGAGTATACCATATGATTCGTTGAGTTCACTTCGCCCCGCACATAGCCGCCAATTTGCTTGCGCGTCCATTTCCTTCGTGCCGAATATGATTGACGCTTACTTGCCAACCCTCTCTCACGTATTTCAAAGGTTTGTCAAAACAGTTTAACCTGTTTTTAATATAAAATATATTTATAGAGTTATTTTTAATTTTTAATATCAGATATAGATTTTATATTTATTAATTTTTTTAATTTAACTTTATTAATATTCTCTCAACAATAATTAAGAAAGAGAGAGAATGGAAAAATTAAAGAAGATGACTGGGAAGTTTTAGAAAATACATATCATATTAACTAACTTAAATAATTTATTTACTCTAATTAAATTACTCCCTTCAATCATAAATATAAGATATAATTGATTTTTTTGGAGATATTAAAAAATTTAATTAAATTATTTTAAAATATTTATATTTATTTTTTTTCTCCAAACTATATTGCTTAACTTATAAACTGATATATAATATAATAATAGGTAACATATGATATAATAGCTTCTTTAATTTCTTTTAAAAAAATCAACTCTATCTTATATTTAAAATAAAAAATATATATAAGTATATCTTATATTAAGAAATATGTTACTTTCCTTCAATAGTGGTCTATGTGTTGATGGCTTCTATAACATCGTTCGAATCACATTCAATTTACACTTGTCTAAACTCCAGGCCCCAACACTTTCTGTTCCGCGAGAATACCCAAAGCTTCTACATTATTTGTGCTATTGCTCTGCTCCAAGCTAATTGAGAATCCCTTTATCCATTGATCGTCCGGTCAGATTTCTTTCATCATAATTTTTTCATTATCCCTCATAAACTTTAAATCGTATTCATCCAACCAATCTAAAAGATTATAATACTACTTTAATTTTTCTCTCATTTTTCCAATCAATGGTCCAGATGGGCTTATGACCCTAATTATACCATATGATACCAAATCCTTAATTTATCTTTTAATATTATTTTTTATTAAAGATCTACGTAATATTTTCACTAAATTTAGATAAAAAATTTAAGTAATTTTTATATAAAGAATATTTATGACTTAATTGAAAATTTAAGTAATTATTTAACAAACATATGTTTAAAGAAATCTATTTAAAAATTTTGAGTTATAATATATATTAATTTAAGGATATCAAAATTACATCATTTTATAATTTTATAATTTATTTGAAAACATATATATATGATTGGAAAAAATTTTAGCCAATATATATGTATTTTAAAGATTACATCATAAATAATTTTAATAAACAAATGAGACTAAATATTTAAATAATATGGTAAAGAATTTAACAGTATAACAAAAAAATTTGATTATATATATTAAAATTTTGGGTAAATTTATGTGATTAAATTTTTATTAATTATTTTTTATGTTAAGAAGCAACATTTTAATCAAAATGATGGGTTAGTATTGTGATTTAATGGTCAAATATTGATTAGATTGATAGAAGTTAAAATTCAAAACTAAAAGGGAGATTTATGCAACACATATACATTATGATTTTTATAAAAAAAATAATATATATTTTGATTTTAGGGGAAGTCTATATATAGGTTTTCAAATCCTTTTAAATTTATCTCAGATATACTTTTAGTCCTTTAACTTTATAAAATATATTTTTAGTCATATAATTCTATTACCGTTAATGTTACTAACAAAAAATACTAACGCAACAAACTCAAGTGATGACTGTATAATTGAATGCTATTAATTTTAAATTTAATATATGTGTAAATTAAAAATATCTAAAAACTTAATCATGTCGTCAATGTCAAAATCTTAATTATATTAAAAATTTTAGCTTAATAATATAAATATAAAAACCTTGATTTTATTTACAGTATTTTGTCATTTTATTTTAATTTAATAATCTAAATATATTCAATCCCATCGACACTCAAGTTTCATTTATAAACGAAACAATTCATCCATGTTACAGTTAACAATTTTTTGTTAAACTCATTTTCAGAAAGGCAACAATCACAATAAACGCATTGCAAATAGATATTTAGGGTAATAATGTATACAATTATAATCTCCTTGTCAGAACTCTGATATGGTTGTACATGAAAAAATTTAGGGTGAAGGTGAAAAAGTACCGACGAATTTTTATCTAAAATGCGTCTAGTACTATATACTTTTTGAAGATGCAAAAATATCTATAAACATTCATAATAAGAGCAAAAAAGTTAGTACCGTTAAATTTAACTTAATATTTATTATTTTTTATAATGAGGCCGGCTTACACTATTTTTTCCCAATACGTAATGGTTTTAGATTATATTTAATGGTAATGGCTTTTTCACTCTCAGTTTAAATCAATGTTTTTGGGAATCGTATTTTTACTCTCATTTTAAATCAATGTCTTTGGGACTGGACTAGATAGTCAAACCAGTCTAACCATTGGGCAACAGTGATGATGGTCCGTTTCACTTTGTTGGATCGCTTTAAGGGTTTGGTCGGCCTCAAGCTGGTAGTTAAGCTAGAAACCGTCAAGCAGCTAGAATCCGAATGCGATTTGAGAAAACCGGCCGGATAAAAAGAAAAGATGAGGCAAAGATGGGAATCGGAATAGGAATAAACGAAAAGAAAAATCTCAAAACAACCTCATCTCTCTTCAATCTTTGTCACTCTGAAAAGTAGAAACCAGCCATTATAGAACTAAAACTCTGAAAGATCAAAGAATATTTGAGAAGGAGAAGAGCACTTATCCACTAGTGTTCAGCTTCTCAATAACTTTTCAATTTCGTCTTTATCTACTGCTCCATGTTTTCAGTCCAATCAACCCTCAAATCTCTCACCTGGCAGACTACCACGCACACACATGTTTCCACCAATCCCCGCTCGTCCTTTATATCTTCACGTGGGTCCATTTATTATATAATTAGATAATTATCATAGTTTTTAACTCATCAATAAAAAATCCAATAAAAATTCTTTTTTAAGTTATATTTTTTATTTATCAAATGGTTATGTTCATATGTTTTATTATTTAGCTTTTATCTGGAAAAATAATATTTATTTAAATTTTAATAAAAATAATGATATCCTTTAATAAAAATTTGTCCTCTTAAAAAAATTATAAAATTTAATGACAAATATCTTAATGATAATATTAGTATTTTTGCATATAATATTAATTTAATTTAGTTATTATATTACCAGTCTAACCAAACGATCTGACCGATCTAACCATTTAAACCATGACTCGCTAATGTTTCCGGCTCGACGTCCGATCCGGCTTTTAAAACATTGTTTTAAATATTCATAAGTATTTTTATACATTTAAAAAATATATAGTATTGGATGTACTTTAGGTAAAAGTTCATAAATATTAAAATGGTATTAAATCAAGTTGCATGCATACACACACACACACACATACATATATATATATATATATACATACATATATATATATATATACATACATATATATATATATATATATATATATATATGTACATATACAGACACACACAGACATACACACACATATCCCCGTTTTCATCTTCTAAGGTGCTACAGACTTGGACGAAATCTATTTGAGTGTTGCATGCATGGAGTATTTTCCCATCTTATAAAACAAAGGTATTTCTGGCTTATAACTAAGGGTATGTGCCACAAACTTCTCTATACATATACCCAAATATGAAACTAGAAAACAAATAATAGTAATTTCTTAATTAGGAGATAACGATGGTTTTTAGTTTGTAATTGATTTTCACACACACACACATATATAAAAGAGTGTTTGAATATTTTCTTGGAAAATTATTTTTGATTTTGACTCTTGTAATTAGCACCTATTTAAATTAAATTTATAATCAATTCTACATAAGAGAACCTTGGTTTTTGTTAAAAAGTAAAAACATTCAAACATATTCCTAGTTATTATTTGTTTTGGCCTAAAAGATCTCACACACACACACACACACATATATATTTCTAAAAAATTAGAGCACGGTTAACCAACAACCTACTTATACTGTTTAGAATCAGCTGATAGTAATCTCAAAAAAAGGATAATCCCAACTCAAAGGGCACACACATTTCTTTACAACCAGCTTTGGCTAGTCAATCTACCGTCAAACTACAAGATCCAGGAGCAATAAAAAATAAACAAATAAAAAATGATCATTCTGATCTAAATAACAATCTGAAGTTTTCTACCAGCCTTGTTGCCAGTCTGGGCAACGACTATGACCTGTCATGGTGTTCACCAAAGGCAAGCAATCCGATTCAAAAACAACCTGTACCAAATCTTTTGCCTTAAAATGCCGCCTCATGGAGTGCTTGTGCTTGTGCTTGTGCACGGAGTGCTAAAGAGACCATCAATGTTCATCTTATGGGTTTCAGAACTAGGAGGAGCCCAATGTTCAAGAGGTATATATATATATATATATTCTGATCACTACATATTTCATTGTTTTCAAACATATTCCTAGCAGCCCAAAACTTCTGGGCACTGTTATTGGCAGAGTTAATAAGCCAAAGAATATCAAAATATAGTTTTTGAACAATTGATATAGATTTTGAAAATTCATCTTAAGGTAGAAGGAGTGAAGAAGCCCATCTCCAATCCCCTTTTTTTTTTTTTTTTTTGGTTTTCCGACGAGAAGCTAACAACGAGTAGCAAAGAAAAAAGATAAGCGGAGTGTAACATCCCAAAATTTATTCAAAGGCTAAAGATTAATTTATGGGAGTTAGATAGTAAGCCAAATTATGGAAGCTATGAAATTTAAGGAATCTTAAATTAGACAAAGAGAAAAATAAAGACCTAGTGTGTAATTAATAGAATAAAAATATACTTATATATATATAATAATAATTAAAACACACACACCCTTTTCCCACACTTCACACACAATTCATGCACACACAATTATTTAATTAAATAACACACACACACTACACACATGGCACACACATACACATTTTTAATTACTAAAAACAACACCCTCTCACTCACTCTCTTAATCATCCTATACACACAACACACACTTCACATATTTCTCAATTCTCTTCAGCCAATACCCAAAAAGAAAGAAAAGAGAGAGTGAGTGAAAAAGAGAGAGAGCAAGAGACACATAATAGAGAAAGAGAGATACGTAAGAGGATCGGTGCTACTAGAGGAAGGAAGAAGTGATTACAAATTCTACATACAACTCCATATCCTAATATAGGTGAGTTTCCTTCCCATATTCTTAACTCTTTCTAGTTGATTTGAGACTATTTTTGGGTAATTTGGGAAGCATAAGAACCTAGTATAATGAATTGTTGTCTTGTGAGGTTTTGTTTTGGGAAAAATAGTGCATGAAGAAGGAATGAGAATTTTTCAAATTTGAGGTTTCCAATCAATTCTACACAAAAAATTATGTGTGAATACATGTGGTTTTGATTTTTGGATGATTATATATAAGTCTAGAATTTTTAGAAAATAAGAGGAGTTGTTGTTCGGTTAGTTTCTCTGAAATCATATTTGTTGTAAAATAAATTTCGGTAACCAAACCTGGTCCGAAAATTATGAAATTTTTCAGAAGGAAAGTAGACATCTTAAGCTTTAATGTTATATATAATATGTATCATTTTGGTTTATAAATGGTGAGATATGAATTTTTAAATTTAGATGATAAATCTGGAACGTTTTAATGTACAGACGAGGTTTAACGAAATTCTGAAATTTTTTTGCTATAATTTATAAATGGTAATATTTTTCCCTGAAAATATAATTAAATAGGATCATATAGGATTTTGAACCATCCCATTTGAAGTTCTATATATTTAGTTATGAATTTTAGAAGTTAAGCTATTGCAATTGGAAATATTTTCTGGCAGTGCGAGAAAACTTTAAAACAAAGAATTATTCTTGGATAGGTGGTAGTGGAACGTATTTTTTTCTTAAAATAGACTTCATAATTTACATATAGAATTTGGAACCACCTTAATGGGATATTTCTAGGCCAAGATATGAATTTTCAAAGATTATTGAAAATTCTGTCAGAATTGAGTAATAGTGGAAAAATAAAAAGTAAGGGTATTTTTGAAATAATTAGGACTCTAAGGGTCAAGTTAAATACTTAGAGTTGGTGTGAGTCCATTAGATACCTATTGGATTTAAGGTATTAGCTATAATGATAACCTACCAAAATGTCTTAAATTATTTTGGAATAAGTAATAATTCGTCCGTCCGTAAATTATAAATTATAGGATTTGACATTTGCCCGGGACGCCTAAGAGACTGAGAACAGGAACCAAATTTGGAAAGACTGTCAGGTAGTACATTATCTCTTATATCATATGTGATGTCATGTATGTGTACCATATCATCTGTATATGTATGGGACAGATAGTCCATAGGTGGTAAGACCCGTAAGTACAAGTTACACCGAGAGTTACCCGGGGGCGTCTTAAGCCAGGTAGGTTTGAGACAGAAAGCCCGTGACTGTACCTTGTATGGGGCAGAGGCTCTGGGCAGCCAGATTGTGAATCTCAAGCGCTGTGAGTCTGTGATAAGGGACTGGTTAAGCCCTTTTATGTGCTGCATTTCTGTAAGTTGTGTTGTTTGATGATTTGTTTTACATGCTTAGTATTTGCATATTATATGAGTGATCTGTGTACTACTGAGATTCTTTTGAATCTCACCCCTTTTTCAACAAATGATATATAGCAAAGGCGTCCAGCTCTAAGGGCAAGGAGGTAATATAGACGGATGAAGAAGAGGCAAATAAATTATGGACTGTTTGGTTATCATTTTATTTTAGATTACTGTAAAATATTTATAAATAGTAGTAATAGTAGTAGTGATAGTAGTACTAGTACTCGCGACGCAGACTGTATAAGTTGTAATTCTTACGCTAGACTTTCGATAACGTATTAGTAGACTTTCGATAACGTATTAGTATTCAAAAACCCATAAGTTAACCATCACGACGCGAGCTATGGATAGAAAATGCTCTGTATTTTAAATAAATGATTTTGAAACTGATAAAGATAATGAATTTACAAATTAAAATTTAGACCATACATATTTATTTTAAAAAGTTTTTGAAAATCCTATACAAATATAAGATTAAACTTTGTCTTAAATTAAGACTTTAAATTGTTTTGGTCTCAGGTTTGAAACCATTATATATTTAACTAATCTAAAGGCTTTAGAAAATAAGGTGTTATATTTTTGGTATCAGAGCATAAGGTTCTGGCATTATCAGAATAGTATGCTGATATATGACTATATGAAATTTACCTTTTCCTCATTTTAATATAGTGAAATATAAAGATGGCAATTATAAGAAGTGGTAGAGCCAACGGAAGAGGCCGCGGTAGAGGCCGAGGTAGAGGTAGATACGAAAATGACAATCTGGAACCAAATGCTAGACCTGATCTTATGCAACAAATGCTTGGCATGCTTACTGAACAGCGGGCCATGATACAAGAACTTATGGAAGAGCTCCAGGAAGTAAAAGCTAAGCAGAATGAAGATAGGGGGTATTCAGTAAATAATGAAACAATTCAAGAGGAAACAGAAAATAAGGAAGAATCGACCCAACCTGAGAAGTCACAACCACCAATAACACCGAATCAAGAATCTCATGGGGGACCAGTCCGTGAGGAACGAAACATACAGTATTGGGTTATATAGTTCAGTAAACACTAATCATCATTATTCAATGGGAAATTTGATCCTCAAGAAGCTGAAAACTGGATAATCAGGCTGGAGAAAATTTTTGAAATATTGGAGTGTTCTTCTGAGATAAAGGCACGACTAGCGGTGTACAAACTAGAGGGGGATGCAGACCAATGGTGGAGGAATATAGCTATGATGTTACGAACCCAGAATATTCCTGTGACTTGGGAGCTATTCCAGGAGAAGTTTAATGAAAAATACTTCCCCAGATCTGTGAGAATCGAAAAAGAGACAGAGTTCTTATCTATCCGACAGGGTGAAGAGGAGACCTTCGATGAATATCTCTCTCGATTCACTCGCTTGTCCCGTTACTCCTCTTACATGCGAAACAAATAAGGTGAGCAGTGGAGCTCAGATCTACTGATCAGAGGGTTGAAGCGTTACCTTAAAGATCGGTTAGCCGCCCAACAATTCAAAAATTTTAACAAAGTAGTAGAAGAATGCCGGATCACAGAGTACAACCTGCAAGATCAAAATCCAGCTAAGAATACCAGCAACCACGTTTGCCTAGTCGGGGAAGTTTTCCTCAGAAACGGAAGGATCAGGGATGATCATTCAGGGGAAATGATAAGAGACCTTACAGGCCAGATAACCGTGAAAATCAGGGGTCCTTTACAGATCCAACATGTTCTCGATGTGGTAAGGTGCATCCTGGTAGAACGTGTGATAGACAGATAATCTGTTACATCTGTCATCAACCGGGTCACTTTACTAGTGAATGTAAACAGCGGACAGTAGGGCCCAGGCCCAAGACTCAAGGGAGAGTATTTGCGGTGACCCACGAGGAGGCCCAGAAATCTCCAGAGATGATCCAAGGTACAATCCTTCTTAATGGTACAACATTACAAGCCTTATTTGATTCCGGTGCTAGTCATTCGTTTATTTTCTCTGAGTGTGCTAAAGAGTTAGGGCTAAATGTGCATAAATTACCGTATGATTTGGTTGTATCTACACCGATGGGTGCTAGAGCTATTACTTCAGATGCTTGTTTGAATTGTATTATAAATGTAGCGGGGCAGGAGTCAGTGATAGATTTGATCTATCTATCACTCTACAAAGTGGAAGTTATCCTAGGCATTGACTGGCTAACGGCGAACAACGTTTTACTGGACTGTGTTAACAAGAGAATTGAATATCTTGAACCACATAAAGGCAATGATGCTAGCATTAACCTGAATTTTCTCTCCGTGGCTGAAGCTGAGAAGTGCCTGAGAAAAGGGTGTCAGGGGTATCTGATATTATTTTCAGTTCAGGAAGAATCAGATGTGATGATTGAGAGTATAACCGTAGTGAATGAGTTTCCTGAGGTATTCCCAGAAGACATTAGTGGATTACCTCCAGAAAGAGAAGTTGAGTTCGCCATTGAAATTATACCGGGTACCGGATCTATTTCCAAAGCTCCTTATCGAATGGCACCAAATGAAATGGCAGAACTAAAGAAGCAAATTGAAGAATTACTAGAGAAAGGGTTTATACGACCCAGTGTTTCACCATAGGGAGCTCCAGTATTGTTTGTTAAGAAGAAGGACGGGAGCCTACGTTTATGTATTGATTATCGAGAGCTGAATAAGGTGACCGTCAAGAACAAATATATACTCCCTATGATTGATGATTTTCTCGATCAACTATCTGGTTCTAGCGTATTCTCAAAGATTGATTTGAGATCGGGCTACCATCAGTTGCGAGTAAGAGATGAGGATGTACCGAAGACAGCTTTTAGAACCAGATATGGACACTATGAGTTCTTGGTGATGCCTTTCGGACTGACCAACGCACCTGTTGTGTTTATGGATTACATGAACCGAATTTTTCGTCAGTATCCGGATCAGTTCGTGGTAGTCTTCATTGACGACATCCTAATATACTCTAAGAGTAAAGAGGAACATAAAGAGCATTTGAGAATAATGCTGAGAATTCTGAGAGAAAAGCAACTCTTTGCCAAACTGAGTAAATGTGAATTCTGGCTTTTAGAAGTTAAATTTCTGGGCCATGTAATTTCACAAGGAGTCTCTGTGGATTGATAACCATGGATAGTACCGAATTAAAAAGAATTAAAGAAGGCATTTAAGGGAAAGTTACTATTCACGCGGTACTATTCACTGTACACTGTTCATGCGGTACTGTTCACTGTGACTGTAGCAGTTTCACTGTAGCGGACGGTGTGGTCGGTTCACTGTAGCAGTGTGGTTCCTGTAGCAGTCGGTGCACTGTAGCAAGTGGGTGGTCGGTTCACTGTAGCAGTCGGTGCACTGTAGCAAAATACTGTAGCAGTCCGAAAATGAAGCCTATAAATAGAGCTTCTTGGCACCCTAAAATGAGGAGGGAAGAAGGAGGAAGGAAGAGAGAGAGAGAGTTTCTATTTTAGAGAGAGAGTTGTTATTTTTAGAATTTATTTCTTACATTTTTTTACTTCTTGCATGCCTCCTACATGGATGGTTTTACCTCCTATATGGAAGGCCTAGGTAGTCCTCCTTTATTCATGGTATAGGTTGCCACCTACATGGATGGTTTTACCTCCTATATGGTAGGCTAGATTTTCCATTTTCATGCATCTTGTAGTAGTATTTTTATGTTTTTGTAATTAATTTTTATGCAATATTTATGATGTTTGGAATATATTTTGGTTTTATTTTAAATTTTATCATGAGCTAAATTTTCCTTTTCCTAGGGTGATGACGTAGCTTACTAATGACGGATTGAATCTTAACTTATTAAATCTAGTTTTAATTTTTCCTTCATGATTGAGTTTTAATTATTGCTCTTAATGCTTACAATTGATTGGCCACCTTTTGGATGATTTTAATATGCATGTTGAGACCGGAAGGAGATACATGTGTGTGGATCCTATAATTAAAACCATAATTTGCATATGAAATAGGAATATATTCATATGGGTTGTGTAGTCTTAATTGAGTTCCATAAATCTTAATGCATGATTGATTGCTTAAATTCATATAGGAATATATTGGGTTAGCAATTAATTATAGAATTACTTGACCTTGGAAGAGGCTAGTAATTAAAATAGGGAAACTTGACTATCAATCATGTGGAATAAATAGGACTAGAGTAGATAAGTGATTCAATCCGGAATTTATTAAGTGAAATCTAATCCCTAGGGCTTTTTCTCATATTTATCTTCATATCACTTGTATTCATATTTCATCATTTCTATCTTGTAATCTCAATCACAACTAATCAACCGACTAAATAGAATTAAAATTACCAATTTTGGTACTTAGTGATCAATCCTCGTGGGAACGATACTCTACTCACTTCTATATTACTTGATTACGACAGTGTACACTTGCACTTCTAAATACACCATCCTACACTCGTAACAAGTTTTTGGCGCCGTTGCCGAGGATTGTCATTAATATCAATACCAAGTAATTTTAATACTAATTTGGTCTTCATATTACATTTTTTGTGTCTTTTCTTTCTTTTCAGGTTTTTGCTTAGTATATGACCAGATCGAAGAAGACTAAATTACAACCTTGTGATTCTGAGATCGAGAGAACTTGTCGAAGAAATCGGAGAGTTCGGAAGCAGTTTACTTCAATCAATTCAATGGCAAATCCGGAAGGAGAAGCAGTAGATACCAAAACACTCCGTGATTATGCAACACCAATAGTCATGGAGACAACTTCTGGAATCAGAAAACCACCAGTAGCAGCCAACAATTTTGAAATCAAGCCTGCAATTATCCAGATGGTGCAAGCCAATCAGTTTGGTGGGTTATCAACAGAAGATCCCAACACACATATAGCCAGTTTCTTAGAAATATGCGACACATTCAAACATAATGGTGTTACTGATGATGCCATTAGACTTAGAATTTTCCCTTTCTCACTCAGGGATAAGGCTAAGAGCTGGTTACATTCTCTACCAGTAGGAAGCATAACTACATGGGATGCCTTGGCACATAAATTTTTAGCGAAATACTTTCCGTCAGGAAAAACTGCAAAATTGAGGAATGAAATTACCTCATTTTCCCAGCATGAACTAGAAAGCCTTTATGAAGCCTGGGAAAGATACAAGGAGTTGCTAAGGAGATGTCCTCATCATGGGTTACCAGATTGGTGGACACTGCAAACATTCTACAATGGGATGACGCATACCACCAGAATTCTTGTAGATGCTGCAGCTGGAGGATCTTTAATGGGAAAAAATCTAGATGATGCCTACAATTTACTTGAGGAGATGGCAGCAAATGCATATCAATGGCCTTCTGAACGTCATAATTCAAAGAAGGTACTTGGAGTGCACGAGCTGGATATCCTTACAACTTTATCTTCTCAAGTTGCATCTATATCCAAGCAAGTGAGCTCATTGACTAGTCAAGCAAATGCAATCAGTACTCCTCATGACACTTGTGACCGATATGGAGGACCTCATATGAGTACACAAAGTCAAGATGGACAGTCATCTATACCTTCTCAGTCGGAGCAAGCTCATTATATCGGAAATCAAAGAAATGACCCATTCTTAAATACTTATAATCCAGGTTGGTGGAATCATCCAAACTTTGGCTGGAGGAATAATCAAAATGTGTCCAAACCGCAAGAGAACTACCAGCAACAAGCTCTTCAACCACCAAATCCACTACAACAAAAAGTGAATGTGGAAGATGCACTGGCTCAACTAACCATGAATACATCTCAATTCATGGCTATGACTGATGCAATACTTAAAAGCCAGGAAGCCTCAATAAAGAACTTGGAGATCCAAATGGGCCAAATTGCAAATATGCTGAATTCCAGACAACCAGGTACTCTTCCAAGTGACACTGAGAAAAACCCAATAGAGCATGTGAAGGCTATTGCACTAAGGAGTGGGAAAGAATTGAAAGATCCTGTAATTCTACATAAGAATGACGGAGAAAAGAAAGAAAGTGAACAAGAAAAGAAGGAGGAAGCACAGAAACCTCAAGAAGATGATGTGGTACTAGGAAGAATCAGCTTTCCAGATAACCCTCCTCCATATGTACCACCAGTTCCATACCCTCAGAGACTTGTGAAGGCAAAGCTAGAAAAGCAGTTTAAAAAGTTTCTGAAGGTTTTCAAAAAGTTACATATCAACATCCCTTTTGCAGACGCTCTTGCCCAAATGCCCAGTTATGCAAAATTCATGAAGGATATTCTCTCAAATAAGCGTAAGCTGGAGGAATTTGAGACAGTTGCACTTACTGAGGAGTGCAGTGCCATTCTGCAAAACAAACTACCACCAAAGCTGAAAGATCCAGGAAGCTTTTGCATACCTTGCACCATAGGTCAATGTAACATTGAAAGAGCACTTTGTGACCTGGGAGCAAGTGTAAATCTCATGCCCTTATCTGTCTACAGAAAACTTGGTCTTGGAGAGGTGAAGCCTACCACAGTTTTACTACTTCTTGCTGATCGATCAATTAAACATCTGAGGGGTGTCTTAGAAGATGTTCTGGTGAAGGTGGACAAACTCATATTCCCAGCTGATTTCATCATACTCGACATGGAAGAAGACCAAGAAATTCCTATCATTGTTGGGAGGCCATTCCTAGCAACTGGGAGAACTTTAATAGATGTGCAACAGGGAAAGTTGACTTTACGAGCTCAAGATGACCAAGTATCTTTTAACATTTTTAAGGCTTGGTCATGTCCAAATGAAGGTGACACCTGTTACAGAGTAGAAACAATGACCAGCTGCACAAAAGACATGGTGAACAAAAGCTGCATGGATCAACCACTTGCAATGAGAATAGTTGATGTTTCAAAATCAACTAATCCTGAAGTGCACAAAGAATATTGGGGAATAAAAGCTTTCAATTTTGACTCAAAGGTAGCTGGTAAGAAGAGACTTCTCCAACTCAATGAGCTTGAAAAATCCAGACAACAAGCTTATGAGAATGCCAAGTTATACAAGGAAAAGACAAAAATGTGGTAGGATAAAAGAATTTTGAGGAGAGAGTTCACGCCGGGACAAAAAGTTTTGATATGCAACTCAAGGCTAAAGCTCTTTCTGAGAAAGTTGAGATCAAGGTGGTCAGGACCTTTTACTGTGGTTCAAACATGGCCATATGGAGCAGTGGAGATTCAAGATGGTGATCGAAAATTCAAAGTAAATGAGCAAAGGCTGAAAGAATATAATGACGGTGCACTCAACACTTTGAAAACTGTCATCACTTTGGAGGAAACAACAGGTAAGTCCTAATTTTTTTAAAAAAAATAAAAAAAAAATAAAAAATTATTGGTTTGGTCTTTGTCTGGCTAAAGACGTTAAAGAAGGGTGGCTATTTGGGAGGCAACCCCAAACTTCTTTTCCTTAATCTTTCATTTTTCTTTCTTACTTACTGAAGCACACAAAACTGCATCTTTAAATTTTAGTCTCATCATGGAGAAAATTATTGTAAAGCTTAAGAACAGGTTCCCTACTCTTCCCAAAGATGTGCTTAAGAAGATCTATAGCTGTCGACTTGAAAGAATGAAGACATTCAAGCGTTTGGGCCTTCCTGAGGATGTCCGCTGGATTATTAAAGCTAAGGTACGTTTAATAGGTGAGATTCATGATTCATTTATTAAACATATGCCAGGTATGGGAAGAAGCTCTTACTCCAAAAAGAGAAGAGCTAAAAGAATGAAGGTTTGTCCTAAATGTGCAAGGTGGAATTGTGATCAGCGCTGTAGGAGCAAAGGTATGGTTTCTATAAATCGAGAAGATAAAATCCAATTTATAAAGGATGGACTGAGTAAGGAGTCATTGGATGATATCATTCAGAATCTTGAGACGCATCCTAGTGGCGATGTTCATCATGTTCTTCTTGATTTATTAGACATATTCAACAAAGAAAAAGAGCGCTACCGTCTTGGGAATCTGACGTTAAAAGACCATGTTTGCCAGTTTATAAGAAAACTGGATGGGAATCAAATCCTCAATTCATAGAAAGCGTTTAAGCCGTTACTGGACGTAAAACCAGAGGAAGATGTGAGCCACAATCACAACTACTGTACATAATCTTGCTTTTGTCAATCTGTCTTATCTTTTTCAGTAACTTTTGACTTTCTTTACTCACTTTACTTAATTTCTTGGCACAGTGGCCCACTGGTCATTCGTGTCAGAAATGTTTTTCAAATTTTTTTGAAAAATGTGGTATTTGCATGATTTTGTTGTCGTTGTTTTTGTAATATAAATATGTAATCTTCCATTTGTAAAAAACACAAAATGTCTGAGAGAGAAAAAGAGAGGAGTGGTATCACTCTAAAATGCAGTTTTAAATCTATATGCATTTTTGGTGAAACTGACTCAGGAAAGGATGAAGAGTTTATACCTGCAGCACAGGAACTGGGAAGTGCACTAGCCGCTAGGAAAATCAACTTTGTCTACGGGAGAGGTCTCGAGGGCCTGAAGTTAAGTATGGCTATTCCTGCAACCATTAATGGTAGCAAGGGTTTGTGTGTAAGGATAAAGGAGTTAGAACATCACTTCTTCTTCTTAGGCCAAGAGTTAGAGGTTTCAAGTCTGCCTGAACGAATGGGACGTATGTTTTACCGTGCTGATGCTTTTATCGCTCTACCCGGTGGTTTTGAAATGTTGGATGGGATCTCTAGCATTGCATATTGGGCTAAACTGAACTTTCATAAAAAACCATTAGGATTGTTAAATGTTAATGGTTTTTACGATAACCTGTTGTCTTTTCTTGATCATGCTGTGGAAACAGGATTCATACCCCAGGCGACTCGTCATTCCATCATTTCTGCACCAACTGCTGATCAACTACTAGATAAACTGCAAACCTATGAACCTCAACCAGATCTATTAGTAAAAGAAAAAGGTGGGCAATCTTCAGATAGCAGTCAGAAGTAGAATCCAGATACCACTCTCCGGTTGTAACTTTCTTTTATCTTATGGTTTTACTCTTAGCATTTTGGTTTAATTTATTGTGTGTTTAGGTTGTTCAAAAAAAACTTTCTTTAATCTTTAGAAGACATTGAGGACAATGTCTAATTTAGGTTGGGGGAGGATTATTAAAAAAAAAGTGCATAGTTTCTCCATTAGATAGTTAGTAGTAAAACCATTAGATGCATGGGGTGTGGAAAGATGGCAGAGTAAAGAGTTATTCTTAACTCTTGAGACGCATCTTATTAGTTGTAATTTTTTTCTTTCTTTCTATTTCATCTAAAAAAATAAAAAAAATAAAAATAAAATTTGAGTGTTTTTCAATGATTTTAAGAAGTATATAAGTTTGAAGCATGGATCAATTGAGTTTAGAGATTTTATAGCATGATTGAATAACTGATTGTTGAATTTGGTGATGAATTTTGAGATTGAATGAGCTGAATTTGAAAGTCCCTAACCGTGAGCTTTTGAGCCTATATGATCAATAGTGATTATCTTTCTTGTGTGTGATATTCACCTATTAAGTTGTCACTCTAGAACTTGCTTTAAATCTAGTTGAAATTACATGTCGCATGCACATTCAAAAATGATAAAGGCATTCATTTTGTTTAGCCAGAGCCAAATAGCCAACCTTGCAATTATACCATTGATAAGCCCCTTTGAGCCTAATTGATTATTTCTTTATTTTCAACCCATTAATATGTGTTTTAATGATTTATCAAGTGCTTTCACTGAATTCGAAAGATTAACAGAGCATTTGAAATTTTTGTGAAATGGGCTTTTGACAAGTGTGGGGGTCTATATATCATCAACCACAAAAGTGCAGAAGTTAAAAAAAAGAAAAGAAAAAGAAAAAAAAATGTAAATTATGGTTGTTGGGATGAGATAGGCCAGGTTTATTCATAAGATGAATCATTTTTCAATTGTTTTATTTACTTAGTAAAAATAGCCCTTCATATCACTTTTTACATTCCTTTTACCTTAACCCCATTACAACCTTTAATAAGTCCTTTTGATTTGAATTATGCATGTGAATTAGGTAGTGGAGATTGAGATTTTTGGCAAGCTTATGGTAGTGCAATTTTTTCAGGTGAATTTGAGCGAAACACTTACCCTAAAACACTTGAGAGATTGAGAGAATGAGCCACAATTATGAATTCGGTTCATTTATTTTCAAATGAAGTTACCAGTTTATACTTTTGTTGATTCAAGTATACTATGATCTCTTTATTCTTTAATTGTGTCCTTGTTTATGACTTGACACTTATGATTTTGTTGGAAGCACTTATTAGTTACTCTTTCTTGTCCGAGGATGCCAAGAGCTAAGTGTGGGGGAATTTGATAACCATGGATAGTACCGGATTAAAAAGAATTAAAGAAGGCATTTAAGGGAAAGACTATTCATGTGGTACTATTCAATGTGCACTGTTCATACGATACTGTAGCAAAATACTGTAGCAGTCCGAAAATGAAGCCTATAAATAGAGCTTCTTGGCACCCTAAAATGAGGAGGGAAGAAGGAGGAAGGAAGAGAGAGAGAGAGTTTCTATTTTAGAGAGAGAGTTGTTATTTTTAGAATTTATTTCTTGCATTTTTTTACTTCTTGCATGCCTCCTACATGGATGGTTTTACCTCCTATATGGAAGGCCTAGGTAGTCCTCCTTTATTCATGGTATAGGTTGCCACCTACATGGATGGTTTTACCTCCTATATGGTAGGCTAGATTTTCCATTTTCATGCATCTTGTAGTAGTATTTTTATGTTTTTGTAATTAATTTTTATGAAATATTTATGATGTTTGGAATATATTTTGGTTTTATTTTAAATTTTATCATGAGCTAAATTTTCCTTTTCCTAGGGTGATGACGTAGCTTACTAATGACGGATTGAATCTTAACTTATTAAATCTAGTTTTAATTTTTCCTTCATGATTGAGTTTTAATTATTGCTCTTAATGCTTACAATTGATTGGCCACCTTTTGGATGATTTTAATATGCATGTTGAGACCGGAAGGAGATACATGTGTGTGGATCCTATAATTAAAACCATAATTTGCATATGAAATAGGAATATATTCATATGGGTTGTGTAGTCTTAATTGAGTTCCATAAATCTTAATGCATGATTGATTGCTTAAATTCATATAGGAATATATTGGGTTAGCAATTAATTATAGAATTACTTGACCTTGGAAGAGGCTAGTAATTAAAATAGGGAAACTTGACTATCAATCATGTGGAATAAATAGGACTAGAGTAGATAAGTAATTCAATCCGGAATTTATTAAGTGAAATCTAATCCCTAGGGCTTTTTCTCATATTTATCTTCATATCACTTGTATTCATATTTCATCATTTCTATCTTGTAATCTCAATCACAACTAATCAACCGACTAAATAGAATTAAAATTACCAATTTTGGTACTTAGTGATCAATCCTCGTGGGAACGATACTCTACTCACTTCTATATTACTTGATTACGACAGTGTACACTTGCACTTCTAAATACACCATCCTACACTCGTAACATGGATCCTAGTAAGGTGGAGGCAGTACTAAACTGGAAGAGGCCAGAAACTGTAACAGAGATACGCAGTTTTCTAGGTCTTGCTGGTTATTACCGAAGATTTATTCAAAATTTCTCCAGGATCGCCATGCCGTTGACAAAGCTCACGAGAAAGAATCAAACATATGTGTGGGATGCCAAATGCGAGAGGAGTTTCACGGAGCTGAAGGAGAGGTTGACATCTACACCAGTACTGATTATTCCAGATCCCAGTGAGTCCTATGTGGTTTACAGTGATGCTAGTAAGCAGGGATTGGGATGTGTCCTTATGCAACAGGGCAGAGTGGTGGCGTATGCCTCTCGACAGCTGAAGCCTCACGAGAAGAACTATCCCACTCATGATTTGGAGCTTGCGGCAATCGTGTTTGCATTGAAAATATGGTGACACTACCTGTATGGTAGTACTGTAGAGTTGTACTGTGACCACAACAGCCTCAAGTATCTACATGATAAAAAAGAATTGAATATGAGACAACGTCGCTGGATGGAGTTGTTAAAAGATTATAATCTAGAGATTAAATATCATCCAGGAAAGGTAAATGTTGTTGCTGATGCCTTGAGTA
This sequence comes from Albizia julibrissin, assembly GCA_037074505.1. Taxonomy (NCBI): domain Eukaryota; kingdom Viridiplantae; phylum Streptophyta; class Magnoliopsida; order Fabales; family Fabaceae; genus Albizia; species Albizia julibrissin. The sequence continues at coordinate 24,676,705 of CM073484.1, forward strand.
GAAAAGCGGTGTAAGTAGCAGTCATGATGGTCCGAGAATAGAAATTGTTAGAGGAATTCAGAGATCTAAACTTGACAAATCAAGTATTCCTGAATGCATACAAATTGAATGAAGTACTCCTAGCTAACTTTTGTGTTAGCCAGGAAGAAAGCAATCTGAGAGCAGAAATTAAAGAAGCTCAAATGCAAGATGAACGAGCCCAGTTGATCCGAGGGATGATTGAAAAAGGTGAAACCCAGGATCATGATCTTTCGCCAAGTGGATTGGTCAGATACAAACAGCGAATATATGTACCACGAAAGGCTGATCTGAGGCAGAAAATCCTGGATGAGGCACACAAGAGTCGTTACACCCTTCACCCAGGAATGATTAAGATGTATCATAATTTGAAGTCTATGTACTGGTGGCCAGGGCTAAAAAGCGATGTGACCAAGTATGCGGCCCAATGTCTCACTTGTCAGAAGGTGAAGATTGAACATCAGAGACCACTAGGACTTCTACAGAGTCTAAAAATTCCAGAATGGAAGTGGGAAAGTGTCACCATGGATCTAGTGATAGGTTTACCCAAAATTAGAAACTATGATACTATTTGGGTAATTGTCGACCATTTCACCAAGATGGCACATTTCATACCCATTAATGCCAGATATTCCCCAGAGAAGTTAGCAAAAATATATATACGGGAGATAATTAGACTCTATGGTACACCAAAGAGTATTATCTCCGACCAAGATCCCAGATTCACATCAAGATTCTGGAAAGCTCTACATGAAGCTCTAGGTACGAAGCTGAAATTCAGTACGGCCTATCATCCACAGACGGATGGACAGTCAGAAAGAACCATACAGATGCTGGAAGATATGTTAAGAGCATGTGTATTGGATTTCAAGGGAAGTTGGGATCATTTCCTTCCACTCGCTGAATTCGCTTACAATAATAGCTATCATGCAAGTTTTCAAATGGCTCCTTATGAACCATTGTGTGGTATAAAGTGCCAATCACCCCTATGCTGGACAGAATTGAATGAACGAAGACTATATGGGCCGGATTTGGTAGATCAAACCACAGAGCAAATCAGGACTATCAAAAAGAGGCTCCTAACAGTGCAAAGCAGACAGAAAAGCTATGCTGATAAAAGGAGAAGATCTCTAGAGTTTGAAGTGGGAGATCATGTATTTTTGAAGGTATCTCCTGTTATCGGAATCGGTAGGGCAATCAAAAGGAAAAAACTTAGCCCACGTTACATTGGTCCATTTGAAATATTGACAAAAATTGGGCCAGTAGCATATCGAATAGCCTTACCCCCAAACTTAAGTAGACTACATGATGTGTTTCATGTATCACAGTTGAAGAAGTACCAACCAGACCCTGAACATATTATGGAATATGAAGATGTGGATATGCGAGATGATCTCACATATGAGGCTGAGCCAGAACAAATCATTGACAGACAAGAAAAACAACTCAGAAATCGAAGCATACCATTCGTGAAGGTGGTTTGGAAGGGACTGTCTCCAAGGGAAGCAACTTGAGAAGTAGAAGAGGACCTGAAGAAATGTTACCCGGAGTTTATATCTCAAGAAGTGTAACAAATTTCGAGGACGAAATTTATTTTATGGGGGGAGAATTGTAACATCCCAAAATTTATTCAAAGGCTAAGGATTAATTTATGGGAGTTAGATAGTAAGCCAAATTATGAAAGCTATGAAATTTAAGGAATCTTAAATTAGACAAAGGGAAAAATAAAGACCTAGTGTGTGTAATTAATAGGATAAAAATATACCTATATATATAATAATAATAATTAAAACACACACACCCTTTTCCCACACTTCACACGCAATTCATGCACACACAATTATTTAATTAAATAACACACACACACACTACACACATGGCACACACATACACTTTTTTAATTACTAAAAACAACACCCTCTCTCTCACTCTCTTAATCATCCTATACACACAACACACACTTCACATATTTCTCAATTCTCTTCAGCCAATATCCAAAAAGAAAGAAAAGAGAGAGTGAGTGAAAAAGAGAGAGAGCAAGAGACACATAATAGAGAAAGAGAAATACGTAAGAGGATCGGTGCTATTAGAGGAAGGAAGAAGTGATTACAAATTCTACATACAACTCCATATCCTAATATAGGTGAGTTTCCTTCCCATATTCTTAACTCTTTCTAGTTGATTTGAGACTATTTTTGGGTAATTTGGGAAGCATAAGAACCTAGTATAATGAATTGTTGTCTTGTGAGGTTTTGTTTTGGGAAAAATAGTGCATGAAGAAGGAATGAGAATTTGTAAAATTTGAAGTTTCCAATCAATTCTACACGAAAAATTATGTGGGAATACATGTGGTTTTGATTTTTGGATGATTATATATAAGTCTAGAATTTTTAGAAAATAAGAGGAGTTGTTGTTCGGTTAGTTTCTCTGAAATCATATTTGTTATAAAATAAATTTTGGTAACCAAACCTAGTCCAAAAATTATGAAAGTATTCAGAAGGAAAGTAGACATCTTAAGCTTTAATTTTATATATAATATGTATCATTTTGGTTTATAAATGGGGAGATATGAATTTTTAAAGTTAGATGATAAATCTGGAACGTTTTATGATACAGACGAGGTTTAACGAAATTATGGAAATTTTTTTGCTATAATTTATAAATGGTAATATTTTTCCTAAATATATACTTAAATATTATCATATAATATTTTGAACCATCCCATTTGGAGTTCTAGATATTTAGTTATGAATTTTAGAAGTTAAGCTATTGCAATTGGAAATATTTTCTGGCAGTGCGAGAAAAATTTAAAACTGGGAATTATTCTTGGATAGTTGGTAGTGGAAAGTATTTTTTTTTTCTTAAAATATACTTCATAAGTTACATATGGAATTTGGAACCACCTTAATTGGATATTTCTAGGCCAAGATATAAATTTTCAAAGATTATTGAAAATTCTGTCATAATTGAGTAATAATGGAAAAATAAAAAGTAAGGGTATTTTTGAAATAATTAGGACTCTAAGGGTCAAGTTAAATACTTAGAGTTAGTATGAGTCCATTAGATACCTATTGGATTTAAGGTATTAGCTATAATGATAGCCTACCAAAGTGTCTTAAATTATTTTAGAATAAGTAATAATTCGCCCGTCCGTAAATTATAAATTATAAGATTTGACATTTGCCCGGGACGCCTAAGAGACTGAGAACAGGAACCAAATTTGGAAAGACTGTCAGGTAGTACCTTATCTCTTATATAATATGTGATGCCATGTATGTGTACCATATCATCTGTATATGTATGGGACAGATAGTCCATAGGTGGTAAGACCCGTAAGTACAAGTTACACCGAGAGTTACCCGGGGGCGTCTTAAGCCAGGTAGGTTTGAGACAGAAAGCCCGTGACTGTACCTTGTATGGGGCAGAGACTCTGGGCAGCCAGATTGTGAATCTCAAGCGCTGTGAGTCTGTGATAAGGGACTGGTTTGGCCCTTTTATGTGCTGCATTTCTGTAAGTTGTGTTGTTTGATGATTTGTTTTACATGCTTAGTATTTGCATATTATATGAGTGATCTGTGTACTACTGAGATTCTTTTGAATCTCACCCCTTTTTCAACAAATGATATACAGCAAAGGCGTCCAGCTCTAAGGGCAAGAAGGTAATATAGACAGACGAAGAAGAGGCAAATAAATTATGGACTGTTTGGTTATCATTTTATTTTGGATGACTGTAAAATATTTATAAATAGTAGTAGTAGTAGTAGTGATAGTAGTACTAGTACTCGCGACGCAGACTGTATAAGTTGTAATTCGTACGCTAGACTTTCGATAACGTATTAGTATTCAGAAACTCATAAGTTAACCATCACGACACGAGCTATGGATAGAAAATGCTCTGTATTTTAAATAAATGATTTTGAAACTGATAAAGATAATGAATTTACAAATTAAAATTTAGACCATACATATTTATTTTAAAAAGTTTTTGAAAATCCTATACAAATATAAGATTAAACTCTGTCTTAAATTAAAACTTTAAATTGTTTTGGTCTCAGGTTTGAAACCATTATATATTTAAACTAATCTAAAGGCTTTAGAAAATAAGGTGTTACACGGAGGAAGTTGAGAGAAGAAAAACTTTCTCAGGAATAGAAAAACAAGGGTAAGTAGACATAACAAGTATAATATTAATTTATTAATTTATAATTATCAACGTCTTTCCTAGCAAGAAAAATTATCAATATATTCTGAAATTTTTTAAAGTCAAAACGGTTTTAGTAAAATCCGGAGACAATATGTTTTAAAATAAATCAACATATCATCTTTTAATGAATAATAAGATCCATTTTTTTGTAAAGTAGTAAAATTTGTGTCAGATAGGTGACCCAACTGATGGTACTAAAGAATATACAATGAATCAGAATCTATGGCCAAATTGATTTGAGAAGGTGGTGTACCAATCATATCTGCTAGCAAAAGATAAAGCCCTTCAAAGAGTTTAGCTGTACCAATTATCAGAGAATGTTGAAGTGAGTAAATCTGGCACATTTGAGAAGAAAAAGTGAGAAAATAGCCTAACTACATGGTTAATTTGGAAACATATATAATGTTAAGTGAAAAACTAAGGAGAAAAAAAATATTGGTTAAAACCTTCTATATCTATGTACTCACGTAGTTAAAATAGAACCATATTTGAGTTGAGACAACAAAAAAGAATGAAGTAATGAGATCCAAGGAGAAGATGAAAGAAGATAGCATAGAAGGAGAAAAAACCATCAATGTTGCAATATGCGACAATCATGAACGAAAAAAATGAAAGATTCGATGGTCATGAATGATAAAAATGAAAGCTCAAATATGAAAAGTGAAACTAAAAATGAAAATTTTTGGTTTGATGGTTTAAAATTGTTTAGAGGACAGAGAAAGTTGCTTTGAGTGTTGCAAAAGTAATATATAAATGGTGGTTTAATTAGTGGATTCTCAACCTAATGCTCAATGGAATCAACAGAAAGAAGACCATTTAAGTAATCTTATTTTCACATTGATTTTTGTGCTTATAATATTATGATGAAGATGTTGATGTAAATATTTTTCAATCACTATACCATTTTCTGCGAAGAATTACCCAAAATTTTATCTGTAATTTTAAATCTCTAATTTCTAAACATTTAAATAATAAATTAAACACAAGAAAATTTTGATATTGGCATACTTTAAAGGTATAACATCTCGTAAATTGATTTTAATATACCTCAAATATACAACTCACTTTACTAATGCTTTATTCATAAAAATAAATAATCGCTTTGAGAATATTTTGAAATTTAATTTCGTATTATTTATGTCTTTTTTATGCCTACCCCTGACGGAAATTTAGAGTTATATTGTTTTGGTGACAACAACAACAACAAAGCCTTTATCCCACTAGGTGGGGTAGGCTACATGGATCGCACGACGCCATTATGCTCTATCAAAGACCATAGATTTCGATATATTATTAATTAAAAGGTCTCTCTCAATGACCTCATTAAGCGTTCGTTTCGGTCTTCCTCGACCTCATTTGACAGGACTCCATTCTGTTTAATCAACCCTTCTCACCGGAGCACTCAATGGCCTTCGCTGAACATATCCAAACCATCTCAAACGATTTTCTACCATTTTTTCGTCAATAGGGGCCACTCCAACACGATCACGTATATGAGTGTTACGAATCTTGTCCTTTCTTGTATGGCCACACATCCATCTTAGCATCCTCATCTCAGCTACCCCCATTTTATGTTCATGATATCCCTTTAAAGCCCAACATTCACTACCATATAGCATTGCTGGTCTTATAGCAGTGCGGTAGAATTTTCCTTTTACCTTATTAGGTACCTTACGATCACAAATAACTCCCGTAGCTTTTCTCCATTTATACCATCCGGCTTGAATTCTGTGATTGACGTCTCCATCCACCTCACCATCTTGTTGTATAATTGATCCCAAATATCTAAATTTTGTCACTTGCGGGATGACTTGCCCACCCAATTTAACTTCCACTTCACTTTGACTTTGTCTCTTATCAAATTTGCAATGCATATATTCAGTTTTGCTCCTACTAAGACGAAAACCTCTCAATTCCAAAGTCCGCCTCCATATCTCAAGTTTGGAGTTAATTTCTTCCCTAGATTCAGCCAACAACACTATATCATCCGCAAAAAGCATGCATTTAGGGATCTCCTCTTTTATAGGTTCAATTAGAACGTCTATCACTAGGTTAAACAAATAAGGACTTAAAGCTGATCCTTGATGTAGTCCAATCCTTATAGGGAAGTCCTTTGTAACACCTCCAGACATTCTAACATTGGTTGTAACCCCCGCATACATATCTTGAATGGCTTTAATATATGCAATCCTCACCCCCTTCTTTTCCAAGGCTTTCCAAAGCACATCTCTTGACACCCGGTCATAAGCTTTCTCCAAATCAATGAAGACCATGTGTAAATCTCTTCCTTTACTCCTATACTTTTCCATTATCCCCCTTAATAAATAAATCGCTTCTGTTGTAGACCTTCCTGACATGAATCCAAATTGGTTTTCAGCAACATCAGTCTCCAACCTCAACCTATATTCAATCATTTTTTCCCACAATTTCATTGTATGGCTCATTAGCTTAATTCCTCTATAGTTTGCGCAATTCTGAATATCCCCTTTATTCTTATAAATAGGAACCAAAGTACTTTTCCTCCACTCATCTGGCATTTTCTTGGTTCGTAAGATCTCATTAAATAATTTTGTGAGCCACGACACACCCTCCTCGCCCAAACATTTCCAAACTTCAATTGGAATACCATCAGGTCCGACAGCTTTACCAGTTTCCATCTTCTTAAGAGCTTCTTTAACCTCGCCAATTCGAATCCTGCGATAAAATGAAAAATTGAGGTCACCTTCTCGAGTTGTCAAATCTTCCAAGTCACAATGCGACCCTTCTCCACCATCATTAAACAACTTAAAAAAGTAGGCTTCCCACCTATCCTTAATATCTCCATCAGTAACCAAAACGTTTCCTTCTTCATCCTTTATACACCTCACTTGGTCCAAGTCTCTTGATTTTCTCTCCTTGTTCTTTGCGATCTTGTAAATCTTACGCTCTCCTGCCTTTGTCCCTAACTCCTTATAAAACTCTTCATATGCTTTATTACGAGCTTCACTCACTGCCTTTTTAGTCTCTTTTTTAGCCATACAATATTTTTCCCAATTTTCAGCATTATTACATAAGTGTATGGCTTTAAAACAATCTTTCTTATGCTTGGTTTTCTCTTGAACAATCTCATCCCACCACCAAGTCTCCTTATCTTGCCGACCAAAACCTTTTGATTCTCCCAGAATTGCTTTAGCAACCTGCTGGACCTTTTTAGACATATTCTCCCACATGATATTAGGATTTCTTTGCAACTCCCACTCCCCCTCCTCCAAGAGAGTTCTCTTAAAAATCTCCTTTTTTCCCCTTTCAATTGCCACTACCTGACCCTTGGGTTTAAAACTTGTTGGCGTTTTTGTTTTACATACTTAATATTCACATCAAGGACCAGAACCCTATGTTGTGCTGTCACGCCATCCCCAGGGATCACTTTACAGTTAGTACAGAATCGTCTATCAGAATTCCTTACCAAGAAGAAGTCGATCTATGACCTTGCTGCTCCACTCTTGTATGTTATTAAATGCTCCTCTCGCTTCTTAAAACAAGTGTTGACAATCTTGAGATCATATGCGAGGGAGAAATCAATAATAGATTGACCTTGATTATTGAGTAACCCAAATCCAAAACCACCATGCGCTCTTGCATGAGGTCCTGCCTCCTTACCAACATGTCCATTAAGATCACCTCCAATAAAAATCTTTTCAGTTATTGGGATACTCTGAATTAGTCCCTCCAAATCTTCCCATAATTTTTCCTTAAGATGTACTTCTGCCCCTACTTGAGGTGCATACGCACTGATAATGTTAATAGTATCCTTTCCAACAATCATTCTTAAGGAAATAATTCTATCCTCAATCCTCTTAACGTCCACCACATTCTTCCTCCATTCCTTGTCAGCAATGATACCAACACCATTCCGTTCATTGACCTTTCATGTGTACCAGAGCTTAAAACCATTAATTTCTCTAGACCTTTCTCCTGACCATTTAGTTTCCTGGAGACACAGGATATTAATCTTACGATCCTTCATTACTCCCACCACCTCCCACGATTTGCCGCTCAAAGTCCCAATGTTCCAAGTGCCAAATCTGATCCTGTTTTCATGAACTAGCTTCTTTAGCCGCCTCCGTTCAAAAGAAAGCGGTAGCCCTTTCTCATTTAACACTACATCCGGGATATATTGTTTTGGTGACATGAGATTATTTTTGTTTTACACGTTAGGTCTTGCTTCACAAGAGTATTGAAATTGACAAATAAAGAACTAGAATTATTCATCTCCTTACATTTTCTATTTCTAAACTGGCAGAAAATAAATAAAAGAGGAGAGAAGCGCTCGTGCGCTGAGTTTAAAACTACTAAAGCCTAAATCAGAGTGGCACAATAGATGTACTACATAAGAGAGAATAGGGAATGTCATATAATAATTGGAATAAACAGGTTTTATATTTAGGGTCAGAAAGAGTATTATCTCTTAGAGTGGGGAGCAAATAACAAAACTTATAATTTATTCCTTATAATTTTCCCAAGTTTATGCTCCCAAGTTCAACGCCTATGCTTGCCATACTGACTGAAATGGTGACATTTCTAGAGATGAGCATTAAGGGCTCAAAGATTCACTTAGCATTGAATGCGGACTCCACATCTCCCGGGTTTGCATTATGTGCTCATCACAGTAATAAGCATCACTTTGTTGAGCTCGTCTTCAGATTTGGGAAGCCCCTCTTTTGAATAGTGCCTTCTTGGTCTCCCAAATGCAACTCAGACCCACAACTCTGCTTCTTTCTCTTTGTCAAGCTCGTCTCTTGATCTGATGTTCTTGTCTTCTATTTCAGACATGCTGCATGTAATTTTTCTCATATTTGTACAGGCAATCACTGAGGATATGAATGCCATGATGAAAAGTACATTTTAGCATAGTAAAGGAAAATTACATGCATTATGCTTTTAACACGTTTCATTTGGTACTTCTTCCAAGATTTTTATATCCGGCATGCATGAGCCGCCTTACAAAAAACTAATGTGTGAATTTGCCTCTTTACTATAATAATTCTCCCCCTACATAAATTTAAAATTCAAGTTATGAATAGAAAATTTGTGTAGAGAAATAACACCAAGATTCTAACTTAAGAAAAATAATATCAAAAAAGTCTCAAAGACAAGTGAAACAGCTAATATTGTTAAGATATAAGACTTTTTTTATACTTTGTTTTTTTTTTTTGGTTAGGACCTTGGTGTCACTTTCCCAATTTTATAAGGTGTGCTATGCCAAAATTTCTCATCTGCCCAATTATAAAATGTCACAGCTATGGGAAAAAAAATAGAAATTCCAAAAAGAGAATGATATAAAATCAAACACACACACACACATATGGGTAGAAAGGATAAAAGAAAAATATCATTAAGGTCACAACCAAGGAAAATAATATTAGGAAAGTTTGGTTGTGACCTTAGTGATAGTTTCCCTAGGATAAATGGGCGTACCAGCGTATCAAGCTTTGAAGAGCAGGAAGTACGGTTTTGGAGAAGATGGGGCAATCCTCAACCGTAAGAAATTTCAGGTTTGGAAGTAAGTTGTTGTAGAAGCCTTCCTCATGGATTTCAACTTCGCTATTAAAAAGCCCCTTTATTTGAGAGCACTCTTTAATAAGTAGATATACCAACTGGGGAAGACACTGAGTAGATGGCAGAGAGGGAAATAGCCATTTCAACTTTCTGCATCTCATGACTGAAAGAGTGAGAAGTTTTGGGAAGCACAATGAGTTAGAGGATTCATCTTTAGGAAAGTGATTATTCTCTTCTTCTTCTGATGATATCATCATTTCCTCCATCTCTTCACATTCTACAATGCTTAGATACATCAAACATGGTAGGCTTCTGATCACAGTGCTTGAGAATATACACTTCAATCTTCTACATTTAAGCACTTGTAAATGCATAAGATTTTGGAACATAATGGAAGTGGGGCCCTTCCACACAGATATGAGGTTACTTGAATTCTCCAAACACAAGGACTCTGCTCTTGAGATCAACATCATCCCTTTTTCTTCATTTACATTTGATGAAGTCTGAACATTTGAATCTTCTGTTGAAACCTGTGGCAACCGCAATTTCAATTGAAAAAAAATAAAACACAAATTTATTCACATCAATCCAATTATTAGTATTTAAATAATGAGCATATATTTACTCCCTGCGTCGCGTAATGCATTAATATAATTGAAATCAATAGTCCAAAACACATTCATACCAACCCCAACAACAACAAAAAAAGGCATACTATATTAAAATTCAATCAAATATACAATTAATGATATTCAAATCATATAAAAATTCCCAACTAATTATAAATACTGAAATATAGTTCCAAATGTCCAAAATAACACAAGTACTCAACATAGGAACATTTGTTGACGAGGGACCTGTATGATGGAGTATACAAATAATATAGATATGTTTGACTCCCTCGTGCTTTGAGGGAGAGAAATTGACTTCAATGTAACCATTAGTCCAGTTCATCATAATCCCCATCGCCACAAAAAGCATCAACACAATATATTATACTTCATGTGGAGACAATAGTATTGTAATTGAAATAAATAATTAAATATCAATTTGCGAACTCAATAACTTATACTCTTATCTTTAATAAAATCAAATCTTATCAATGAAACTTCCATTTATAAATAATTGATACATGAACAATTATGTCACTTTGATAAGGAAATTATACTCCATATCATACTTTCTATTCCACTTAAATAGTTAGTAATCAAATTGATTTTTCTGAAATCGATGTCTTTCTGTTACATAAGTGATTGATAATAACCATCAAAAGCATGTAATTATATATATATAAAAAAAAAACTACACTTAGCTACAATATATAAACAAAGTTCATGATTCTAAATTTAAATCCCACAGTGAAATGTAATAACCATAATCATAATTCTTGATCCATTTAATCTATTATTTAAATCATGAATTTGTTAAATGCAGGACCTCATATAAAAGTTTATTCTTGATATCAATAGCAGTGCTTGAATAGTAACCTATCATTGAGCTTTATTATTATATATTGGTATTGATATATTGATGATTTATTGATTGATTGATGATTTTTTGTAAACAACTTGGATTTGAAAAGAAAATATAAATAGATACATTGTAACCATACCGATGCAGCAAACTCGTTACTGAACTGATATACTAATGTTTATACATCAATGTATGATTACAGGCCCAAAAATTATTTTATAACTGATTTAGTCTACTACGCACACAATTATTTTCATCTTTTTTGCTCTGAAATTGAAAGAAACTCTAGTTTTTTGTGTATATATATGCATCAAATATTGTTTTCCCCCTTCGTATCCTTGCATCTCTTTGTAATTTATAAGTTCCCTATTTAATTTATACAGTTGTAGCTAGCAAAATGATATAGCGTATGATTCTAAACCACATATTATTATTATTTTTTAACTATGAAAACCATAATCAGCATGATATAGAATAATATTCATTCATACCGATATTGTTCCCAATGGAAGAGCTGATCCCAAACTTGAATCAACAAATTTGAGGCAGTTGCGTACGAAGATGTTTCTCAGCTCCATCTGAGTTTGAAACTCTTGACAAACACAAATGAAATTTGGCAAATTTTGAAGCTTTATCTTCCTCAAACTTGAAAGCATAATTGTCTCGTCATAGTTGGCATCATCTTCACTACTACGTCCAATAATCACCTCTAATTCCTCACAATTAGATAAGGTTAGGGAATTCAATTTGGGAAGGCTGTTATGGACAATAGTATTCACTGAGAATAAAAACTTCAACTTTTTAATTTTAGTCACTTCCAAAGAATGAAGATATTGGAATCTCATAATTTGTGTGGGAACAAGACCTCCAAGCATTTGTTGTTTTGATCTCGATATTTCTGAGTCGTTTGTTTCTTCTTGCTCATGATCACCAATGACTCGCCACTTGTGCTTAACTCTAGGACTTTGAATATCAATCTCTCCAGCAATTAGGACAGAAAGTGGAAGATTGAGAGCCTCCATACTATTTAATTGGTTGTATTTCAACTCATACTCCCTTACAAGTCTCTGCATGATGTAACATATAAGTGGAAGTTGAGGAATTAAAATATTATAAGTTCCTTGGAAAGATCATGAAAGGAAAGAGATCAAATTAATATAATATTGCATGATGAAACATCAACAATATTTTCAGTACGGAAAAGGAAGCATTGATAAACACAAATGGAGAATATTAGTTACCTCTCTTGTCCAATCAATAGTTGCATTCATAATTGATATAAGTTTTGGGCAGTCATAAACCTGAACTCTGCAGAACTCCCCTATGTGAAACTCAAACCCTTGGCAGAAATTAACAAGTCTTGGCAAGTTACAAAGTTGCATATCTTTTATGTTTGGGAATGTAATATCCCTTTCATTGTCAATATCATGATCTTTAATATTTGTGCACTTGAAAATTTCTTCCATTTGAGAACAATCTGATATGGTTAGAGTGCTTAGTTGTGGAAGTATTGAGGTAGCATCATTGATCATGTTGTAAGATAAAATGAATTTAAGCTTGTTGCACTTAGATATCTGCAAACTCTTCAATCTTAGCAGACAAGATACAACAATGGATAGATTCTTATGAATCTCTTCATTCCCTGAAAATATTGCCTCCAACTCCTCACAATAACATATGGTCAAAGAAGTTAACTCTGGGAGACTTTTGCATATATGAGCTGAAAAGACAAATTTCAATCTCGAACATTTTTTCAAAGTGAATTCTTTAAGGCACTGAAATGTTGGAATCTGATGGTGAAAAATGGATTCTACTCCACAATTATAAAGTATAATCCTTTCTATAGCTGCCAATGACTTGTATTCTTCATTTCTCAAATGGAGGCCCTTAAGTTCTTGTAATTCCTTTTTGTGGAAGTGGAAGAAAGGGAAGAAAGAAAAAAGGAAAACCATTAACATATGTCCAAAAAAAAAACCAATGACTTGGCATTAATTGAAATTTGGGGGAATTAGTATGAGGTCCCAAAGAAGACACTTTAATTCCCAAGAAGTCCTAATAAGAAAACCACCACCATATTTCCTTAAAAAACCAAAAAATCAACCATATGCATATATAAGAAAATGGAGTTCACAATGAACTCAAGGACAAATTATGACGAGGTGCCCACAATAGTCCGTATTTATTAAGGTGAATGATAAATAAATTAACTGACTTAAAAATGAAAATAACAAAATTAATGTTTGCATTGAAATATTTTCCAACGATGAGGGCAGTGAAGTATGATGACAAATTGTGGAACAGAAAATGAGAACAGGGAATGTAAGCCAAGATGCAGAGCCCAACTTCTATTAAGGTGGTTTTTTTTAACAAAAACATGCGTTAATAATTGTTTTTAAATAACAAAATGTGAATGAATTAATTGACCGAATCATCTCTCAATATGTATTAACATGAACACTATTTGCTATTTAACGAATTTAAAAAAAAATTAACCAGGTGAAAAAATTAAAGTAATTTTTGATATAGAAAATTATTTTTTTAATTATTTTTTTCGCAAATAAAATTAAATCTAGGAGAGCAAACACGTACCATATTTGGACAATCCCTCGATTCTTTTGTCTTTATAGAAAGCCAACTGGTATGATACCTCTTTGAGCAAATTCCGATAAGTTTTGGAAGATTTTCTAGCCGGAGATATTTCAAAAGAGGAAGCACTAACTGAGTTTTATCTTGATCATGCATTGGTTGTTCTTGACCAAACACAAATTTCATCTCAGGAGCATTTCTTATGGATAGATGCTGCAATTGTTCAAACCTTTGAGCTATGAAGACTGGGCATACATATTCTAATTTGCGGCAATCATTAACAGACAAAATTTTCAATTTTGGGAACCTCACATTCTCCCATCCATCTCCACCAATCTCTCCCTCTAATACATGCTTCAATTTATTGCAATGTTCTATTTTGAGTGCCTTTAAGGATAACAGAGTGCAAGCAGTAGAGGCAGGAAAGAGATATGTCAACATCGGACAATTGGAAATCTTGAGATACTTAAGATTGCCTAAGTTACAATCAGCAGGGAATATGTGGAGTAATTGAGGGCAATTGAATATCCTTAGTCTTTTTAGCTTTTGAAACAACGTGGTTTTGCCTGAACCGCCTATAATCCACAACCCAATCATAGAGCTATCATCATTTTGCAATGCCTCCCATAGTTCACCATATGCTATTTTTGTTGACTTGAACAACATAAATTCTTTAGAAGAGTGATACTCTATACCTGGAACAATAACACCATGGGAAAATGTACTGAAGTAATGACTCTTTTGACTTTGATCAGTCATCCTTTGAGTTGTCTTAGCCAACTTTTTGCAAAGATAATATCTCCTCCAAGTAGGACACCACCCTCGAAGGCAGCCATTGTTGGCCCTTAGTTCTTCCTCCAAATTTTCCAGCTTTTCTATGAGGCTCTCACGTCATCCTTCCACGTGTCAGCCTCACCATCAATCCTCTCAATCCTGTTGATGGCTTCTTGAACACGCTCCCGCACCCTCTCTTGCCTGAGTATCATCTCCTCCTTTCTGATCTCATCAGTTTTGGTGATTTTGCCGACATTGAACAAATATTGTAGTTTCCGTAACGTTGGATCCACCAAATATTCAGCAAGTTTTGCTGCTATCGACACACACCCCTCTGCCATTCGATATTAATAACAATCTGAAAGGAGAGCGAGAGTAATTCATCACTGTCAAATGGTTAACTCAATTTCATTTTGAAGAATTGAAGCATCTTACGTACCAAATCTTTCATGAAGATATCATCAGCAACAAGTCTAAATGTAAGACTTTTTAGACAGATTGTTGATACAACCAGCCTAAAAAGTAAGACTTTTTAGACCGGTTGTACAACAACCCGTCTAAAAAAGGACAGACTTTTTAGACTAGCTGTATCAAGACCTCATTTAGAACCGGTCTAAAAAGTATTTTTAACCGGTTTTAAAAGTCATTTTTCCACTGGTGAATCCGTCCCTAATTTTCGTCACTAAACGTTTTATGATGGAATTAGCGTCAGAATTTTTCCATCACTAATCTTTGTTCATAATTCTGTCATAAACTATTTTGTAACAAAGACTAGTGACAGAAAAATTTCATCTTTAATCTGTCACTAATTTGTCACTAAATATTCTATGACAAAATTCCTTTGCTAATTTCAAATTATATTATTTAAGATTATAATCTAAAAAAAAACTTGTTTTATGTTTCATTGAGATCAATACTTCTTGTGCCTTAATGATAATTAATCAAATATGATAAGGGTTAGATTCCATATTTTGATGATAACAAAACATAATTAAGTGCTTTACTAGTAGATAGGAAAAATTTAGTTATAATCCTGAGTAAAGCCATGATAATCGTGGATAGTATTATTAGAAGAAGACATGATCAATTGAATGAATCATTAAGATAATCAATTAGAAAAAGATATAATCTAACAAGAAAACAACATCCTAAGAGAATGGGCTTTAGTGAATAAGTTTATCTAAAGGTCCCTGGATAAGTTAATAAGATATAAAAACTACATAATCAAGTACAAATAACATTTTCAAATTATTTGATTTTGTTACGTATTATGATTAGATTTTATAATAATTAGATTTTATAATTAGAATTTTTTATAATTATATAATGATTAAATAAATTAGTTTAAAATAATTATATAATCAAGTTTTCCATCACTAATTAGTGACGGAAAATTTCATCCCTAATCTATCACTAATTAAGGGGATAGCTTATCCCAATTTAGCGATGGATTAGCAATGAAATTTTCTGTTAGTAATTAGCGACGGGAATTTTCCATCACTAACCAAACAAGCCCTAAAATATTTTCAGGAAAAAAAATCATTCATAGGGATCGAATGATTAATATAACGTTTGATGATGTAGAAATATAATCATTTTGTATAGTCTCGATATTCATTTAATAAAGGCACAAAATTAAAATAATTTAATACTTGATATCCTAACAACTACAGTCTACATGCTACTTTAAATCATATTAATTCAAATGATACTTATGTTTCCTTTGTTGCAAAACACGAGAAAACTGTGAGAATCCTTACCATCTTAAATTATACTTGTTGGCAAAAACTTTTTTAAAAAAACTTTTAACAGTTTTCTTTTTATTGAATTTTGCAAACAGTATTTTATTTACCCAACTCCAATTAATCCCCGTTAGAAAACACGTTGTCTCTATCTTGTCCTCTCATTGGACAATGATGCAGCCATATTATTAATAAAAACAATAAATGTATTTTTCCTTATTTTTATTTAGGAGAATACATATAAAGTATAAAATAATATCAAAATCAATTTAGAGAAATATATAAAGTATAAACATGTTATGAATCTTCTTTACATGGGTCCTTCTTGAAGGCACGGACTACCTGAGTTATTATGAATCATTCTTAATTATTTTGAATTTTTTTTATCATAAGGAAACCCAAAATATTTTAAAATCAAGTTTAAAAAACTTAAACCAATCACAAATATTCCTAAAAGCACTAAATCTGAATTGAAAAAGTCAAAGAAATAACGCCTTGGAGCTAATTATATATTGTCGACTTTTCCTTTTTTTCTGGATCCTAAAATCCAATAGAGAAAAACAGTTTTATCATTTTCAATTTCCAAAAGTTACAAGTACTGAATTATAGGGCACTAGAAGTTGCCTTGTGTATCCCAACCAGTCTCAAATTTAAGCATATAAATTTAATATTAGTATTACAAATTTATTAAATACTTCTAACTTGTTTCATTTATAATCTTTCTATTAGTAATCTAAATCAAATACAACAAAGGGTGTTTATTTCTTGGCCAGAAAAATCAAATGGAGTTTGAGTACCAAAAAATGAAGGATCTGGTGGTCATTAACTATTATCAGCTTTAATGAGCTTGTCACCTGTCATAGTTCAGGAAAATGGTCTACAAAATTGATGGTTACAATTCTTAATTTATTTTTAATTTGAACTAGATTTGGAGAAAAAAAAGGAAAAATTATATTTAGGTCCCAGATAAGAGAAAGAAAATGAAAAAATGACCCTTCAGCTTTCAAAATTACCAAAAAGTCCTATGAACTTAGCAATGGTGCCCCTAGACTTATCAATGAGCCGCACTTGAACTTGTCAATGAGACTTTTTGGCAATTTTAAAATCAAAAGAAATCATTTTTTCATTTTCTCTCTTGTTGGGACTTGAATGTAATTTTTTTTTAAAAAAAACCAAAACAAAAGGCTATGTATGCCCTTAGATGTTTTACAAAAACCATTGGATTATAGCTACGTTTGCCACTTTATCAGATTTCCACACACAAGGCATACACCAAAATATCCCAAATTTTTCTATTTTCGCATTCTCAGACTCTAATCTTGCTTGCTATGACATCTAAACTTTTTCTAGCTATTTTTAGACACTAGACTAATTGAATATACTGTTTAGATTGTACTTCTATCATATCAGTGCAAAGTTAAAGAAGAACAAGTAAAAAAAAAATGTAAGTGACAGATACAATTGCTTCCATATCTCTCTTCCTTTTGAGAATTGAGGGTGTGATATCAGACATAGACCTCTACGTAATTAGTACATATAACAAACAGAAAGCACAGATCAGAAAATGAAGGGTTTGATTTTCATACCAGATTATAAGCTTCCGCGATTCAGTTGATGGTTCTTGGCTTCACAATTTTCAAGAGCCACAAAAAAAGAATTCAACTTATATGGATTTACCAGAGGGACAGAAAGAAGCGTTTCACTATGATGAAGAATTCAACATATTAATATTATAATCTTGTATGTATTAATTTTTTCTAATGTACAGTTGTATGGCTTTAGATGATCTAATTTGATTCAATTATATGACTGACGTGGGATATTCTACTCATTAAGAATAAATTATATTTTAAAAAAATGTTGAAGTAAATTTGACGTGCTCATTTATGTGGGTTAGAATTATTTCAATAGGGGAATTTTAGATTATTTTTTGTATTTTAACTTATTTTCTTCTTCTTTTTTCCCGTTTACAAGAGCTTGGTAATTTCACTGTTCGGTTATCTATGTATCACTATTCATTTATTGGCTTCATCAATCTCACGTGAATAATGGAGACAATAATAATTTCTTGTCTTTTTTTTGTCTTTATATCAAGGAAGATGAGATTTCATATTCAAAATTTGAATACGATACATAATATATGATGTAGCCTATGACTACCTGTTATTTTAAATATTAACATTTTAGCTTTCAAATGTGTCGTCACTTGGTCCATGTAACAGGAATGGAAAAAATAAAGAGGAATACTTTGAATTCGAAGAATTAGATTCCAAATTATTGATCGAAATCTCACCTAATACTAAAATAAAATAATTGCTTATATATGGCCGGCCATTGCCTCATATTGGCATTTCTGTAAATTATTATTATTTAGGTATCATTGATCTTTGTCCCCTACTTTTATCTTTGCCCCCTACTTTTATATATGAAGTAACACATTTGAAGGCTAAGGAATCACAGATAAATTAATTTTAAATGGACTGGTTGGATTAATCATACTTTTATCTTTGGCCCCTACTGTTTGGAAGTGGAAAGGGCCAAGAAGGATCCAAATTCTCCTATGGAGGGCTATAATGGATGGGCTATTGACATCGGTTAAAAGAAGTAGAGCTGGGTTTGGATTGGCAGGATGTTGCAGATGTTCTAGGGGTGATGAAACAATGCTGCATGCTTTAAAGGACTGTGCTGAATCAAAGAAAATGTGGCTACAGCTAAATGCAGGTATGTATGTCTCAAATTTCTTTAACTTGGAGGCTAATGAATGGTTCTGTCATAACTTGAAAATGAGACTATTGGTGGACGGGCTGGGGAAATGATGCTAAATATTTGGAATTGCATGCTGGTATAATTGGTTATGGAGAAACCAGTTTATGTTTGATTACACTTCTGATGTGTGGGATAGTAATGTGGCGGCTATAAAACGGTATATATTATCAATTAATAATAGTTGTATTATGGGAAAAAGTATGTGACAGAAGGGTGTAGAAGTCAATTAGATGGAAGGTGCCAGATCATGGATGGGTTAAATTGAACATTGAAGGAGCTGCTAAAGGGCAACCAAGAGTGTTAGCTAGTGGTCGATTTATTAGGGATGAAGAAGTAATTAGGTTAGGAGGCTTTGTGAATAACGTAGGTATTTGTGCAGCTTACATGGCTATAATATGGGGTTTGTGGTCTGTTTTTTATTTACTGCACACCAAAGGATATAGAAGAGTTATTGTGGAATCTAACTCCACTTTGGTGGTAGCTGCCTTGAATGATTGTATTATGAATAGGAAAGCTTGAAACAGAGTCATGAAACAGGTTCAAAGATAGATGATTGATGAGTGGTGTGTCAGAGTTGAGCACACTTTCAGGGAAGGTAATATATGCGTTGATTGGCTGGCCAATTAGAGCATTCAGGCTGAGCCTGGTTTACAGCTTGTTGTGAGCCACCTAGTGGTCTAAATAACTTACTGCACAGAGATGTATTGGGCGTTTCATGCCCTAGGCTTGTTTTGAGGAAATAGAAAGTTTGATGGCCATTTTGCCCATTTATACACAAAAAAAAAAAGAATTTAAAAAAAACTCAGAGATTATATTTATTTTAGATTGGTACCCATTAAAATAATTCTTTAAGAAATAAAACTAAAAAAATCTAAATTTGAACAGTCTATATTTGGTGCTCATGAGAGTGATAAGTATCAATTATTGTGAAATCTGTGCTATTTAAATACAATTTAGACAGTCTAGATTTAACATTTGTGATTAATGATTTTTAAATAAGAAATTATTTTTTAAAGCTTCTAATTAAAAGATTATCTTTATTTAAGATTATATATTCATTAAAATATTTTTAAAAATAAAAGTAAACACAATTAGATGAACCGTTCAGATATATACTCATTACCTAGTTACGAGCACCCAAACCGTTCAAATAGTACAGTATAGAAGTAATTACGCATACCCTGACACTACCATGACTTTCATACTTTCTTTCATAAAATAATGTAAAATTGTGGAAAGAAAATGAAAAAAAAAAATTGACGAAGAATAAATTTTAAAAATATAAATAAAATAGTATTTAATTATCTCTTTTTCTTGGCTTTTTAATTGAAAAACATTAGAAAGATTTCTTGACCGGCCCAAGAATAGACCAATTATCAACAAATGACGATGAAAACTACCCCCAACAATACTACTTTGAAAAACCAGAGAAAGAGAGAATTCATTTTGTAAATATTTATTATGTTATTCATACTTTAAAATTAAGATATGAAATTCAATTGGATTTATGTTTTATAATTGATATTATATATTGGAATGTATGCGAGCCAATGCTTTTATTAAAACTGTATAAGTTAAAATTATAATTTTCAAAACTCAGAGATTCTTATATGAAATTAACACATTAGACAATTTTTTTTAGTGTTGCTAGACAATTTAGGGTTTTTAATCTTCATCATAATGCTCCGTTTGTTGAAAATATGTGTTGATTTCTCTAAGATATACTCTTAAATAAATTGCATTGAAACTATCATTCGATGCAAATTCCTTTAAATGTGCAACTAATATGGATGATTTAGAAAGTAAACAATTAAATAAGGGGGATAAAGTGAAATAAGTTCCTTTATTTAAGAATAAATATAACCTCTAACTAGTTCTAATACTAGGGACATGTGACTAATCTCTATTTTATCATATATTTTTATATCTTATTTAGGGATTTTCTTTTCATGATTATTGTGTTTAAAATGCAGTTATTAAGATAAATTGAGATTAAGAGTGATTGTATATTAAATTAGAGCCAAAAAGAACATAATTGTCATATTTTATAGTTTTCTCGAGTATTTAATTTTTGGAATATTGTGATTTGCATTGTAAGACACTAGGGAGAAATTGAAGTTTAACATAGAAATTAAAAACTGAAGCTAAGGACCCACATTTATGTTGCTAAAGGACGTGAAAAATAGCAACCAAGGACCACTTGAATGAATTAAATACAATGAAGGACCAAAAGCACAAAAAACGACAACGTTTTGGAAGCAGTGGCAGATCTGATTTTTTTGAGGGCAACCAATCACCATCAAAAGTGCTTCACCACTTTCAGAATCGCACGCTCACTCTATTTCCAAATCTGTCTCGGCCCATCCTCCATCTCCACTCCGCCACCATCCTCGTCACCTTCACTCCGCCTCACCCATCCCTACGTTCACCCATCATTCATTACAGCCTCCATTGTGTTCCCTCTAACCTCCTTTGTCATCTATAAATCTTCCATCTTCATCACCGATATTGTATTCCATTGGTGTCTCTCCATGGCAGACCTTTGTTGAAGCAGGTGGCTGCGCCTTTGATGGCTAGGTGTGGCTGAGCATCCCAATCCTCTAGGGAGTGACTATATGGCTTGAGTTTCAAGCTTCGTGGCGGAGTTTAGCTTTACTTTTCTTCTATCCTTTATTGTATTTTTTATTCCTAGATTTTAAGATGATTTTCTATAATATTGGATGTGCTGTTCTTTTAGTATTTTAAAGATTGGTTCTGGCTAATGAACCTTTGATTTGTATTATAACATTGAGCTGTTAATTAATATCTTTAATTTCGATTACATTAATTTGGGTGCAGTTAATGTGTTGAGATTTTTGAGAATATTTTGGGGTAATTTAAAGTAACTTGGTTATTGGATTATAAGTTTGAATGCATTGTTTGGTTCTTTAATTGGCTAAAGCTTTAAATTGGGTTTCGATTAGAGGAACTAAGAGCATGTTTGGTTCGACCTCATTACATGCATGCAATGGTAATTATGATTGCATTACCATGAGAAGAGTGTTCAGTTGCTCTTTAGCATGGTAGTAGGGTTTACCATGGTAATGATGATTACCAAAAAATTGGTAATCCCTAGGAATCCTCATTACCATCTCATTGCATAGTTAAAAAAGTTTAATTTACACTTTAGTTTCATTTCTCTTAATTTTACTTATATCTTTTCACTTAATCACATTGCTACAACCGCTACCGCCACTACCTCCTCCTTCGCCACCAACCACCACCGCCACTACCTCCTCCTCCTTCGCCGCCGCCACCGGCACTCAATACCGCAGTCACTGCCTCCTCCTCCTCCGTCGCCAGTGCCACCCTCCACCCGGCACCGCCACCACGACCTCCTCCTCCTCTATCACCGCCACTACCTCCTTCTTCTCTGTCGTCTATGCCACCTACCACCCGACGTCGCCGCCACTTCCTCCTCCTCCTCTTCCGCCGTCGCCCGCCACCGTCACCACTACCTCCTCTTCCTCCCTCCTTCTCCGTCACCCGCCACCGCCGCCACTACCTCCTCCTCCGCCGCCGCCGCCCTATCTCCTTCTCCGCCATCCTGCACCACTGCTACTACCTTCTCCTACTCCACCTCCGCCACTACCTCCTTCTCTACCACCGCAACCGCCACTCGGTGTAATATCCCAAATTCTGGGACTAAAGGCATAAGATTAAGCCTAGATCAAGTGGACAGCTAAGCCCCAGTTTAGCAAATGCCCCTATGAGGTATGTTTAAATTCCTAAAAATTCCTTTATATCCTTGGATATTAAAAGGAATAACAAAACGAAGTGATTGGAAGTCACACACAATAGAGTAAAGTGGAATACAAAGTAATTTTTGCTATCGGCGGTGAAATTCCCGGTATGACAGTGATGATTGTGTGACATGTTTTGATGGGTAAATGATGGTAAAAAGTTATGAAACTTTCCAGAATGAAAGTAAACTTATCAAACTTTAATTTGATAGGTCACATAAGTCATTTGGAGTTGTACACAAAGAGAAATGAATTTTTGAAGTTAGCCCAGCGAAATTAATTATTTTCTGGGACAGCATTCAAAGATTAAAATTCTGGGAAGAGTGAGCTTTCAATTGGCCAAACTTTATATTTTTTCTTAAAGCTAGACTCAATAAGAGTCGCATAGCCTTTGGAATCACTCCAATTGAACATTTGTACAATTAGATATGAATTTTCAAAGTTAATGAAAAATCTGCAAAATTTGGTATTTTGTGCGAAAATTCATTATTTGGGCCAATAAGGTACTAACACGTGGCAAGCCATTTTAACACTTCCTTTAATCATCAATTATCATCTTTCCATCTCCATTCTTTCGTGCAAACAGAACAGAAAAGAGGGAGAGAGAGCTGAACGAGAATATGGAAGCAAAGAAGAGCTAAGGTTCTTCAAAATCTAAGGTAAGGAAGTTGTAATCTTAAGGTTTAAACTTCCTAATCACTCTCTAGCCTCTCCTAATCTCTTTTACTTCATCAAATCCATGGATTGAAGGCAAAATCTCAAGAGAAGAGAGAGAGAGGCCAGACGTTTTAGAGAGAGAAACAACAAGAAATCAAGAGGTAAACTTCCAAATATGCTTCTTGTGCCTTTGTTGTGGTTGTTGTTGGGTTGGTTTGGGATGATTTGTGGAATATTGATGATGAAACCCTAAGGGGTCCTAATGCCCAAATTGCTTCTAATCATGTGTAATGAGTGTGTAAATAGCTAATCATTTGATTAGGAGTAGCAAGGAAGTGATTAGGCAAGAGAAATCAAAGAAACAACAAACTCTTTATGAGAATCTAATTTCCTGTTCTGTTTCTGCCCTGTATTGTTTCGTGTAGGAGGAGTTGAAATTTGATGATTTTGATACTTCCATTGGCTTTAGGAGGCAAAATTGTGTGGGTATGCAAGTGTTCATGAATTTTGGATACTTGTATATGAATTTAGAAGTTTTAGAAGTTAAAGGGTAAATGTTGTGTATTCCGTTTTTTGGAGGCAGTGTTATGGTAACGTGTTTTTGAATGGTCAAATGTTATCCAATAAGCATGAAACTTTCCAGTTTGAAATTAGACACATAGACCTTTAATTTTATAGGTCATAATGATCAATTAGATTTATGTGCTAGAAGTGCTACATTCTCAAAGTTTGAGCATGCAAAACTGGAAGTTTCTGGAATAATGTGTAGAAAGTTAATATACTGTACTAATTCATGTATATATAGCTAATGGCTATATTTTTCCTTTAAAATATACTTAACAAGGGTCAATGAGGACCTAGAACCAGCTCAATTGGATTTTTGGGGATTTAGATATGAATTTTTAAACTTTTGCCCTGTTTTTGGAATGTGATTTGGACAGGTTGAGTTTGGCGAAATTCTGGGAAATCTGTGGCTGTGATAGCTGGAATTCAATATTTCTATATGAAACTAAAATAAAATATATTTCCATAAAATTTGGAACCACACTCAATTTAGAGTTTTCAAGAATTAATGATGAATTCTTAAAGTTTGACCTTTTTTCTGAAACTAAATCTGGAACAGTTGATGTTTGGAAACTTTCTGGGGATTTTGTATTGGTAGTTTCCAAAAAGTGATATTTTTCCTTGAAATTATACTTAAATAAAATCAAATAGAGCTTTGAACCACCTCAATTGGAGTTCTATATAATTAATTATGATTTTTCAAAATTTGGTCAAAAATGCTGGTAGATTGAGTACCATGCGATTTAAGTAAGAAATTGGCCAAATATAATTGGAATGAACTCCAAGGGTGAAAGTAAGCCTATAGGGCTAATGTGGGCCATTGGGTATTCACTTTTCATGGCTCTAATGATGTTATCACTTGCCTAAGGCCATGAAGTGACAAATAAGAAGCAATGGTTGGCGGATCAATGGACAAAAGAGGGGACTATAGTCCACCAGGTAGTGAACTTACCTTTTCTGCATGTATGTGATATATATGTTTTGCATTGATTATGTGACTGCTTTGCCTATTTGTGTGAAACATGTATGGTTGGTTGAAGCTCTGTTATATTTGTGCAATGGTCATATGCATGTCATAACATCGAGCATGCAACATGTCATTATGTTGGCATGAAATAGTGTAGGCAAGCATGTCATGCATTCATATATATCTGGCATGCATAGTGGTAATGTTTGCTACTGAGATTTTCTTAAATCTCACTCCTCTCAAATAACCATTCGGACAGGTGAGCATTGGAAACGTGCTGAGATCAGAAAAGAGGTATGCACGGAGAGGAATGTTGCTGGTTGTTTAAAGGCCTTTTAGTTATTAAGGTCTGTAAATATTGTGTAAACCCCTTGTGGGGAAACTTTTATATTATAATCAAGAAATATTGTATTAATATTATCAGTATATTCATGCTATTCATGTGTGCCCACTGAACTACGCATTGCTACTCTGAGTAAGGACAGTAATAAGGGATATATGAGGCGGGTCTTTACACTCGGCACCGCCCCTACTACCTCCTCCTCCTCCTCCACCGCCACAACCTCTTTCTCCGCCACCGCAACAACCACCCTGCACTGCCGCCACCATGTCTCCTTCTCTACCACCACCACCCGGCACCGCTGCCACTTCCTCTTCCTTCGCCGCCACCGGCCACCGCCGCCACTACCTCCTCCTCCTCCTCAGCCACTGCCGCCACTAGCCACCGCCACTTCCTCATTCTCTACCACCACCACTACCTCTTCCTCCTCCTGCACCACTGCCAATATCTCCTCCTTCTCCACAGCCACTACCTCCTCCTCCACCGCAGCTGTCGCTACCTCCTCCTCTACCGCGGTCGCTACTACCCACCACCCGGCACCGTCGCCACTACGCCTTCCTCCTCCGCCGCCACTGCCACCCAGTACCGCTGCCACTACCTCCTCCTTCTCCACCTGACTCTTAACTTTCTTTTTATAAAGATTATTGTAAGGGTAAAATAGATTTTATGTAATATATTAATTTTAAATAATTGTTAAAATAATAACTCATTGCACATTACTTAAAAATCAAATCAAACACTAGCCTTATAATTAATATTATATTGTATTACCACTTTATCGCATTACACTGCACTGTAGGGTGTAATGGGATCGAACCAAACGAGTCCTAAGTCTTAACCAGCGTAGGAGATTTAATTCATCTAAGTCAAGTTAATTTAGAGGGTTTTTTAAGCATATTTTAATTAAACTAGCTAACTTATATATTATTTGAAATAAGGAAAGCTATAACTCATTTGCCATCTCATCATCTAATCATCCATTTCACTCATTCTTATCATCCCATTCCATTTTATAAAACAAAAATTACCAAAAAGAAGTAGTTTAGGGTCATTTTAATTCTATTTACAAAATTAGTTTATACCTAAAAAGAACAAACCATGTCTTCTATTTTAAAGTTAATTTCTTTGACACTTTGGTAGCTTAGGATTCCAAGTAAAAGCTTCTTAAAGTGAAACAACTCCAGTTTTACTATATTGCATTATTTGGATTCAATTGTTGACGGTGAGCCCTAAAATGTTAAGACAAAGGTCTGCATCAACGTGAAGTGGCATTATCTTTTTCATTCATACTCTCTTTTCTTTATAGCCCCATTGACGTGTCCTGCAGCAAAGAGAATTAACAACAATAACAACAACAACAAAATCTTTATCCCATTAGGTGGGGTCGGCTAGCAAAGAGAATTAACAATAATTAGTAAATTAACAAATACAAATAAAGAAATTAACAAGAGTTAACAACTCCACTTCTTCACTTTCTCAAAATTTTATGGGCATAATAATCACTATAATATCCTCCTCCAGTTTTTTATATAAGACATATTTACTTAATTTGATTAGATTAGGGAAGTTAGGTATAAGGTAATTACTATGGCATGTGTTTTCTTAAATATTTTATTCATCTTCCTTAATTCCCTTAATCTCTCTTTTACTTGATTATGGTTGAGGGAATATCAATAAGGGTAAATTAGGAAAAGATTGACAAATATGATAAATGTGCGTTATATTTAAGATCAAGATCAATTATATAATTATGTCTTTTATTAAGAACTAGAGGTAATAATTAATAAATTAACAGGTATAGACAAAAGAACTAACAACACCACATTGGTTTGGAGGTCATTCGTTGAATTGGTTGGGGATAAATTTTTTAAAATAAAACAATGAAATTTAATAAATGAAATACGCACAGAATACACACCAGAAACAAAGTAATATTACTATGAATGAGCAAGAGGAATAAGAGAGGGTTACATACTCAGCAATTATATTGGTTAGGACTCAAACAAAGTAACTGACCTAAGTTCAATCTAATGAAAGCTATGAGATCAGTTCCACTAGCTTTCTCAAATTCAGCTCTTGGTGCCACTTTACAATATTTCCAGATTTCACTTGCAAACACTCTCTTACACAATGTAATACAATGGCCTACCACTCTATTCTTATCTATAACTCAAGTTTAAGGAAACAAAATTAGTTCTTATTATAAATTCACTTTTTGTGGAATAAATAAGAGTGTTACAATTTTATCTCTATTAATTTAACAAATTTTAGGTGGAGAGAAGAAAGAGGTGAAAAATGTATACCCATTCATAAATTAGGCTAAAATTGGAAAATTTTATCAATTTAATCCATCTTTATTAAGTTAACAAACTCTTATTGATATGTGAAAATTAAGTAATTTGGACTTATAAATAGGATCAAAGTGATACTTAATATTCTCACAATCTTAAATCTCTTCAAGTGTTAAAAAAAGTAAATGATCACTTGATGGTCAAGATATCACATCACAATTGACTTCTCTATCCGGTCCTTAATACAAGATATATTTACCTAATTTAATTGGATTAAGAAAGTTAGTTCAGTTAGTTAATATGACATATATTTTTTAAAACAATATAATCATTTTTCTTAATTTCTTCATTCTCTCTCCTCCCTTATTATTATTGAGAAAATTGGGGTACTTAAATTAGAAAAATATTTATAAATATGAAACCTATGTTTTATATTTACCAATAAAATCAATTCCCAAATATATCTTAATATTAAATACAAAAGGGAGTAATAAATAAAATGTCATTGAATAGAGGTAGTTTTGAGCTTTTATGACATGGCAACGTAAGATTAATCTAAAGACAACTCACTTAATGCACAGCTTAGAGGTAGATAAAATCATTCAATTATGATGGACTAAATTGATAAACTTTTTAATACACAAGAAAATATGTGTTGATAAGAGAAAAGTATTTGTTTCCCAACCATACTAATGCATTCGGAAAGTCTGTAGAAAGTAATTAACTTGTTGGCAAAATGCACGAGATTGTCAACAAGTTGGACGAAGAGGTAAATGACGAGGAATGAGAATGGTTTGAGTTTTGATGTTAAAAATAATAAAGAAGCATTTTCGTAAAATACCCATATCAGAAAACAAAAGTTTGATATTTAGAAGTTAAATCATACAGTTTTCAATATATTAAGGACATCGAAGCAAACTGTGTAAAAAATTAAAAGCAAAAACAAAGATTTGTCAACAAACAGAGCCAATCGTTGATAAGCAGTATAAAATTGCTGGCAAATAGTTACTTTGTTAAAAAGTAAGGCACAACAGAGCAAAACTGAGTAAGGGGTTATTGACAAAAACAAGAGATTATAGAATTTTTTTTAATAAAATAGCCCTGGTTGACAAACTCAACCACTTGTCAACAACCTTCATGAACATCAACAATTGTCACTAGAATGAATTTGAAAATTAGAAGTCATTAACTAGTGAAAATTTGATTGAAAATCATTTTTCTATATTTTAGATTTATTCCATAATAAATATCTTCACTACTGTCAATGAAAACTTCTAGACTATAAAGTATATCTCTGTAACTCTACAATTTTTTAAGATCATTTGATTCTTTCTCCTCATTCTTTCAATCAACTATATGGTGCAATGAATTAGTACTAGAGATACTTACTATCCCTTCAATATATGCACCAACATAATGTGAGTGAAATAGAGATAAATCAGAAAGAATATCCATGAAAACATTTGATGAATCCATATTTTATCATATTTTTCAATATTTTATTTGGATATTTTATCATGTTATATGGGCTGAAAATGCATTTGTTGTAATTAGAAGTATTTTGGTTGTTGTACTGGAAACTGAGATTTATATTAGATTTCTGCATTTTAATGATGTGGTGGAATGGATTGTTAAAAAGTGTGTTTAGCTTTTCAATAAATTTCTAGAAATATTCTTGTATAGCAAAAAATATAACTAGTTCAAACTCAGAGCCTTTTCTTCCTTTTCTTATTTCAGTTCCTTAACTATCCACTAAACTTATCAAATTGACAAGCTAATCAAAACAGAAAAAAAGAGGTGTTCTTAGTCATTTTCCAGATTAGCTAATGTTTCATGAGCATCAATTGTGAATAAGAAGAACAATGCAGAATGATGAGATTGAAATGTTTTCAGTGTCTATGATGAAAGTATTCCCCCAACAATTAGCCTTGCCTTCCTAGTCAGATTACGTTTGTGGAGTTTCTTGTTCCAATTTATCTAGATTAAACCAACCACTATCAGCCTACCTATTTAAGAGAATAATGGAGTTCTTAACTCAGATAATCATGCAAGCATCTGAGAATTAGGATGAAATTAATTGGAGAAAGAGCAATAGCACATCAGATCATAATTCTCTTAACAGCCATAACTATGAACCATTATAGAATCATTCAAATCAACTGATGAAAACCAAATCCACTGAATCAGAAATCACAAGTTGTTCTAATCATATAAGGAAACACATACTCAACTGAATCTATGCAAAACGATTTATTAAGCTATTACTCTCAGTTAGTTCCTTTGTTCTAATGAAATAGCACTGCTATGAACATAAGAGCTTCAAATCCACAATCCAAAATGTCTACACTGAATCATAAGGACATAGGAGGAGGAGAACAAAAAAACTATAAAATCACTTCCTATTAAGCTCCTTGACTCTGGCTTGGCATTTTTGCTAGGAGAATAGATCTGTTTAGCTGCTTATGGACTCTCTGGAATCAGCTACGGAGATTAAAACGAAGGTGGAAACCATGGAAGAAATCTAGAAGCGCAGAGATGAGGAATGGTGGATGAAGATGCCACTTGAAAAGAGAGGGAGAGACTTCGGTCCTTTTTTTTTTCCTCTAACAAATAGTTTTATAAAACAGTTTTTAAAAATTAATTTTAAGAATAAAAAATAAAAAAAATCTATTTAGATAGATTGTTTTAAAAAATCTATTTTTGAAATAACATGGTGGTACGGTCAGTGGTGACATGGCAGTAATTATCATTGATAGTGTAGTGCTAATAGTAAATAAGTGACGGTCTCAAAAAAATAAAAAAATATAGGAAAACAAAAATAAAAAAACAGCTAAAAATAATTTTTGTTTTTTAAATTTTTAAAAATAATTTTTTATTTTTTCTTAAAAATAATTTTTAAAAAAAACTTATCAAACATATTTTATTGTTTTATTGTTTTTAAAAAAATTAAAAAATAAAATCAAATAGCCACTTCATCTCTGTATGTGGAGATGAGAAAATGAAGGTCCATATCTGTTTTTCTGGAGGTGCAATGAAGAAACTCGTGGCCCTCCAGCCCTTTCGTGATCTGAGCTCAAATGATGACGTGGCAAAAGTGTTATGAAAGTAATGTGTCTCCTTTTTTTATTCCCTTCGAAATCTGACCTCTTTTCCCACTGAAAGACAAATCCTCTGGAATTGGAATTTCGTTTACTTCCCCTCCTGGAATTCAGAGTCAGCAGAATTAACTTCTCAGCACTTTCCAGCAGTGCCCTTTCCTTTATTTCTTTTCCAGATGCCTCCTTAGCCTTTAGTAGAGCCGGGAAATCGGGCCGAGCCCGTCGGGCCGGCCCGTTTAAGCCCTGTAAAATCACGGGTCGGGCCTAAAAATTATGACATTTAAATGAATTCGGCCCTGCAGGGCCAAGGGCCGGCCCGTTAGGCCCGCCAGTTTTTTTTTTTTTTTTTTTTTTGCTAGTATAAATCATTCTTCCATAAACAAGTCTGAGTTGAAAACTTATTTGGAAGAACCAATATTGAAGCCTGATAATTGGAAATAATTGGATGTCTTGAACTGGTGGAAAAAAAATCAACAAAGATTTCCGATTCTTTCAAAGATGGCAGCTGATATTCTGAGTATTCCAATCAGTACAGTAGCAAGTGAATCAGCTTTCAGTATTGGTTCACGTGTTCTAACAAAATATAGAAGTTCCATTCTTCCATCTAATGTCCAAGCTCTTATTTGTACTCGCAATTGGATGCATGGATTCACATATGATGATAATTTACTAATTTTTTTGTATTTTATATTTGTTATAAAGTTATTTATCATTTTGGTTTATTATTCATTTATTTGTTGCAGATAAAGATTATGAATGTATTCATGATATGGGAGAAGTAATCCTTGATAG
This sequence comes from Albizia julibrissin, assembly GCA_037074505.1. Classification (NCBI taxonomy): domain Eukaryota; kingdom Viridiplantae; phylum Streptophyta; class Magnoliopsida; order Fabales; family Fabaceae; genus Albizia; species Albizia julibrissin. The sequence goes on from CM073484.1 coordinate 24,708,297, forward strand.
TTTTACCCCTCAATCGGATCTTACCACTCAAAGTGAAGCACAATCCAATTTTCTTGAAAATGATAATAGTGGTGAAGATTAAATTGATACTTAAAGTGGTTAGCTTCTTGTCTTCTGATGTTTTGTCTGAGATTATGAATTACTTATGGACATTATGTTTTACCTTTTATTATGAATTAGTAACTATATTTGTCTTATTACATAATGTGTGTAGATGTGTAGTTAAATTTTAAAAAAATGATTTTCCGGCTTCAGGCCCTGCGGGCTGGCCCTGGCCCTGATGCTCTCGGGCCGGGCTTGAAAAATCAATAATTTTTCTTACCTCAGGCCCTGGCCCTTTAAGGGCCGGCCCTGATTCCCAGCTCTAGCCTTTAGATCCCAATCTGAAACAACTAAACCTCATGTAATATCATACTTATATCAATATTAATGTCTTAATATGATAAAAAATAGGCTAATTAATCATTAAATTCCAGAATTCCTCACTTCCTCTCAATAACACCTAAAATATTCAATAATGATCAATGTGAATGATAAAACTCCACAAAAATGTCACTAAAACCCATGAAAAATAAGAGTCTATCAATTATTATCCTAATTGTTAGCTTTGTTCTATTATCATTCATGTGTTTGATGCTCTTAATTGACCAGGTAGGTTGCTAGCAATGTTAATTAGAAGTTGAAAATTCTTTTGATAGACAATGCTTGCATGAAGACTATTTTCAGTTTTTGTACATATGTCCGTATTTGATTTAACATAAGTCTTCCTAATCTTTTCTTTTTTCCTTTCTGATTTATTGTTCTTTATAATTATATTAGTGCACAATTTGATTCAACATAACATTTCAAGTTGCAGGCCCTGCATATTTCAGATGTTCAAGTTTCCATTGGACAATGCATATTTGAACTAATTTTAAGACTGTGATTACGAGAGAAAGTGTGAAATAAGGCTTGTCGTTTTTGTTGTTGTTATTTACACCGAATTCTTATTTGATTTCTATCTAAAATACTTTTAATTCAAATATGCACCAACTTTGAAATATTAGTCATCCAGAAAAGGCTAAAGACTGCATGAGCCACACCCTGCGGATTCAATCCTTTTTTCCCTCAACCTCCCGCTGCCACAATTCGTGGTGAGGAATTACACCCCTCTCAATTAAAAAGGTAATTATTTGGGAATATAATATACAAGTTAATATAAGATCCTAAAATATATATATATATATATATATATATATATATATATATATATATATATATATATATATATATATATATATATTTTGGAGCAGCTATGAACACCCTAAAAAAATTGTAGAACAATGTAACACATAATTCTTTAAAATTTGTGCAATTTTACTCTGTTTTAAATGTACTTTAACCCTATTTATAAAACTATGCATGTATATGTAACAATGGATAAATAATTATTAAGGGAATGACATGAAAATCTAATAACAATAAAATAATTAAAACAATTATTTTTTTTCAAGTTACCCTTTTCTCTTGGATTTTGTTTGGTCATTTTACACAAAAATATCTTCTCAATCAGATATAATCGGTTGTGTCCATGGATGTATTGTGAAGAAGAAAAATTCTAGAAGCTACAATAACACCCCAAAAAAAATTTAATGCAATAATTAATTTATGGAAACTAGATAATAAGCTAAATTATGGAACCTACAAATTTTATGGAATCTTAAATTAGATAAAGGGAAAAATTAGGACCTAGTGTATGTAATTAATAGGATAAAAATATACCTATATGAATATATCTAAACTTGTTGACACACACTAAATACTAAATATTCATTCTTCTTTCCATGTTGCACTCTCTCATTGGCACATGTATGCACTCTCCTTTACGTAAACACACATATTCATGACACTAAGAGACCCACACATATAGGCAGATGACATTGTCTTTTGGAAGCATGCAAATCACTTAAATAATGCAAGCCACACATCCCATACACATATTAACACATATATCCTCCTTTACACAACACTCACCTACTCTTTTCTCTCTTCTCATTCAAATAACACACACACACATCACCCAATTAATTATTTAAGTAAACACACCCACACTCTCTCATCTCATTTAATTGACTAACCAGCTGCAAAAGGAAAGAGAGAGAGTTTTGCAAAATAAAAATACAGAAGAGAAAAAGAGAGAGTTAAGGTGAGAACCGAAGGAAGTTGATGTTGGAAAAGAGGAACAAGGGAGCTTCAAATCTCACACACAACATCATAAACGTGTTTAGGTAAGTCTCCTCTACTTTTATCTTAGATTTCTATAGGATTTCATTGGATTTTTTGAGTTGTTTTGCTGTTGGAATTAAAAAAATCGCTGAAAAGCTTTTATCACAAAAACCAGCAATTGTATGTCAATTTTATGTTGGATTTTTTTATCTCTTTGCTTCTGTAAACACGTCCCAAAATCCAAAGAACATGTTTAGAAGTATGTAAATTCAAAATCTTTAAGATTAGAGTGCAAAACCATGGCTACATGTAAGTTTTCTCAACTCTGTTTTGCTCGCCGGAAAATAGAATTTCTACAGGAAAGTTACAGAAGCTCTAGCAAAGGATATAGATGGATTTGTCACCTGGTTATTTTTGTTATGCAAATTTTAGGATGTATAGTAGACAATAAAATCAAGAAGAGCACAATTTAGAGTGAAAATGAATGAGTTATTGATTTTTGAAATCAGACTATCAAAACTGACATTTTTTAGAGTCAGTCATTTTTATGTAGCATTATGACCAACCAAATCATATCCAATATTTATGAAAATTTACAGACAAGTAGTAGACATCGCAAACTTTAAAATTAGTGGTATAAAAAATTATTTGGATATCTTTAGAGGGAGTTATGATTTTTGAAATTTGGGATTAGAAACAGGTGCAATCCTGGAAGTCTAGATTCTGGTAGTTAGTTTTGTGGTATTTTTAAGCAATGAAATCTTGTCCAATGACCATGAAAATTTCCAGAATGAAATTAAATATTCTAAGCTTTAATTTTATACATAATTTGTAATATTTGGATCAGTCTACTTAGAGATATGAATTTTTGAAGTTAGTTGCTGTCAGACTATGTTTCTGGAAGTCAGGTTGGTTTTCATGCAATTTTGAAAAACCAAACCTTAACAAAAAATTATGAGACTTTCCAGATTTAAAGAAGACATCCAGATATTTAATATGATATGTGGATCACAATTTTTGGACAAGTATATTAGGAGATATGGATTTTCAAAATTATGCTCTGTTTTTAAATAGTAATCTGGAATAGTTGCATTTTGTGAAATTATGGGAGCAATGTGGTAAAACTAGGAAGATTTTGATATTTTTACATGAAAACATATTTCAAGAGCTTCATTTAGGCTTTGGACCTAGTCAATTTGAAATTTTCTAGAATTAGTTATTATTTTTCAAAATTGACTGAAAAATCTATCAATTTTCTGAAAAATAGAAAAATTGCACTATGTGAAAATTATACTGTGTAGAAGCCACTGAAACTGAGATAACCAGCAGAATATGATTAAAGGTGGTAGTAATACAAATAATAACTAATTACTTGTTAATTTTAATTTATAGGAATTGGTAATAGCCCGAGCCGAAGAAAAAATTTTGGATAAACAGTCGGATTGGAAAAGGACCCGAGTAGTAACTTTTTCTTTCATACACTATGTGATTATTTATATGTTGTGTATGCCATTTTCTGTAACATGACAGTGCCTGGGGCACAACACGCGAATAAGCCAGGGTCTAAACATGTCGTTTGACCATGGACACGAGTTAAGTCGGGGTTGCAAATAGTTGTTTGGCCTTGGACAGTATGCATACAACACGAGTTAACATTTTACATATCATGGTGCATTGCATATTTATTTATCACATTTTATATGACTGATTGTATGTTACTACTGAGATTCATTCAAATCTCACTATTTTTTAACATTTAAAAATGTTTCAACAGAAGGTGGCGGCTCTAAGGGTAAAACCATTAATACCGGTGATTGAAGATCTGGTTCTAGTTGGAGTGCAGTTGGTTATCTTTAATTTTAAATTTTATCTCTTTTTCACTCTGTATATATTTTTCAAATCCTATGAAGATTCCTGTAACGTAAATAAGTACTTATAATCAATATATTTCCGCTATTTCTGTATACCGTCTGAACTATGCATTTATTATTCCACAAAAATCAAAATGTTATGGGATTTGATAGCTACCACGGCCATACCGACATTAGTGCAAAACACTAATTTAACTACATAATTTCGCTTTAATTATTTGATGAATAGAAGTTGTAATGAATATGACCTTTTTGCTTCTAGTTTAAGTGTACATGACGCAGTAATTTATATTATAGCATCAATTGTATAAGCACCTGATGTCATAATTAAGTTTAAAATATTTTTGCATCTGATGCATTTCAAGCCGATCCCATAATAGCATTTATAGTCTAAGTTCAATAAGCATCAGACACCATATATAGTTAATTAAAAGTACTTAAATTAAGTTTTGAAATTTTATTGTAATATATATATATATTCTAAAACAAATATATATTTTAAATATAACATTTAAAAATATTAATTAAATATTTAAAAATAACAATATTATAGTTACATTAAAATGACATCCTTTTTTAAATTAGCAATTTGTATAGTTGTACATTGGATGCAATTGAAGTAAGTTCTCAAATGAAGTACTATATAAATTTAACACATTTTTTTAAAAAAAATATTATATTCCCAATACAATGTCAATTATGATTATAACTTTCATGCAATTATGGCATCAGTTTAGATACGAACAAATGTCATAATCAAGTCCTTATTAGGGTCCAACACTATGATAAATTTATTCATTTATTATATAAAGTCCTTATTAATTGACGCCGTAATATAGGCTCGTTCACTATGAAAAAATAAAATTAGAGGAGGAATTTTCAATAGATTATATTATAAAAAGTCATAATATAAATTCAATAATAAAATAAATATTTAAAATTATTATTCCTTATATTTTTTATTAAAATTTTTGATTTTTTTTTTCAATAACATTATATATATAAATAAAAAGTATAAATATTAAGTACAAATAATTATAATATATGATATAAATATTATTTCATAAAATATTATTTTTTTTCAATTTTTAATAAATACTCCTTTGATCCTTAATATAAGACATATTTAGCTAATTTAAATATTAAGTACAAATAATTATAATATATAATATAAATATTATTTCATAAAATATTATTTTTTTCATTTTTTAATAAATACTCCTCTTATCCTTAATATAAGACATATTTAGCTAATTTAATTATATTAAGAATGTTAGTTAAGTTAGTTAACATGACATATATTTCTAAAACACTCAATTTATCTTCCTTAATTCTCTCATTCCCTCTCCTCCTTTTTTATTGTTAATAAAGCATCAATAGTGGTAAATTATGAAAATATTGACAGATATAAAAACTATATCTTATTTTTGAATTAAGAACAATTTTTCAAATGTGTCTTATATTAAGGACTGGATGAGTAAATAAATACTTACATGAAGTAAGAAAATTAAAATTAATATTTAGCATATATATGATACACAAGTTATATATATAAATAATATATTTACATATATGCTTGTAAAATATAAATATTATATTTGTTTTGATGAATATATATATATATATATATAAAGATTGCAAGTTCATCATAACTCGTGTGGCAAAGGCATATTAACAGGCACACGAACTCAAGGGTTCGAGTCCTTCTTTTGTCACAAAATGTAACCAATTTATGACCTGGATAAGGTGCTGACGTGGACATGAGGTGGCATGAACATATGGCAGCGCCTGAGGAAAACCAAGTCTTTTACGGCTTCAGGTCCTTTGTAACTGACACTATAATATCTATTTTCTACTACATACTCATATTTCTACTATACTCTATATGTTGTAGCGATAATACATTTTTAATCGATGTGAAATATAGCATCTTGCACTAGTGTGGAGTTCGTCCTCTACCAGCGATTTACCTATCAGAGATGTTCACCTTCATTTCTGTTTCTTCATCGCCTTCATCTCAAATGTTCAATCCTTTTTACAAAGCTTAATCTATTTGACAAGCTTGAAATTGCGTGGTTGCATGTTACTTTCATGAGTGATGCTTTTGCGAGTGGATTAATATACTTTAATACCTCTACTTTATTTTACTTTTGTCTATAAATGCTTGCATCTTTCAAGTAACTGTTCAATAGACTAAGATTTATACACTTATTATCATTATTTGTTAGGTTTTTGGCCCCTTCCTATGTGGAGAAATAACCAAATTATATATATTTTCTATTTTATGTATTTCTTATTTTATGAAAGGAAAAAAGGAAGGAAAGAAAAAAAAAGGGACTACAATTTTATAATTTTCAGCCACGTACTGAGCTAGTATATTAGGACTACAATTCAACAAATAACTTCGATTATCAGCTTAGTGATAAGTAAGTGGGGAAATAAGCAATCACACATTTATATTCAATATCATGTTAAGTGTTAGTTGTGGCATATCAGCAAGATAGAAAAATGATACAGAATAATAGGACATGACAGGGTGAATGATATGCTCTTGCAGAGGAACCACTTCTCTCCACTTAGGGAAAAGGGCTCTGCAATGTGAACCACTGAACAAGCAAAGAAAGTGAAATGCTCTTGCCACAACTAACAGAACCCTCTAAGACAATTTGCTTTCCAACCTTGGGGCCTGAAAAACTTAAATAGACATAGCATTGATTGTGAAATATGTATAGATCCAGAGGACAACAAAGAAGGAAGTTGTGATGACTTTTAAGAATGTGAAAATAAACCAAAGCATAGTGCACCTTTACAATAAAAATAATGATAAAAAAGTTTAAGAAAAATTAAGGAAGGGTGAACAAGGACCAGATTTCAATTTATCTTTTCAAGATCGAAGAACTAATTCTCCCAGGATTTTACCTAATAATCTTTTTCTGTGTTTTTAAGTTAAGTGCTCTTTTAGCTAGTAATTCTCCTAGGATTTTAGAGGTTCCAAATCAAAAAGAGGGGACTATGTGAACGAAAGGGGCATCTAACAATCAAATTTTTTAGATGTTAACAATCATTGGCTCTAATTAGCTAAACCTATATTTGAACATATAATTATAGGGATAATAGATCATAAATCACCTTACTATTCTTACAGTAATAACAATAGTACGATATAACGTGACAAGTCGAGGCTATAAACTCCTCCATGAGGCTGTGAATAATGCATACCCCCTAGAACAGGTAATCTAGTAGCAAGTCATAAAAACAAATTTCAACTCGTCAAGAAGTACGAGTTCAATTTTCAAGTTTAGAAGAAAGAAAGGCTATCTAACCTAAAAGTAACTGGGAATCTAACCTAAAAATGTTCTTCAATGATCCTTTCTTCAACATCGCACAGTGCGACACCAAGTCTCAAACAGGATCGTGTGCTCAAAGAAGTGAAGTAGAACAAGGAGGTGACGAAGAGGACAGAATGGGATTGCAATAGCGACGGCAAAGGAGCTCGAAGGAGTGGAGAAGAGAAGTAGAAAATGGCGGCGATAATTTGAAGTCTAGGGTTCGAGGGTTCAGAGAACAAAGTCATAGCAGTAGAATGCAATAGCAAATGGTCCCCCCCCGGGGGCCAAAGGTTAAATTAAATGGAGGGTATAAAATGTGAAATGGGTTAAATGAAGGGAAGTTGCAAAATTTTTAGAAGGAGGATAAGTTTTACCTTTATAATGGAGGGAATATGTGAATCATTTTGGAGAATCATGGTTTCTCATATACTATATAATATATTTAAATTTTTATAAAAAATAATATATCTAAATTTTTATTTTATAATATTTAAATTTCAAGACTAATTAGAAAACTTCTTAAATAGGAAAAGTATAACTTTGATAACTCAATAAAAAACAGAATATTAATTTAACTTATCATGATATATCAAAAAAATAAAAGAAATATAATTTTCATGGACCAAAAAATCATACTTAACAACATTTAGTGCTTTAAAATGATAAATCAATTTAGATAAAAATGATAAGTTAATTATCAATTGAAAATCAAATTAGCTGGATAAAATTTTAATTCTTATTTATTAACTCATTAAATATCTTTTCATTTATTTATTTACTAGATTATAGTGAAATCTTCAAGCTATTTAACTTGAATATTGGGATCAATATTAATTTCAATTTAATATATTACGATATGTTCAGTCAAATATTATCACTTTCATGGCAAGAAAAACATTATCACTTTTAATTTCTAAGTATAATGTAAATTAATTTGATATTTTGTAATTCAGTGAGTTGAAGAAATTATGAAAGATAGGAGGGCGAAGGTACAAAAATACTCATTTATATATCCGGCAGGTGCGTCTGACACCATATACAATCTTTAGGTGTAAAAATACCTATGATCATTAAAAAATGGGGGTAAAAATGCCAGCTCTATTAATGAAGGCAAAGGACGATCAATTTATGATTATGTGAGCCATACTTTAATAATTTTTAAATAATTATTTCAAGGACAAAGGTGCAAAAATACCTATATACATATCTCACATGTGTGTCTGACACTATATACAATCATTGAGGTGCAAAAATACCTATGATCATTTAAAAAAGAGACAAAAATGACAACTCCATTAATAAATGCAAACGTCTGTTAATTTCTGATTTTGTGAGCCCACTTTAATAATTTTTAAATAATTATTTAAAAAACCCTAACACTCTCTCTTCCCACACCCCTCTCCCTCTCACCCTTCTCTCTCTCCCCCTCCAAACCAGAACCTAAGGGTATTTAGAAGCTAAGAGATGAAAATCGGCCCTAGTCCTATGAAAGTCTTGATATTACTGGGATCGGGAAATCCCAGGATTTTTTTAAAAAAAATAATTATATTAGTTAAAATTTTATATTCTATTGTTTAAAATAATTATTTAACAACTAATAAGGCCATAATAATTACACAAATTGATCTAGCATTGAAGAATAACATTATGTTCTTCATCATCATCATCATCATCATCATCGTCATCTTCATTATTATCTTTATATAGTATATAGTCAGGATTATTATCATGGTATATGCGGTTTAACTCCAACTAAAAGATTAGATATACAGTTTATTAAAGGATAATTTAATTTATCGGGTAAAAAATTAAAATAATAACTTAATTTAAAGGGTAAAAAAATGAGACCGAGACCAGAATCTCAAAGGTGATCCCAGTTCTTGTTCCAGTCTCAGTCTCGGATGGGATGGAAAGGTCCTAGTCAAAATGTCCAGGATCAAGTCGATACTAGAATTTAACGAAATTAGCATTAACAAAGCTAGAAATTAATGAATGTCTTCCTTTATTAATGAAACTGGCATTTTTGTCATTTTTTAAATGATCATGGGTATTTTTGCACCTTAATGATTGTATATAGTATTAGACGCACAAGTGGGATATATGTATATGAGTATTTTTACATCTTTTTTTTTAAATAATTATTTAAAAATTATTAAAATAGGGCCCACAAAACCATAAATTAACCTTCATTTGCCTTCATTAACGGAGTTGACATTTTTACCCCCTTATTTAAATATAGGTATTTTTGCACCCAACGATTGTATATAGTGCCAAACGCACATGCAGGATGTGCATATGGGTTTTTTTGCACCTTCGTCCAACATAGTAATTAGAATTCTTTTTTTACCAAAGTAATTAGGATTCAAGAATCACTAGAATATTATAGCAGGATTACTATATATTACTATAAACGTTCAATTGTCAAGGTTAAAATTTATTCTTTTGTTAGGTACAACTATACAAGTATTTTTCTCTTATTGTTAGGCACTAAATATAGGCATATATCTTCTTGTAAGAACTACATTATAAGAGATTAGCCCTTTCAATTACACCTAACTCTTATTGATTCATATAGCTATCTCAATAATATTAAATTTTTCATTCATTATTCATATAGCCATAATTATGCAAGATACGACCCAAAAGTAAACCGTATAGAAATTTCAAAAAAAAGTATTTATATTGTGATTCATATAGTTAAAAGATAGATAAATCCCATTGCATTAATCAAATTAAAGAGAAGAGAAAAAAGGAAGAGAGAGAAACAAAGGAGAGAATGCAGGAAAATTGGGAAAATAAAAATATTTTTATTCAATTAAATCAAAGCTCAACACATTTGAGAACCATATCTCCATTTATATATAGAGCTATCAAATAATAAAATAACAATAATTTAAATTCAATTTTAAACCTAATCCTAAAATAAGGAAGAAAAATATAAGGTCATCTAGATATCTTATTTTATTAAGATATTGTAAATATTAAAAGATAAATAAATAAACCCTAATTCTTACGTTTGCATACAAACATAAAAAATGAATTAATTAATTAAAATTGGGAAAAATCTTAATTAAATCTCAATTAATAACATTCATAAATATCTAATTAAGCATCTTGTCCTGATTAGGAATTTTTTGAAAGTATATGCCTAGATTTGGATTTTGGTATTTTAACTAGATTTAATTAGGATTCTTCCTATGTTATATATATCAAAGTTAAATAAATAATAATACTGAATTCATTATTTAATTAAAGTGATAAAATGTTACTTGTACATCTCCAATAAGTAATTAAATAAGCACATCTTATAAGATAAAGTTATGAAATACCTATTTGCATAGTATTTTAGAGGGAAAAAAACTACATGATACTTAATATGATTAAAAAATATAGGAAAAAAGACAAAAATAACTTTAAAATTGTAAAATTTCAAATCTGGTATTTTCCAGTTATGGATTGCTTATCAAGTTTTGACATTCTCTTATCAACTTGGATGAGGGGTGTCTTCACTAACCTTCCTCTCCACTTCCTTTCCATTTAGTGTTTCAACCATCGGATTATATTTTAATAGGTGAGGTCTAATGCTATGTAAAAAAATACTAGTATAATATTAAATATAATAAAAATCTACAATTATGATATTATTATCTAACATTAAATCCCATTAAAACATGATTTGATAGTTGAGATGTTAAGTGGAGAGGGAAGTAGTGGATATCAACTCTTAATATCAAACCTGATTTATGATTCTATAATTTCAAAGTTCTTTTTCTATCTTTTTCTTAAAAATACATTAGATAAACATTCACAACTAATATTATATTTAAAATTCTAATATTTTGGGAAAATTTTTAATGTGACATATTTATTGTATCATTATAATGAATAATAGGTTTTAAACTTGAAAAGATAAATAAAAATATAAATATGACTTTTGGCAGTGACATCAAAAAGTCATTGCTGAATGTCTTACTTTCAGAGGAAATATTGATGGTCATTGCTAAAAATTCACTTTATTCAGTGACTAAAGAAGTTGCCGTTAAAGACTGCACCTTTCGGCAGCAACAATAAATGTCACCGCGGATAGTTATACCCACTGTTGAAATGTACAGTTTTCAACAGCGATAATAAAAGCATGAATTTTAGTAGCGACATTTAAATTCACCATTGGAAGTATGTTTTTTTTAGTGATTTGAGGTTATGTCTCATTTATTTAAATTGAGAGAGAGTATATTAGGTTTTTGGGCAAAAAGGCCCGCTTAGGCCAGATAGGCTAATGAGGTTAGGGTAGACCAAAGGGGTTGGAGAGGTCTAATTTATATAGCTATGTGAGAGAAAAGATGAGAGAAAGCAAAAAATGCATGTTCACAAAGCAGTCTTGATAAATTGATGTCTATGCACTCGTTAACCATTAGATTAGGCTGAAATTTGGTAAGCTGATTTAGCGCATGTGGTTGGTCATTTTAGGATAATTTATGTTGTTTTGGCATTTTTGTTTGTTCTCAAGCTAGTCATTCTCTTCCTTTTCAAATAGAAGAAAAAAGAAAAAGAAATTAAACACATGGCATTCCTTGCTAAAAATTCTATTATGGAGGACACAACCATTTAATTTGACCAAACGACATTAAATTATAAGAGAAGAAAACCCCTAATGGCTTTTGATAAAATTTAATGGCTTTTTTTTAAATTTTCACTCTTTTAAATTATTTATTATACCCTTTCTAAAACTTATTTGTCCCAGACGCCTTTCAGGGAAAAATTGGTTGTTAAAATTACACCTTAACCCTTTGTTATATAGTGAAGTGTAACATAATTTGTCTCATGTGATGTTTATGATTTTTTATATCTTAGAAAAAATTGTATTTAGGTTCTGAGTAAGAGAAAATATGATAAAATGATTCCTTTAAATCTCAAAATTACATTTAAGTTCCATAGGACTTTTTTACAATAAATTTCAATTATACTAACAAGTCCATAGGCATCCATTAACAAATTCAGAGGCGTCCATTAACAAGCCCGTGGGCTCTTACACTAACAAGCTCATGGGCACTTACACTGACAAATCTATAGGCGTCAATTGACAAGTCTATAGGTATTTAACAATGAAAATTTGACAATGGAATGAAGGGGAAATATTTTGCTCACTGCCCCTTGATTGGTAAGATTAAAAATTTAGGAGGGGAGGGGAAATTTTTTGAAATTTCCCCCTCCCTCCCCTCATAACCCTGCCCCTCCAACTTGGGGGCATTTGAAAGGGAGGGGTAATATTTTACCTCACAATGACTATTTTGCATATGAATGCTTTTTGTTATCCCATTTATTATCCCCTCCACTTTATTGTTTTATTGTGTACATTATATTATAATTATAATATTTTACTTATTTTTGTATATATATGGTAATTAAAACTATGAAATATAATTTTGGATATTTATTAGTATAATTATAGTTATATTTATTCAATTTTTATTATTATTAAATTTAAAATTTTATATTTATAATATATTTTATTAAATATTATATATAATTTTAATAAAAATTAAATAAAAGGGTAAAATTGTCTACATTAAAATATTTTCCCTCAATTCCCCTTCCAAACCAAACAAAGTAACACTAAAATCTCTTCCCTCTTCTTTCATCAATTCAAACGAGGTAATATAGCCTATTTGGTTGGAAGGAATGGGAGGAAAAATGAGCATATCTTCTTATTTGATGTGAAAAATTAAAGGGGAGGACAACCAAAAAGGGGCTCCAATTCCCTCCCCTCCTCTCATTTGTATTCTTTCTAAATTGGGGAATTTTGGAGGTAAGGAAAATATTGTGATTATTTTGCCCTCATTACTTTTTCATATTCCATTGATACTCCTAAATAGAAAATAAAAACACGCTCTCAGGGCTCCAAACTTATTGACAAGGGTTATGTCAAAGATAAAAGGAGCGTTGGAAGAGTTATAATTTTTTTTATTTTCATCGAATGAAATAAGTTATTATTGAAGTTTAATGTTTCTTTTGCATAAAATAATAATCTCTATTTATTTTTTTATCAATAATTGTTTTAGTAACTCAAACAGTGTGAATTAAAATAAATTTATGTCCGCTTGGTAAAATAAATTTGAATTTTGCTAATTTATTTAATTTATGTTAAGGTGTAAACTAATTTAAATAAATTTCATTTCAAAAAAAACTAATTTAAATTATTTATATAAGTAAAAAAAATGTAAGCTAATATATAAGAATAAAATAGTAAATTAGTTATTATTTGTCTTTCCCTCCCTTCTTGAACCAAACAAATGATCATTAAAAAACTATCCCCTTCTTCCCCCTCTAACCAAACTAAACAAAATGACTCATCATCCTCCCTTTCCATCCCCTCCCTTTAAACCAAACAGGGCCTTAATCTTCAGCCTTAGATGCTGTGTGTTGCGTGAGTTCAACCCTATCTTTTTCTTTGCCTTAGTCAAATATGGCGATAGACTCACACAAATGTCAGATGTAACATCCCAAAAATTTAATGCAAGGATTAAATTATGGAAATTAGATAGTAAGCTCAATTTTGAAACCTACAAAATTTAAGAAAACTTAAATTTGATAAAGGGAAAAATTAGGACCTAGTGTATGTAATTAATAGGATAAAAATATACCTATATATATATTTAAAAGCTTACCAACACAAGAGAAAAACACACATAGCATGTGGCTTTCTTCATTTGACAGCACACACACGTACAGCATGCATTGTGACTCCTTCTCATTTGCACAACACAACATACACATGATACCATACACAAACACACACCTACTTACTCCTTCTCTTCTTTTCTCTCATTGGTACAACACACACACACACACATTCTCTTCTCATTTGACCAGCGTATACACACGTTCAGCCCCCAAGATAAATAAAACATCTCTCACCTCTTCATTCATGCAACAAGTTCAGCAAACAAGAGAAAAGAAAACACAGCAGAAAATAGAGAGAGAGAGGAAGGAAGAAGAAGCTTCAAATCCTACATGCAAGCCTATAATATGATATAGGTGAGTTCTCTTCACATATTTCTAACAATTTCCATTAGATTAGAGGCTGTTTTCTGCTGGTTTGGGTGGCTGGAAGTAAGAAAATTCGCCGGAAAAATTGTTGTTACCGATCAGTTTCAAAACCAGCAATTTTGTGTCCGTTTTGCATGAGATTTTTTATTCCTTTTCTTCTGTAAACACGTCCCAAAATCCAAGGAACATGTTTAGGAGTATGTAGAGTCAAAATCTTTGAGATTGGAGTCCAAAATCATGGTTGCATGTGAGTTTTATCAACTCTGTTTTGGTCGCCGGAAAACAGAGTTTTTATCAGAAATTTTCAGAAGATCCAACGGAGGCTACAGATGGATTTTTCATCTGGTTATTTTTGATATGGAAACTTTAGGATGTGTAGTATGAAATAGAATCAAGAAGAGCTCAATTTGGTGTCAAAACGAATAAGTTATTAATTTTTGATGTTAGACTGTCAAAACAGACGTTTTTCAGAGTCTGTCAGTTTCGTGTGGCTTTATGACCAACAAAATCACATCCATTATTTGAGAAACTTTACAGAGAGATAGTAGACATAATGAGCTTTAAAATGAGTGGTAGAATGTATCATTTGAATATCTGTAGAGGAAGTTATGATTTTTAAAAGATGGGTTTAGAAACAGGTGCAATCCTGAACGTCTAGATTCTAGTAGTTGATTTCGTGGTGTTTTTGAATTATGTAATCTTTCCCAATGGCCATGAAAATTTCCAGAATTAAATTACATAGTCTTAGCTTTAATTTTATATATATTTTGTGTTAATTGGATTGGTATACTAAGAGATATGAATTTTTGAAGTCAGTTGCTCTCAAACTGTGTTTCTGGAAAACAGATTATTTGTGTCGAACGTTTGGAAAATCAAACCTTAACAAAAAATTATGAAACTTTCCATATTTAAAGTATACATTCATAGCTTTAATTTTACGGGTAGAACATAATTTTTGGACAAGTATATTAGGAGATATATATTTTCAAAGTCATGCTATGTTTCTGGAGACTAATCTGGAATAGGGGTATTTCGGGAAATTCTGGGAGTAATATGGTAAAACTGGGTAGATTTAGATACTTTTCCATGAAAATATATTTCAATAGCTTCATTTATGCTTTGGACCCAGTCAATTTCGATTTTTCTAGAATTAGTTATGATTTTTCAAATTTAACTGAAAAATCTGCCAATTTGTTGAAGAATAGTAAAATTACACTATGCAAAATTATATAGTGTATAAGCCACTGAAACTGAGATAATCAGCAGAATATGATTAAAGATAGTAGTAATACAAGTAATAACCAATTACTTGTTAATTTTAATTTATAGGAACTGGTAAAAGCCCGAGCCGAAGAAAAAGTTTTGGATAAACAATTGGACTGAAAAAGGACCCAGGTAGTAATTCTTTCATTCATACACTATGTGATTATTTATATGTTGTGTATTCCATTTTCTGTAACATGACAGTGCCTGTGGCACAACACGCGAATAAGCCAGGGTCTAAACATATCGTTTGACCATGGACACGAGTTTAGCCGGGGTTGCAAACAGTCGTTTGGCCTTGGACATTATGCATACAACATGAGTTAGCATTTTACATATCATGGTGCATTGCATATTTATTTATCACATTTTATATGACTGATTGTACATTACTACTGAGATTCATTCGAATCTCACCCTTTTTCAACATCTAAAAATATTCCAGCAGAGGACAGCGGCTCTAAGGGCAAAACCGTAATTACTGGCGATTGAAGATCCGGTCCTAGCCAGGAGTTACATCTGATTATCTTTAGTTGTGGAATTTATTTCTTTTGTACTCTGTATGTATTTTTAAACCTATATGAGGATTTTATGTAATATTAGTAAGTACTTATTATCAGTATAGTTTTACTATTTCTGTATGCCATCTGAACTACGCATTTATTATATAGTGAATATCAAAATATTAAGGGGTTTGAAATCAGAAATCAGATTCAGAGTTCACAGTGTCATGCATGCGGCTTGCTCCTCTTCCTCTTCTTTTTCTCTTTCCAATAACTCCCACTTAATGCTCGCCTTTCCTTCCTCATCTCAGATTCAAATTTGATGGTGTGGGTCATCGTTTCTGCTCTCTCGCTCAGGGTTCAAAGTCGCGCGACTACCCTTCCTCATCTACGCACTGGTGCGTTTCTTCTCCTATATTTTTGTTCCTTTTTTTAGTTTCTCTTATAATTACTTTTTTCTCCTTCTTAGTCTTGCTCTGGTTGGTTGATCCCTCTCACTCATCCTAGTTCTCATCTTGATTAATGTCTTCTCTAGCAATGGTTATGCAAGAGAGTGATTTTTGTTCTTAATGATTTTGACGGTGGTTCTACTTAGTTCTTCAATACGATTTGATTTGATATCTTAGAAAATCTACTCAATCTTTTATTTGTATGTTGAGAACTTGTCAAGATTTTTTTATGAATTTTCTTCATTGTACATCCTACAAGATCTGTATTGGAATTTTGATTTTTTTTGGCAATATCCATGTAGTTAGGATATTTTTTATTTTTTATTATTAATTTGATAGATTAAGCTAAATCTTTTTGTTACTGTTAGTTAGATTCATGTTAATTAATACTTATTAAATCTTTATTGTGGGCGTTGGGAGAAACTTCTTTTTTTTTTAATTAAATCCTAGGTTTTGGGATGGTAGATCTTAGGCTAGGGTGTATATATTTTTTTTAGAACATAAATTCTACTGTAGCAATTTCCTAACCAAACGCTCCAGCTGATTGTTTATTTCTTTCTTTCTTTTTTTAATGTCTAGTGTAGCGTTTTGAGCGCTACAGCTTTTTTTTTCTCCCTATATTTTAAGCAGGTATTTCAAGTGGCACCTTCCCTTCACATGGTTGAGGTTAGGAAAGCAAAAGGTGATGCCTTAGAGTTCCGTAAGGTATAACATTCCTTCTCTTTAACCTTTTTCAAGCTATTAGGTGTTTGTTGTCACCATTAGCCAATTTGGAATACCAGTAACAATATTTTTGGAAAAATTCTTGTGAGATATTAATTTATTCAATAGAATTACGGAATGTGAACTACTGATTTTAAATATAAGATCCAACAATGAGCCCATTCATTTTGCCTAATTGTAACCCTATATTATCAACTTAAACGATGTCAGTGACACAAGTGCAAATTTAACATCTTAACTCTAAATCTAAGTCATTTTCACACTATAAGGACCAACGTTTCAAACGCACAAAACTTAGAGGACCATAAACCACACTTTGAAAGTTCAAGACCAATAACAAAATAAAGATAAAACTATAAGGACCAATCACTACTACAAAAAGAGTAAAAAGTTGCGCAACTTTTTAGCTTCTAATTTATATTTTTTTGGAAAAAATATTTGTTATATTTAGTACTTTCGTAAGAAAGGACTACAACTTTTTGGGGACTTTTTGAGAAGATCTTACAAAACATATATTACATTTTTATTAAAAAAAAAAGAAATTGAGCTTCTGTAGTGCTTTCATGAGAGTGCATATATTAAAAAAAATTTGCTCCAAAGTGAAAACTTTTAGAGCAAATTTGCTCATAAGTGAAAACTTACAGGGTAAATTTGTACTTTAACAAAAATGACATCAACGACAAAATTGCCTTGAATGTTTCAACTTAGAAGCAAATTTGTCTTGAAATTTTTCACTTATAAGTAAATTTGCCCCCAAATTTTGTCACCTAACGGTCAGGGCAAAATTGCCCGTAAGGTAATAAGTCCAGGCAAAAATGATGTTTAACCCTTTTTTATTATTAAGGCTTTCTGTAACACTTTGTAGAGAAAACACTACATTAAATTTTTATTTTTTATGTTTTATGTTTTATGTTTTAAATTGGTGTAACCTTAATTTTCAACCTTAGATGCTTTGTGTTGCATGAGTTCAGCCCTATCTTTTTCTTTGCCTTAGTCGAATATGGCGATAGACTCGCATAAATGTCAGAAATAGGATTCAGAGTTCATAGTGTCATGCACTCGGCTTCCTCCTCTTCCTCTTCTTTCTCTCTTTACAATAACTCCCACCTGATGCTCGTCGTTCCTTCCTCATTTCAGATTCAGATTTGATGGTGTGGGCCATCGTTTCTGCTCTCTTGCTCAGAGTTAGAAGTCGTCGCGACTACCCCTGGCTCATCTACCCACTGATGTGTTTCCTTCTCCTATATTTTTGTTCTTTTTTATTTTCTCTGATAATTTTTTTTCTCCTCCTTAGTTTTGTTCTGTTCGGTATATCCCTCTCACTCATCCTGGTTCTCGACTTGGTGAATGTCTTCTCCAGTGATGGTTATGCAAGAGAGTGATTTTTGTTCTTAATGATTTTGCCGGTGGTTCTTCTTAGTTCTTCAACACGATTTGATTTTGATATCTACTAAATCTTTCATTTGTAAGTTGAGAACTTGTCAAGATTTTTTATGAATTTTCTTCATTGTACATCCTACAAGATCTGTATTGGAATTTTGATTTTTTTTGGCAATATCCATGTAGTTAGGATATTTTTTATTTTTTATTATTTATTTGATAGATTAAGCTAAATCTTTTTGTTACTGTTAGTTAGATTCTTGTTAATTAATACTTATTAAATCTTTATTGTGGGCGTTGGGAGAAACTTTTTTTTTAATTAATTCCCAGGTTTTGGGATGGTAGATCATAGGCTAAGGTGTATATATATATATATATTAGAACATAATAACTTTGAGGGTATTATGAATTTTCACATTTTATTTATATTTGATGTTATATTCTTAAATATTTTTTTATAATATATATATATATATATATATATATATATATATATATATATATATTCAGGATCGGGAAAAAGTCGGGATTGGGAAGTCCCATTCCCGATCCCGAAATTTTCCCGTCCCGGTTTGCTTGGGATCGGGACGGAAAGATCAGGACAAGAAATTGATGCACACCCCTATTTACAATAACAAACATTTAACAGAGTAAACAATAAATCTAAGGAAGACATGCAATATGTCGGAGAACATGTTTGATTTTGTACTTGTTCTAAAATTTTTATATCAATTACAACAGCATGCGTGATTGTTAGATAATTGATTTTAAAATTGTGTCCTTTGCTATAATAACCATGGAATGAAAAATTGGACCGAACCGGCTGGTCAGACCGGAAAACCGGTGAATCAGTCTTAGATTCGGTCTGATTCATGCATTAAACCGGGAACCAGTAAAACCGGTGGTTCGACTGGTTGAATTTTTTCTTTTTCTTTTTTTATGAAATACATTTTTTTATTCCTCTAAATACTATCTCACGTTATTTTTGAGGGAAAAATGAAAGTTTGAAGACCAAGATGAAAAGAAAAGTAATTAAAAAAATAAATCTAAAAAAAAGAAGATTTTGAGGGTATATAATAATTAATTAATTATAAAAAATAAGATATCATTGCATAAATATAGGTACCATAAGTAATACTAATAAATTTTAAACATTTTTTTTTCTAAAGATCTTCATTTTTATTTATAAAATTTTAAAAATATATTAACATATATATTACCACTAATAAATATTAATATTTTAATATGACCAGTCTGACCACCGGTCCAACCCCGATTGACCCATTGACCCTTGAAATGTGCCGTGACCGGTTCATTGTCCGGTCCGATTTTTTGTTCCTTGTTAATAACTCTTGTATGTAAATAAATTCAAAATTCAAATCATGAATAAAAATTTTGCAAAGTGTGCTATGCCAAAATTTCTCATCTAAGCAATTACAGAATGTCACAGTAATTAAAAACAGAGAAATTAAAAAAAATAAGAAGAACGATGAATAGTAAAAAAATGTTAATTAAGGAAGAAGTGGAGGAGAGGGGAAGAGCCATTTCAATTTTCTGCATCTCTTAGACTCTAAGATTGCGAAGTTGCGGGAAGCACATTGATGAATTAGAGGATTCATTTGGAAAGTGATTATGCTCTTCTTCTTCTGATGACATCATCATTTCTTCCATCTCTTCACATTCTACAATGCTTAGATACAGCAAACATGGTAGGCTTCTGAAAGTGGAACCCTCCCATACATATATGAGGTTACTTGAATCCTCCGACCACAAGTACTCAGCTCTTAGATCAACATCATCCCTTTTTCTTCATTTACATTTGAATTTTCTATTGAAACCTGCATCAACTTCAATTTCAATTAAAAAAGACAAATTTATCCATCAATCAAATTATTAGTTAGTAAAATATTTTTTTTTTGAAAAAATGGACTTAAAAAGATAAAAGAAATAGATACATTGTAAGCGTAAGCGATCAAGTAAACCCTTTACTCTTAGACAAATGTTTATAAATCAATGTATGATCACAGGCCAAAAAATCAATTTATAGTTCATTTAGTTTGCTATACTACACACAATTATTCCATGTTTTCATCTATAGTGCTCTCAAACTGAAAGAAAATATAGTTGGGTATATGCATCAAGTATTATTTTTATTCTTCGTGTCCTTACATCCCTTTGTAATTTATAAGTTGCCTATTTTATATTTATACGGTTACAGCCAGCAAAATGATACAGTATATGATTCCAATCCACATATTACTCCATCTAATTGTGAAAACCATAATCAACAAGATATAGAATAATATTCATGCATATCGATATTGTTCCCAATTGTTGAAGAGCCCATCCCAAACTTGAATCACCAAATTTTGGGTAGTTCTATATGCTGATCTCTCTCAGCTCCACCTGAATCTGCAACCCTATTTGACAAACACTCATAAAATTTGGCAAATTTCTTAACTTTATCTCCCACAAACTTGAAAGCTTAATTGTTTCATGGTAGTTGGCATCACGTTCACTCCTATGTCCAAAAATCACCTCCAATTCCTCACAATCAGTTCAAGTTAGGGAATTCAATTTGGGAATGCTGCTTTGGACGATAGTGCTTACTGAAACACAAAAGCAGAATATTAGTCATCTCTTTTGTCCAATCAATAGTTGCACTCATAATTGGCATTAAGTTTTGGGCAGTCACAAACCTCAACTCTACTAAACTGCCCTGTCTGCAAAACTCCTCAAGCCAGGATCATATGAAAAGCATCATCATGGAAGTCGTATCCTCGGTGATTAGCTGATCAAATATGAGAAAAATTACAGTGTCAAAATAAATTTACAATAATGAAAATGAAACGTGTAGAATCAACAATTAAATATAGACATGTCATTATTTAAAAATTAACCTCAGGCTGCAATCCTTAGCAAACACTGATTCAATTTGGCAAATTTCTTAGCTCTATATCTCCCTCAAGCTTGAAAGCACAATTGTCTCACCATAGTTGGCATCATCTTCTTCACTACTTGTTTTTGCAATTATATCCTCCGATTATTCCTTACAATTAGATAAGGTTAGGAATGTCAATTTACAATAACAGACATTTTAGTGGAGTAAACATGCAGCATGTCTGA
This sequence comes from Albizia julibrissin, assembly GCA_037074505.1. Classification (NCBI taxonomy): domain Eukaryota; kingdom Viridiplantae; phylum Streptophyta; class Magnoliopsida; order Fabales; family Fabaceae; genus Albizia; species Albizia julibrissin. The sequence goes on from CM073484.1 coordinate 24,730,193, forward strand.
AAACACGTTTCATTTTGTACTAATTTTCACATATGCTGGTAATTTACTAATTTATTTGTATTTTATGTATTTTATAGAGTTATTTATCATTTTGCTTTATTATTTGTTATAGATAAAGATTATGGATGTATTCATGATGTGGGAGAAGAACTTCTTGATAATTTTACACATCAAGCAGACCCTACTACTCAAAGTGAAACATAATTGAATTTCCTTGAAATTGATGATAGTAGCAAAGAAGGTGAAAATGATAGTCATCATATTCATATTGCTTAGAGTGTTTAGCTTCTTATCATCTCATACTTTGTACGAGACTGTGAGTTATTTGTGAACATTATTTTTTACCTTTGATTATGAATTAATAACTATATTTGTTTTATTGCATGAAGCATATAGACGTGTAGTTAAATCTTGTTAAAATAGCTACCGGCCCTGACCCTCATGCTCTCGGGCCGGGCTTTGAAAAAGATCAATTTTTCTTACCTTTAGGCCTGTATGACCAGCTCTTTTAGGCCCTGGCCCTTCAAGGGCCAACTCTGTAGGGCCGGGTCAGCTCTGACTCCCAACTCTAAACTTAAGACACAGATCACTATTCACAACATTGATCTAGCTTGCTTTTCAAAAAAATAAAATGCTTAGGACTTTGGGATAGCCAACAGCTACATTAATGGCACATGTGGCTCTACGTCGGTTGGAAAATTTTGTGATTTAATAGACATATTCAAATTTCAAACCCAGCCTACTTTCTTTTGTCAGTTTTAGCTTCCCCATTTTTAAATTTCAAATTTCAATTTTTAAAAAGACACTTTTTTGACATCCCTTTCTCTCTCTTCATTTAAGTATGGTCCATTCCTTTCTTTAACCTCCTACTCCCCCACGTAGCCTTGAATTATATTCTCGCTCTCTCCGCTCTGCCTAAGATTCACCCCCTTTTCTTCATTCCTGATTTTAGTTAGAAGTGGACGAACGATGGGTGGAACTGGCAATGTCACCGACGAAGAAGCTACCACAAGGATGGCGGTGGTAGAGTAGACACAGAGACGAGAATACGATGGTTACGGCTGAGAGTTTGAGATGAATTCGTTTTTTACTACAAGGTAATCTTTTGTCTTCAGGCAATGGAGATGTTATCAGTAGTTCAACAATTCCAATGATTTTCCTGGTTATAGATGAATCTATTGAGGATGAGAGACATATTTGTGATATGATGAAGAAACATATGATCAATAAAGAGCCAATATGTCCCCCGGATTCACACTCTCGGTATAGGTATGGTTTCCAATGTTCCCTGCTCCTCAAACTATTTGCTTTGTTTAGGGAAATTTTGCTTCAAAAGTTTTGTTTAAGGTAATTTTTCCATGAAAATTTAAATATGGAGTAATTTCGTCCTGACTGTTATCTCAATTAAGTTTGACTATTAGTTAACCAAATTTCAGGACAAATTTGATCTAAAGTGAAAACTTCTAAGGCAAATTTATACCTTAATAAAAATGATATCAATGATAAAATTATTCTGAAAGTTTCAACTTAGGAGTAAATTTGTTCTGAAAGTTTTTACTTAAGAACAACTTTTTCTTAAATTTGGTCAACTAATGATCAAGTTTAACCGGAATAATGACCATGACGAAATTGTCTCATATTTAAAACTTCTGAAACAAAATTTTCCTTAAAAAAACCTTTAAGATAAAATTACTCTAAAGGCCTGAGACAATATTTTCTGAGTAAAAATGATCCTGTAACTATTTTTTATTCTTGAGGCTTTTCGTAACATTTTGCAGAGAAAACGATACATTGAATTTTTATTTTTTATATTTCATGTTTTAAATCGGTGTCACCTTAATCTTCACAGCCTTGGATGTTGTGTTTCGTGAGTTTAGCCCTATCTTTTTCTCTACCTTAGTCGAACATGACCATAGACTCACACAAATGTCAGAAATCAGATTCAGAGTTCACATTAGGTATATTTGTCTAGGTTTGGCTTATTTTACAAACCCGATTTACATAAATTGAGATAAAACTCTTTCACAGATTTACTCGTAAATCGTAAAAGTTCTTTCGTATTTTGTGAATCACGATTTATAAGTACTTATAGAGTTTTTATAAGCTAATCCAAACATACCAATTGTCATGCACACGGCTTCCTCCTCTTCCTCTTCTTTTTCTCTTTCCAATAACTCCCACCTAATGCTCGCCGTTCCTTCCTCGTCTCGGATTCAGATTTGATGGTATGGGTCATCATTTCTGCTCTCTCGCTCAGAGTTCTAAGTCGTCGCGACTACCCCTCCTCATATCCCCACTGGTGCATTTCCTTCTCCTACATGTTTGTTCTTTTTTTTAAAAACAATTTCTCTGATAATTATTTTTTTTCTCCTTAGTCTTGTTCTGCTCAGTTTATCCCTCTCGCTCATCCTGGTTCTCGACTTGATGAATGCTTTCTTCTACAGCGATGGTTATGCAAGAGAGTGATTTTTGTTCTTAATGATTTTGACGGTGGTTCTACTTAGTTCTTCAACACGATTTGATCTTGATATCTTGGAAAATCTACTCAATCTTTCATTTGTACTTTGAGAACTTGTCAAGATTTCTTCATTGTACATCCTTCAAGATCTATAGCTTGTGGTTTATTTCTTTTTTTTTAAATGTCTAACCGTAGCGTTTTGAACGCAACAGCTTGTTTTTGTAATGGTAGGATATGTAACATTTAAAAAACACTACAAATTTTTTTTAAAAAAATCACTAAATATAAAACATTTTGTAGTAGTATCAACAAATTATTGGTTGAAATGTTTACTCTTGTAAGAATAAGAACACAAGTTAGAATCGTAAGAAGAATATTTATTAGAAAAGACGAAAATCCTTTACGCTTCAAATCTTAAAAATAGAGACCCTTTATTAAATTAAAATTTTTTTTGTAGTAATAAATAGTTATACGTAATTATTCAATTTATTATTGCCACCTGAGCAGTGCCAAGTGAAAATTCATTACATATTTTTAAAATATCATACTGTTAATATTTTCTTAAATAGAAAAATAGTTTAAAATTAAATAAATCAATACTGCACTGAAAATGATTGAATGATGCATTCATGTATCTATAGGAAGAGGTGTTAATTGGAACTTGAGAAAATAATATTTGTTGATGTAGAGAATGTCAAACCCCTTAACACTTTGATATTTGCAGAGTAATAAATGCATGGTTCAGAGGGCACACAGAAATAGCGGAAATATACTGATAATAAGTGCTTGTTTATATTACAGACAATTCCCATAGGGTTTTTAAAATATAAACAAAATCCAAAGAAATAAATATTACAACTAAAGATAACCAATTGTACTCCGTTAGAACCGGACCTTCAATCACCGGTAATTATTGTTTTGCCCTTAGAGCCGCTACCTTCTGCTGGAATATTTTTAAATATTGAAAAAGGGTGAGATTCGAATGAATCTCAGTAGTAACATACAATCCGACATATAAAATGTGAAAATAGATATGCAATGCACCATGTTATGTAAAATGAAAATGCTGTGTGTACACTGTCCGAGGCCAAACAACTGTTTGCAACCCCAGCTTAACTCTGCGCCTCCGTTGGGTCCCAGACCACAACTAAGCTAATATGCGTGTCCCAGACACTGTGCTCATAATACAGAAAATGGAATACACAACATATAAATACTCACATAGTGTATGAAAGAAAGAGTTACTACCTGGGTCCTTTTTCAGTCCGATTCTTATCCAAAACTTTTAACTGGCTCGGGCTATTACCAATTCCTATAAATTAAAGTTAACAAGTAATTGGTTATTACTTGCATTACTACTGCTTTAACCATATTCTAGTGGTTATCTCAGTTTCAGTGATTTCTGCATAGTATAATTCTCCACAATACAACTTTTACTATTTTTCATAAAACTGGCAGATTTTTCAGTCAACTTTGAAAAATCAGAATTAAATCTAGAAAATTCCAAATTGATTGGTTTCAAAGCCTATGTGAAGCTATTTAAATGTGTTTTAATATAAAAATACTTATATATGATCAATGATAACACAATACTCCCAGAAATTCGCTAAACCTCCCCTATTCCAAATTTTCTTTCAGAAATAAACTCAACTTTGAAAATTCATATCTTCTAATGTACAAGCCCAAAAATTATAATCCACCTATAAAATTAATTCTCTTACTGTATACTATAAATCTGAAAAGTTTCATAATTTTTGGTAAAGTGTTGGTTTTCCAAACTTTTACCACAACCAATCTGCCTTCCAAAAACATAATCTGGCAGTACTTAAATTCAAAAATTCATATCTAAATCCAAAAATTTCCAAATAGAGTGGTTCAAAATTCTGTGTGACCCTATTTAATTATGATTTAAGGGAAAAATACATACTATTAGAGATTACATGCCTAAAGTTCCAGAATTCACAATTAATACAACTATGCCAGAATTTGTTCCAGATTCAGTGCTTAAGCTTCACAAATTCATTTCTTCCAATATACTAATCCAAATGGTACATATTATATATCAAATTAAAGCTCCTTATGTCTATGTTATGTCTGTAAAGGTTCATAATTTTTGGACTAGTTTTAACTAACGAAATGAATTTTATAACCAAAATGATTCCAGAAAACTAACCGAACAACATCTCCTCTTAATTTCTAAAAATTCCTGATTTATACATAATCATCCAAAAATTACAACCACATGTATTCTCACATAATTTTTCATGTAGAATCTATTGGTGATATCAAATTTATCAAATTCTTACTCCTTATATATCTACACCTTATTTTGACCATAAATAATAGCAACTTAATTTCAAAATCAGTCAACTTCCAACAACTATAAATCCTCATAAACAACCCAAACCAACTGTATAACCATAGAAAAAAATATAGAAGACTTACCTAAATAATATTCAAGGCTTGCCTATGGTGATTGACTTCTCCTTCTTCCACTTCTCCGGCAATTATTCTCACCTTAGTCTTCCTTCTCTCTTACTCACGTCTCTCTCTCTTTCTCTATATTTTCTACTTCTCTAGTCTTCTATGTGACTTGACCGAATGGAATGGAAAAATGAGAAGTGTGTGTATGTTGCCTTGTATTTATAGTGGAAGGATATGTATTTGTTTATTAAATAAATGTGTGTGTGTGCCATGAGGTGTTTATTTTAATGGTTGTGTGTGTAGTGTGGGAAGTGTGTGCCATGAGTGATGTGTGAAGAGCATGTGAAGCAAGTGTGGCATGTGAAGCATGGGTGGCATGGGAAGCATGGATGGCATGGAAAGCATGGGAAGTGTGGGTGTGTTTTTAACAATATATTTATATAGGTATATTTTTATCCTATTAATAATACACATTTAGCCTTAATATTTTCCCTTATCTAATTTATGACCATTTATTGTTGTCTCATGAATTTTCAGGAAAAATAGGCATTTAATTCCTAAAATAAATTTTGGGATGTTACAATTCTCCCCCCATAAAATAAATTTCGTCCTCGAAATTTGTTACATTCATAGAGACATAAATTCGGGGTAACGTCTCTTCATGTCTTCTTCAGCTTCCCAAGTTGCTTCTCTAGAAGATAACCCCTTCCATACTACTTTGATGAATGGGATACTCCTGTGTCTTAGTTGTTTTTCCTGCCTATCAATGATTCGATCAGGCATGACCTCATACGTCATATCGTCTCGTACGTCTACCTCTTCATATTTGATCACATGCTCTGGATCGGGTTGATATTTCTTTAACTGAGAGACATGGAAGACATCATGTAATTTACTTAAATTTGGGGGCAAAGCTATTTGATATGCTACTGGCCCAATCCTTGATAAAATTTCAAATGGACCAATATACCTAGGACTTAGCTTCTTTACCTTTAATGCCCTGCCAATACCGGTGATAGGTGAAACCTTCATGAACACATGATCTCCGACCTTAAACTCTAAAGGTTTCCGTCTTTTGTCTGCATAACTCTTTTGTCTATTCTGAGCAGCCAATAGTCTCTGCTTAATTAACTTGATTTGCTCTGTTGTTTGATCAACTATATCTGGCCCATATAACTGCCTCTCAGACAGCTCTGTCCAGCATAAGGGTGATTGACACTTCCTTCCATACAATGCTTCGTAGGGAGCCATTTGAATGCTTGAGTGATAGCTATTGTTGTATGCAAATTCTGCTAGTGGAAGGAATTGATCCCAACCTCCTTTGAAATCTAATGCACACGCCCTCAACATATCCTCTAGCGTCTGAATTGTTCTCTCAGTTTGTCCGTCTGTCTGAGGATGATAGGCTGTACTAAATCGGAGTTTGGTACCCAAAGCCTCATGCACCGCCTTCCAAAACTTGGAAGTAAATCGAGGATCTCTGTCAGATATGATGTTCTTTGGAGTACCGTGAAGCCGTACTATCTCCTTGATATAGATGTTTGCAAGTTTATCGGGAGAGTAGTGTATACTAATCGGGAGAAAATGGGCTGTCTTCGTAAATCGGTCTACTATCACCCATATGGCATCATGGTTTCGAACCTTTGGTAATCCTGTCACGAAATCCATGGTGATACTCTCCCATTTCCACTCAGGAATTGTAGGATTTTGTAATAGCCCTGAAGGTCGTTGATGTTCGGCTTTGATTTTCTGACAAGTGAGACAACGAGCAACGAACTTGGTTACATCTCGTTTCATGCCTGGCCACCAATACGCAGACTTCAGATTATGGTACATCTTAGTTGCTCCTGGATGTAGAGTATATTTACTCTTATGTGCTTCTTCTAGGATTTTCCGCTTTAACTCCATCTTGGGTGGAACATATATTCGTTTCCTGTATCTGACTAGCCCACTTGATGACAAGTCATGCTCCTGAGTTTCTCCCTTTGCAATCATGTCTCTAATAGACTGCGCTCGTCTATCCTGTGTCTGAGCTTCTTCTATGACTGCTCTCAGATCATTCTCTACCTCACTGACATTGCTACTGTTAATCATAATCCGATTCGACATGTTGAGATCTCTGAAATCTTCAATCAGCCTTTGCTCGTGAATCATGAGGGTTGCTACCTGTACCGCTTTACGGCTTAATGCATCTGCCACTACATTAGCCTTGCCTGGATGATACTTGATTTCCATATTGTAATCTTTAAGCAACTCCATCCACCTGCGCTGTCGCATGTTGAGCTCTTTCTGGTCATATAAATACTTTAAGCTCTTGTGGTCGCAGTACAGCTCTATGGTTGTCCCATAGAGATAGTGTCTCCAGATTTTTAGTGCAAATACAATTGCTGCTAACTCAAGATCATGTGTGGGATATTTTTGTTCGTGAGGCTTCAGCTGACGAGATGCATACGCCACTACTCGGCCTTGCTGCATTAAGACACATCCCAATCCATGCCCACTGGCATCTGTGTAAACCACAAAGGTTAACTGTGGATCTGGGATTGTCAACACTGGTGCTGTTGTTAATTTCTGTTTCAGCTCTATGAAGCTCCTCTCACAACTATTGTCCCACACAAAAGGTTGAGTTTTCCGTGTTAACTTTGTCAAAGGCAAAGCTATTCTGGAGAAGTTCTGTATGAATCGTCTATAATATCCTGCGAGACCCAGAAAACTACGTATCTCAAATACTGTTTCTGGCCTCTTCCAGTTTAGTACTGCTTCTACTTTGTTTGGATCTACTGAGACCCCTTGCTGTGAGACTACATGACCCAGAAATTTAACTTCTGAAAGCCAAAACTCACATTTGCTTAGCTTAGCATAGAGTTGCTTGCTTCTCAACGTGTTCAATACTGTTCTTAGATGATGTTCATGCTCTACTCTGCTTTGCGAGTATACTAGAATATCATCGATAAAGACTACTACGAATTGGTCTAAGTATGGACGAAAAATTCGATTCATGTAGTCCATGAACACAGCAGGTGCATTGGTCAACCCAAATGGCATTACTAGAAACTCGTAATGACCATATCTAGTTCTGAAAGCAGTTTTTGGTACATCCTCTGCTTTCACTCTGAGTTGGTGATAACCAGATCTCAGATCAATCTTCGAGAACACACAAGAACCCGATAATTGATCGAGCAAATCATCGATTCTGGGAAGTGGGTACTTGTTTTTGACAGTCACCTTGTTTAACTCCCTGTAATCGATACAGAGTCGTAGACTCCCATCTTTCTTTCTGACAAAGAGCACTGGAGCTCCCCATGGCGAGACACTAGGTCGGATAAACTTTTTCTCTAGCAGTTCTTCAATTTGCTTTTTCAGCTCTGCCATCTCACTTGGCGCCATTCTGTATGGGGCTTTAGATATCGGGCCTGCTCCAAGCTTGGTTTCAATTGCAAACTCCACTTCCCTGTCCGGGGGTAATCCGCTGATATCCTCCGGAAACACATCAGGAAACTCGTTTACGACAGGGATATTCTCTAATGATGTTCCAGCCTCTGATTGCATAGAGAAGAATACTATATACCCCTGACAACCTTTATGTAGGCATCTTTCAGCTTCAGCTACGGAGAGAAAGTCTAGGTTGATTTCCGCATTGGGTTTTGCTGGTGGATTAGGGTAAATGACCCTTTTTCTTCCACAGTCTAGCAAAACATTGTTTGTAGTTAGCCAGTCAATTCCGATTATCACTTCTAATTTCTTTAACGGCGAGCATATAAGGTCTATCGTGGATTCATGTTGTTCCGCGTTTATGATGCAATTTAGGCAAACTTCTGTTGTGACGAACCCGTTACCCGTAGGCGTGGATACCGTCAAGTCGTAGGGTAATCGATACACACTCATGCCTAGTCGTCTTACACAGTCGTATGCGATGAATGAATGACTAGCACCTGAATCAAACAATGCTTGTACTAGATTACCATTGAGAGAGATTGTACCTTTGATCAGCTCTGGTGATTTTTGTGCCTCCTCTTGAGTTAAGGCAAAAACCCTGCCCTGAACTTGCTGTCTCGGCTCTCTAGGCTCTTGCCGCTGTCGACAATCCTTTGCGATATGTCCCGGCTTGTGGCAGTTGTAACAAACAACTTGCCTGATGGGTGCTGATGCCAGCTTCGTTACAGCTTGCCTAGCTTGACTACATGTCTGGCCAGGATGGTAAGTATTACTGCAATATCTGCAAATTCTGTTCTCAGTGGGTCTCTGATTACTACGGCTGTCCGGCTGGTATGGCTTCTTGTTACCTCCACTAGAAGAACTACCTTGATATCTGCGTTTCTGAGAAGAACCCCCACCACTAAATGTATTCTTATTGCTAACATTGTGGTGAGAATACAGCTCTAACAAATTGTGTTCTGTAATCCGGCACTCTTCGACCGCCTTATTGAACTCTTTGAAGTGCTTAGAAACAAACTTCTCTTTAAGCTCTGGCTTTAACCCTCGAATCATCATGTCTGAACTCCACTCTTCGTCATCATGATTTTTTAAATAGGAGGAGTAACGGGACAATCGGATGTATCGAGCCAGATATTCATCAAAGCCTTCCTTCTCACCTTGCTGGATTGTCAGGAATTCAATCTCCTTGGCCAGTCTCACTGACCGAGGAAAATACTTCTCATTGAATTTGTCCTGAAACACTTCCCAGGTCACGGGAATATTTCGTGCTTGCAGGATTGCTTCAGTGTTTTCCCACCATCGATCAGCATCACCTTCCAGCTTATAGATTGCTAAACGAGCTTTTATATTATCTGGGCACTCTAGTACCCTAAAGATCTTCTCCAAACGGGACAACCAGTCCTCTGCACCTTCAGGATCAAACTTTCCCTTGAACATAGTGGGCTGGTGCTGGTTCATTTGAGTTACCCAGGTTTGCATGCTATCCTCTCCAACTAGAGGAACATTAGGAATTTCTGTTTCAAATTCTGGAGGCTGTTCATGCCCACCGCCCTGTCCACCAGAGTTGTTATGAGCTTCTGTATCTGCATTTTGCTTCTGCTGCACCTCCCTTAGGTCATTTCTTAGTTCATTCAGCATGTTTTGTTGTGTCGTCATCATGCCTAACAACTGTTGCATCGGGTCAGATGGTTCCTGATTATCATTTTCGTGTCTACCTCTACCCCGGCCTCCACCGCGACCTCTACCTTGGTCTCTACCGCCAACTCTACCACCTCTTAATCTCGCCATCTTTAAATTTTACTATATCAAAATGAGGAAGATGTAAATTTCACATAGTCATATATCAGTATACTATTCTGTTGCCGGAACTATACGCACTGTGGCCAGAACCTGGCTCTGATACCAAAAATGTCAAACCCCTTAACACTTTGATATTTGCAGAGTAATAAATGCATGGTTCAGAGGGCACACAGAAATAGCGGAAATATACTGATAATAAGTGCTTGTTTATATTACAGACAATTCCCATAGGGTTTTTAAAATATAAACAAAATCCAAAGAAATAAATATTACAACTAAAGATAACCAATTGTACTCCGTTAGAACCGGACCTTCAATCACCGGTAATTATTGTTTTGCCCTTAGAGCCGCTACCTTCTGCTGGAATATTTTTAAATATTGAAAAAGGGTGAGATTCGAATGAATCTCAGTAGTAACATACAATCCGACATATAAAATGTGAAAATAGATATGCAATGCACCATGTTATGTAAAATGAAAATGCTGTGTGTACACTGTCCGAGGCCAAACAACTGTTTGCAACCCCAGCTTAACTCTGCGCCTCCGTTGGGTCCCAGACCACAACTAAGCTAATATGCGTGTCCCAGACACTGTGCTCATAATACAGAAAATGGAATACACAACATATAAATACTCACATAGTGTATGAAAGAAAGAGTTACTACCTGGGTCCTTTTTCAGTCCGATTCTTATCCAAAACTTTTAACTGGCTCGGGCTATTACCAATTCCTATAAATTAAAGTTAACAAGTAATTGGTTATTACTTGCATTACTACTGCTTTAACCATATTCTAGTGGTTATCTCAGTTTCAGTGATTTCTGCATAGTATAATTCTCCACAATACAACTTTTACTATTTTTCATAAAACTGGCAGATTTTTCAGTCAACTTTGAAAAATCAGAATTAAATCTAGAAAATTCCAAATTGATTGGTTTCAAAGCCTATGTGAAGCTATTTAAATGTGTTTTAATATAAAAATACTTATATATGATCAATGATAACACAATACTCCCAGAAATTCGCTAAACCTCCCCTATTCCAAATTTTCTTTCAGAAATAAACTCAACTTTGAAAATTCATATCTTCTAATGTACAAGCCCAAAAATTATAATCCACCTATAAAATTAATTCTCTTACTGTATACTATAAATCTGAAAAGTTTCATAATTTTTGGTAAAGTGTTGGTTTTCCAAACTTTTACCACAACCAATCTGCCTTCCAAAAACATAATCTGGCAGTACTTAAATTCAAAAATTCATATCTAAATCCAAAAATTTCCAAATAGAGTGGTTCAAAATTCTGTGTGACCCTATTTAATTATGATTTAAGGGAAAAATACATACTATTAGAGATTACATGCCTAAAGTTCCAGAATTCACAATTAATACAACTATGCCAGAATTTGTTCCAGATTCAGTGCTTAAGCTTCACAAATTCATTTCTTCCAATATACTAATCCAAATGGTACATATTATATATCAAATTAAAGCTCCTTATGTCTATGTTATGTCTGTAAAGGTTCATAATTTTTGGACTAGTTTTAACTAACGAAATGAATTTTATAACCAAAATGATTCCAGAAAACTAACCGAACAACATCTCCTCTTAATTTCTAAAAATTCCTGATTTATACATAATCATCCAAAAATTACAACCACATGTATTCTCACATAATTTTTCATGTAGAATCTATTGGTGATATCAAATTTATCAAATTCTTACTCCTTATATATCTACACCTTATTTTGACCATAAATAATAGCAACTTAATTTCAAAATCAGTCAACTTCCAACAACTATAAATCCTCATAAACAACCCAAACCAACTGTATAACCATAGAAAAAAATATAGAAGACTTACCTAAATAATATTCAAGGCTTGCCTATGGTGATTGACTTCTCCTTCTTCCACTTCTCCGGCAATTATTCTCACCTTAGTCTTCCTTCTCTCTTACTCACGTCTCTCTCTCTTTCTCTATATTTTCTACTTCTCTAGTCTTCTATGTGACTTGACCGAATGGAATGGAAAAATGAGAAGTGTGTGTATGTTGCCTTGTATTTATAGTGGAAGGATATGTATTTGTTTATTAAATAAATGTGTGTGTGTGCCATGAGGTGTTTATTTTAATGGTTGTGTGTGTAGTGTGGGAAGTGTGTGCCATGAGTGATGTGTGAAGAGCATGTGAAGCAAGTGTGGCATGTGAAGCATGGGTGGCATGGGAAGCATGGATGGCATGGAAAGCATGGGAAGTGTGGGTGTGTTTTTAACAATATATTTATATAGGTATATTTTTATCCTATTAATAATACACATTTAGCCTTAATATTTTCCCTTATCTAATTTATGACCATTTATTGTTGTCTCATGAATTTTCAGGAAAAATAGGCATTTAATTCCTAAAATAAATTTTGGGATGTTACAGAGAACAAACCCAAGTAATTAAATAAAAATAGATACAAATGAATAAATATATAATGTTATAAATATTGTAGGCCAATTATCACACATTGCAACTCTTGCAAATTAGTATCTTTCAATTGAAGGTAGTCAGTCATCTTCGAAGTACTGCTACCACTAGATGTAAAGACCTCTTCTAATTGGGATTTAAATGTTGGTTCGTAATGTTGTGACAGACTAACTCTTCTACCAGATGTAACCCTATTAATACATTACATTAATTAGAGGCAGACACATTCTCATAAGACAAGCATCATCTTCACATCCATGTCTTCCATCTCTTCACATTCTACAATGCTTAGATACAGCAAACATGGTAGGTTTCTAATCACAGAACTTGAGAATATGCACTTCAATCTTCTACATTTAATCACACCAAAATGCATAAGATTTTGGAACATGATGAAAGTGGGACCCTCCCATACATATATGAGGTTGCTTGAATCCTCCGACCACAAGCACTCTACTCTTGAGATCAACAGCACCCCTTTTTCTTCATTTACATTTGATGAAGTTTACATTTGAATCTTCTATTGAAACTTGCATCAACTTCAATTTCAGTTGAGAGATCAATTTATCCATCAATCAAATTATTAGTTAGTAAAATATTTTTTTTTTAAAAAAAGGACTTGAAAAGATAAAAGAAATAGATGCATTGTAAACATAGGTGATCAAGCATGCCCTTTGCTCTTATACAAATGTTTATATATCAATGTATGATTACAGGCCAAAAACTCAATTTATAGTTCATTTAGTTTGCTATACTACACACAATTATTCCATGTTTTCATCTATAGTGCTCTCAAATTGAAAGAAAATCTAGTTGGGTATATGCATCAAGTATTATTTTTATTCTTCGTGTCCTTGCATCCCTTTGTAATTTATAAGTTTCCTATTATACATTTATATGGTTGCAGCTAGCAAAATGATATAGTATATGATTCCAATCCACATATTACTCCATCTAATTGTGAAAACCTAATCAACATGATATAGAATAATATTCATGCATACCGATATTATTCCTAGTTGTTGAAGAGCTCATCCCAAACTTGAATCACCAAATTTGGGGCAGTTCCATATGCTGATCTCTCTCAGCTCCACCTGGATTTGCAACCCTACTTGACAAACACTCATGAAATTTGGCAAATTTCCTAGCTTTATCTCCCACAAACTTGAAAACTTAATTGTCTCATCGTAGTTGGCATCACGTTCACTCCCATGTCCAAAAATCACCTCAGATTCCTTACAATTAGATAAGGTTAGGAATGTCAATTTACAATAACAGACATTTAAGTGGAGTAAACATGCAGCATGTCTGAAAACACGTTTCATTTTGTACTTGTTCCAAGATTTTTATATCAGTTACAGTCTGTGTGAGCCCAAAATTTCAAGGCATTTTAAATAATTAATTTGTGAATGAAATAGGCCCTTTACTTTAATAATTCTGCCCATAAATGAAATCAAAATTCAAATAATGAATAAAAATTCTATAAGGTGTGCTATGCCAAAATGTCTCATTTGCGCAATTATAGAATAAGAAAAAGAACGATATATATAAAGTCATGTATATTTATATATATGTGTGTGTGTGTCTATATATATGGGTAGGTGTGGATAGGATTAATGAGCGTACCAGCGTATTGACTTTTGAAGAGCAGCAAGTGTGGTTTCGGAGAAGACGGGGCAATCTTGAACTGTAAGATATTTCAGCGTTGGAAGTAAGTTGTTGTAAAAGCCTTCCTCATGGATTTCACCTTCGCTATTAAAAACTCCCTTCAGTTGAGAGCACTCTTTAATCTTCAGCTGATACAACTGAGGAAGAAGTTGAGTAGAGGGCAGAGAGGGGAAGAGCCATTTCAACTTCCTGCATCTCTCTACTCTAAGATCGAAGAGTTGTGGGAACCACAATGAATTATTTGGAAAGTGATTATGCTCTTCTTCTTCTGATGACATCACTTCCTCCAACTCTTCACATTCTTCAATCCATAGACGCCATAAACATGGTAGGCTTCTCATCACCGCGCTTGGCAATATACACTTCAATCTTCTACATTTAATCACATATAACCACTGAAGATTTTGAAACTTGATGACAGTAGGGCCCTCCCATATGGATGTGAGGTTCATTGAATTCTCCAAACACAATTTCTCTGCTCTTGAGGTCAACATCACCCCTTTTTCTTCATTTACATCCGATGAAGTTTCAATATTTGAATCTTCTGTTGAAACCTGTGGCAACTGCAATTTCAATTTTTTTTAAAAAAAAATGGACAAATTTATTCACACCAATCCAATTATTAGTAGTAAAATATTTTTTAAAAACAAAAAACTTGGATTTAAAAAGATAAAAATAAAATAGATACATTGTGAGCATATATAGTGATCCACTAAACTCTTTACTCATGTTATACAAATGTTTACATATCAATGCATGATTACAGGCCAATTAAAAATCAATTTATAATTGATTAGTAGTTTACTGTCCACACATTTGTTCCATATTTTCATCCACTGTGCTCTGAAAATACTATGCTTTCACTCAACAAGTCATGTGTTCTGATAGTACAGTTGCAGCTACCAAAATGATACTCCCTTCAGTATTTAATACAAGACATATTTGAGAAAGTAATCTTGTTCTTAAATATAAGATCTATTTTTATTTTATCAATATTTTCCTAATTTACCCCTATTGATGCTCCCTCAACAAAAATTCAAGAAGGAAATGAGGAGAGAATTAAGGAAGATGACTAGGATGTTTTAGAAAATATGTTATATTATCTAACTTAACTAACTTCCTATATGATTCTAATATACATATTATTCCATCTAATTTTGAAGACTCTAATGATCAACGTGATATAGAATATTTGTGATATAGAATGTTCATTCATACCAATATTGTTTCCAACTGTGGAAGAGCTGATCTCAAACTTGAATCAACAAATTTGGGGCAGTTGCATATGTTGATGCTTCTTAGCTCCACATGAATCTTCAACCCTACTTGACAAACACTCACGAAATTTGGCAAATTTGTTAGCTCTATCACCTTCAAACTCGGAAGCTTAATTTTCTCACCATAGTTGGCATCAGCTTCACTCCCATGTCCAAAAATCTCCTCCAATTCTTCACAATCAGATAAGGTTAGGGAATTCAACTTGGGAAGGTTGTTTTGGACAATAATGCTCACTGAGAATAAAAACTTCAACTTTTTAATGTGAGTTACTTTTAAGGAATGAAGATATTGGAATCTCATAACTTGTGTTGGAACAAGACCTCCTAGCATTTGTTGTTCTGATCTCAATATTTCTAAGTCGTTGGCTTCTTCTGGCTCATCATCACCAAGGAATTGCCACTTGTGTTCAACTCTAGCGCTTTGAATATCAATCTCTCCAACATTTAGTATAGAAAGCGGAAGATTGAAAGCTTCCTTATTATTTAATTGGTTGTATTTTAACTCATACTTCCTTTCAAGCCTCTGCATATAAAAGAGAAGTGAAAGGTGAGGGAAATAAAATGTTATAAATTCCTTGGAAAGATTATTAAAAGAAAGAGATCAAATTAACCTAAATCTTTACGTACTAAATGTGACCTGAGATTGTAATACATTTATAGCGGTTCATGTAATTATTTAGTTATATCAAATGTTTCTTCATGTTTCACTACATTACATGATTATTAATGATCAAACTATAGAAATGACATTTTTTTTCATATTTGGTATTTGATTCACTGAAGGATAATAAGTTAACACATGCAGGAATATAGATGTCCTGGTCACTTGTTTGTCTATATTTATTTATGTGATAATCATGTTAAAATAGGAAATATATAATGCATAGATAGAGAACAGTAGTTACCTCTTTAGTCCAATCAATAGTTACACTCTTAATCGGCATAAGTTTTGGACAGTCATGAACCTCAACTCTGCAAAACTCCCCTGTGTGAAACTTAAACCCTTGGCAGACATTAACAAGTCTTGGCAAATTCTTAAGTTTCATTTCTTTCATGTTTAGAAACGTAATCTCCCTCTCACTGTCGGTGTCATGATCTTCAATATTTGAGCACTTGAAAATTTCTTCGATTTGAGAACAATTTGATATTTTTAGAGTGCTTAGTTGTGGAAGCATTGAGGGAGTAGCACTGATCATGAAAGATAAAATGAATTTAAGCTTGTTGCACTTAGAGATTTTCACGCTCTTCAATTTCAAGAGACAAGACTCAGCGATGGATGGACTCTTTTGACCCTCTTCATTCCCCGAAAAAATTGACTCCAACTCATCACAACAAGATATCCGTAAAGAAGTTAACTCTGGAAGACTTTGGCAGATCTGAGCAGAAAAGACAAATTCCAATCTTGCACAGTCTGTCAAAGTTAATTCTTTAAGGGATTGAAATTTTGCAATTTGTTCTCCAACCCCGATCTGATAGTGAAAAATGGATTCTGCTTTACAATTATGAAGTATAATCCTTTCTATAGATAGCAATGGCCTGTATTCGTCATTCCTCAATTGATGGCCCTTAAGTTCCTGTAATTCCTTTGTGAAAGGGAAGGGGAAAAAAAGGAAAACCATTAACATATTTCCTAAGAAATATGACTTGGTATTAATTAAAATTTGGGGAACTAGTATGAGGTTCTAAAGAAGAGACTTAATTATCAAGAATTCTCAACAAGGAGTTGATATTTCTTACAATGAAACTTGTCATTGTATGCTCCTCAGAAATCATTGGGATTTATCGGTAATTAAGTCCATTTCTTGGGACCTCATAATAATTCCCTCTTAAAATTTTATATGCAAATGTATTATTCTTGCATAGACATAATAAAAAGGGAAAAAACACTTAAACACCGCTTGAGCTTCAAAATTCCAAATTAGTTTTTTCACAAAAAGAATAATAGGATTGACCAAAAAGAGTATCGCAATTATCAACTCAATTTTTTAGAAACTCACTTATTTAACATTTTGAATGATATTTAAGTGTCTTTTTTACTAATAAAAAAAGAAATGGATAGTTTGAGGAATGATGAAAATTGTAACTAAAAAGGGAAGAAAAGAAAACGAAAATTATCGACATATTTCCTAAAATCACACAAAAAAATAAGCCATATTCATATATAAGAAAATGGAGTTCCCAATGAAGTCAAGGGAAAATTATGATGAGGAGCCCACAAGAGTCTGTATTTAATGTATTTATTAAGGTGAATGATGAATAAATTAAATGACTAAAATATAAAGATAAACAAAATGTAATTTCTGCACTGAATATTTTTCAGCGACGGGGGCCGTGAAGTATGACGACAAATTGTGGCACACAAAATGAGAACAGAGAATGTAAGGCAAGATGGATAGCCCAACTTCTATTAAGGTGAATTTTTTAATAAAAACATATGTTGGGAATTTTTTTAAATAACAAAATGTGATTAAATTAATTGACCGAATCATCTCTCAATATGTACTAACATAAACACTATTTGCTATTTAACGCATTTTAATTATTTTAATCACGTGAACAAAGTAATTTTTTATGTAAAAAAATAATATTTTTAATATATTTTTTTATGCAAATCAAATTAAATGATAGGAGAGTAAATGCGTACCATATTTGGACAATCCAACCATTGCATTGTCTTTATAGATGGCCAACTTGTATGATACCTCTCTGAGCAAATTCTGACAAGACTTGGAAGATTGTGCAGCCAGAGATGTTCTAAAAGAGGAAGCACTAACTGAGTTTTATGTTGATCATGAATGGGTTGTTCTTCACCAGCATTTTCACCGAACACAAATTTCATCTGAGGAGCATTTCTTATGGATAGGCTTTGCAATTGTACAAACCTTTGAGCAAAGAAGACTGGGCATACATATTCTAATTTGCAGCAATCAAAAACAAATAAAGTTTTCAATTTTGGGAACCTCACATTCTCCCATGCATCACCACCAACCTCTCCCTCTAAGGATAACAGAGTGCAAGCAGCAGAGGCAGGAAAGAGAAATGTCAACATCGGACAATTGGAAATCTTGAGATACTTAAGATTGTCTAAGTTGCAATCAGCAGGGAATATGTGGAGTAATTGAGGGCAATTGAATATCGTTAGTCTTTCCAGCTTTTGGAACAAGGTAAAAGGAGAATGACCACGACATAGTTGTTTAAGATTATCCATATCACTTAGCATTAACTCATCCAATCTTGGCACAATTGTATCTCCATGAGGAGTAGTTTCATCCATAATGCATTCTATCTTCGAACACCTTTCAAAACTGAGTTTAACTAACTCATTCATGCCTCCTACAGCTTGGCCAATATTAGTCATGAAACAATTGCGGCCTCCTTCAAGCTCATAAAATTCAATTGCAGTTGCTCTTTGCGCAAGGTCCTTGATTATTACACCTAACATAGAGATGTTTAATTGTCCCAAGCGTAAAGATCTTGTGAATTTGTTCTCAAATTTCCCACCTTCAACACACTCCCCAATTTCTAAATTATACATTCTCAATTTCATCATAGTTGTGGGGCCTACAAGGTATTCATAGCAACTTGCTTTTTTTGAGTGTGGAAAATGTTTGGGTACATACAACTCTTCTAACTGTGAACACATTCCTATTACTTTATAACAACATTCTTCTATTATACAACTTGACAAATCTAACAACTTCAGCTTGCTCAAATTTTCAATTCCATTTGGCACTCTTTCAAATTTACTCCCTTGCAAGTCAAGAATTTCGAGTCTTGTAAGGCTTACCACAAAAGAGATGTCACATAAATCCCAACATTGCAAGCGCAAAGTTCGAAGATTAGAAAAGTGTTGGATTGGTTGAGGATGTAACTCAGTCCTAACCCCATACATGCGCATAATAATCAAAGCCTTGAGTTGTTTGGCGCCTTCAAATGATGCATGTGATATATCCAAGGTTTCACTTGAACATAACAATAGAAACTCAAGCTTGGGAGCATCTAATTGAGAAAGAAATTGAAGGAATTTATCGTTCTCATACCATGAAGATAGGGCAAAGCAATTTTTTACTGCTTCACTAGCAATCAACTTGTTCAATTCTTTTGCACAATTTACCATAATGGTACGATTCTCTTCAGGTGCTATCCATAAAGCTACATCACGAACCATGTCATGCATTTTCACACATTTTTCATTCCCCAAGTTGACAGAATACATCAACAATGAAGAGTCAATAAGAATATTTACAGCTGCAAGAACTTGGCTCCTTGCTATTTCAAATGAGTCAGCATCTTCGCATAGGCCCAACCCAACTCCGTATCTGAAAAGATCTTCAATGATAATTTCATGATCTTCGGGAAACATAGCGCACATCAAGAACAACAATTTGGCTTCTACCATTCTCAAGTAATCATAGCTTAACTTGAGACAAGTGAAAGCCTTATCCTCATTAACTGGTTTTGAATGTTTCAACCTGTGCAATACTACATTCATCTCATCAAGGCCTTTTCTTCTTAAGCATCTGCCTATGGCTACAATTGCAATGGGTAGTCCCTTACATTCCGCAACAACTTCTTGAGCCACTTTTATAGCACCGTCATCTACTTTGGCATTAGTTTGAAATAGATCCCACGCTTCACCTTCTGTTAGTAGACCCAATGGAATAGTCTTTTGGCAATCCATCAAAATACACACATCTTGACGACGTGTGGTGAGAAGAACTTTGCAGTTTGTTGGACCTTTATCCCCAAAGGGATTCCCTATATCCTCAAGGTTCAGAGTATCCCATACATCATCCAATATAATTAGAATTCGCTCCTCTGCACTCTGTAATTTCATTGCGATTCTTCTTGCCCTTCCCGCTTCAGTTTCTTCCTTCAACTCGAGTCCTAACATGTCCGCAATTTCACCTTGAATCCTCCTAATATTTGGAGTTTGGGAAACTGTTGTGATTATAACTCGATTAAATAGCTTTGATTCTTCGGCTTTCTTTCCTACTTCCTTTACCAAGCTGGTTTTGCCTGAACCGCCCATACCCCACAACCCAGTCATATACCCATCATCATCGTGCAGTGCCGCCCATAGTTCATCATATGCCCTTTTTGTTGACTCAAAGAATGTAAAATCCTTAGAAGAGTGATACCCTACACCTGGAACAATGACGGGATGGGAAATTGTATTGAAGTGATCACTCTTTGTATTCAGATCAATCATCCTCTGGCTCCTCTCAGCCAACTTTTTGCAGAGACAATATCTCTTCCAAGTAGGACACCACTTATGAAGGCAGCCATTGTTGGCCCCCAGTTCTTCCTCCAATTTCTCCACCTCTGCTGTGAGGCTCTTCACATCATTCTTCCACTTGTTAACCTCATCATCAATCCTCTCAGTCTTGTTGATGGCTTCTTGAACACGTTCCTGCACCCTCCCTTGCTTGAGTATCAGTTCCTCCTTTCTGATCTCAACATTTCTTGTGATTTTGCCAACACGAAACAAATATTGCAGCTGCCGTAAAGTTGGATCCACTAAATATTCAGCAAGTTTTGCCGCTACCGACACTCCCACCTCTGCCATCTAATATTAATAGTAACAAGAGAGCCATTCATCAGCATCATCATTGTCAAATGATAAACTCAATTTTCATTTTGAATAATTGAGGCATATTACGTACTAAATCATTCATGAAGATATCATCAAGATGCAAAGAATGATTTGTTTTCTATCCAGAAAAAATAAGAAAGATCAGTTGTTTTGGCTCAGCTTTCTTACTCCAGTATCATGTTTTCCTCCCAGCTAAGTTCAGATATTGGAGTAACAAAATATAGTGCTTTATGATTCTGATTTTTTTTTCTAGCAAATCGATGCAAAGGTGAAAGAGAGAAGAAAAAATGCAGTCTGCAAATGAGAGCAGCAATTATTAGCAACTAAGAAGCTACTCATACTTGGAGAATTGAGTGATATCACAGATGCCTATGTATGGAAAAACAAATAGAACAATGGTAAGAAAAAACAGAAAAAGAAACATGTGAAAGAATAAAGAGGAGTAAATTAGACTCTGCTTCAGGAGGAGAGGGATATTGCTTCATACCTGTGATGAGCTTGCAGTTTCGATGTTGGGTTGCAGATTTTCGAGAGTGAAAAGAACAGATTTGCAGTGCGATGAACAGATGTTGAGAGAAAAGAAATTGAGTCGTTGGAAAGTTAAGACTTGCAAGTGGGTAGTCACAGTCCGTAGATGCTTCAGGTTTTGTTCTTTTTTCATTTCTTGGGACCCCAAAACATGTGGTCTATATTCCAACATCTAAAAGTAAAAAAAAGCAATCATATCATTTTTTAAAAGTGACGAGAATTCAAAATTGAAATTTCAGAATTTTGTTTAACATTTTTTAAAAGGACACAACTAACGTCAATTTAAAATTTCTATAATAAAAAAGAAAAGATAAAACTGCTATTTTGACTAATTTTTCATTAATCTGATAGTAAAACAATATTGTCAATACTCAGAATTTTTCAAGAAATATATATCAAACTAGACCAATTTTTATTGGTGTTGCTAAATAATTTGAGGTTTTTAATCTTCAACGTAAAGAAAAATCTCTTCTAATTAAAACTGAAGGTGAGAACAGATAATTTATTAATTACTCTACAAAATGTTTTCGAAAATCAATACTGAAAGAAAAGTCTGTATGGTTCTAACAGAAATATTAAATATTTAATTATAAATAATAGCAACCAGATAAACATAATAAAAAAAATAAATAATTTTGTATTAACTATATAAAAGTAATATACTCATACAAACTATAATCTATTTGGGTTTAATAATGATTATCCTTTATTTAAAGGTAATTAACAACTAACTATATCTCTAAAGATCTAGAAAAGATTTTCCTTTTTAGAAAGAGATTTATGTTAATCTCTCTCTTTTAATATAGTGTAGATCTCACCATTCTACACACAAAACACATTAATTATATAATTTTTTATATAGGTTAGAGTCTCAACCAATTAAATACTTATTTAATTTCACTTTAATAACTCACGTTGAACCAAAAGAACGTAAATATAAAAAATAGTGTCGCTGAACATAAACACATGTACAGAAACACAATTTAATTTATCATTTTTTTTCTATCTAAAATATGAAATCAAATTATTGAAAAAGTTGAAGTGCGTTTGGGGACATGATAATGATAAATAATATTCCCATTGCCTGATTTCCAGCGGGGTGTCCTTGGACCATATCTAAAAGTGTTAAAAATATATATATATATCTTACTTTGATTTGATGACATTTTAAATTGCTTATTTTACATTATTTGATTCCTATTTTGCTTTAACTTATCTTATTTTCATGAGCAATATTCGGGAACATGTTGTCCCTACCACTTCCTTTCCAGCTGGGTGTCTTTGGACTATTCCTAAGTTCAAATAAGTTAAAATAAAGCAAGAACCTTATTATGTGTAATTTTCTGAAGCTAAAATTATTTAAAATTTCATAATTATTATTTCTCTTTAATTTATCTGAAAAATTAGTTATCTCAAAAGGGACACCAAAGCGCGTGAGCGAGAGGAGAGAATTCGCTAATAATTTACAAATCAAATTTAATGATTTATGTTTGAAATCAAACTTTCATGTGAAGTTGAGTTGTGTTATTTATAAACCAAATATATAAGATTTGTACAAAAGTAATTTTTTTATGATTTTTATTTAATTTATTTAGTTTCATTGTTAAATGGATTTTATCAACATCGACAAGACACGATTATTGACAAGCATGAGGCCTTTGAGCCTCCTTATCTGGATTCGATCTTGAACACCCTCTAAGGTACTAGCTAAAGAAAAAAAAAACATGACACGATTATTGACGAAAACACAAAATTGTAACTAAAATGAAGTAGAAAAACTAAATATGATTAAGATATGAAAACTTAACTTTAATTAAGAAAATCATTTTCCGAAAAATCTTTTGAGTTTAATTATTATGTTATAAATCTCTTAACTACTTTCAATCAACATTTCTATAAAGTATATCTTTGTACTTTGCAATCTTTTAATTGCAGATATTGATTTGATTCTTTTGCCTCATTCTTTTAATCAACTACCATGTTTTTTTTTTCCTCAACCAATCAACTACTATTTAATCTTTACAATCTTCTCTAAATTTTATAATCATCAAAACATGAGAATATGACATTTCTGTTCTTTTTTTATATAGGACAAACCTTGATGCAATATATTAGTACCAGAGAGACTTACTTCCCCCTTAATATATGCAGTCATATACAAATGTAAAATCAAAGACATAATAAAATAAGTATAATTACCATTGAATGGTGCATTCTCCTTCACTTTTTGACTCTTTCAAATTTAAATTTAATGCTTTTTGGTATATTTTCCTTTGATCCAGTGTGTATCTGGATTAGCAATAGGGATAATAATTTTTTGATGAAATTAATTTATAAAGAAGGTTTTATTAAATTATGATTTATAAAATTGATTTATAACTATCGATTATTATTAGAAGATCCTTTGAATAGCTTAAAATTAAGCTAATAGTTCAAAACTTTAATTTAGCAATAAGAGTGAATATGTTTGAATGTTTTTAACAAAACCAAGATTTTACCATATATAATTGATTATAATTTTTATTCAACTAGGTGCTAATTATAAGAGTCAAAATCAAACTAATTTTCTTAACAAAAAAAATATTCAAGCACCCTTATACATATCAAAATCAAAATCAGTTATACAGATGTGTTTGGAATCACGTTTGGAAGCCCAAATATACACCCAACAGCTAAAAGCCAATTTTTGGCATTTTGTTGTGTTTGGATAATTTTTTTTTTCCTTTTTTCAATTGGACTTTTAAATAAAAAGCTACTTTAAGTCATAAATCAAAATTTCATGTTTATAGCTTTTCTGCTATGAAGAGAGAGAGAAGGGGGTGGAGTTTATATTATGAAGAGAGAATAAATTAAATACCTTGTAAAGAAAAAAATACTGAATTCCACTTTCTTTTAATAAAATAATATTATGGTCTCTGTTATAAGTCCACTCATAGATAAAATTTGTAATCCTAATTATAAAAGTCTAGTGAAAGGTTAATAATGATTGTTTTCAATTTTATCCTTAAATATGAAAGTATCCAAAAAGAATAAATAATAAAATTTAAGAGAAAGCGGAAAAACTCCCCTATTAGAAATTTAATTGGCGTGAATAACCTAATAAGTTTATAGGCTAAAGTACACATTTAATCCTTTATGCTTACTTCAAGGTTCAATTTAATCCCTTAAGTTTGTAAAATATACTTTTAATCTCTCAACCCTAACACCATTAGTTTTATCTAATGAAAAATGCTGATTGGGAAATTAAAGTATGGGGAAAGAATACTAGGATGGAAAACTTTTAAAAATAGTCAAAAGTTTTATCATTTTTAGAAGTTTTTCTTTCTACCATTCATCCCCTTATTTTTCTCACTTTTCTCTCAATCCAAACAGAGCCTACAACTCTAAAAGCATGTGATTCTCATAATGCCATTACTCAAAGGCATATTGTATTAGTAATTTGTATTGTATCCAGCCATTCACGCCTCCATGCCTAGTTGTCACAGCAAGTCCTATTCTGACTAGCTATTCTAACAATATAGAATTAACAAAACCATTTTCAAGAATTAAAAAGAGGGGAAAGAATGTCTCTTTAAAGATGAAGAGAACAAATTCATTAATCTGCATTTTGAAAATCTTCTTTCAGTTTTTTGTACGATATATTGTCTAATACCTAAAGAGTGAGCATTGTTCCAAATGGCATGTGATCAAAAGATTACGAGTTTGAAACCTTAAAGCAACCTTTCAGCTTGTAGGGTAAGATTACGTACATGCGATCCTCCCCAAACTCCATCTGATGGGAATTTTGTGCACTAAGCTGCCCATATACTGTCTAATATCCAAGCTAATCTTAGATCATATAGAAGAATTGGTTCAACCTGAGGCAGTTTTCAAAAGTTCTTCCCACGTGGCTAATTTTTCCTTAGGTTTGTTTATTGTGCTTCCACGTCTCTTTTCTTCAGAGTCTATCTTCTCCCAACCAATGAAACTATTTCCACATTTCTATCATGTAGGAGCTGACGAAGACCCTCTCTGCCTTGTTCTGGCAAGGTTGACGACCGCGATACCAAAACTCCTTTATTGAGTTTTTCCGAACTGCTTGTAACCTGTCATGTTAATTGTCAGCCAAAATACATTACCAATCACACACATCCATCTTTCATATGAAAGAAAAGCAACTTGCTTGCAATCAACCAGTTTTAGTACTTATCACAATGATGAGCACCAACAGCTATTCATTGGGGGTGAAATTTGCATAGTTTAAATAAAAATTCAATGGTCTAAATTTAAGATTTTGAACTAATAATTTCTAAATTTAAAAAAAATCATTTTTTGATCAAATGACGGTGAATAATTTGTCTTTATTTTAGATTCTGTACATATTAGAATAATTTTTTTAAAAAAAGTGAAAGTAAAAAACCAAAATCAATATAAACCATCCAAATTAGATTCGAACAGCTTGCAACAGAGAAAAGCTCTTAGTGCTCATCAATAAACACTAAAACTAGTTCCCTCATGGACCTAGCAGCTCATTTTACAATATAACTTGGCCTACTTGTTTCATATAATTATATTTCCAGTCCATTTAACATCAGGTAAATGAAAAATAGGTAAGACTCTAACTACTTAGAATCCCATTCAGCCACAGTATTTCAGACTCAAATCTTTAACACTTCTCAAGCAAAATTGTCATGTTTAGCTGTTTGTGAACACCCTAGGAACTAATCAGCTATAGTTTGGCAGGTTTTGCTATCATCTATATTGCTGACAAGTCACTAGCTTCCTAAGAACAGCATGATTATAGAAAGCAAGCTTACAGTTTCTTCAGCACAATAAAGGTTCGTGGCAATAATTCCAGTTGGTCCTCTCTTAAGCCAACCACAAACATACAAGCCCTCCTCAAGTAATGTCGGATTCCCTGAATCATCACTCAGCACTCGACCTTTATTATTTGGAACTGTACCTGAAAATTAGCAACCACATATTGAAGAGAGAAAGGAGAATAAAAATACCAAGAATATGAAAATAAAAAGGGACTTGGAATTCAGAACTTCATCATTGATCCGCATAACTCCTCTCAAGTCAGATTATAAGTTCATATGTTAGCTAGTTAACATTCTAACTAATCCAACCCTCATAACAATAACTACTAATAACTATAACGACCTGTCATCTACTTCCTTAATACTCATAACACATAAAAGAGACAAGAGCAAATGCCTAGGGGAAAAGGAAGGGACTAGAGAATACACATGCTTGATGACAGTATAAATAACACTAACCCCTCAAAATCTATATTAATACTGACTCCAAAAGACACTTGCAACATTTGCCCTTGGGTTCCCTAAAGGCTACAAGTAATGCTTTTCATAATTTCCTAAAAAATCTAAACATATACAAGTGCATATATTTTCTTGAAGTGCCTGAAAACACCAAAGAAAAGATTAACAGTAATTCTCAGCACAAGAAAAGATTATTGTAGACTTATGCTCATTAGCGTTTAACAAATGTCCAAATCTTCAAAAATATTTTATATTTAACAAGATTTAGAAACTAAAGGAACATATAAACCCCCCATTTGTTTAACAAGACCATTTTTTACTGCTAAAAGAAACTATGTTAAATTATATTTACTAATCATACAATATTACATTGATGCAGCACTTATGATGTTAAGTTTACAAATAACAAGTTACAACATAAATATGAACAATATAAAAAATACCTTGTAGAGCTGTCTTTTCAAAGTGCACACTTGAAACATAGCCAATTCTATCTTTTGACTCCTGAAAGCGATCTGGCTTACGAAAAAATTACAAAATGGAGTTCACGTTGATTCAGACCAGCATGTGCAGGCTTTGAAGTAGCTTCCTTAGATAGCAATTCATAAACTCTTCTCTGTATACAGCTACACTTTAATTCTTCCTTTTCAGAGAGACAGCATCAGGCACAGATAGCACCAATGAAAGAAATTCAGGTAGAAAATAACAAGGATAGTAGTTTTCAAAAGGAAAAACAAACAAGGAAGTACATTTAAAGAAAATTACCACCAATTAGAAAGGAGAAACTATTTATAGAATTAACCATATTTGCAAATATTGAAGAGATGTAACATCATAGGATTCTTAAAAATATAAATAATGATAGTGATAGTGATAAATGTGTGTGTGTGTGTGTGTGTGAGTAGTTATAGCTTGTACATATATCAAATATAGTGATGCCACCGTCATAAATTAGGAAATTGGAAGCATCCTATACCTCATCTGCTGGAGTTAGAAGTAGATCAGTTTCCTGAATTTTAATATAAAGATTATGAATATCTGTAAAAGGATGCCAAACCTTCCATAAGTTTCATGGATGCAAGAGACTGAAATGGTATACAACCTATAGTTCATGACCTACAAAGTACAGTTGCTTCAAGAGTGTACCCATATTACTAGAGTGTGATGCCAGTGTACATACAATTTTGGTGTTCTTAAAGGATGTTTAGTTTCACTTGGTTTTAATGGATTCCAATGTGAAACAAAACATGTATTTAGGCGCTTCAAAGTATCATCTATTATTTTCTCTCCCCTTTATTAAGTTTAGTTTGGATACACCTTGGAGAAATTGTTTGTGTCACTACAAAATTAAATGTTACCTTTTAGAAAGTTATTCAAGCTTTAAGATTCGTATTCAAAAACTGAAATAGGATTCCTTGCAGTACTACATGCATTCTGCACACATGCATATGTGTGTGCGAGCATTTGAGAGTGAGTGAGTATGTGTGCACGCACGTGTCTGTGAGAGAGAGAGCAGCAAGACCTAGCATAATAAATATGGATCCTGTTTTGAGAAAAATGGGATAACTAGTATGATTGAACATATAAATCATAGGGTCATTATCTTTCTTTTTTTCCGGTAAGTATATATCCATACATAAACACTTTAACAAAATGACCATATCGCATCCACATGCAACATAGTTCATGACTAATTAAACTAATTCTAAGCTATAACAGAAAAGCATTAGCAATCATTTGGCAGGACCAAGAAACATGATCAAGATTTCCATTTTCAGTTCAAACTCAAATCTTTAAGGTCTGGAATGTTTCAAAATCAAAACCAATGAGTTATGATTAATAAAAACCAGATGAAAAACAAGAGGCAGCGACATTGGAAAGGAAACTAGTAGTGAGTGAGCCAGCAGAAATCAAATGGGAATTGGAGGCTTGATTGATAAGGTTATCACTAAACAGCAGATCAGTTAAGGAGCAGTAGCTTGCAAAGGAAATTTTTTTTAAGTCTGATTAATAATAGCATTATGGGGTAAATGACAAACCAATCAGTAAATTATTCCCCCTATGTAAAGAGTTCCGCAGAAGGACAAACATGTATAAGAACATGAGAAGTTCATAATTGGCATGTAAAAGAAGATGTTGAATTTACCAAGAACTTCACGTAGTTCTTTAGCAGTACAAGCTGCTTGGGCAGGACCTCGCCTTCCAACCAAATAGACCTTCCTGCAATGATACTCATACTACATACATACATCCACACTATAGAAACAAGATTATCAGGCAGCTTCAGATTATGTGATGACAAACCTGATAGAGCGCTCCTCTAGAGCAGCCAAAGCATGACTAGAAATATCAGTCGTTGCCAACTCAGTTGTAGGCCATAAAAGGATACGTGCAACATCAAGAGCAACATTTCCCTGAAATTAAATGAGATCATTTACCTAGAAAGCCTCAACAACCCTTAAGGTGAGACTACATAATGGAGAATGGGAAAAGGATATTACAAGAGATTTAGTAATTAATTTATGTATCAAAAAACCAGTAATTAATTTTAAATTCTAAATTAGGGCATATATTTTCATTTTGTCAATCATCTTTTTATTTTTGAATTAATTTATCTTATCAGAGTTACCTGACCAAGAATTACAGCTGTATCCGTGCTTTTCAAGTATGGGTCAAGATTTCATGCATCTGGGTGCCCATTATACCACCAAACAAATTCTCTGGCAGAGTGTATCCCCTTCAAATTCTGAGTACAAAATAGCCAAGAATAAGGATTAAGGAATATGTTAAAAGTAAATCAAGAGTAAATAGCTAACACATTACTATGACTTGACAAATAGGCATCAAGCCATCACTTATACCTAAAAGATAATCTTAGTGACAACAAGCCTTATCCTACTAGGTGGGGTTAGTTAAATGGATTTCATGGCGCCATTGCGCTATATCAACAACCAAAACTCTAGATTGATTGTTAATAAAAAGATTTCGCTCAATAACTTCCTAGAAGAGAATCCCAGCGAAACAACAAAAATTCCACCAGAGCATTACTATACAAGGAAAAACAAATAAACAGTTGAAGCATACCTCTCCAGAAATTCCAAGGCTTCTATCACTTTCAGCACCATATGCGAGCACAACCTGTCAAAATGCATAAAATGAGGACTGATAATAAGAAGGTACAGCCAATAAGAAAGTACCCAAAAACAATTTTCATCATACATAGAACTAGAATCTCACCACATGATACAGCTCACGTAATTCAGATAGAGAAACTCTAGATCCAAGAGCTAAATTTCCAAATAATGAGTATCTTTCATGCTGTGCTACCCTTGAAAACTGGTTGATGACAATCTGTTGCTAGTTTTCTGGTAAACTGGGCTCAATTAAGAGAGTTCTTTACAGCAAAGGAAAGGATTACTAGGAATAAAAGTAGGGGAAATCAAGCATTTCATTTATTTCCCATGAATTTTAGGGGTATCCGAAGAACTACAATTTCTCCCCTTTCCCTTATATGGGCATATGCAGCCTCAAGCTACTTATGGAGAATCAGTAACTCAACATCAATCATATGAACACCTGAAAGACTGTCAGGCACACTGACACTAGTGAACTAAGTTTCCATTTTC
Source organism: Albizia julibrissin (assembly GCA_037074505.1). Taxonomy (NCBI): domain Eukaryota; kingdom Viridiplantae; phylum Streptophyta; class Magnoliopsida; order Fabales; family Fabaceae; genus Albizia; species Albizia julibrissin. Next base: position 24,760,735 of record CM073484.1, read on the forward strand.
AAAGGAATGATGCAGATATTGACCTTTGTTTCTGGGTGATCAGGTGCAAAACCAGAGCGGACTAACAAATTTAAGAAAATTAACATGTTGATACTTGACAAAGCATGTGCATAGATAAGAGCTTACCTTCTCAGCAGTGTAGAAACCAGCAGGACCACTTCCAACAACACAAACAAGCAAAGGGTTAGGAGAAAGAGTAGCGAAGCTTCTGGAAAGCCATGTTCTTGCTTGGAAGATTGCCATTTTCTCAACATAATGCCTGAAATAAAGATATAAAAGATGATTCAATAAAACGAGAGAACTAATCAAAACATATCAAGAGTCTCAATTTCTTCCTTTGTGTTGAAAGGGTTTCAAGCTTCAATTTCTGCTTTGACCACTCAAACTTGAAGAGACATCTCAGGGATGAGACGCTCCGCTTGCATCTACTGAAGTCCAATCAACCATTGGTGACTTAACTAACCAGATCACCCCACATATCAAACAAATCCCATGCACTGGATAATCTCATTATAAATACTAACAACAATTCAAATATTTTTATTATAATATTAAAAATTAAATTTTACTCCTACAAGATTGTGTAAATGTGATTGTTTATTACAAGATTTATTTGTTATATGTGTACATGCCTCTATTTTGCCTATTATCTTATTGATCGATGTTGTAATGATGAAGCATAATACAAGGCCGAAACATTATATAAGTATATAAGGCTGTCGTTCCGATATCATTGCCAACCTCAAACCTTGTACGGAAATACATATCCATGGATCAGAACAAATGTGTTTGGCAAATGTCATAAACAGAATATTGTAATGGAATTTATTCAAAACTGTGCCTCAATCCCTTTCATTCTGCTTAGCTTGCTGGCACTAGCGTTCGAACTTGGAACCTCGAGGTAATGCTTTTTGCAGCTCGCCTTGAAGCCCAAATATGCTGGTTAATCCCTTTCATTCTCAAATTGTTTGCAAGACAATATCCACAAATGAGATTAAAAAAAACCTTGCAAAAATCATTTTTCCAAGTAATCCAAATGCTTTGCAACAAAACATCCACAACTCAGATTCATACCATTGCTTTGGTTTTTTTAAAAAAAAAAGATTCATAGCATTGCATAAATGATATTTATTTTGCTCACACAAAATTTAAAAAGAAGAAAAGGGCACGGCGGTGAAACCTGAAGGAGCTGGTGCCCCGGGCGACGGCAGGCTCAAGAGACGAGTCTGGTAGCGAGTTCAGTGAAGCTGCGACTGCAATCCCCGGAAAGAAAAGAGAGTGAGGTGTTTTTCCGTTACAACCGAAACGAGGACAAGACCAGTGAGAACGAATGATTCCTTTAACCCTTTGTCGAACTCAAGAGAATGAATGCGAGAGAGTTAAACAAACAAAGACGATGAAGATGAGTACAAGAGATGAAGAGTGGGAGTCCGAGGGGCAAGAGAAGTTGCGAGCTTCTGAGAATGAAGAATGGTGGTGGGATTTGGAGCAAAATGAATAAACATAGTTAATGTTTCCGAAATACTTTCTGGATTAGACGTAATTTTTACCCTAAAAGCATTTACTTTGAATCAATTTTATTGTGAAAATTTTTTAAGGCCAATTTCACGGTTAAGTATCCAATTAAATTTGATTATTAGTTAATCAGATTCTTAAGTTAAAATTTTTCAAGCAAATTTGTATTTTAACAAAATGATATGGACGATAAAATTGTTCTAGAAATTTTAACTTAGGAGTAAATTTATCCTTTAATTTAGTCAATTAACAATTAAATTTAATTGGGATAACAGTCAAAGCAAAATTACTCTAAATTTAAGATTTTTAGGGCAAAATTAGCCCTCAGTAAGTACTTATTGCGTAAAAATGACATTTGACCTTATTTTCTTTACCTTCTCTACTAAAAAATTGATGTGCAAAAAACATATAAAAATTATTTTACAAATTTATTTTGGCCCTTATAATTTCTACCCTCATTGAGCACCTATCCAATATAGAAAATATTTAATTTTTTAAAAACAAATTGACTTTAACTTTCTAATTTTTTATAGGGAAAATGACAGTCAAACGCCTTTTGAACTTTAAAAACCCCCCAAAATGTCACATAAATAAAGGTCTGGGTTTTAAATATTTGGGATAAATGATTAAATTACCACTTCTCTTCAATCATCTTCCTCCTCCAAATTTTTCTCTCTCTTTGGTCTCGTCACCATCATGTTTTCAATTGAACTAGTCGACAATTTCATCTCCTAATTGCAGCAAGTCAAGTCCTAAATCGCCTAGTTATGCGAATCTCTTGGCTTAACTTTGTTCTAAGTCTGGTTGTGTGAATCTAGCAGAAGAAAATAAAATAGAGTATGAATCAACCATTTTCTTTTTCTCTGGCGTAAATTAGCTTCTACATACTATAAAGAAAACCCTCTTTTCTGCTCTTTGCATATCATTATGAGAGCTAATTGAATGCAGAATCCATTTTTGAAGAAAACAATCAAAAGTTGAACAAAGGAAGCCTCAGTCTTAAAGAATAGATGAATTAAATGTCAAAAAAAAAATCCTAATCTATAGTCTATTCTTTCTAACATTAAGGTTGGTCTTCTCACAATTCTAGATAACTAATTCTTCATGTTTTCAAAAGTTCCAAATATTTATTTTATGTGTATTGTAATTGCTGTCATACATAATTTGATTTTTTGTAAATGCCCATATTATACTTGGTATTATCATTACTAGTTTTGTTAATGGTAAAAATTTATTGTAAGTAATTTATATGGGAAGGATATGTTCTCTGGAGTGGATGACTTATATGTATTATGTGTACTGTCAAACCCCTTAACACTTTGATATTTGCAGAGTAATAAATGCATAGTTCAGAGGGCACACAGAAATAACGAAAATATACTGATAATAAGTGCTTGTTTATATTACAGACAATTCCCATAGGGTTTTAAAAATATAAACAAAATCCAAAGAAATAAATATTACAACTAAAGATAACCAACTGTACTCCGTTAGAACCGGACCTTCAATCACCGGTAATTATTGTTTTGCCCTTAGAGCTGCTACCTTCTGCTGGAATATTTTTAAATATTGAAAAAGGGTAAGATTCGAATGAATCTCAGTAGTAACATACAATCCGACATATAAAATGTGAAAATAGCGATATGCAATGCACCATGTTATGTAAGATGAAAATGTTGTGTGTACATTGTCCGAGGCCAAACGACTGTTTGTAACCCCAGCTTAACTCTGCGCCTCCGTTAGGTCCCAGACCACAACTAAGCTAACATGCGTATCCCAGACACTGTGCTCATAATACAGAAAATGGAATACACAACATATAAATACTCACATAGTGTATGAAAGAAAGAGTTACTACCTGAGTCCTTTTTCAGTCCGATTCTTATCCAAAACTTTTAATCCGGCTCGGGCTATTACCCATTCCTATAAATTAAAGTTAACAAGTAATTGATTATTACTTGCATTACTACTACCTTTAATCATATTATGTTGGTTATCTCAGTTTCAATGTTTTTTTTCATAGTATAATTCTACACAATATAATTTTTACTATTTTTCAGAAAATTGGCAGATTTTTCAATCAACATTGAAAAATCATAATTAATTCTATAAAATTCTAAATTGACTGGTTCTAAAGCCTATGTAAATATATTTAAATATATTTTCATAGAAAAATACTTATATCTGACCAATGATAACACACTTTTCCCAGAAATTCACAAAACATCCCCTATTCCAGATTTCCTTCCAGAAATAGACTCAACTTTGGAAATTCATATCTCCTAATGTACAAGCCCAAAAATTATAATCCACCTATCAAATTAACGCTCTTACTGTATACTATAAATATGAAAAGTTTCATAATTTTTGGTAAAATATTGATTTTTCGAAATTTTACCACAATCAATCTGTCTTCCAGAAACATAATCTGGTAGTACTTAAATTCAAAAATTCATAACTAAATCCAAAAATTTCCAAATAGAGTGGTTCAAAATTCTTTGTGAACCTATTTAAGTATAGTTTAAGGGACAAATACGTACTATTAGAAATTACATGCCCAAAATTCCAGAATTCACAATTAACACAACTATGCCAGAATTTGTTCCAGATTCAGTGCCTAAATTTCACAAATTCATTTCTTACAATATACTAATACAAATGGTACATATTATATATAAAATTAAAGCTCCATATGTCTAAATTATTTCTGTAACGTTTCATAATTTTTGGACCAGTTTTGACTAACGAAATGAATTTTATAACCAAACTGATTCCAGAAAACTAACAGAACAACATCTCCTCTTAATATCTAAAAATTTCCTGATTTATTCATAATCATCCAAAAATTACAACCACATGTATTCTCTCATAAATTTTCATGTAGAATCTATTGGTGACATCAAATTTACCAAATTCTTACTCCTTATATATCTACACCTTATTCTAACCATAAATAATAGCAACTTATTTTCAAAATCACTCAACTTTCAACAACTATAAATCCTCAAAAACAACCTAAACCAACTGAATAACAATAGAAAAAGATATAGAAGACTTACCTAAATAATATTCAAGGCTTGCCTATGGTGATTGACTTCTCCTTCTTCCACTTCTCCGGCAACTATTTTCACGTCTCTCTCTCTTTCTCTATATTTTCTACTTCTCTCCTCTTCTATGTGACTTGACTGATTGGAATGAAAAATGATAAGTGTGTGTGTTGCCTTGTATTTATAGTGGGAGGGTGTGTGTTTGTTTATTAAATAAATGTGTGTGTGTGCCATGTGGTGTTTATTTTAATGGTTGTGTGTGTAGTGTGGGAAGTGTGTGCCATGAGTGATGTGTGAAGAGGATGTGAAGCTAGTGTGGCATGTGAAGCATGGGTGGCATGTGAAGCATGGAAAGTGTGGGTGTGTTTTTAATATAATATAAATATATATATATATATATATATATATATATATATATATATATATATATATATATATATATATCCTATTAATTATACACACTAAGCCTTGATTTTGTCTAATTTAAGATTTCCTTAGATTTTATAGATTCTATAATTTAGCTTATTATCTAACTCTCATAAATTAATCCTTGGCCTTAAAATAATTTCTTAAAAATTTCCAAGCCAATTTATGACTATTAATTGTTGTTCTTCGATTTTTCAGGAAAATAGGCATTTAATTCGCAAAATAAATTTTGGGATGTTACATGTACGTGGAATGAGTATTGTTCACAAACCATTTGACCATTCATATGATAGTTGCTATCATGAATATTTCTGGTTTTGGGTCAACGACATCACTGCACTTGTCATTATTATTACTAAATTTGTCAATAACATTAACAAAATTAGTTAATGCATTTATTAATTTTGTCAATACCTAATATTTTGTTAAAACTATTACAATTTTTGTCAAAATTATTAATATTTTAATCAATCTCATTACTTAATTGGTCCCCAAAGCTTTTGGCTAATCTATTCACACATTTTATTAGTACTTTGATTTTTTCAAAACCATTACGAATTTTGTCCAAATCATTCATATTTTAGTTAATCATGTTACTCAATTGGTTATAGTTCAAACTCTTGGCCAATCCTTTCACACTTTTTGTTAGTATTTATTGATTTTGTCAAAACCATTACGAATTATGTTAAAATTATTAATATTTTAGTTAATCTCATTACTCAAGTGATCATAGCCCAAAACTTTTGGCCAATCATTTCACACATTTTGTTTGTATTTATTGATTTTGTTAAAATCATTACAAATTTTGTCAAAACAATTATTGTTTTAGTCAATGTCATTACTCAATTAGTCACAGTTCACAACTCGTGGCCAATCATTTCATACATTTCGTTAGTACTTATTGATTTTGTCGAAACCATTACGATTTTTGTAAAAAAAAAAGAATTGTAATTTTTAGTCAATTTCATTACTGAATTGGTCTTTAAGTAAGTCTTAAGGGCATTTTGGTCTTTAAGCCAAAATATGAAAAACTCAAATTCTCACCTCATCCCTTCTCTTTTATTTACAAGTTTTAATGGGCTTTTCTGGATTTTGGAAGTTAAAGTGGTATTTAAATATCTTTTTTCCCTTTTCTATACTAGTCCAACACATAATGAATATGTAAAGTAATTCTTTTTTTAAAAAATATATATTTACTTTCTACCGTGGTTAAACAAATAATGGACGTAGAAAATAGAAGAAATTTTAGAAAAATATCTTCAAAATCTCAAATCAGTTTTATTTCTTACAATACATTAAGTACTACCTACAGCAGTGTTGGTAATGGCCAGGTTTAATAACAAAGAAATCAAAAGAGAAAATGGAAAATGCTCTGGACGAAAAAGAGGAATCGCTACCTCTATCATTGGATAGCGTCCAGCAATGTTTTAAAACTCATACAGGATGTCGAGCTGAAAAGGTCAGCGTTCATGATTCAAATCAATGGTTTAAAAGTCGGACCGGACGTTGAGTCAAAAAGATCAATGTGTCATAGTTTAAATGGTCAAATCGGATAAATCGGTCGGTCGAGCTGGTGACATAATTATTAAATAAAAATAATATTATATAATTATATGATAATATATATATATATATATATATATATATAAGAAATAAAATATTAAATTCTTAAAGAAATTTAGGAAAAAACATAAATATTCCAATCTCAAAATAAAATCATTGAAGGTAATATAATAAATATACGTAACTTTATATCAATCATTTAACCTAAAAAGAAAGTATAAAAATAATTTAAGATGTAAATAAAATGAGAATTTTAATAAACAAACTAAATAGTGTAAACAAAAGCCTATTAGCGTAAAGATCTATGGAAAAAGAGAGACAGATTGAATCCTTGGTGAATGTGTGTGATGGTGACCGGCATTAAATGAAACATTACTTTCGCAACACTCAAAGCAACTTTCTCTGAGCTCTAAACAATTTTAAACCATTCAACCAAAAATTTTTATTTTTAGTTTTCACTTTTCAGATTTGAGCTTTCATTTTTTTTCTTTCATGGATGTCGCATGTTGCAACGTTGGTGGTTTTTTCTCCTTTTATGCTATCTTCTTTCATCTTCTCCTTGGATCTCATTACTTCTTCGTTCTTTTTTGTTGTCTCAACTCAAATATGGTTTCTATTTTAACTGTGTGAGTACATAAATATAGAAGGTTTTAACCAATGTTCTTTTTCTCCCTAGTTTTTCATTGAACATTATATCTGTTTCCAAATTAACCATGTCGTTGGGTTATTTCCTCACTTTTTCTTTTCAAATGTGCTATATTCACTCACTTCAACCTTCTCCGATGATTAGTATAGCTAAACGCTTTGAAGGGTTTGATCTTTTAGAGTTTCAATCATATAATGGCTAGTTTCTACTTTTCGAAGTGACAGAGATTGAAGAGAGATGATGTTGATTTGAGATTTTTCTTCTCATTTATTCCTATTCCGATTCCCATCTTTGCTTCATCTTTTCTTTTTATCCTGCTGGTTTTCTTAAACCGCATTTAGATTCTGGCTTAAAATTGGGTAAAATATAATCTAACACCGGTACATATTGGGTAAAAATAGTGCAAGCCTCACTACAAAAAAATAATAATATTAAGTTAAATTTAACGGTATTAATTTTTTTGCTCTTATTATAAATGTTCATAGATATTTTTATATCTTTAAAAAATATATAATATTAGATACATTTTAGACAAAAATTCATCGGGATTTTTTCAACTCCACCCTAAATTTTTTATGTACAACTATATTAGAGTTCCGACAAGGAGATTATAATTGTATACATTATTACCCTAAATATCTATTTGGAATGCGTTTATTGTTATTGTTGCCTTTCTGAAAATGAGTTTGACAAAAAACTGTCAACTGTAACATGGATGAATTGTTTCGTTTCTAAATGAAACTTGAGTGTTGATGGGATTGAATATATTTAGGCTATTAAATTAAAATAAACTGACAAAATATTATAAATAAAGTCGAGGTTGTTATATTTAGATTATTAAGTTAAATTTTTTAATACAATTAAGGTTTTGATAATGACGACATGATTAAGTTTTTAGATATTTTTAATTTACATATATATTAAATTTAAAATTAATAACATTCAATTATACAGTTATCACTTAAATTTACACAATCATCACTTGAGTTTGTTGTTTCAATATTTTTTATTAGTAACATTAACAGTGATAGAATTATATGACAAAAAATATATTTTATAAAGTTAAGGAACTTAAAGTATATTTGAGGTAAATTTAAAAGGACTTGAAAAACTATATATAGACCTCCCTTAAAATCAAAATATATATTACTTCTTTATAAAAATCATAATGTATATGTGTTGCATAAATCTCCCTTTTAGTTTTGAAATTTAACTTCTATCTGTCTAATCGTTATTTGATCATTAAATCACAATACTAACACATCATTTTGATTAAAATGTTGCTCCTTAACATAAACAATAATTAATAATAATTTAATCACATAACTTTACCCAAAATTGAAAATTTTAATATATATTTTCAATTTGTTTAAATTGTTTTTATTAAAATCACTTTTAGCGCGGGTATAAATTTTTTATCAGTTTCTGTAACATATGTTTCTTATTCCATTTTATTAATTATTAAATATAATAGGTGTAACACCTCAAACTAAACAACCAAACACTTAATCAAAGTATTTGAAATATCACCAATAAGAATGTTCAACATCCAAAATCATCAAAATACAAAAAAAATCAGTTCAAATAAATCCCACACTTAAAGTGTTAAATCATATTCTCAAAATATTTCAGCAAAACAAAATAAAATGCGGAAGTTTTTAGGGTCATGACAAATAATAACAACATAACAGATGCTCTAGGAGCACAAGAGAGCCTTCAAGGCTCACTCCATAGGTGTCTTCCCTTGTTTCCTACTAGAACAATCACCTGAAAAATGTTGATATAGGGGGGGTGAGATTCCACGTCTCAGTAACTACTGAAATTTTCTACCGTACACAAGCAAACCACATATGATAAAACAGAATGAATTGATTATGTATATATTTGTACGTACTATAATCCTCATACAAGAAAATTAATAATTAATTATCATCATGTCAATCTGTATTTTCATTACAACAAGTAATATATATAATTATGCAATATGCAAAATGCAACCTCCCTTATATCACCGTCCATCCTTATTCCGCTGACTGGAGCCATAGGCTAACACATAGTCCAATAGAAACTCATCCATTTGACTGGATTATCCCAAGCTCACCAGTTTCTTAAGATGCACCCGGCCAAAGGTGTAGAGCTTAAGTCTGGACTATGGCTCCCCTCCTTAAAAGAATACAACTAAGGAGGTGTCACATGTCCCACAACTCCAATGCAATCCCGGCCAAAGGAAAACATGGAAGAATGGGCCCTGACAAGTGCCATCCACTGTGCACCGAGTGATGGCATACCACGTGGTAAAATATTTCAACATACAAAATCCCTCCTTACTCCAACCCATCACAAATGCTACCACCATGACAATTATATTTAATCATAAATAAATATAAATAAAGACAATGTACAGTAAATCATATTTCTATTCATATTAAATATTATCGATATTCAAACATGCCTAAAATGAATCAATAATTCAACAATACATTAATTATAATCAAATTATTAACCATAAAAAATAAGTTATAAAGAAATTTGATTTTAACATTATTTATTTGAGAATTTATAATACCTACACTTATACACATAATTCAGTCCATTTTTAATTAACAAAAATATTTATTCACAATCGTACACAATTTACAAGTATATGGGAGAATATTCAGAGTTACCTGTTACTCCCTAGCATACAGGTAATCACACAAGTGTTACTTCAAAGCTCTCAATGAGAGTCTACAAAATCACCACATAAATTTCCATCAATATACTGCGTAAAACTATCCTAAAGTCACTTAAATACTACTCTAAAATTACTCTAAAGTCTCAAACAACCCTCTAAGAATTAATATTATATAGGTACATATTTATTAATTACCACATATCAATTTTTATATTAAGAGATGTTATATTAGTTAGAATTTTGGAGATAAAAATTACCTATAGTACAAAAGCTTTAACAAATATATATATATAATCTTTGAAATGGAAAACGCATCAGATGCATTTAAAAGGAAAAAAAAAAGGTCACTGCAAAAATGGTTACAATTGCATTAAATGAAGAAAAGGAAAGACATGGTACTACTATAACATTATGTTGGTCTTATAAAGAGAGAAGCCCAACTTGTCAAAATGCTAAGGAAAGAAAAGAAAAATCTGGAACGCTTGTGAGAGAGTATAATGAAATGTATTTAATATATATATAGGCACACATACACACACAAGAGCTATGGGGATTTTGAAAGATAACATTACTCACACACGTACGATATACTAGATGGAAAGATGGCTCTTTTGTTTTTTTTCCAAAACATCAAAATAATATAATATCCTTGTGTATCCATGAATAACGTAAAAATGAAGGAGAAATGAGTAAAACAAGAAACATGTATTAAAGGGCCTTTCACATTCGTATGGAATAATGGGTCAAGAAGCATCTTTTAAAATTCATCTCTACAGTAGCGATGTGATGGCTGGATGTGAGGGAAAAAAAATGAAGGCAAGACAAAAGCTTAAAACATGGAAAGAAGAAAAGAAGAAGAAGTGAAAAAAAAAAAAATTTAGAGCGATGGAGATATAGACGAACGCGGGAGACATAGACGAACGCACAAGTAGAGTTAGAGAGAAAAAGTGATACCTGAGAGCCTACTGTAGAGGTGCGGCGCCTAGGGATTTTAGAGGATGTGGAGATGGGATATTTATAGGAGAGATATTAGGGTTAGTTTTTTTTTCTCCTGCGCTTTTTTTTAAATAAAAAAAAGAATAATAATATTAGTAATATTCTGACAGCATTTTTTTTAATATTATTTTCTAATAATAAGGTAATTCTACACACACATGCTCCTATGTTTAAAAAAAATAATTATTTTAATGAGGTATTTTACTTTGTACTATTGTTATTATTATTAAAAAAAATATTTAGAACTTGACACTTATTTTAAAGTATTAATTTATTTTATATTCTCTGCCTAAATAAAATATAACTACAACTAATTCTAAGTCCTAAAAATCTCAGATGTTACAATAGGCTTGAGACAAAATTTAAATTAAGATATGATTGTACAAATATAAATAGGGAAAATGACAGAAAAAGAATTTTAATATTGTAAAATTGTAGATAAGGTATTTTTAAAAAAATGAGTTGTGATTACTTATTATGTTTCGTCATTCTCTTATCAATTCTTAATAACAAACTTAATTTAGAATTTTGTAATTTTAAAATTCTTTTTCCAATATAAATATGTTTTTACTAATAACGATTGGTCTAAATAGAATGATTCGATTTTAAGTCACTTGTGCTCTAAACTTTTTTTTTTAAAGAAAAGAAGACAACTTTACACTTTCGTCTTTGTAGGGAAGAAAATCAGTTAACAATTTAACACTTAGTCAATAGTGTGCTTCTTTATTTTTCCCCTCAGAATATTTGCTTCTTTTTTATTTGTATTCTTTACTAAACAATTTTTTTTTTAATATCCAGACAATTTTTTTGGTACAAAAATAACCAAACAATTTTATTTTTTTCGATGAACATGAAATTAAATATTTATGAATTAAAAGAGAAAGCTACAAAGTTGTTTAACATAGTACATATGTCATGTAATATATAGGAGAGAGCCTCCACTTCACTATTTTAGATTTAGTAATAATTCTAATATGTGACTACAAGGGGGATAGATGCAACTGATCAATATGACTTTGACCCAAAATATACTGGATTGCATCTCTAAGTGCTAATAGTTGTGGTTGAAAAGGAACCACTTTAACTGAAGGATAGGTATTCCATGCATGGTAACTTATCTAATTGAAGCATACATTGATAACCATGATACGCTTTTTTGGACGAATTATTTTGATTTTGAACATTACATTCCAGCGAAGTCTATTATATCTTTGTAATGGTCGTGACCAAAAAGTGGTGCACTCATTGTTTATTTACATTAGTCTTGATCTTGAATCAGTTTGCTTTTGATGTAAAGCAACATATTCACTTATCTGGGTTTGTGCCATCTGTATTACCTGAACAGGAGAGAATTGGTGCCTTACATGACAAATATTGTTTCATGCAAACCATAAACTATGTATAATATAGAAGGGTAAAACAGAATTAAAATTGCTATTATATGATAAAGCCTGTAATCATAAAGTTATCCATTATAATAATGATGCAAGCTTAGAAGAATCAACCTGAAATCCTAAAGTACTGCCAAACCAACAAGCTCTAGCAAATGGACAAAAGATGAACAAATGATCTGAGGACACATTAGATAAGCCACAAAGAACATATACCTCCAGCGTAGTTAGATGTCTGTGCTTCAATAGATAAGAAATAGGTAGTATACCTTTTATAATCTTCTATATAAGCAACTGCAATCGTGGGGGGAGAAGAGATTTCCAAAGCAATTGACATGTGATATTGATCATACCATAGAGGCTCCCAGACCATTTAATTATATCCCGAGGCTGGAACAAAGGAACAGGGTGAAAAGCAAACTGCTACACCACCTACCTGGGGTAAAGAGATGAAAGAAGCTACTGATTCATCTTCCACATGGATGCAATATAACTTTTGGTACTCATAGAGACGAATATGATAGACCCGACTGCTGTATAGGCCACCAAAGCCGACTATTTAACTGGACTGAGGTCCCATCACCAACTTGCTAAGATGGTTCTTGGGCATTCAGAAAAAATTCCTAGTTTAAAAAAATATCAGGCAAGCACTTGTTCAACGGAATAGGCTATCCGTAGGTTAAATTTTCTCTAATATTACTAAATTAGAGAAGGAATTACAAGTTTGGCAAGAAAAAATGGCACTCTTTGCTAGGGAAGACTAGGGGTTATACTCTTTAAAAACATCCTTAGATTTTTGGTATGATTTTGAAGAAGCTTTATAATCTCAAAGAGCAAGACATAATTTACTACAAAAAAGCACTAAATTTCTAATGGAATTTGCCACGGAATTTCTTTCCGTGGGAAATTCATTGGAAATCCATCAAAAATTAAGTCAAAAACACATTTTTTTGTGACAAATTATCCATAGAAAAATACTCCATGGCAAATTTTGTCAGTAATTCCGTGCTAAATCAAGAATAATTCTGTGGGTAATTCTGTCAAAAAAATTTTAAAAAATATTTTTTAAATGATTTAATTTTTTAAAAAATATCTTTAGAAAAATTAAAATTATGATATTATTAGCCATATAAATATTTAAAAATTAGGGCTAATACTATCTTTGATCCTTATAATTTGAAACTTGAGGGACAAAAATTAAAATGAGGGTAAACTTGGAGGACTAAAGATTATATTAACCCTAAATATTATTTTTTTCGTAATTATTTTTAAAATTATGATATACTATATGCATTTATTAATAATATATAACATATAAAATAAAATAAAAATATATAATATAATATAACACACACACATAGACACACATATTAGTTATTAATTAATGTTAATAAAACAATTATGAAAATTTATCTAAGATATAATGTTTTTAGTTTGAAATTAATTTATATTAAAAATTATATATATATATATATATATATATATATATATATATATATATATATATATATATAGTATTGCAATAATATAATGCCAAAAACATTCCAACATAACTAGTAAGGTTTTGCGCGAGTGTAGGCGAGGAAATGAGTTCGAATCCTCTTAGGCCTAAGAGGAGGAGCATGAGCGAGGACATGTGGCGGAGTGATGTGGTAACACATGGTGTAGAATGGGGTGCGAGGGTGCTGGCGGTAAGGTGGCAGCTGCCGGAGGTGCCACGTGGCTTCTGCCTAAAATGCATGTGGCATTTTGAATTAAAAATGAAAAATAAATTTGCAAAGGAATCAGAATTGATTTGTCATGGTCCTATTTGCGATAGAATGGATTCCATCAGAAATCTGTTTTCGTCATAAATCTGTGGCAAATTTTATCAAAAACTCTGAATTCCATGACAAATTCTATCAGAAATTTAGTGTTTTTTTGTAGTAATTGGTTACTCCATGTTGATAGGAATACAAACTATTTTCATGGCTATGCATCAACTAGGCGAATGAAGAAATTCATTAATCGGATCCAAGATTCTAATGACTAATGGATTAAGGAGTATAAAGAAATCCATGCTGTAGCAGTGCACTACTTCAAGGACGTTTATATTAATGCTAATAATTTTGAGGCCAATTTGGAGAAGGAAACATTAAGTAATATTAATTTACCAAAATTGTCCTCTCAACATGTGGCTTGAATAAATAGACCTTTATCATTTAAGAAATTTGAGAAGGCAGTCGTTCAAATAAAGGCAGACAGCTGTCACGACCTGTTTGGTGTGACCATGTAAGACCAAATAAAAGACGGGCCATTTGGTCTTACCATTGGGTGATGGAAGGACGACATTAGTATTTGGGCGTTGTTCTCCTTAGACGCTAAGGTCTCACTGTGAGAGGGCAGAAGTCAATCTAAGAATTCAACTGGTTGGGGGTTGATGTCGTCCCCCTGATGAGCCTATGGCAGGGCGAAACCAGTTGACACCGTATCTGGTAAAGCTGGTCCTTGGGGGAAGTGGTACCCTAGGGATGCCGCACAGGCGCTGTGAGCTGCGCCGGACTTTAAGCCCGTGACAAAGTGGTATCAGAGCCTACCTCGCTCTATGCTCAGTGTGGTGGCGTCCCGTGGATGGAATGGGATGGACCCCTACTTGGTGATGGGGGCATCGCTTGGTTGGGTAGGGGAGCTTGTCAGGGGTTTTAGGGCCTATATAAGGCGGGGCGCTAAGCACCCACAAAGGTTGTGTGGGAGGGGCTGGGACTGTCATAAGTGCCACGACCCTAGTAAGTCCCACATCGGCTGGTTCAAGGTGGATCCTTGGGCAGAGTCCTTCTCTCCCCTAGCACGAGGGCGTGCTAGATGTTGGGTGGGGGAGAATGTCACGACCTATTTAGCGTGACCGTGTAAGACCAAATAAAAAACTGGCCATTTGGTCTTGCTATTAGGTTATGAGAGGACGACATTAGTATTTGGACGTTGTTCTCCTTAGACGCTAAGGTCTCACTGTGAGGGGGATGAAGTCAATCTAAGGATTCAACTGGTTGGGGGCTGATGCCGTCCCCCTGATGAGCCCATGGCAGGGCAAAACCAGTTGGCACCGTATCTGGTAAGGCTGGTCCTTGGGGGAAGTGGTACCCTAGGGACGCCACACGGGCTCTGTGAGCTGCGTCGGACTCTAAGCCTGTATATAATATTCTACAACAAGTTTTGGCCCCTTCTTAAGCAGGATATTAATGCAATGATATTTCACGTATTCTTTATAGAGTTTTTTCTTAAGGAACTAAATCATTCTTTTATCGTTTTGGTTCCAAAATGCAACAGTCCAACTACTTTTAAGGATTTTTGGCCTATTAGTCTTTACAATGTCATCTATAAATTAATTTCTAAGGTTTTATGCAATCGCCTTAAGGAGATTTTAGGTGATCTGATTACCCTGAATCAAAATGTATTCCTTAAAGGTAGATTGATCACTGATAATGTAATTCTTGCCTCGGAATGCATGGCCAAAATTCATGGTACTTAAAAATGCAAGGACGACAGGAGTGCACTCAAGCTAGACTTTACAAAGGCTTATGATAAAGTTTTGTGGCCTTTCTAACAAAAACATCCTGCAACATATAGGGTTTCCTCACTGGATAATACATCTACTCATGCAATGTGTATTGATGGTATCCTATTAGGTAATGATTAATGGTTCTCTAGGGAAGTTGTTCATTCCTTCTCGAGGTCTTTGACAAGAGGATCCCATATCCCCTTATCTTTTCCTGCTCTACGCTAATGTCTTATCATGTATGATTCATCAAGTGGAGAATTTCCATTGATGGAAAGGAATCTGTATGGGATGGCACATTGAGCCTTTTGCCCATCTCATGTATACAGAAGACACTCTATTATTTTATAAGGCTATAAAGGAGGATTGCAGAATTATCAGAGCAGAGCTATTCTACAAAGATGTACTTGAATTTCTAGGTAGGAGATAAATTATCATAAATCAAGTATTATTTTTAGCCTATAGGTTCCATATCATCTTAAAAATAAGTTAGCAGACATATTTAGAGTTATATTACATTCTTGTTTGGGAAAGTATTTGGGAACCTAAATTGATGGCCCTCACTCTGACAAAAGGAAGTATGAAGAGATAACAGAAAAACTTGATAAAAGGATGGCTGGTTGGAAATGTCATCTACTCTCCCAAGTAGGTTGACTTGTCCTAATTAAAAGTTCTTTGTCTTTCTTATTTATATATCCTTTTTCATGTATGAAGTTCTCCAAGCATTTTTGTCATAATATTTTTGCAAAGATGGCAAACTTCTTTGGGGGATCATCTAGTGATTCATATTGGGCTTATTTCCTAAATTGGGAATTCATATGCTCTCAAAAGGATCAAGGGGATTACAGTTGATACAGTTAGAATGTTTTAACTCAGCACTACTGGTGTTGCAGGCAAACATTAGATAAAGAGGCCTCACATCATAAATCAGATAGCACATTACCATTGCCAGGAGGCCTAAAACAAGTACACATATAAGAAGAAAAATGGTTGTGTTATCACAAACAATTCAAAGTTCATGACAACTATCATTCTATATTCACTTATTTACCCAACATGCATTTTTCTTTGCAATTTTGTTTGTAAATGAGTATAGGTATAAATGCTCGAGATATGACTAGAAATTAACCAATATAGTCATATTTTCAAGAATTTAGCTAACTCATCGATTTATATTTTTAGTGCTGATGATACTTTTCATCCTTTCTGTTATTAGTTAAACTTTGATGCAATTGAATCACTAGGTAAAGAGGTCCTCCCCTCATGATCCTACTATTCCCTTCTTAATTTAGAAAGGAGGAGGGGGTCATGGATTCACTATTACACATATCCCTTATTTTACCCCTGTATTGAAATCAATTATTTCAACAAATTCCCTTATTTATGTTGTACTTTAATTTTGATCTCATACACAATGCTCTAGTCTTGGTGCTAAAGCACAATTCTCTTGACTCTATTCTTTAGAATCGAGGAGTTAAGGTTTGGGTTTTCTTTTTCTTTTCCTTTTCCTTCTCTCTAATGTTAATTTAATGAATCCTTGAACTTGCTAAGCATTTTTCTTTACCATTCTTTAGCTTAGATCATTTTGCTTCTATCATTTTAGGTAGCTTTCAAACCTTGAGTGTTGTTTGTCTTGCTTTGCGTAGGTTACCATGTCAGAGTTGGGTAGTTCATCTGTGAGTATCACTGGCCATAATGAAGGGGATCCTGAGGTTGAAGTTATGTTTAGCGATGAATTGGACTTAGGTAGTATGAGGGATCAAAATATGTTTATGGCCTCAAGAATATTGGTGAATTGGAAGAGTCGGTGCAGTCCACCATAGATCATAAGGGTCTTAGAAACATCTATAAAACCTACAACATACCAAAGGATATTTGCATGAGAGTCCCTCTACCACATGAAAGAGCCGACTCATACTTAGAAGGCTCAACTACTATGAATGCTGAGTCTTTTATATACTAAACTTGTGTTCCTCTGCACTTTTGATAATAGGACTACGTAGGCATTTTGATCTCGCTCCTTCTTAACTGATGGCGCATATGTGACGTGTCGCCGTGTCTTTAGAGGTCTTAGTTAGGAAAGTAGATATTGAAGTTTTGGTGGAAGATTTGCTCCAATCCTACTATCTGCTCACGAGAAATCAAGGGACGTATACTCTATTTGGTAGGACCAAACATTCCGTTCCCATTAAGGGGAGTCAGTTTAACTATAGCGGGGTAGGAGGAGAGATATGCATTCATGGCTTCCTCCCACTTGGTTGAAGATAGTTTAGGAATACGTACAAGATGGAACTACTGATGAGTCCCCCTTTTGACTCTGACCCTCAGTAGGTGTATATTCCTCTGAGTAATCAACTGGTGTCTTTGCATGCATTAGTAAGGATAGAAAGGAGCTAGAAGGTTATGACAAGGAGAGGACGAGACATATATTGGTTGTCCCTGCCACTGAGAGAGAGTGCCCAGTTTTGTTGGACCTAAAGAAACCCCTTTGGGTAAGGTTCTAACCTTATTGTACCTTTCATAGTCCTTTACTTTAGTTTGAGTCCTCCATTTGTCACAAAATACAACCAATTTGTGACCTAAATAAGGCGCTGATATGGACACGACGTGGCATTAACACATGGCACCTCAGAGGTGGGGTGGTAGGGATAGATGGCAACAATGAGGCTGGTCGGTGACATGGTAGTGCCTAAGGAAAACCAAGTTGTTTTTTATATTTATTTACAACATGAAGTCCTTTGTAACTGATACTGTAATATATTTCTTTATGGCATCATGTTCTTTATAAGTGATGCCACAATATATTCTTTTACAACTTCAGGTCATTTGTAACTAACACTATAATATCTATTTTTCGCTGCTCCTATTTAGAATTTTCAACTTTAAAAATTCATAACTAATTCTATAAAAATTGTATGAGGGTGCTCTAAAGTCCTATTGAAAGCTCTTGGAGGAGTCCTTTAGATAGGAAGAATATAAATTTGATCTTTTACCATGCCAATGGATACAATATTTTAAATTTGTAAACTTTCTGTGTTTTTGGACATAAACTTGCCATAACTTCAAAACTCATACATAGCTCATGTTACAAACATCCAATTGATTTGATTTATGACTTTTCAAAATTCTCTGTGTGTCTACTATACACATACTAATTCTTATGAGCATTGAATTTTGTTTTCTATATACTATACAATAACCCAATGGCCATACTCTAAAAGGAGCTAAAACTGGATAGTCGCGAATATACATGTTAAATTCATAGTTCTAAGGCTAATCCATGGCTCCCAATTGGTCACATTCTATCTTAGCATATCAATTATGAAACAATAGTTGAAGATGAGTCAACCTAAAATCAAGCACCGAGTTTGTAAATATAAGCGAGGTTGGAAGAACTCGTAGCTCTCAAAATTCTCAACAAAGAAAAGGTTCTCAAGCATAAGATGGCTGAACAGGTAGTTGAAGATTTACTGTTAGCTAAATTTTCTTCCCCTCATGTTGTAGTCCATTCAATTTTCAAAAGGCTTATGAGAGTGTGTGTGTGTGTATCATAATTGATAAATCCATCATTAAGTTTTAGGTAGGTTTACAGAGTTAAGGTGTTTCTTATCCATTGTATGAGAACTTTTTGTTTAGCATGCATTCTGTAGCAAAACTGGTCTAGACCCTCACAAAATGAAGTCAACTCTCTCGAATGCTTTTCAACGTGATTGTGCATATCCGGCGGGAAATTACAACAATGAAGTTAATCTAAGCATCCACTTGTTGTTCAATTATCTCTTTTTGCTATTTGGTTTATAAATCTAGACGCATACATTGTTGAGGAGGAAAAGAACTGTTAACTCGACAAAATATCATTGTTGACCTGACCATGAACTATGTTATGGATGTGCACAACTTTATCACCATGACTCTTATTTTGAGTCATTTTTCACCAAATTATAGCTGACCTTTTCCTTTCCTTGTGTACATAACTTTATCAGTTATTTCCTGTCTTATCACTCTTTAATTCATAGATATTGTTGCTTTTCTTTTCTGTTTTTGTCCTATCCCATTAAATCAATTCTTTCATCTAAGTAAATGGATCAGAGAAGAACACAACTGCATAGATGAGTTTGCATATGACAAATGCGTTTGTTAAATAGATAATAATGGAAAAACTATCCTATGCGGAAGAGGCACGAACCTAATGTCTTAATATTAGGGGTAAATTGGTAATTTGCATGTCCTTCCTTTTGCCATGACAACCAAATTAAAGCCACGCGCTTTTGATGTTCAGCAGCTGCCTCACTCACTTATTACAAAGCTGTTTTGCATACTACAGAGTCTACCGGTTTATATTGTTAGTCTGTCTATGTATTTTATATAATTCAGACCCACATTATTTGATATTTAAGAAAGAAATCTTTGAGCTTCAATTCCATAATAGTTGGTTTATGATGTGTTTCTCGAAATATCGGCCAAACCTATGAAATTTTTAGTTATGTGATCATTTTATTAACGTTTTACTTATTTGAACCCACAAATGAGGCTAGAAAACGTAAAGACAGAGGTACAAAACACGAGCTTTTGTTATAGTGAAGTGTAACACAATTTGTCTTGTGTAATGTTTATGATGTTTTATATTTTAAGAAGGTATTTCAAGTGGCAACTTCCCTTCATATGGTTTAAGCAAAAGGTGATGCGTTGGAGTTCCATAATATATAACATTCTTTCTCGTTAACCTTTTTCAAGCTATTACGTGTTTGCTCTCACCATTAGCCAATTTGGAATGCGAGTAACAATATTTTTGGAAACATTCTTATGAGATATTAATTTATTCAATAGAAATACTAATTCCGGTGTTAAATATATGACCTAACAATGAGCCCATTCTTCATACCCAATTATAAGCCAACATCAGCAATTTTAACGTTGTTAGTGACACAAATGCAAATTTAATATCGTTAACTTTAAGTCCAAGTCATTTTCACACTATAAAGACCTACGTTTCAAACGTACAAACTTAAAGAATCAGAAATCACAGTTTGAAATTTCAAAGATAAAAACTATAAGGACTACTCAGTACTACTAAAAGTATAAAAATTAGTGCACCTTTTTAGCTTCTAATTTATATATTTTTTTTAAAAATATGTTATATGTGGTGCTTTCTTGCTACACCTTGTGGGGAACTTTTGAAGAAGGTCCAACAAAACATATATTATCTTTTTTTTTTAATAAAAACCGGAAATTGAGCTTCAGTAGTGCTTTCATGAGAGAGTGCATTTTATTTTATTATTTTTTTAAAATATAATGTTTTGTAGCACTTTCGTAAGAAAATCGTCCAGCTTCTATATATTTTCGATATAGTTTTTTTATTATTGAGGCTTTCCGTAACTTTTTTTTAGAGAAAACACTACATTAAATTTTTATTTTTTATATTTTATATTTTAAATTGGTGTAACCTTAATCTTCAGCCTTAAATGTTCTGTGTTGCATTGAGTTCAACCCTATCTTTTTTCTTTGCCTTAGTCAAATATGGCCACAGACTCACACAAATATCAGAAATAAGATTCATAGTTCACGATGTCATGCACGCGGCTTCCTCCTCTTCCTCTTATTTTTCTCTTTCCAATAGCTCTCACCTGATGCTCGCCATTCCTTCCTCATCTTAGATTCAGATTCGATGGAGTGGGTCGTCGTTTCGGCTCTCTTGCTCAGAGTTCTAAGTCGCCGCGACTGCCCCTCCTCATTTACCCACTGCTGCGTTTCCTTCTCCTATATTTTTCTTCTTTTTATATTTTCTCTAATAATTTTTTTTCTCCTTATTAGTCTTGCTCTACTCGGTTTATCCCTCTCACTCATCCTGGTTCTCAACTTGATGAATGTCTTCTCCAGTGATAGTAATGCAAGACCGTGATTTTTGTTCTTAATGATTTTGACGGTGGTTCTTCTTAGTTCTTCAACACGGTTTGATTTTGATATCTTAGAAAATCTACTAAATCTTTCATTTGTACGTTGAGAATTTGTCAAGATTTTTTATGATAGATTATGCTAAATCTTTTATTACTGTTAGTTAGATTCAGCTTAATTAATATCTTATTAAATCTTTATTGTGGGCGTTGGGAGAATTTTTTTTTTAATTAATTCCTAGGTTTTGGGATGGTAGATCTCAGAGCAGGGTGTATGTTTTTTTTTAGAACATAAATTCTACTGTAGCGCTTTCTTAACCAAGATTGCAGCTTGTGGTTTATTTCTTTTCTTTTTTTAAATGTCTACTATAGCAATTTGAGCGCTACAATTTGTTTTTGTAATGGTAGGATATGTAACATTTAAAAAATACTATAAAAATTAAAAAAAATCACTAAATATAAAACATTTTGTAGTAGCACCAATTAGATGTTGGTTAAAATGTTCATTTATATACAAAAGAGAACACAAGTTAAAATCTCAAAAAGTGTATTTACTAGGAGAGATGAAAACCCTTCACGCTTTAGGCTATATTTGGCTTGATGGAGGAAAGAGGAGGGGAGAGATTTTAATGAAGGGGGGGGAGGGGAGGGTTTGAGAGGGATTTTCTTTTACTTTGTTTGGGTTAACAAAAAGAGAGAGGAGGGAAGATATTTTAATAGTATTATATTTGATATAGGAGGGGAGGGGAGGAAAAATATTTTTATATAGATAACTTTGCTCTTATTTCATTTAATAACTTTCTAACATATTTAATAAAATATAATTATATAAGAAATTTAATATATAAAATTATAATTTTATAATTATAAAAATTAAATAAATATAATTATAAATGAAATTTATTATATAAAATTATAATTTTATAATTAAATAATGAGAAGGGTATTGTGGGAATATTTTAAAATGATATGGACATATTAGTCAATTTAAGCTCAAACATTAACTTTTCCCTCTAAATTCCCCCAATTTTGGAGGGGAGGGGAGGGATAATTTTAAAAAAAATTCCCTCCTCTCCTAAAATTTTTTGTTATCCAAACAAGGGGAGGAGAGTAAAATCCCCTCATTTCTCTCCCCTCCCCTCCTCTCATACGAAATGGACCCTAAGCCTTAAGAAAGGAAATCTTTCATCAAATCAAAATTTTTTTTTATTAGTGAATAGTTATATGTAATTATTCAATTTATTATTGGCCACCTAACCAATTCCAAGTGAAAATTCATTACATACTTTTAAAATGTCATGCTTTTAATATTTTTTAAATAGAAAATAGTTTAAAACTAAATAAATTAATACTGTGCTGAAAATGATTGAATGATGCATTCATGTATATATATGCAGAGGTGTTAATTGGAACTTGAGAAAATAATATTGTTGATCTAAAGAACAAACCCAAGTAATTAAATAAAAATAGATACAAATAAATAAATATACGATGTTATAAATATTTTAGGCCAATTATCACACATTGCAACTCCTTCATACTTCTTTTTTTTTAATAAGAATAAATATCTTTTAATTGAGGCAGTCATCTTCAAAATACTGTTGGGCACTAGATGTGAGGACCTCTTATAGTTGGGATTTAAATATTGGTTCGTAACATTATGACATACTAACTCTTCTACTAGATGTAACTCCATTAATACACTACATTAATTAGAGACAAACACAATCTCATAAGACAAGCATCATCTTCGCATCCATTTCCTCCATTGTTTGTACAAAAATGTGAAAAATTACAATAGTGCTAAAATCAATTTACAATAGCAAACATGTAGTAGAGCAAACAATAAATCTGAGGAAAACATGCTGAGAACAAGTTTGATTTTGTACTGTTCTAAAATTTTCTTATCAATTACACATGCGTAATTGTTAAATTCCAGGGGCTTATTAATAATTGATTTGTGAACTTGGTCCTTTACTATAATAATTCTTCCTGTAAATAAATTCAAAATTCAAATCATGAATAAAAATTTTGCAAGGTGTGCTACGCCAAAATTTCTATCTGAACAATTACAGAATGTCACAGTAGTGAAGAAAAAAAAAGAACGATAAAAAGGAAAAAATGTTAACTAAGGAAGCAGTAGAGGAGAGCAAGGGGAAGAGCCATTTAAATTTTCTGCATCTCTTGACTCTAAGAGTGTGTTTGGTTTGAGGGGAGGGGAGAGAGGGAACCCTACCTAATTTTATTTGGTTTGTCAGAAAAGAGGGAGGAGAATGGATCCTTAATATAAAATAAAAAGAGAAGAGAGAAATAGAGTACAAAAAGGTACCACCCTTCCCCTCCCCTCCAACCAAACAAATTAATTAGAAGTAACCACATTAATACATTAAATTTAATTAGAGCCAGACAGACAATGTCATAAGACAAGCATCATCATCTCATCCACGTCCCCCATTGCCATTGCGAAAATGTGAAAAATTACAGTACGGTTAAAATAAATTTACAATAACAGACATTTAGCAGAGTAAACAAACTAAGGAAACCATGCAATATGTCTGAGAAGACGTTTAATTTTGATTTGCGAATTTGGACCTTTACCATAATAATTTTGCCTGTAAGTAAATTCAAAATTCAAATTATGAATAAAAATTTTGCAAGGTATGCTATGCCAAAATTTCTCATCATTATAGAGTGGCACAGCAGTGAAAAACATGGAAATTCGAAAAAATGAAAAGAACGGTTATAAGTAAAAAATGTTAACTGAGGTAGAGGTAGAAGAGAAGGCAGAGAGGGGAAGAGTCATTTCAACTTTCTGCATCTTTCGATTCTAAGATTGCGAAGTTGTGGGAAGCACAATGATGAATTGGAGGATTCATTTGGAAAGTGATTATGCTCTTCTTCTTATCACAGTGCTTGAGAATATACACTTCAATTTTCTATATTTAATCACGAAAATGCCTAAGATTTTGGAACATGACGAAAGTGGGACCCTCCCATACATATATGAGGTTACTTGAACCCTCCGACGATAAGTACTCTCTTGAGATCAACATTATCTCTTTTTCTTTATTTACATTTGATGAAGTTCACATTTGAATCTTCTATTGAAACCTGGGTCAAATTCAATTTCAGTTAAAAAGACAAAATTATCCATCAATCAAATTATTAGTCAGTAATTTTGTTTTTTTTGTTGAAAAAATGGACTTGAAAAGATAAAAGAAATAGATACATTGTAAGCATAACCGATCAAACAAACCCTTTACTCTTATACAAATGTTTATATATCAATGTACGCTTACATGCCAAAAATATCAATTTATAGTTGATTTAGTTCACCATACTACACACAATTATTCCATGTTTTCATCTATAGTGCTCTCAAACTGAAAGAAAATCTGGTTGAGTATATGCATCAAGTAATATTTTTATTCTTTGTGTCCTTACATCCTATTGTAATTTATAAGTTGCCTATTTTATAATTATATGGTTACATGCATCTAGCAAAATGATACAATATATGATTCCAATCCACATATTATTCCATCTAATTGTGAAAGCCGAAATCAACATGAAATAGAATAATATTCATGCATAACGATATTGTTTCCAATTGTTGAAGAGCCTATCCCAAACTTGAATTGTCAGACCTCTTAATATTCTGATATTCGCTGAATAATAAATGCGTAGTTCGTATGGTATACAGAAATAGTGAAACTATACTGATAATAAGTACTTACTTATATTACAAAAAATCCTCATATAGTTTGAAAAATATATACAGAGTACAAAAGAAATAAATTCCACAACTAAAGATAATCAGATATAACTCCTGGTTAGGACCGGACCTTCAATCGCCAGTAATTACGGGTTTGCCCTTAGAGCCACTGTCCTCTGCTGGAATATTTTTAGATGTTGAAAAAGTGTGAGATTCGAATGAATCTCAGTAGTAATGTACAATCAGTAATATAAAATGCGATAAATAAATATGCATTGCACCATGATATGTAAAATGCTAACTCGTGTTGTATGCATACTGTCCAAGGCCAAACGATTGTTTGCAACCCCGGCTAAACTCGGTCCATGGTCAAACGATATGTTTAGACCCTGGCTTATTCGCGTGTTGTGCCACAGGCACTGTCATGTTACAGAAAATGGAATACACAACATATAAATAATCACGTAGTGCATGAAAGAAAGAATTACTACCTGGGTCCTTTTTCAGTCCAACTGTTTATCCAAAACTTTTTCTTCGGCTCGCGCTTTTACCAGTTCCTATAAATTAAAATTAACAAGTAATTGGTTATTACTTGTATTACTACTATCTTTAATCATATTCTGCTGAGTATCTCAGTTTCAGTGGTTTATACATTATATAATTTTGCATAGTGCAATTTTTTTTTATTTTTCAGAAAATTGACAGATTTTTCAGTCAACTTTGAAAAATCATAACTAATTCTAGAAAATTCCAAATTGACTGGGTCCAAAGCCTAAATGAAGATCTTGAAGTCTATTTTCATGGGAAAATATCAAAATCTTCTCAACTTAACCAAAAGTTTCCCATAATTTCCCGAAATACCCCTATTCCAGATTACTCTCCAAAAACTGAGCACAACTTTGAAAATCTATATCTCCTAATATACTTGTCCAAAAATTATTTTCTACCTGTCAAATTAAAGCTATGAATATCTACTTTAGATCTGAAAAGTTTCATAATTTTTTGTCAAGGTTTGATTTTACAAACGTTCGACACAAACAATCTGTTTTCCAGAAACACAGTTTTAGAGCAACTGACTTCAAAAATTCATATCTCTTAGTATACTAATCCCATTAACACAAAATATATATCAAATTAAAGCTAAGACTATGTACTTCAATTATGGAAATTTTCATGGCCATTGGGAAAGATTACATAATTCAAAAACACTAAGAAATCAACTACAAGAATCTGGACGTCCAGGATTGCACCTGTTTCTAAACCCATCTTTCAAAAATCATAACTTCCTCTATAGATATCCAAATGATACATTCTACCACTTTTAAATATTTTTATGTCTACTACCTCCCTGTAAGTTTTCGTAAATAATGGATGTGATTTGGTTGGTCATAAAGCCACACGAAACTGACTGACTCTGATAAACGTCAGTTTTGACAGTTTAATTTCAAAAATTAATAACTTATTCGTTTTGACCCCAAATTGAGCTCTTCTTGATTCTATTTCATATTAAACATCCTAAAATTTCCATATAAAAAAGAATCAGATGAAAAATTCATTTGTAGCCTCCGTTTGAGCTTCTGCAAGTTTCCAGTAGAAACTCTATTTTCCGGCGACCAAAACAGAGTTGATAAAACTCACATGCAACCATGATTTTGGACTTCAATCTCAAATATTTTGACTCTACATACTCCTAAACATGTTTCTTGGATTTGGGGATGTGTTTAAAGAAGAAAAGGAATCAAAAATCTCATGCAAAACGGACACTAAATTGCTGGTTTTAAAACTGATTGATGACATAAACGTTTTCGGTGAACTTCATCACTTCCAGCAGCAAAACAACCCAGAAAACAGCCACAAATCTAATGGAAATCCAATGTTAAAGTAGAAGAAACTTACCTAAACACGTTTATGATGTTGTGTGTGAGATTTGGAGCTTCTTCTTCCTTCGTCTCTCTCCTTTTTTTTTTTCTGTTTTCTGTGTTTCTGTTTCTGTTTCTATTTCTGTTTCCTTGTTTCAGCTGCTGGACGTGAATGAGAGTTGGAGGAGTTTATAAGATTATATCAAATGATAGTGTGTGTGTTGTCCGAATAATAATAGAGGAATGATGAGTAGGTAAATGTTATTGTCTTGAAGGTGTATGTGTATGAGATGTGTGTGTTTGTTTGTTGTGATGGAAGGAAAATTTTTTCCAAAGATAGAGTTGTACGTAGGTTGCCAAGTATGGGCGTGTGTGTCGGTAGGTTTTTTTAAATACATATAGGTATATTTTTATCCTATTAATTACACATACTAAGTCCTAATTTTTCCCTTTTTCTAATTTAAGTTTCCTTAAATTTTGTAGGTTCCATAATTGAGCTTACTAGATAGTTTCCATAAATTAATCCTTATATTAAATTTTTTTGGGATGTTACATGAATCACCAAATGTGGGCAATTTCATATGCTGATCTCTCTCAACTCCACCTAAATCTGCAACCCTACTCGACAAACACTCATGAAATTTGGCAAATTTCTTAGCTTTATCTCCCACAAACTTGAAAGCTTAATTGTCTCATCATAGTTGGCATCATCTTCACCTCCAATTCCTCACAATCAGTTAAGGTTAGGGAATTCAATTTGAGAATGCTACTTGGGACGATAGTGCTCACTGAAACACAAATGCAGAATATTAGTTACTTCTTTTGTCCAATCAATAGTTGCACTCATAATTGGCATAAGTTTTGGGAAGTCACAAACCTCAACTCTGCTAAACTCCCCTGTATGCAGAATTCCTTAAGCCAGGATCATACGAAAATCATCATCATGGAATTCGTATCCTCGGTGATTGGCTGAACAAATATGAGAAAAATTACAGTGTCAAAATCAATTTACAAGAATGAAAATGAAATGCGTAGAATCAACAATTAAATAAAGACATGTCATTATTTAATTGGTTATAACCCAAAACTTTTAGCCAATCCTTTCACACATTTTGTTAGTACTTATTGATTTTGTCAAAATTATTACAAATTTTGTCGAAACAATTATTGTTTTAGTCAATGCTATTACTCAATTAGTCACAGCCTACAACTCGTGGCCAATCATTTCATAATTTTCATTAGTACTTATTGATTTTGTCTAAACCATTACGATTTTTGTAAAAAAAATTATTATTTTTAGTCAATCTCATTATTCAATTGGTCTTTAAGTAAGTCTTAAGGGTGTTTTGGTCTTTAAGCCAAAACATGAAAAACTCAAATTTTCACCTCATCCCTTCTCTGTCATTTACAAGTTTTAATGGGCTTCTTTGGATTTTGGAAGTTAAAGTAATATTTAAATGTCTTTTTTCCTTTTCTATACTAGTCGAACACATAATCAATATGTAAAATAATTCTTTTTTTAACAAAAAATATATATTTACTTTCTACAGTGGTTAAACAAATAATGGACATAGAAATTAGGAGAAATTTTAGAAAAATATCAAAATCTCAAATCAATTTTATTTCTTACAATACATTAAGTACTACTTACAACAACATTGGTAATGGCCAGGTTTAATAACAAACAAATCAAAGGAGGAAATATAAAATGCTCTAGACGAAAAAAGAGGAATCGATGCCTCTGGCGTTGGATAGCCTCCGACAATTTTTTAAAACTAGTACAGGATGTCCAGCTTAAAATGTTAGCTGGTCATGGTTCAAATTAATGATTTAAAAGCCGGATCGGGTGTTGAGCTAGAAAGATCAATGGGTCATAATTTAAATGGTCGAATCGGTCAAATCATTCGGTCGAACCGACGACATAATTATAAAGTACAAATAATATTATCTAATTATATGATAATATATGTATAAGAAATAAAATATTAAATTCTTGAAGAAATTTAGGAAAAAAACATAAATATTTCAATCTCAAAACAAAATCATTGAAGGTAATATAATAAATATACTAAATTTATATTAATCATTTAACCTAATAAGAATTTCAATAAGCAAACTAAATAGTGTTAACAAGAGGCTATTAGCGTAAAGATCTATGGAAAAAAAGGGAGAGAGAGATTGAATCCTTGGTGAACGTGTGTGATAGTGGCCGGCATTAAATGAAACATATTACTTTTGCAACACTCAAAGCAACTTTCTCTATCCTCTAAGCAATTTTAAACCGTCAGACCAAAAATTTTCATTTTTAGTTTTCACTTTTCAAATTTGAGCTTTTATTTTTATCATTCATGACCATCGAAGCTTTCATTTTTTTTTGTTCATTGTTGTCACATATTGCAACGTTGGTGGTTTTTTCTCCTTCTATGCTATCTTCTTTTATCTTCTTCTTAGATCTCATTACTACGTTCTTTTTTGTTGTCTCAACTCAAATCTAGCTTTATTTTAATTGTGAGTACATAGATACAATAGGTTTAACCAATGTTCTTTTTTCCCCCTAGTTTTTCACTGAACATTATATCTGTTTCCAAATTAACCATGTCATTAGGTTGTTTCCTCACTTTTTCTTCTCAAATGTGACAGATTCACTCACTTTAACATTCTCTGATGATTGGTACAGTCAAACTCTTTGAAGGGCTTATCTTTTGCTAGCATATATGATTGGTACACCTCCTTCTCAAATCAATTTGCCCACAAATTCTTATTCATTGTATATTTTTTGGCACCATCAATTGAGTCACCTATCTGACTCAAATTTTACTACTTTACAAAAGAAAGTTTCAGATATTTCCTATACCCCACATTTCCTTCCTTATTTGTGATACTTGTCAGTTGTCACTTTGTTAAGCAAAAACGTCTTACTTTCCCTGTAAGTGCAAGTTTCACTAATAAAACCTTTGATTTGATCCATGTTAATATTTAGGGCCTATTCTTGGTTTCTTCTATTCAAGGGCATAAATATTTTTTGGCTATCATTGATGATTACTCTAGATATACTTGGCTTTTTTTAATGAAAACAAAATTTGAAGCCAGAATGCATAAAAATTTTTCACATTAAACTCAAATTAACACTCCAGTCAAAGTTGTACGTATTGATAATGGAATTAAATTTTCCATGCCTGAATTTTATGCATTAAAGGGCATTTTGCATCAAAAATCTTGTGTTAAGACTTCTGAATAAAATGGTTTGGTCGAACGAAAATATCAACATATTTTAAATGTTGATCGAGCATTATTATTTCAATCCAATGTTCCAATCTACTATTGGTCATTTACTATTTCACATTATATTTACATTATCAATAGTCTCCCATGACCTACCATCTAAAATTTTACCCCTTTTGAGCAATTGTATAATGTTTCTCCTTCCTATTCTTTTTTTAAAGTCTTTCGTTCATTATGTTTTCCTTCAACACTAGCTTCTGCGTGTTTTAAATTTGATCCTCAATCAAGGAAATTTGTGTTTTTGGGAATTCATGTTGGATCAAAGGCTTATACATTACTAGACTTGCATTCCAATTAAATTTTCCTTTCTCGTGATGTCGTTTTTCCTGAACTTGTTTTTCCTTTCAAAGATGACAAGATCACTTCTCCTTCACCTCTTATTGAGCCAACTGTTAAATATTTTCCACCATATCTTGATGATCTTTTGCCTCCTCCTTGTCCTATCATTACATCCCCGTTTTACCTCCTTTTCGGGGTTCCACTAGGCCTCATAATCCACCATCATATTTGTAACAATATCATTGTGCCTTTACTACTACTACTACTGATCAATCATGCAGAAATGGCTCTCCTAGGTATCTTTTATCTTCAGTTTTATCTTATTCCTCTTTAACACTTTCCTATAAACATTTTGTTCTTGTTGTCACTTCTGACACTGATCCAAAAATGTACCACCAAGCTATTAAACACCAAGTCTGGAGGGATGCTATGGCTGCAAAAATTAGTACACTTGAAAAGAATCATACTTAGACCTTGGCTTCTTTACCTTATGGCAAGAAAACTATTGGTTGCAAATGGGTTTTCAAGACCAAATATAAAGCCAATGGTGACATCGAGTGACATAAGACAAGATTGGTTGCAAAAAAATACACAAACCGAGGGTATTGACTATTTTGATTCTTTTTCTCTAGTTGCTAAAATAACTACTCTTCATTTGCTTCTTTCTATTGCAACAACAAAGAATTAGCATTTGCATCAATTAGATGTAAACAATGCTTTCTTATATGGTGGTTTAAATGAACAAGTTTTTATGATCTTCCAAATGGCTTCACCACTTCTATGCCTAATATGGTGTGTAAATTGCAAAATCCCTATATGATCTTAAACATGCTAGTTGCCAATGGTGTTCCAACTTATCTTCTACTTTATTATCTTATGGATATTGCCAATTAGCCTCTGATCATCCTCTATTTTTTTAAGCCAATTCTGATTCATTTACTATCATGATTGTCTATGTGGATGATGTGGTTTTGGTTGGAAATGACCTATATGAGATCAATTCTGTTAAACATCAGCTTCACATAGCTTTTACCATCAAAGATCTTAGAGAACTTAGGTATTTTTTTGGCATTGAGCTCGCTAGGTCTAAAGAAAGTATCTTTCTTTCACAACGCAAGTTTGCATTATAGTTACTTGAGGACACAGGATATTTGGCATGTCGCCCTGCAGATTGTCCTATAGACCCCTATTTTAAGCTTTTAAAGGATAAAGGTAAACCTCTTGATAATCCTTTATCTTATCAGAAGTTAGTTGGTCGCCTCCAATACTTGACCACTACTAGACCATATTTAAATTTTGTAACTCAACAATTAAGTCAATATGTCAAACCCCTTAACACTTTGATATTTGCAGAGTCATGAATGCATAGTTCAGAGGGCATACAGAAGTAGTGAAAATATACTGATAATAAGTACTTGATTATATTACAGTAATTTCTCATAGGGTTTGAAAAATATAAACAGAGTCCAAAAGAAATAAATTTTTACAACTAAAGATAACCAACTGCACTCCATTAGAACTGGACCTTCAATCACCAGTAATTACTGTTTTGCCCTTAGAGCCGCTACCTTCTGCTGGAATATTTTTAAATGTTGAAAAAGGGTGAGATTCGAATGAATCTCAGTAGTAACATACAATCCGACATATAAAATGTGAAAATAGATATGCAATGCACCATGTTATGTAAGATGAAAATGCTGTGTGTACACTGTCTGAGGCCAAACAACTGTTTGCAACCCCAGCTTAACTCTGCGCCTCCGTTGGGTCCCAGACCACAACTAAGCTAATATGCGTGTCCCAGACACTGTGCTCATAATACAGAAAATGGAATACACAACATATAAATACTCACATAGTGTATGAAAGAAAGAGTTACTACCTGGGTCCTTTTTCAGTCCGATTCTTATCCAAAACTTTTAATCCGGCTCGGGCTATTACCCATTCCTATAAATTAAAGTTAACAAGTAATTGATTATTACTTGCATTACTACTACCTTTAATCATATTATGTTGGTTATCTCAGTTTCAGTGATTTATGCATAGTATAATTCTACACAATACAATTTTTACTATTTTTCATAAAATTGGCAGATTTTTCAATCAACATTGAAAAATCATAATTAATTCTATAAAATTCTAAATTGACGGGTTCTAAAGCCTATGTAAATATATTTAAATATATTTTCATAGAAAAATACTTATATCTGACCAATGATAACACACTTTTCCCAGAAATTCACAAAACATCCCCTATTCCAGATTTCCTTCCAGAAATAGACTCAACTTTGGAAATTCATATCTCCTAATGTACAAGCCCAAAAATTATAATCCACCTATCAAATTAACGCTCTTACTGTATAATATAAATATGAAAAGTTTCATAATTTTTGGTAAAGTGTTGATTTTTCGAAATTTTACCACAACCAATCTGCCTTCCAAAAACATAATCTGGCAGTACTTAAATTCAAAAATGCATAACTAAATCCAAAAATTTCCAAATAGAGTGGTTAAAAATTATTTGTGAACCTATTTAAGTATAGTTTAAGGGAAAAATACGTACTATTAGAAATTACATGCCCAAAATTCCAGAATTCACAATTAACACAACTATGCCAGAATTTGTTCCAGATTCAGTGCCTAAACTTCACAAATTCATTTCTTACAATATACTAATCCAAATGGTACATATTATATATCAAATTAAATCTCCATATGTCTACATTATTTCTGTAAATTTTCATAATTTTTTGACCAGTTTTGACTAACGAAATGAATTTTGTAACCAAAGTGATTCCAGAAAACTAACAGAACAACATCTCCTCTTAATTTCTAAAAATTCCTGATTTATTCATAATCATCCAAAAATTTCAACCACATGTATTCTCACATAAATTTTCATGTAGAATCTATTGGTGATATCAAATTTACCAAATTCTTACTCCTTATATATCTACACCTTATTCTAACCATAAATAATAGCAACTTATTTTCAAAATCACTCAACTTTCAACAACTATAAATCCTCAAAAACAACCTAAACCAACTGAATAACAATAGAAAAAGATATAGAAGACTTACCTAAATAATATCAAGGCTTGCCTATGGTGATTGACTTCTCCTTCTTCCACTTCTCCGGCAACTATTTTCATGTCTCTCTCTCTCTCTATATATATATTCTACTTCTTTCCTCTTCTATGTGACTTGACTGATTGGAATGAAAAATGAGAAGTGTGTGTGTGTTACCTTGTATTTATAGTGGGAGGGTGTGTGTTTGTTTATTAAATAAATGTGTGTGTGTGCCATGTGGTGTTTATTTTAATGGTTGTGTGTGTAGTGTGGGAAGTGTGTGCCATGAGTGATGTGTGAAGAGCATGTGAAGCAAGTGTGGCATGTGGAGCATGGGTGGCATGGGAAGCATGGGTGGCATGGAAAGCATGGGAAGTGTGGGTGTGTTTTTAACAATATATTTATATAGATATATTTTTATCCTATTAATAATACACACTTAGCCTTAATATTTCCCCTCATCTAATTTATGACCATTTATTGTTGTTTGATGAATTTTTAGGAAAATAGGCATTTAATTCCTAAAATAAATTTTGGGATGTTACAATTCTCCCCCCGTAAAATAAATTTCGTCCCCGAAATTTGTTACATTCATAAAGACATAAATTCAGGATAACGTTTCTTCATTTCTTCTTCAGCTTCCCAAGTTGCTTCTCTAGGAGATAACCCCTTCCATACTACTTTGATGAATGGGATACTCCTGTGTCTCAATTGTTTTTCCTGCCTATCAATGATTCGATCAGGTATGACCTCATACGTCATATCGTCTCGTGTATCTACCTCTTCATATTAGATCACATGCTCTGGATCAGGTTGGTACTTCTTCAACTAAGAGACGTGGAAGACATCATGTAATCTACTTAAATTTAGCGGCAAAGCTATTTGATATGCTACTGGTCCAATTCTTGATAAAATTTCAAATTGACCAATATACCTAGGACTTAGCTTCTTTACCTTTAGTGCCCTGCCAATACCGATGATAGGTGAAACCTTCATGAACACTTGATCTCCAACCTCAAACTCTAAAGGTTTCCGCCTCTTGTCTGCATAACTCTTTTGCCTACTCTGAGCAACCAACAGTCTCTGCTTAATTAACTTGATATGCTCTGTTGTCTGATCAACTATATTTGGCCCGTATAACTGCCTCTCAGATAGCTCTGTCAAGCACAAGGGTGATTGACACTTCCTTCCATACAATGCTTCATAAGGAGCCATTTGAATGCTTGAGTGATAACTGCTGTTGTATATGAATTCTGCAAGTGGAAGGAATTGATCCCAACCTCCTTTGAAATCTAATGCACACGCCCTCAACATATCCTCTAGCATTTGGATTGTTCTCTCAGTTTATCTGTCTGTCTAAGGATGATAGGCCGTACTAAATCGGAGCTTGGTACCTAAAGCCTTGTGCATCGCCTTCCAAAACTTGGAAGTGAATCGAGGATTTCTATCTGATATGATGATCTTTGGTGTATCATGTAAACACATTATCTCCTTGATATAGATGTCTGCAGGTTTATCGGGAGAATAGTGAATGTTGATCGGGAGAAAATAAGCTGTCTTCGTGAATCATGAGGGTTGCCACTTGCATTGTTTTACGGCTCAATGCATCTGCCACCACATTTGCCTTGCCTGGATGATACTTGATCTCTAAATTATAATCTTTAAGAAACTCCATCCACCTGCGGTGCCGTATGTTGAGCTCTTTCTGGTCATACAAATACTTTAAGCTCTTATGGTCATAGTACAGCTCTATGGCCATCCCATAAAGATAGTGTCTCCAGATTTTTAGCATAAATACAATTGCTGCTAACTCAAGATCATGTGTGGGATATTTCTGTTTGTGAGGCTTCAGCTGACGAGAAGCATACGCTACTACTCGGTCTTGCTACATCAAGACACATCCCAATCCATGCCCACTAGCATCTGTGTAAACCACAAAGGTTAATTGCGGATATGAGATTGTCAACACTAGTGCTGTTGTTAATTTTTTGTTTTAGCTCTATGAAGCTCCTCTCATAACTGTTGTCCCACACAAAAGGTTGAGTTTTCCATGTTAACTTTGTCAAAGGCAAAGCTATTCTGGAGAAGTTCTGTATGAATCGTCTGTAATATCCTGTGAGACCCAGAAAACTGCTTATCTCAAATACTGTTTCTGGCCTCTTCCAGTTCAATACTGCTTCCACTTTGTTTGGATCGACTAAGACCTTTTGCTGTGAGACTACATGACCTGGAAATTTAACTTCTGAAAGAAAAATCTCACACTTTCTTAGTTTGGCATGGAGTTGATTATCCCTCAATGTGTCCAACACTATTCACTATAGCACAGAGTACTTATCAGGCCTTATTGCTAAGGACACTGCCTTATGCAAACATACCCATCGGGTCTTATTGCCTCTGTTCTCGGTTTGGCATAACTTTAATTGCTTAGCAATTTGCTAGCCTGAGAACATACTAGTCCAATAGATCTTATGATCTCAAAACACATAGTCTACTAATAACTCTAGGCCTCATGCCTTCTCATAATACTGCCTGGTGTATTTAGCCTTATGGCTTATGTCGTTATACTCTTACAACACTGAATATTCTAATCTTACTACCCGATACAAACATGTACACTAGGACTTATTGCTAATCTGTCTACAAGTATGTTTATCTGGAACTATTCCTTTCTATTCGGGATTCAGGGTCAACTGACTATTTGATTGTTATTGCCCTTACGGTGTGCATTGTTCAGGATCAAATGATGATTTTGTTTCGGACCAAAATGATTGTTTTATCCTTACTTGTCACATCATGATCACCTTAATGTTCAAGAACAAGCATCAACCTGTCCGTAAATGTCTCATGCTCTCAAATCAAAATTAACTGTTGCTAGCTTTACCATATGAGTAGGGTAGTTGATTCTGTGAAGCTACATCTATTAAGAAGTATTCGTATTATGCCCTATTACTTTAGGGCTCATCCCCATCTCTATTCACATGCTTTACCACAACCCATACAGATTGTGTGACTGTAGACTACATAGGTGGTGTTACTGTATACCATACTGGTCATGTTCTTGCAAACCACACAGGTTTACATGGGTAATATCACTGTACATTACACAGGATGTAACATTGCTGGCCAGCCTCAGCCGCATGTTTTACGCACTGCCTCTCGACCATAGGGTTATTTGTGTTTTTCACCAGTGCAACCAGAACTCTTATCTGGCCATGTCAGGGGTGCATCCTGATCATGGGGTTGATTAACATGCTCTGATAGGGCTGCCTCATTACTGCATACTACACAAGTGCTTCATTGTGACCCCACAGGTCATACAGTATACCACATATGTTGTGTCATTGCTAACATCACATGTCAAATTATGATAGACCACACAAGTCATATTGTGATGTGGGATGATCATCACTAGTGCAACTGATAACCGCTCTTGCAACTTTCAAGAATTTGTGCATAGATTCACTATAATTCTATCGTGCCACTCTGATGTTCTATTTCCTCATAAGAGCTAACAATGTCATTATGTTATGATAGAAGTTCCATAGAGATCTCCTATGACATCTAATTGATCCCTAAATAAACACTGTCAAGTATAGACGGGGCTGCACTAACTGCTCGCACTTGTCTTACTACCTCAACATTACAAAAATCTATAATCACTTTCCTCAATTGTACCCAATAAGCTTGCTAAAACGATCAAGATTAATTGTGCTTATTCTAACCTTTATGGTATTCGGATAGTGTCCTCAAAACATTAATAAAGGTTCAACATCATCTGTAAGGTTCACAGGGTTCAAATTTCCTTCATGAAACAGGATCATAGTGCAACCTTATTCACATTGTGACCTAAGCACTATTTCAGCTTAGATCTATTTTAAATATATCATCAACCTTTAATATCATCTAATCGGATCTTCTAGGTTAGATACACGGCATAATCACCACTCATCATGCATCACGGCATATCATGCCTACATGCCCTTAATCCTATGGAATTACTAAGGATCATTACTTAATACAGAGAAACCTCAAAACAATTATTATACCTTAAACATTCATAACCTCATTAGATGAACTTTTCTAAACAGTACTCACTGTGACGGAAATGGTTCGAATTAAATATCAATGCTTATTTCATCATCTCTATGCCTCTAAACATTCATTATGTCATCTAAAAACTACTAATTAAAATTCTAATCATTCATTTAAAAAGTTCCAAATTTCCTCATAACATAAGGGTATATCGGTCATTTCATAATATTGGGTACACAGGTACTCCTATAATAACATATAACAAAGGTTTACAGTAAACAGGGAAAACCTATAACAATGTGTAGCCTCTGAACTACTGTACAACATGTTCTTGTTCATTTGCGTTACATAACATAACATGTTCATGTAACTTCCCAAGAGATCACCCATCCCAAGATTTTCCTAGTTTGAGAATGCTTAACTTTTGTGTACTAGTATAAAAATACAAATATCAGCTCAAACTGCTTCTGACCACCAATACCCCATGCCTGCCCTTATCTCAAAAGTCATGTCTATTGTCTCTGGGCATCAAAGTTTAGAGACTACACATCAATACTGGTACATGCACTCGGAATACGTACCCTGTGGTTTGCTCCCTAAAGTTCACCAAGTTGTCTGTTTGACACCGTCTTGTCTATTTATAGTTGATCAGTGTATTAGTAAGAGACTAACTCACAAGTCATACTAATCCAGGTAGTAGCCAATACATCGGCCTTGGTTGTACCCGCTTTCTCATGTTATGCGACATCCTTAAACCACCACTAGATCAGTATCATAATATTGGTTGCCCTTCGGGTATTAACTACTTTCTCTAGACCTATCTGTTCCTTGCAGGGGCTTGCTTATAAACTATCCAAAGTAATTTACTTCGTTGTTCCAATCACTGTATAATCAAGTATATCAGTGTACTATCATGTTGCCAGAACTGCATACACTGTGGCCAGAACCACTGCTCTGATACCAAAAATGTCAAACCCCTTAACACTTTGATATTTGCAGAGTCATGAATGCATAGTTCAGAGGGCATACAGAAGTAGTGAAAATATACTGATAATAAGTACTTGATTATATTACAGTAATTTCTCATAGGGTTTGAAAAATATAAACAGAGTCCAAAAGAAATAAATTTTTACAACTAAAGATAACCAACTGCACTCCATTAGAACTGGACCTTCAATCACCAGTAATTACTGTTTTGCCCTTAGAGCCGCTACCTTCTGCTGGAATATTTTTAAATGTTGAAAAAGGGTGAGATTCGAATGAATCTCAGTAGTAACATACAATCCGACATATAAAATGTGAAAATAGATATGCAATGCACCATGTTATGTAAGATGAAAATGCTGTGTGTACACTGTCTGAGGCCAAACAACTGTTTGCAACCCCAGCTTAACTCTGCGCCTCCGTTGGGTCCCAGACCACAACTAAGCTAATATGCGTGTCCCAGACACTGTGCTCATAATACAGAAAATGGAATACACAACATATAAATACTCACATAGTGTATGAAAGAAAGAGTTACTACCTGGGTCCTTTTTCAGTCCGATTCTTATCCAAAACTTTTAATCCGGCTCGGGCTATTACCCATTCCTATAAATTAAAGTTAACAAGTAATTGATTATTACTTGCATTACTACTACCTTTAATCATATTATGTTGGTTATCTCAGTTTCAGTGATTTATGCATAGTATAATTCTACACAATACAATTTTTACTATTTTTCATAAAATTGGCAGATTTTTCAATCAACATTGAAAAATCATAATTAATTCTATAAAATTCTAAATTGACGGGTTCTAAAGCCTATGTAAATATATTTAAATATATTTTCATAGAAAAATACTTATATCTGACCAATGATAACACACTTTTCCCAGAAATTCACAAAACATCCCCTATTCCAGATTTCCTTCCAGAAATAGACTCAACTTTGGAAATTCATATCTCCTAATGTACAAGCCCAAAAATTATAATCCACCTATCAAATTAACGCTCTTACTGTATAATATAAATATGAAAAGTTTCATAATTTTTGGTAAAGTGTTGATTTTTCGAAATTTTACCACAACCAATCTGCCTTCCAAAAACATAATCTGGCAGTACTTAAATTCAAAAATGCATAACTAAATCCAAAAATTTCCAAATAGAGTGGTTAAAAATTATTTGTGAACCTATTTAAGTATAGTTTAAGGGAAAAATACGTACTATTAGAAATTACATGCCCAAAATTCCAGAATTCACAATTAACACAACTATGCCAGAATTTGTTCCAGATTCAGTGCCTAAACTTCACAAATTCATTTCTTACAATATACTAATCCAAATGGTACATATTATATATCAAATTAAATCTCCATATGTCTACATTATTTCTGTAAATTTTCATAATTTTTTGACCAGTTTTGACTAACGAAATGAATTTTGTAACCAAAGTGATTCCAGAAAACTAACAGAACAACATCTCCTCTTAATTTCTAAAAATTCCTGATTTATTCATAATCATCCAAAAATTTCAACCACATGTATTCTCACATAAATTTTCATGTAGAATCTATTGGTGATATCAAATTTACCAAATTCTTACTCCTTATATATCTACACCTTATTCTAACCATAAATAATAGCAACTTATTTTCAAAATCACTCAACTTTCAACAACTATAAATCCTCAAAAACAACCTAAACCAACTGAATAACAATAGAAAAAGATATAGAAGACTTACCTAAATAATATCAAGGCTTGCCTATGGTGATTGACTTCTCCTTCTTCCACTTCTCCGGCAACTATTTTCATGTCTCTCTCTCTCTCTATATATATATTCTACTTCTTTCCTCTTCTATGTGACTTGACTGATTGGAATGAAAAATGAGAAGTGTGTGTGTGTTACCTTGTATTTATAGTGGGAGGGTGTGTGTTTGTTTATTAAATAAATGTGTGTGTGTGCCATGTGGTGTTTATTTTAATGGTTGTGTGTGTAGTGTGGGAAGTGTGTGCCATGAGTGATGTGTGAAGAGCATGTGAAGCAAGTGTGGCATGTGGAGCATGGGTGGCATGGGAAGCATGGGTGGCATGGAAAGCATGGGAAGTGTGGGTGTGTTTTTAACAATATATTTATATAGATATATTTTTATCCTATTAATAATACACACTTAGCCTTAATATTTCCCCTCATCTAATTTATGACCATTTATTGTTGTTTGATGAATTTTTAGGAAAATAGGCATTTAATTCCTAAAATAAATTTTGGGATGTTACACAATACATGTCTGATCCAAGAGATATTTATATGCAAGCTGCTCACCGTGTCTTAAAATATATAAAATCATCCCCTAGTGTTGGAATTTTCTTCTCCTCTGCTTCTGATTTGATATTGAGATGTTTTAGTGATTTTGATTGGGCTAATTGTGTTGACACACATCGCTCTGTCACTGGTTTTGCTATATTTTTGGGTTCCTCTTTGATTTCATAGAAAGCCAAGAAATAGGCTACTACTTCCAGGTCATCTTCTAAGCCTGAATACAGGGCTCTTGCCTCAACAACTTGTGAAGCGTAATGGCTTGTCTATCTTCTTAATAATTTTGATATTTCTGACATAGATCCATCTTTACTTTAGTGTGACAATCAATCAAACAATTCATATTGCTACAAATCCCACTTTCCAAAAAATTAGTACATGAATGGTATGTGTACATGAATGGTATGTAAATGATATTGCTACATGAAAAACAAAAAATTCACTGCATAGATCAGATATGTGTACCTTTTAGCTTAAAAAAGTTCTTCCATATTAGTATATGAATGGTACTGTTTTGTTTGATATTGTCCAAAGGTGCAAATGGAACTCAAGTTATCAAACATTTGAAAGCAAGATTCAGAGTACTGATTTAAAAGTAGGAAATCTTGAGGCTACACAAATTACATATCATTTACAACCAAAGTTTTTCTTATCTTTTATATATGAATTTCATTTACTGAAACATAGCAAAATGTTTTGGAAAAGCCACAGGAAACTTGCTGCAATTTGCATGTTGAATAACATATCCCATGAAAAAGACGGAGAGCATTAAGAAATAATATGTTAATCATAGAGATAAAGTAACACAATTTGCTAACCTATTTTGTTGAGTTTATAGATCTGTGCAATCACACAAATTAAAATAAGCCAAAAGGAGACCAAATTCAGACCTGGAACAGAAAAGAGCAAATGAAACGGAAGTCGGTATCTTGATCCAATTAACAAAACATATTTTGAATCACATATTCCATTGACATTGCTCAAAGTGTCAAACAGTTTTTAATAAGAAAACTTTCAAGCAAAAGGAATCTGAAGAAATAATATTTCCGAACCTATCCTTATTGAACTAAATAAAATAACACCTCTGGGATGACCATATAACAATTTTTTACTCTCTCTAAACGTATTAGGTAAATGACAACAGATTAAGTTTGAGATATAATGGAATGAATCTATAATATAGCACACAATTATGAAATTAAAAATCTCAAAATTTGAAATCTCAATATAGCAGGTTACATTCAAGAAAGAGACCATTTGCACAAACACCACAATAATCCATAACAGAACTCATTGTTGGAGAATCAAAAACTTCAAAATACACAATTGTCAGTCCTACGGAAGCTAAGCGCTTAAATTTCCCACTTGATATATCAGATAGCTTAGAGCAAAAGACTATTAAAATAATGTTCTATATTGCACCAACCCATTACATTGCTTTTTATTGGATGAGGCAACAAAAAAGAGGTCAGTTTTCTATATGGTAATTTACGTTTTTTATAGGTTCCACTTTCAACACAAGTTTGGTGATATTTCTTAATCCATATATTTCAACATGGATATATTATTAATGTAATGAAGGGATCAAATGCTAAGATGAATGTTAAAGAAACTTACTA
This sequence comes from Albizia julibrissin, assembly GCA_037074505.1. Classification (NCBI taxonomy): domain Eukaryota; kingdom Viridiplantae; phylum Streptophyta; class Magnoliopsida; order Fabales; family Fabaceae; genus Albizia; species Albizia julibrissin. The sequence continues at coordinate 24,803,565 of CM073484.1, forward strand.
CTATTGAATGTGATTTATTGCCGAGTTGAGTTTGAGAAAATATAGAACAAAATCCAAACTTTGAATGAAGACTCTTGCAGTGCAAAATGGATTTCCTGTTATCAAATATTAGAAAGTAAGATTGAGTATTAAAGTATAAAAGGAAGAATCAGAGTACTAATTTAAATATAGAAAAAGTTGAAGGCACACTAATTAATCTTCTTTTCTTCCACATCAAGTATAAACTTTAACACACTTGAATGTAACTTACCCTTCTTTCTTAACAAAGGAAGCTCCTCTTTCGTACCTTTAAGCAATTAAACTTCTAAATAATCATCTACCTTAAGGAAATTTTCTTTTTAATGAATGAACATGTCATTATCTGCTTGCACCATTAAGGAAACAAAAATTGAAGAAAAATGGATACCAGAAAGTATCATTGGCCCTAAAAAAATTCTAGAACACTTACCTGCCAGCTTTTGCACATTACAATTATCTAATCAAAATATGTCAAAAGCTTGTCCTATTGTCACACCCTTTTCAACAGCCTCTTTCTCTAGCTGAATCTAAAAATTGTAATAAGATTATTAGCAAGTGATGCATTGTAAAAAAAAATATATCAAAATCACACTAATGGAGGCATTTGATGCATTTAGTGAGATGCTAAAGGAAGCATGCATTGCTGGTTGAAAGATGTGTGCTTGTGTATGTGTGCGTGTGATTGCTCATGTATATAGTCTAAAAAGCAAACCACTGTGTTATATTAAAGCTGTGAAAAGAAAACATACAAAATCCTTGTCTGATAATGTTTGGGAAAAAAAATATCTTGTTGCTAAATCATCAATAAAAAGACTCTTTCCAAACATACTGCAATGCAAAACTGACTTACCCTACACTTTTATTGATCTTTAACAAATCGGTTTAATATGAAAGATTGTTAAAAACTAAAATCAAAGAGCATGAATGAATATATATATAACAGGAAATGTAGATCGAATGAAGATCTGATTCTAATGTGGAAGGAAAAAAAAGGTGTGTCTAAGAAAAAAAAAGGGGAAATGTAGATCTTTATCCAGCTGCATCATCATTACATTCATCTTCTTCCATCCTTAAAAAGCGACGCTGAGCTGAGAGCAGAGATCATCGCATCACTATCTTCTTCCTTCCTTCCTCCACCTTCCTTTCTTTCTTTAAATAGGGGAGACCATAGTACAACAGCATCGTCACTCTTCCTCTCTCTCTCTCTCTCTCTCTCTCTCTCTCTCTCTCTCTCTGTGCACTATTGTTATCAGAGACACAGAGCCAGTGGTCTTGAACTTCACCACCATCGCCAGCTGCCTCCTCTGAATGCACCACCACCGATCACCATTCTTCAGTGTCACAGTCATTTAGCCGTCTTCTTCTCAGTACCACCATCGCCGGCCAACCTTGGGCTGTGTCTTTGAGAAACTCGGACCTGAGAAAAGAGAGCTTGAGAGGAGAGAAATACCATCGGCGACTTTCCATCATCCTCGCTGTCATTTTCTTCATCAACAACTACCATCGCGAGTGACCTCTTGAAACAGGGGAGACCACTAGCGACTTCCTTCATTACCATCGTCACCGTCTTCAACTTCCTTCACCACTGTCAGAAGCATCTCTGTTTTAACCACCACCATTGTCATCGGAATATATATGACCCAGAACCAAAGACCGAACAGCCCCAGACTATGGATATTCAAAGCTCATACTCGGTTCATCTCAACTCTACCTCCCCACTACCCTCATCATTGCTTCTCTGGGATTCTTGCTTCTCCACCATTGTGGGCATTGGATCTTCCCACCAGATCATTCCTTCCTTCCAACTATGTGCTTCTCCATCCACTTCCAAATGCAGATGAAGAGAAAGTAAGGGAGAGGACAGAAGGGGTTTTTGGGATGTGAAATGAAATGATACAGGAAGTAAGGAAAGATGGACATATTGTTTGATTTTTGAATTTTGAATTTCAAACTGGACAATTAGTTTCTGTCCCTTCTTTATTTTGCATTTCAAAGGCTTTATGGGAGGGAAAAAGAGGAGGGAGCATCGGGAGAAGGAAAAGATGGGGAGGAAGAGTTATTCTAAACAATGACTTGTGCCAAGTAGTTTTCAATTGGCTGAGATGGCACGCAACCAGATGATGGGAAATGGCTTTGCTGGAGTTATGTGCAGCTTATGAACAGTAACTTGCTGGAAGCGAATTTAATGATATATTGATATTCTGGTTATAGGGCCATCTTGTTATTGCAAAACTGTTTTGGTTCCTAGTTTCATGATGGCTCTCGGTCCAAAAGGTGGTTGGAAATGGCTGAACTGTCAAAGCGGATGAACAGTATGAAACGAGTCCAAGAGGGCTCTGGGTCACCGAATATACCAGCTTGACCGTCCAGTCGAGTCTATGGTTTTTAATTCATTGATTCATATGGTGGGATGGGTGAAGTAATAATTAAATAAAAAATAAATATTATATAAATATAATAATTTCTATCTTTAAAGTTACAATATTATAATATAAATATTGTTTATCTTTGTCACACAATAAATCTTCACCATTTGACTGGCCAAAAAAATCTTTACCATTCGTACTAATATTATATATATATATATATATATATATATATATTATCTTCTAACTAATTTTTTTTTGCCAAAAAATTCTAACTAATTTAATTTCCCCGTTTAAAACTAACATTTAAAAAGGATCTTATTATTCATTAAAAGACGATATGTTGATTTATTTTAAAACATATTGTCTCCGGATTTTACTGAAACCGTTTCGATTTTAAAAATTTTCAAAAGATATTGATAATTTTTCTTGCTAGGAAAGACATTGATAATTAGAAATTAATAAAATAATGTTATACTTGTTATGTCTACTCACACTCTTTTTTCCATTCCTGAGAAAATTCTTCTTCACTCCACTTCCTCCGCTTATCTTTCTTCTTTCTTTGATTCCTTATTTCAGTTAGCTTCTCGTCGGAAAACCAAAAAACAAAAAAGTGATTGGAGATGGGCTTCTTCACTCCTTCTACCTTAAGATGAATTTTCAAAAACTATATCAATTGTTCAAAAACTATATTTTGATATTCTTAGGCTTATTAACTCTGCCAATAACAGTGCCCAGAAGTTTTGGGCTGCTAGGAATATGTTTGAAAACAATGAAATATGTATTGATCAGAATACACACACACACACCTCTTGAACATTGGGCTCCTCCTAGTCCTAAAACCCTTAAGATGAATATTGATGGTCTCTTTAGCACTCCATGCATAAGCACAAGCACAAACACTCTATGAGGCGGCATTTTAAGGCAAAAGATTTGGGACAAGTTGTTTTTGAATAGGATTGCTTGCCTTTGGTGAACGCCAAGATGGGTCATAGTTGTTGCCCAGACTGGAGAGCAACAAGGCTGGTAGAAAACTTTAGATTGTTATTTAGATCAGAATGATCATTTTTTATTTATTTTTTATTGCTCCTAGATCTTGTAGTTTGACGGTAGATTGACTAGCCAAAGCTGGTTGTAAAGGAATGTATGTGCCCTTTGAGTTGGGATTTGAATCCCCCATCCTTTTTTAAGATTACTATCGGCTGATTCTGAACAATGTAGATAGGTTGTTGGTTAACCGTGTTCTAATTTTTTAAAAATATATACCTATATATATGTGATCTTTCAGGCCATAAATAAATAATAAGTGGGAATACATTTGAATGTTTTTACTTTTTAACAAAAACCAATATTTTCTTATATAGAATTGATTATAAATTTAATTTAAATAGGTGCTAATTACAAGAGTCAAAATCAAAAATAATTTTCTAAGAAAATATTCAAACACTCTTATATATATATATATATGTGTGTGTGTGTCAAAATCAATTACAAACTAAAGACCATCGTTATCTCCTAAGTAAGCAATTACTATTATTTGTTTTCTAATTTCATAATTGATTTGGGTATGTATAGAGAAGTTTGTGGCACATACCCTTATAAAAGCCAGAAATACCTTTGTTTTATAAGATGGGAAAATACTCCATGCATGCAACACTCAAATAGATTTCGTCCAAGTCTGTAGCACCTTAGAAGATGAAAACGATGATATGTGTGTGTATGTGTGTGTCTCTATGTATGTATGTATGTATGTACATACATACATGTGTGTGCGTGCATGGGCGCAACTTGATTTAATATCCTTTTAATATATATGAATTTTTACCTAAAGTGCATCCAATACTATATATTTTTTAAATGTACAAAAATACTCATGAAGATTTAAAACAATAATTTAAATGTTGGATTGGATGTTGAGCTAGAAATACCAATGAGTCATGGTTCAAACGGTTGGACCAGTAATATAATAATTAAATTAAATTAATATTACATGAAAAAATACTAATATTATCATTAAGATATTTCTCATTAAATTTTATAATTTTTTAAAAAGTACTAATTTTTATTAAAGGATATCATTATTTTTATTAAAATTTAAATAACTATTTTTTCCCAGATAAAAGCTAACTAATAAAACATATGAACATAACCATTTGATAAAAAAAATAACTTAAAAAGAATTTTTATTCAATTTTTTTATTGATGAGTTAAAAATTAGGATAATTATCTAATTATATAATAAATCGACCCACGTGAAGATATAAAAGACAAGTGGGGATTAATGGAAACATGTGTGTGTCACGCAGGTGAGAGATTTGAGGGGGGATTGGATTATAAACGTGTAGCAGTATATAAAGACGAAATTAGTGAGAAGATAAACGGTGAAATTCGAAAACCTCATTTTAGATAGAAAGGAAAAGGATTCTAGAGAGGAGCCCTCCGGTGGATACGTGCTCTTTTTCTTCTCAAATATTCTTTGATCTTTTAGAGTTTCAATTATATAATGACTAGTTTCTACTTTTCGAAGTGACAGAGATTGAAGAAAGATGAGGTTGATTTGAGATTTTTCTTCTCATTTATTCCGATTCCCATCTTTGCTTCATCTTTTCTTTTTATCTGGCCGGTTTTCTTATACCGCATATGGATTCTGACTGCTTGACTGTTTCTGGCTTAACTTCCGATTTGAGGCAGCTTAATCCGGTCAAACCTTTAAAGCGGTCCAACAAAGTGAAACGGACGGTCATCAATGTTGGCCAACAGTTGGCCTGATTTGACTGTCAGGTCCAGTCTCAAAAACATTGATTTAAATTGAGAGTAAAAATACGATCACCAAAAACATTGATTTAAAATGAGAGTAAAAAAACCATTATCATTAAATATAATCTAACACCCGTATATATTGGATAAAAATAGTGCAAGCCTCACTACAAAAAATAATAATATTAAGTTAAATTTAACGGTATTAATATTTTTGCTCTTATTATGAATGTTTATAGATATTTTTATATCTTTAAAAAATATATAATATTAGATGCATTTTAGATAAAAATTCATCGGGATTTTTTCAACTCCACCATAAATTTTTTATGTACAACTATATCAGAGTTCCGACAAGGAGATTATAATTGTATACATTATTATCCTAAATATCTATTTGGAATGCGTTTATTATTATTGTTGCCTTTCTAAAAATGAGTTTAACAAAAAACTGTCAACTGTAACATGGATGAATTGTTTCGTTTCTAAATGGAACTTGAGTGTCGATGGGATTGAATATATTTAGGTTATTAAATTAAAATAAACTGAAAAATATTATAAATAAAATCGAGGTTGTTATATTTAGATTATTAAGCCAAAGTTTTTAATACAATTAAGGTTTTGATATTGACGACATGATTAAGTTTTTAGATATTTTTAATTTACACATATATTAAATTTAAAATTAATAACATTCAATTATACAGTCATCACTTAAATTTACATAGTCATCACTTAAATTTGTTGTTTTAATATTTTTTGTTAGTAATATTAACGGTGATAGAATTATATGACCAAAAATATATTTTATAAAGTTAAGGGACTAAAAATATATTTGAGGTAAAAGGACTTGAAAACCTATATATAGACCTCCCCTAACATCAAAATATATATTACTTCTTTATAAAAATCATAATGTATATGTGTTGCATAAATCTCCCTTCTAGTTTTGAAATTTAACTTCTATCTATCTAATCGTTATTTGATCATTAAATCACAATACTAACCCATCATTTTGATTAAAATGTTGCTCCTTAACATAAACAATAATTAATAATAATTTAATCACATAACTTTACCCAAAATTGAAAATTTTAATATATATTTTCAAATTTTTTTATACTATTAAATTATTTACCATATTATTTAAATATTTAGTCTCATTTGTTTATTAAAATTATTTATGATGTAATCTTTAAAATACATATATATTGGCTAAAATTTTTTCCAATCATATATATATGTTTTCAAATAAACTATAAATTTATAAATGATGTAATTTTGATATCCTTAAATTAATATATATTATAACTAAAATTTTTTAAATATATTTCTTTAAACATATGTTTGTTAAAAAATTACTTAAATTTTCAATTAAGTCATAAATATTCTTTATATAAAAATTACTTACATTTTTTAATCTAAATTTTGGTGAAAATATTACGTAGATCATTAATAAACAATAATATTAAAAGATAAAATAAGGATTTGGTATAATAAGGCATAACCAGGGTCATAAGCTTATCTGGACCGTTAATTGGAAAAATGAGAGAAAAATTAAAGTGGCGTTATAGTTTTTTAGGTTGATTGGATGAACACGATTTAGAGATTTTAAGAGATAATAAAAATATTATAATGAAAGAAATCTGACCGGACGATCAATGGATAAGGGGATTCTCAATTAGCCTCGAACAGAGCAATATCACAAATGTAGAAGCCTTGGGTATTCTTGAGGAACAGAAAGTGTTGGGGCCTAAAATTTAGGGTGTATTTAGAAATAATTTTTAAAAATAGTTTCTAAAGAAAAAGTTAAAAAAATAATTTTTTAATAGATTATGAAAAAAAGTGATTTTATTAAAATAATGTGTTTGGATATTGGGTTAAGAATGACTTTTTTTGTGTGTGGCCAAATTACTAAAAATGATATTAACTTTTGTGATAATTACATATAAATGATAAGATTATATTTTATGTATTATTTTATATAAATTTTAACAATAAATACCAAAATTATTTACAAACAGTAATTATCTAAAATAATACTATATTTTATATTGAAATAAGTATTTCCTACTGTCTTAAATATAAAACAGAATTGATTTTTTTTAGAAAGATTAAAGAAGCTAAATAATATTATATTTTATAAATAGTTGTTTTTCTAACACTAATCTGATATCACATAAATGAGAAAAATAAGAAATGAGATTCTGGAAAAAAAAAATTTACGCTAACGTTGGTGCTTGAGGTGTGGCATCTATTTGTGAAAAGAAAAAAAAAAGGTAACAAAGAGGACCAAAGAAGGAAGAAGGAAGAAGGAAGGAGGAAAAAGGTTGTGGGGCCCATATAAAAAAAAATCTTAGCTTCTCCAAAAATATCATTTTAGTTAAGAAAGCACTTTAGCTTGAAAAGCATTTTTTTTTAATTTAGCCAAATACGACAAGTGGAAATTGAATGTGATTCGAAAGATGTTATAGAAGCCATCAACACATTGACCACTATTGAAGGAAAGTAACACATAGTTATAGTTATGTATTTAATATAAAATATATTTATATTTTTTTTATCTTAAATATAAAATAGAGTTAATTTTTTAAAAAAAATTAAAGAAGCTATCATATCATATGTTACGTATTATTAGATTATATATCAGTTTATAAGTTAAGCAAGATAGTTTGGAGAAAAAACAATAAATATAAATATCTTAAAATAATTTAATTAACTTTCTTAATATCTCCAAAAAAGTCAATTATATCTTATATTTATGACTGAAGGGAGTAATTTAATTAGAGTAAGGAAATTATTTAAGTTAGTTAATATGATATGTATTTTCTAAAACTTCCCAGTCATCTTCCTTAATTTTTCCATTCTCTCTCCTCTTTAATTATTATTGAGGGAATATTAATAAGGTTAAATTAAAAAAAATTAATAAATATAAAATCTATATCTGATATTAAAAATTAAAAATAACTCTATAAATATATTTTATATTAAAATCAGGAGAAACTGTTTTGACAAACCTTTGAAATACGTGAGAGAGGGTTGGCAAGTAAGCATCACTCATATTCGGCACGAAGGAAATGGACGCGCAAACAAATTGGCGGCTATGTGCGGGGCGAAGTGAACTCAACGAATCATACGACCGTATACTCCTCCACAAGAAGTAAATAGCATTGTACAAGACGACCAAGCTAGATGGGTATCCACGTTGGATCCATTTGTAATATTATGGGCTTAGCCCCTTTATTCAACAAAAAAAAAAAAGAAGGTCTAAAATATCATCTGCAGTTAAAAAAAGAAAATTGAAAGCAGATGTTAGCTTTATTTTAGTTTTGATTTTAACTGAATTTATTTGAGATTTTTCTGTAATATTAAAAATTTTATATATAACCGTATTGTTTATAAACCATAAATATTACAATTCATATTCAACTTCACAATATTCATAGTTTTACTTTGTTTTTTTTTTTGCCAACATAGTTTTACATTGATGTCTAAGAGGAAAAAATTAATATATACATTTGTAGTTCTTTGCCAATTAAGTAATATATTTTTGTACTCGAAGGATCAAGAGACCTCAGTTACTCTTACAACATAATACATCAGGTTTCATACGATTCCTTGTACGACAATGCTTTGGTGTGAAATTGAGCTTCCCTAAGCGTGCGCCACAGCTACTTTTCAATATATGAAATTATGAATTGCTTGGTAGATTAAAGTTTTGCAATTAGGATACCTCTCTTCAAGAGTCTTTTTGAAGAAGGTAAGATTCAAATTCTGTTAACCCATTTTTATAATCTACCCAGTCCACCAATAGACCAGGTATTCAAGTTTCACAAAGTTATCATTTAATTTCATTTATTTTGTTAAAAATGTAGACATGAATTTATATTTAAATAATCAGCTGGATTTAATTAGAATTTTCTCAAACTTTTATCTTAAAAATGTTTTAAACAATTTGTTTAAATTGTTTTTATTAAAATCACTTTTAACGCGGGTATACATTTTTTATCAGTTTCTGTAACATATGTTTCTTATTCCATTTTCTTAAATATATTAGGCTTGAGCCAAAATTAAAATTAAGATATGATCGTTCAAATATAAATAGGGAAAATGACAGAAAAAGAACTTTAAAATTGTAAAATTATAAATAAGGTATTTCCTAAAAAATGAGTTGTGAATTCTTATCAAATTTTGTCATTCTCTTATTAATTTTTGGTAACAAACTTGATTTGGGATTTGAGATTTGGATTTTTTTTATTTGAATTTTTTACTAAAAAATTGTTTTTTAATAACAAGACGATTTTTAAAAAATAACTAGATAATTTTTTTTTTCAATAAACAGGTAATTATATATTTATGAAGAAAAAGAGAAAGCTAAAAAGTCATTTAACGTACATATGTCATGTAATATATAGGAGAGCCGCCACATCACTATTTTAGATCCAATAATAACTCTAATATGTGACTGTTTGACTAGGGAGCAAAACAAAGGCAACTAATACAGCTGATCATTATGACTTTGACCCAAAATACACTGGATTGTATGTCTCAGGGCCAAAAATTGTAGTTGAAGATGACCCACTTTAACTGGAGGACAGATGTTCCATGCATGGCAACTTGTCTGATTGAAGCATACATTGATAACTGTGATACGCTTTCTTGGACAAATCATTTTGATTTTGAACATTACATTCCAGCGAAGTCCATTATATCCTTGTAATGGTTGTGACCAAAAAATGGTGCACTCATCTTTTGTTTGCATCAGTCTTGATCTTGAATGAGTTTGCTTCTGACGCAAAACAACATATTCACTTACCTGGGTTTGTACCATCTATATTAGCTGAATATGAGAGAATTGGTGCCTTACATGACAAATATTGTTTCATGCAAACCATAAACTATGTATAATATAGAATGATAAAAGAGAATTAAAATTACTATGATCCGATAAAGCTTGCAACCATAAGGTTATCCATCGAAATAATGATGTAAGCTCAGAAGAGTCAACCCGAAATCCTAAAGCACTACCAAACCAACAAGCTCTAGCAAACAGACAAAAGAGGAGCAATTAATCTAAGAACTTATTTACCAAACCAACAAGCTCTAGCAAACAGACAAAAGAGGAGCAATTAATCTAAGAACTCATTTAGTAAGCCACAAAATACATATATCTCCACCTTAGTTAGATGTCTATGCTTTAATAGACAGGAAGTAGGTAGTATACCTTTTAGAATCTTTCATATAAGCAACTGCAATCATGGGGGAAGAAGAGATTTCCAAAGTAATTGACATGTGATATTGATCATACCATATAGGTTCCCAGACCATTTAATTGTATTGAGAGTCTATAATAGAGGAACAGGGTGAAAAGCAAACTACTGGACCACCTTCTTGGGGTAAAGAGATAAGAGAAGCTACCGATTCATCTTCTACATGGATGCAATATAAGGTCTAATACTCGTAGAGACGAATATGACATACTTGACTGTTGCACAGGCCACCAAAGCCAACTATTCAACTGGATTGAGTTCCCATTACCAACTTGCTAGGCCAGATGGTTCTTGGGCATTCAGAAATAATTACCGGTTAAAAATAGAATAGGTTGTCAGTAGGTTGAATTTCCTTTAACATTACTAAATTGTAGAAGGAATTACAAGTTTGGCATGAAAAAGGGGCACTCTCTGCTAGGGAAGAACAAGAGTTATACTCTTTAAAAACATCCTTAGAATTTTAGTATGATTTAGCTTTATGGTCTCAAAGAGCAAGGCATAATTGGTTACTCCATGGTGATAGGAATACAAACTATTTTCATGGCTATACATCAACTAGGCGAATGAAGAAATTCATTGATCGGATCCAAGATTCTAATGGCCAGTAGATTGAAGAGTATAAAGAAATCCATCTATATCAGTACACTATGTTTATTGAGGACAACTTGGAGGAGAAAATTTTGAGTAATATTAATCTAACAAAATTGTCCTCTCAACATTTGTCTTGAATAAATAGACCTTTATCATCTAAGGAAATTGAGAAGGCAGTCTTTCAAATGAAGGTAGATAGTTCTCCATGCAATATTCTACCACAAGTTTTGGCCCTTTCTTAAGTAGGATATTAGTGCAATGATATTTCAAGTTTTCTCTATAAGGTTTCTTCTTAAGGAGTTAAATCATTCTTTTATCATTCAGGTTCTAAAATGTAACAGTCCAACTACTTTTATGGATTTTCGACCTATTAGTCTCTGAATATCATCTATATATTAATTTCTAAGGTTTTATGCAATCGCCTCAATGAGATTTTGGGTGATTTGATTACCCCGAATCAGAATGCATTCCTTAAAGGTAGATTGATCACTGATAGTATTCTTGTCTCAAAATGTGTGGCCAAAATTCATGGTACTTGAAAATACAAGGATGTCTAGTGTACACTCAAACTAGACTTTACAAAGGCTTATGATAAAGTTTTGTGGCATTTCTTAAAAAAATTCCGGCAATAAATAGGGTTTCCTCACTAGATAATACATCTAATCATGTAATGTGTATTGATGGTATCCTATTAGGGAATGATTAATAGTTCTCCAAGGAAGTTGCTCATTCCATTTCAGGGTCTTCGGTAAGAAGTTCCCATATCCCCTTATATTTTCTTACTTTACACCAATGTCTTATCATGTATGATTCATCAGCTAGAAAATTTCCAATGGTGCAAAAGGAATATGTATTAGATGACATGTTGAGCCTTCTATGAAGATATGCTTGAATTTCTGAACAAGGGATAAATTATGAGAAGTTGAGTATTGTTTCTAGCCCATCGGTTCCATATCGTCTTAAAAAGAAGTTAGTAGACATATTTAGAGTTAGATTGCATTCCTATTTGGGGAAGTATTTGGAAATCTATATTGATGGCCCTCACTCTAACAAAAGGAAGTATGACGAGATAATAATAAAACTTGATAAAAGGCTAGCTGATTGGAAATGTCATCTACTCTCCCTAGTAGGTTGACTTGCCTTAATTAAAAATTCTTTGTCTTCCTTGTTGGTATATCATTTTTCATGTATGAATTTCTCTTAATAGTTTTGTCATAAAATTTCTATGAAGATGGCAAACTTCTTATGGGGATCATCTTGTGATTCATATAGGGATCATTGCCTAAATTGGGAATTGATATGCTCTCTAAAGGATCAGGGGGATTACAATTGATACAACTAGAATGTTTTAACTTAGCATGACTAGCGAAGCAGGCAAACATTAGATAAAGAGGCCTTACATCATAAATCAAATAGCACATTACCATTGCTGGGATGCCCAAAACAAATACATATATAAAAAGAAAAATGGTTGTGTTATCACAAACCATTTTAAGTTCATGACTACTATCATTCTATATTCACTTATTTACCCAACATGTATTTTTCATTGCAATTTTGTTTATTAATGAGTACATGTATAAATGATTGAGATATGGCTAGAAATTAACTAAGAAAGTCATATGTTCAAGAATTTAGCTAACTCATCAGTTTATATTTTTGGTACTGCTGATACTTTTCAACCTCTCTGTTATTAGTTAAACTTTGATGCAATTCATTTACTAGGTAAAAGGGTCCTACCCTCATGTTCCTACTATTCCCTTCTTAATTTAGTTAGGAGGAGGGGTCAATGGATTCACCATTACACATATCCCTTATTTTACCCCTACATTGAAATCAACTATTTCAACAAATTCCCTTATTTATGTTGTACTTTAATTTTGATCTCATACACAATGCTTTAGTCTTGGTGCTAGAGCACAATTCTCACTTTTACTCATTTCTTTCTCACTTCATGATCTATTTGCGATATAGGTATTCTACTTCATCTCATTGTCGATTGATAGTGACATGGTATAATATTTCAATGCTGAGTGAAACCTATCTTTAAATTTAGTGAGAAAAGAAATTTCATTCTTTAAATGGCTGTTGCAAACAAAATTCACTAGCCTTTGATATTGTATAATGTATTTTATAGCAAAACCAAACATCTCAGGGTTAATAAAAAAATTATCATTGGTTTTTCTATAAGAATGGAAAAGTGAGAGACATACCAATACCAACACATATCTCATACATTTCCAAAAAATTAAAATTTTGTTTGACCTAAATTTGGTAATGAGGGATTTTAATTATGGGGTCACCAACAACATATGGTTTTGCAAAAGATAATATGATGAATATGAAAATTTGATATTGTGGATAGTTTATTGATTGTGATTACAGAGCAATAAAAGATTAAAGATGGTAAGAGAGGATAAATAGGGTAAAGTCAAACCAGAAGAGAGGGATAAGCAAAGAATAGCTAAAGAGGAGAAGTCTCAATATCCCCTAAGGAAGTAGCCTTTGATTGGTTTATACTCACCCCTCCAAATTCGCTGGTTATGATATTCTCAGATCTTGAGTAGATTTCGCTATTCCTACTATCTCGGATCTTTAAGTCCCTTCTTGGTTAGTGGGTTAATTAAATAGTTTGATGGAAAACTCTGGACTTAGCTGGGGTTTGCAGCCTAATAAGTTTACTTCCAATAAGCCTTGCTCATTCTTGGATCAGGTCCTCCTGTTGGACTTGTTACATCCTCTCTGGCCTAACGTACCAGATTTCGAGTATGCAGTAAGTCCCCAACTCCGGAAGTCCAATAAGCTATTGGCTTGGGGAGTATGACTTAATCTTGTTCGTTGATCATATCTTCAGATCTAATAGCCCCATTCAAACCTTTCTCTGCAGCAATCGTTCCTTCCTAAGAAGTCCTTCTAAGTCCTCAGTCAATTACTTAACTCCCTTTAGGAAGGTTTTTCCCATGTCTTTATATCATTTTGTCTCTCTAGTGATGTCCCATTCCATTTACGTTAAGTCATGCATGGATATTGGTTAAAATTCCAAAAGGCGAAACTGAAGGCTTTCAATATTTTGACTTTATGAGGTTTTACAAAGGTATCAACTTTCTCTTCTTTGCTTTGCTCTTCCTTTGATTTCTGGGGTTGATGATCATGGCTCATCGTTCCATTGATTTTGTTCTTTAGAATTGAAAGAGTTAAGGTTTGGGTTTTCTTTTTCTTTTCCTTCACTCTGATGTTAATTTCATGAATCCTTGAACTTGCTAAGCATTTTTCTTTACCATTCTCTAGCTTGGATTGTTCTGCATTTGTTATTTTAAGTAGCTTTCAGACCTTGAGTGTTGTTTGTCTTACTTCATATAGGTTACTATGTCAAAGTTGGATATTTTGTCTGTGAGTATCACTGGCCATAATGAAGGGGATCCTGAAGTTGAAGTTATATCTAGTGACGAATCAAACTTAGGTAGTATGAGGGATCAAAATATATTCGTAGCCCCGAGAATACTGGTGAGTTGGAAGAGTCGACAGCTTCTACCATAGATCATAAGGGTCTTAGAAACATCTAAAGAACCTACGGAATACCTGAGGATATTTGTATGAGTCCCACTACCAAATGAAATAGCTAACTCATACTCAGAAGGCTGGGCTGCTATGTACATCGAGTCCTTTAGGTATGGAACTTGTGTTCCTCTGCCACTCTTGTTAATAAGACTGTATAGGCATTTTGATCTCGCTCTTTCTCAACTGATGCCCCATGTGTGGTGTGTCGCTATGTCATTCGAGGTCTTAACTAGGTAAGTAGATATTGAATTTTTGGTGGAAGATTTTCTCCAACCCTACTATCCGCTTATAAGGAATTAAAGGACATATACTCCATTTGGTAGGACCAAACATTCTATAACTATTAGGGGGAGTCAGATTAACGATTGAGGGTGGGAGGAGAGATATGCATTAATGGCTTCCTCCTTCTTGGTTGAAGATAGATTAGGAATACGTACCAAATGGAACTATTGGTAAGTCCCCCTTTTAACTTTGATCCTTAGTTAGTGTATATTCCTCTGAGTAATCAAATGGTGTCTTTGTAGATGAAAGGTGATGGAAGGTTGTGGCAAGGACAGGATGAGACATATATTGGTTGTCCTTCCCACAAAGAGAGAGTGTCCAGTTTTGTTAGACCTAAAGAATACCCCTTCGAGTAAGGTTCTAACCTTATTGTACCTTTCATAGTCCTTTACTTTGGTTAGAGTCCTCCCTTTGTCAAAAAATGTAACTAATTTGTGACCTGAATAAGGCGTTGAAGTGGACATGAGGTAGCATGAATATATGGCTCCTCAAAGGTGAGGCAATAGGGACACATGGCAGCGATGAGGTTGATCAATGATATGGTAGTACTTAAGGCAAAACCAAGTTTTGTTATATTTATTTACAATTGCAAGTCCTTTATAACTGACGTAGTAATATATGCCTTAATGGCATCAGGTTCTTTATAAGTGATGTTGTAATATGTTCTTTTATAGCTTCAAGTCCTTTGTAACAACTATGTAATATCTATTTTATGATACTTATTTCTACTATTCCTTATATGTTGTAGCAATAATATATTTTTAACCGATGCCAAATATAATATCTTGTACAAGTGAGGATATCGTCCTCAACCAGCGGTTTACCTATCGGAGATGTTCACCTTCATTTCTGTTTCTTCATCATCTTCCTTTTAGATGTTTAATCCTTTCCGGAGCTTAATTTGTGGGATAAGCTTGAAATTGCGTGGTTGCATATGTTACTTTCATGAGTGATGCTATTGCCATTTGATTAGTAATATACTTTAATACCTCTACTTCATTTTACTTTTATCTATAAATGCTTGCATCTTTCAAGAAACTGTTCAAGAATGTTTTAAACGATTGAGATTTATAGACTTATTATTATTATTTGTTGGGTTTTGGGTTCCCTTCTTATATGGAGAAATCCCCAAATTATATATATTTTCTATTTTACGTATTTCCTATTTTATGAGGAAAAAAAGGAATGAAAGAAAAAAAAATAAAAACAAAAAAAAAGAATGAGAGAATGAAAAGAAAAAAAAAGGAAATTTCTTGATTGATCTTTGTGAGAAAAAAAATTTTCTCTTGGAGTTTCCTAATTATTTGAGGTTGTGTCTCACTTATTTAAGTAAAGAGAGAGCATATTAGGTTTTTGGGCCGAGGCCAAATAGACTAATGAGGTTGGGGTAGGCCGAAGTGGTTGGAAAGGTCTAATTATATAGCCATGTGAGAGAAAAGAAGAGAGAAAAAGAAAAATATGCATGTTCACAGGGCAATCTCGATAATTTGATGTTTATGTACTCACTAATTGTTGGATCAGACTAAAATTCGGTCAGCTGGTTTGGCGCATATTATTTGTCATGTTAGGATAATTTATGTTGTTTCCACATTTTTGTTTGTTCTCAAGTAGTCCTTTTTTTTCTTTTTCAAAAAGAAGAAAAAATGAAAATAAATTAAACACATGGCATTCCTTGCCAAAAATTCTATTATGAAGGGCAATACTAACGAGTTGAGTGTACTTTTTTTTATGACAATCTGATTAGATTAAATTTGAACATTTTCATATTCAATTGAGGGTAGTTCTCTTTACCTTTTTTTTTGAACTTTCTTATTAAATATACAAGTCATTGTTTTAAGAAATTTTGGAAAATTTAGCCTATTTTGTTCCGTTTTCATATCCTATTGAGAACTATAAAGTTACACATACGCCTCTCAATCCACCTTTCCAAAGGGAGTCTCATATTCATATCTTAACACAATTAATCTAATTTATTTGTAACTTTTGTTAAATTTGGAGATTTAAGTGTTTTTCTTCTCATATTTTTTTTCCATAAATTAGTTTATTGCCATGCACAAGATGTGAAAAAAAAATTTCCATAATGTAAGTAGCAAGCTTTGGTCATACATTGGATGTGTGGTCATACATAATGTGTAACATCCATCATTTCCTCACCATTAGTACGCAATCAAAAGTGCTATGGTTCAAGCAAATCAATAATTGAAGCCCATAAATTGAAACTTGCATATTTATCTTTGGGTTACTTTTCTTTTAGAAGTTCTAACTTTTTTTGTTCAACCTTAAAAATTCATAATTAAATCAAGAAAAGTCATATGAGGATGCTCTAAATTCTTAATGAAAGCTCCTGGAGTAGTCCTTTAGATAGGAAGAATATAAACTTGATCTTATACAATGCTAATGGATATAGTTTTTTTTTTTGTAAACTTTCTCTGTTTTGGACATAAACTTGCCATAACTTCAAAACTCATGTTACAAAAATCCAATTGATCTAATGTAGGTTCACTCATTTTAGGTTGACTCTTTGTGTCTACTATACATATGCCAATTCTTATGAGCATTGAATTTCGTTTACTATATACTATAGAATAACCCATTGGCCATACTGTAAAAAGAGCTGAAACTAGATAGTCAAGAACATACATGTTAAATTCATAGTTCTAAGGCTAATCCATGGCTCCCATTTGGTTACAATCCATCTTAGCATATCAATTATACAACAATAGTTGAAGATGAGTCAACCTAAAATCAAGCGCCGAGTTGGTAAATATAAGCGAGGTTGGAAAAACCCATGGCTCTCAAAATTCTCAACAAAGAAAAGGTTCTCAAGCACAAGATGGCAGAATAGGTAGTTGAAGATTTACTGTTACCTAAATTTTCTTCCCCTCATGTAGTCCATTCAATTTACAAAAGGCTTACAAGTGTGTGTGCATATATATCATAATTGGTGAATCTATCATTAAGTTTTAGGTGTGGGATTACAGAGTTAAGGTGTTTCTTATCCATTGTATGAGAACTTTATGTTAAGCATGCATTCTGTAGTAAAACTGGTCTAGACCCTCACAAAATGAAGTCAAATCTCTTGAATGCTTTTTAATGTGATTATGCATATCAGGCAGGAAATTGCAACAATGAAGTTAATCAAGTATCCACATGTTGTTCGATTATATGAGGTGTGTCTTTTCAACAAAAGATCATTGTTGGCCTGATCATGAACTATGTTATGGACGTGCATAACTTTATCACCAAGACTCTTATTTTGAGTCATTTTTCACTTAATTATAGCGGACCTTTTCCTTTCCTTTTGTACATAACTTTTTCAGTTATTTCTTGTTTTATCACCATCCAGTTCTCTTTAATTCATAGATATTGTTGCCTTTATTTTCTGTTTTTGTCTTGTCCCATTAAATCAATTCTTTTGTCCCAGTAAATGGATCAGAGAAGAACACAACTACATAGATGAGTTCGCATATGACAAATGCGTTTGTAAAATGGATAAAAATGGAAAAACAATCTTATGTAGTAGAGACACGAACCTAATATCTTAATATTAGGGGTAAATCGCTAATTTGACTGTTATTCCTTTTGTCATGACAACTAAATTAAAAGCCACGTGGTTTTGATGTTCAGCAGTTGCCTCACTTACCTATTACCGAGTTGTTTTACAGAGTCTACCAGTTTATATTGTTAGTCTGTCTATGGGGAGTGTCATAGGAAGTATGGACATCCTATGACACTTCCTCGAGGAAGCACCATGGAGGTGAATAATTCACCTCCAACGGCGCTTCTAATAGAAGGGCCGTAGGAGGTTCTCACCTCCTATGCTACTTCCTTCAGAAGTGGCATAAAATGTGGTATTTTTTATATTTTTGTTTTTTCACGTAAAATCCTTTCACCTGATTAATTTATGCCAGAACAATTTACAGTATAAATTGACAGTAAAAAATCAAATAACCAAATCAGAATTAAATAACACATAATTAGTTCATAAGATCTGTACTAAATGTATAGAATGTCATCATAACGTATGTACAACTAATTTTAAAAGACTACACAACATAATACAAGCTAACATACAAGAGAAATAATGTAACTAACATATGTGCCTAAATATTAGGTGATATTTACTTGACCATGTATTCATACCATTCCTCAATGATTGCTTCCACTTGTTGATCAGTCAATTGGGCACAATGTTGATCTTCATAATACTACATAAATATCACGTACAAAATGAATTAAAATCATTATAAATCAATTAACTTAGACACTTTGAATTAAATTCAAAAAAAAGTATAAACTGTAAGTAAAAGTACTTACTTTTAAGGGAACCTGATTTAGATTATGAGTAACTACATTTTTTTATAAATTTCATGACATAATAGCGGCAATCATTATTAGTTGGTTGGAATGGACACTGCAACAATACAAAAAAATAGTTAAGTCATTGTTTGAAGAAAAATTTGTGAATAACAAAATTTGAGTAAATTCATCATATACTTTAATCTTTTTCCAGGCATAGGTCGTGGTGGAGTTAGATCATTTATTAGAATAGCTCAATCCAACATTGCTTCTATATGCGGTCAATACACTAACAAGATAAGTAATAACTGATTAATTTTGGTTATTCAATAATCACATGCAAATATTTACACATACACCTATACACTTATTAATCATAATCACCATATCAAGCTGGTTCTCTGGATAACTAGCATCTATAGGATCCAAATAGAAAATGCGGAGGCGTCTAGCTATTGTAGGCTGGATCATAAGCAAAATCCAATATTGCCTAAAATATTTTGAAAATTTTACTTTAACAATAATGTTATGGTAAAAGTGAAAGAATAAAAAAACATACAATAATAATGTCGCAAATAACTTACCTCGGATTGTATGGTACAATAAACATTTTAGTAGGGATTGCTCTCTGCATGAACTGTACCTTAAGAACGTCGGTTTATATGTCTAAATTAGTCCCCACATGGTGGGCAAGGAAGTGTGGGTTGATAAATACAAATCTATTTTCCCTTTCCGTGCCCACTACCAGATCATGGTATAAGTACCTTTGTGGAAAATAAATAGTGTCATTAAAACCAAAAACTTGAATGATGAATAATAATAACAGTAATAGACGATAATGATAAAGTACCTAACCCATATGTTGGTAGCCGTCGCACCAAGCCATCCACGATTAAGCACTCCATTCAGGACACCACCATCGACATAATCAAGTACATCTATATGATAGATTTTGATATCGAAATGTATTTCCTGACCTCCTTGGAAGATGATATTTGGTGCTATTAACACTAATTGTTGGCGATATGAGGCTATTTGTTGTCTGTTGCTCTTGTTGTTGGTTGAGGGTTGGGACTTCTGTTGTGTTGCTGAGCAGTCTAATTTATTCCCACGCCTTTCAACTGGTTTTCTTTAGGATGAGCAACCTACAAAAATCATCTTTCACTGGTAACATCTTTCACTATTGTCTCTTAATCCTAAGAAGGGATTGGCAGGAAGGCATAATCATTTGTGTATATGTTAGCCCTGACTTGGAATGTAGTCGGGGCAATGGTGAGTTGTGTGGTGTATCATTGTTAGTGTTATAGGCCATGCCTATAGCAATTGCATGCTTGAAAGAATCATCGACGTGTAACTTGCACGTTGATTCACCCTATGAAAAATAGAGTTAATATATTAAGGTTATAACGTAACAAAAAAGTTAACTACAGAAGAAATTAATTACCGAAGTAATGGGACTTTAGGCGTGGAAGGGCAACTATCTCTGGCACTAGTGTTGTCACACATTGGACTTGGTATTGGCCTAGACTGCATCAAGGCGTCAATTTGAGTCCTCAACAACACATTTTGCTCTTGCAACAACCGCATATGATCATTAAATTATTCGACTTGATGCTCATAGTTACTAATCTTCTATTCTACGTCATGCTTGTAGCCACTCATCTGCTGGTTTAGTTGCTGCTTATAGCCAGAAATCTCCTCCTTTAGTTGAATAAAGTCATTCTTGTTAAGTCGATTTTGGGAGCCAAAGTACTTTGTTTGGGTGACTCTAAAATGAGTACCCTAAAGGTGACTATTATACTTATGAGCTCCAAGCGCTTTACTGAGTAAGTCGTTAGGCCCAACATAATTCCCTAACTCTGGCTGTTATTGGGTCATTGTGCGCTATCACAAAAAGAATTACAACAATATTAGTTGTTATATTATATAATTATTTAAGTAAAGCTAAATCTTTATTGTATGTATAATCCACTACTCATACAACAATCTGCAATTGCCTTGGCTTGCTCACTGGGAATTTTGTAAAGATTGTCACATATGAGCATAAAACTATTCTATGCTCTGATACCACCAAATGTGACACCATTCCTTATACTTTATCTACATTGTGGACCACGATGTTCATCATGAGGAACTTTATCTACATTGTGGTGATCCATTTTCCTACAAGTTAAATAAACTAAATTAAACATCAGTGCACAGTGACAATCATAACAAAGACGGTAAATTCATATAAAATATATGAATAAACATATAATAAAACATACAAGGCAAGAAAATACAGCAGTCATTATCATCTTTTCCTCGTTCTTGTTTAATTTAAAAACCAAGTCCCCTCTTCATGATCATGTCTCATGTATAAGGGTTCATCTTCATTTATATCAATATACTTTGACCACAACATCTCAAAAGAAATATCATTCTCAGGAATATTCAAATATTCATTACTTTAAGTATCAACTTGTTCTTGATGTTTCTTGTTCGATGGAAGTACAATGGACTAATACTTAACAGGATTTGGAATAAAAAAGGCTTGTTCGACCTGCAATGCTAAAATGAAAGGATAATCTTTATACCAAACTTTACAGAGGTCTACTTGAACAAACTCTAACTCATTCGTTTGCATTCTTTTGTTGTTGTTTACCCATTTACAGCTAAACACATGGACCCTCAACATAGTGTAATCTAACTCCCATATTCGTTCAAAAACACCAAAGTATGACATTGGTGCATAGATAAGATGTATGTATTTAGCACTAAATCTATGCCAAGAATCAGCAATAAGTGTTACCCTACTGTTCTGCATTGTGTAATATCCCAAATTTTCGGACAAAAAGCTTGAGATTATGCCTTGATCAAGTGAACTGTTAAGCTCCGATTTAGCAAATGTCCCTATAAGGCATGTTTAAATTTCCTAAAATTTATTTATATCCTTGGAGGTATTAAATAGCTTGGAGAATAACAAAATGAAGCGATTAGAAATCACACATAATATAGCAAAGTGGAACACAAAGTAATTCTGCCACCGATGAAATTCCCGGTGTGGCAGTGGTGATTGTGTGACATTTTTTGATAGGTGAGTGATGGTGAAAAATTATGAAACTTTTAGGAATAAAATTATAATTATCAAGCTTTAATTTGATAGGTCATATAAGTCATTTAGAGTTGTACACAAAGAGAAATGAATTTTTGAAGTTAGCCCAGTGAAATTAACTATTTTTTGGGGCAGCATCCAAAGATTAAAATTATGGGAAGAGTGAGCTTTCAATTAGCTAAATTTTATATTTTTCTTTAAAACTAGATTCAATGAGGGTCATATAACCTTTAGAATCACCCCAATTAGACATTTTTATAATTAGATATGAATTTACAAAGTTTATTGAAAATTCTATCAGATTAAGCATTATGTGTGAAAATCAATTATTTGGGCCAATCAGGAGCTGACATGTGGCAAAGTAATTTAACACCTCATTTATCCATTAAAACATCATCCTCATCATCCATTTTTGATGCAGGAAAAGAACCAGAAGAGAGAGAGAGAGAAATCTAAATGAAAATGGAGGGAGAGGAGAGAGAAATTTTAAGGCGCTGAAACACTACCGAATCGGCGTCCTCTCTCAAAGTGCCCTTCAGGAAACTTCTTCTATTCATCACGAGCTTCATTTCTACCATTTTGGATTCTCGTTTGGAGGTGGTTGGTGTCATCTCACCGGCCAGAGTATTATGATCGAGAATTGTCGAGTTCTCGCAAAATAACCAGTTTCGATAAGAATTTGCAGTATAGAGAACTTGGATTGTTTCCTACAGAATTTACATGCAGTCTAAAATAGTCGAACAATGATCAATTATGGGTTTTTTTAATTAAACTATTAACGAACAACAAACTTGGATTAAAGACAGAAATCGAAAACGACTTGGACCAAACAGATTAAAACGACTGACCTAGAATTGGGATTTCATAGTTTCCTACCATCACCGGACGAAGAATTTATAATGAAACTCGTGACTGGTTCTGGATGAACCAAAATCTCTGTATTTGTCTAGAGAATCCCTCGACTAGATGATCATCTAGGTTTTGTTCGTATACGTGGCGTGCTACTGTGCGATCGCACAATATCACTGTAACCCGATTCGAATTGTGTCCTCGGGATGTACCAATCCGAATATTAAAAAAAATATTCAAACTATTTCCAGAAATCGAATCCGATTAGAGTAAATAGAAACGAGTTACGTTACCGGTTTAAGTATGTCCTCTGATTGGAAACGAGAATCCTCAATCCATAGGTCAATCACAAAAGCTTAGCCGAACATGGTTGAAAAAGCTGAAAAATGAACGAAGAACGTGAAGAACATGAAGAACATTTTTCAGAGAATTCTTAACTTCTAATTTCAATCCAAAATTTTCCAATTCATCCTCCCCCTATTGTTTCAGGTAACTAAAGTAAAAACCTAAATGACAAATGGATCAGAGCCCACCAGTTCAGCCCAAAATGAAAATAACTAATAAATGGTGCTCCATTACAAAATTCGGGCCCAATAAAAATCTAGAAAAATACATATAACGTTAACTACAATTTTAACTATCCTCTTGTCTGAATCTATCTCTTAAGTCTCCATATCAATTAATCATCTAAAAAATGAGACAAGAATGAGATCAGTCGGATATCTGGTTCAAGATTTATGATCAAAATAGGGAAGGGTTGTAAATCTGGAATTTTTATCATTAAAATATGTTAAATCCAATAAAACAACCAAAGTTCCAATAAGCATAAAAGCCCATTATTTATTAACTAAACAATCTAAATTTATTAATCAAGAGATACAAATAATTGTAATAAATATTCAATTATCAAATTCCCCACACTTATCATTTTGCACTCTTGAGCAAAACTAGAAGAAAAACTTCTCCTTTCTAACAATTGCCAACAATGCAAAAATGGAACAATGGACACAGAGCTTCAAATGACCAACCAATTAAAACTGAAATCCTTTCATATCAAATTACAAAACATGGTAGTCTCAATCAATGATGCTACTCATACAAGATGGTCTCTCAAAGGATTCTCTTAATAACTCTCTAAAGTATATAGGGTAAATAAGTGTATCACTCAAATTCTACTCAAGAAATTGTCCTACCATAGGCTTGCTCAATTTCTACTTCTCTACTACTCATATCACATACATGCACAAATCAAGAGATCTTATTATTCAAGGTTGTAATAGGGCTAAGGTGAATGTGTGTATAAGTATAGATATGTGAGGCTAAGCACCAAAGAAATTTGAAAGAGCATGATAATAATAACACTCAAATCAATGGAATATCCCCTTTCAAGTATACATCCTTCCTTCTCCTTCTTTCTTTTTTTTTGTTTTTTGTTTGTTTTTTTTATCACAATGACCCAACTCCCAAATTAAACATCCCCCCACACTGTTGGACTCCTGGGCAACCCTCACATGTAAACACAAAACTAAGGTGAAATTAATGCTCAGTAAATTTCCAAGGTGCGGTATAACATGGTTTTACACGTTGGCTAGTAATGTGGTTTAAGAAAAGAATGAGTCAAAAAGGCACAAAGGGGCTAACAAAGGGAATATAATAGTGTAAGGGAAGGATATTTGGTCAAAGTGGAAAATAAAAGAAAGAAACTAAACAAACCTCCATCATATTTATTCATGCAAGTGAAAAAAGTAGTCTTAAAAAGAAAGAGAGCAAGTTCTAGAGAACATAAATAAGGAGCAGATGCACAAAAAAAAGGAAGAATGGTAAAAGATGAATCCCATTCATATAGGCCCAAAATCTCACAAATGTAAATACCAAATCATGCAATCAGCATCACTAAAATCAACTACCAAAATTAAGGAATTCAGTCCAAATGTATGATCCATCAAAACCAACATGTCCAAGTCTACAATATACATAGCTAAACAATCATAGAAGGAGAAAGTGTATTATTTAGAAAATATACTCTAAGTTTAAAAAAGAAAAGTGAAAAAGAAACGCAAGAAATAAAAGAAAAGGGAAATAGAGAAAGAAGAATACTCTCCAGGTGTTTACGGAGGATAAGTGGCATCAGTGAGTATGAGGTCTGCTTCTTTAGGTTGTTGCTGTGATCCCTCATAAAATGGTTTAAGTTGATATCCATTCACTTTGAAGGTCCTACCTGTAGGTGGATCGCACAACTCAACAGCACCAAAAGGGAAAACATTAGCAATCACAAAAGAGTCATCCCATCTAGATCGAAGCTTACCGGGCATAAAATTGAGACGGGAATTGAATAGAAGAACTTTCTGGCCCACAGAAAACTCTTTCCACAGGATTTACTTGTCATGGAATGCCTTGGTCTTCTCCTTGTATAACCGCGAACTCTCATAGGCATCCAATCTAAGCTCATCCAACTCTTGCAACTGGAGCTTCCGTTCCATCCCAGACTTAGCCAAATCCCTATGTTACACTACTTAATGGCCCAATAAGCTTAATACTCCAATTCAACCGGAAGGTGACATGCCTTACTAAAAACAAGAGTATAAAGGGACATCCCAATCAGAGTCTTATTGGCAGTCCGATAGGCCCACAAAGCATCATCTAATTGCTTGCTCTAATCCTTTCGGGTAGAGTTAACAGTCTTCTGAAGGATTTTCTTAATCTCCCTATTCGAGACTTCAGCTTGACCATTGGTCTGTGGATGGTATGCTGTGGACACCTTGTGAATCACTCCATACTTTCGTAACAAAGCACCCATGCTTCGGTTACAAAATGAGAGCCTTGGTCATTGATAATAGCTCGAGGAATGCTAAACCTGCAGAAAATGTTAGACCTGACAAAATCTACCACCACAGCAGAATCATTAGACCGGGTGGCCTTCGCCTAAACCCATTTCGAAACATAGTCAACAACAAGCAATATGTAAGTGAAACCATGAGAAACAGGAAATGGACCCATAAAATCAATACCTCAAACATAAAAAATTTCACAAAACAATATGGGGTGCTGGTATAGTATCCCGAATTTTGGGACTAGAGGCATAAGATTAAGCTTGGATTAAGTGGATTGCTAGACCATGGTTTAGCAAATGTCTCTATGAGGCATGTTTAAACTCCTCAAAATTCCTTTATATCATTGAATATTAAAAGAAATTATATTGGTGAGCTAAAGAGCTTGGGGAATAATAAAATGAAGTGATTGGAAGTCACACACAATATAGTAAAGTGGAACACAAAGTAATTTTGCTACCGGTGAAATTCCAGGTATGGCGTGATGATTTTGTGACATGTTTCGATGGGTAAATGATAGTGAAAAATTATGAAACTTTCCATAATTAAAATAGACTTATCAAGATTTAATTTTATAGGTCATATGAGTCATTTGGAGTTGTACACAAAGAGAAATAAATTTTTGAAATTAGCCCAGCGAAATTAACTATTTTCTGGGGCAGCATCCAAAGATTAAGATTTTGGGAACAATGAACTTTTGAGTGGCTAAGGTTTATATTGTTTCTTCAAACTAGACTTAATGAGGGTCGTATAGCCTTTGGAACCACCCCAATTGGATATCTACACAATTAGATATGAATTTTCAAAGTTTAATAAAAATTCTGCCAGATTATCTATTTTGTGCGAAAATAGAAATTATGGACCAACCAAAAGCTAACACGTGGCAAGTGAATGGTTAATTCATTTAACCATTCTTCATCATCTTCATTCAGCCATTTTTCCCGTGCTAAATCCAAAAATGAGAGAGAGAGAAAGAGTTGAGCGAAAATGGAGGGAGAGGAGAGAGAAAATTCTTTCCTCCGAAACACTGCCGAAACGGCATCCTCTCTCAAAGTACCCTTCAGGAAACTTCTTCTACTCATCGCGAGATACATTTCTACGGTTTTGAATTTTCATTTGGAGGTGGTTGGCACCATCTCACTGGTCAGGGTGTTGCCGGAATTCTAAACCGTTTGAGGAAACGGGTAGAGGTAAGTGTAACCTTCCTTTTTAATCGATTGATTTGTTGTTTGGATGAGTAAATTGGAAGTGGGGTACTGTTCATGGATGGTTTTAAAGGATATTTTAATGTCTAAATGATGTCTAATGAGTATTTAAATAGCTAATCATTTGATTAGGAGTAGCAAGGAAGTGATTAGCCAAGAGAAAACGAGAAAACAACAAACTTTTTATGAGAATCTTACATTCTTCCCTGTACTATTTCATGGGGAAGGAGTGGAAATTTGATGATTTTAATGCTTCCATTTGCTTTAAGAGGAAAAATTGTGTAGGTATGCAAGTGCTCATGATTTTTGGATGCTTATATATAAATTTGGGAAATTATGAAACATATATGTGCATGTTGCTTAAATCTGCCCTGTGTGGTAGTCAGTGTTGTACATGATTTTTGAAGGTATAAAACTTATCAAAAAATTCCGAAATTGTCCATACTTAAATTATACATGTGGAGCTTTAATTTTATATATAGTATGTAATTTTTGGATAAGTATAGTAGGAGATATAAATTTTTTAAAATATGCCTTGTTTTCTGGAAAGAATCTGAAACAGTGATTTTATGTGAAGTTTTTCATAGGGAAAACATTATCCAAAAGTTCTCAAAATTTCCATAATTAAAGTAGAGACATATATATTTAATTTTTTGGTATTTTGTAATTTTTGGACAAATATGTTGGGAGATATGAATTTTTGAACGTCTACTCTATATCTGGATTGTGATTTAGACAGGTTGAGTTTGGAAAACTTCTGGGAAATTTATGGCTATGATAGCTGGAATTTAGTATTTTTATGTGAAATTAGAATGAAATATATTTCCATTTTATTTGGAACCACTCAATTTCGAGTTTCCTAGAATTAATGGTGAATTCTTAAAATTTGACCTTATTTCTGAAACTAAATCTGGACCAGTTGATGTTTGGATAATTTTTGGAGATTTTGTGTTGGTAGTTTCCAGAAAGTTATATTTTTCCTTCAAAGTATACTTAAATAAGATCAAATTGAGCTTTGAACCAATTCAATTGAAGTTCTATATAATTAATTACGATTTTCCAAATTTTGGTCAAAAATGCTGGTAGATTGATTACCATGTGAATTTGAGTAATAAATTGGCCAAATGTAATTGATTATAACTCTAAGGGTGAAAGTGAGCCTTTGAGGCTAATGTAGCCATTGGTCATGAAGTGTTAAAAAAGAAGTAATGGTTGGAAGATCAAGGTGCATGAAGAGGACATCAAGTAAAAGGTAGTGAACTTACCTTTTCTGCATGTATGTGATATGTATGTCTTGCATTGATTATATGACTGCTTTGCCTATTTGTGTGAAACATGTATGATTGGTTGAAGCTCTGTTATATTTGTGCAATGACCATATGTATGTCATAACATCGAGCATGTAGCATGTCATTATGTTGGCATGAAATAGTGTAGGCAAGCATGTCATACATTCATATATATCTAGCATGTATAGTGGTAATATTTGCTACTAAGATTCTCTCGAATCTCACTCCTCCCAACCAACTATTTAGACAGGTGAAGAGTGTAGGAAGATATACATCGGAGGAGATATGAAGGTGAAGTGAAGATCATAGTGTAAGATACTACTATTTGTATTTGATGTAAGAGTGTGGTGGTTATGTGTAATTATACATTTGATGTATACATGGCAATTGAAAATAGGGTATTATAGCTGGGGCATCTCATGCCTACGAGAAATACTACTTGATCTCTGACAGTTATCACATGACTTACAAAACAAATGAATCATGAAATAGGGTTGGCCAAAATAAACCAGAGTATAGCACTTTCCTAGCAGTCCTTTGGGGTCCAAAGTGACCACCACAGGCAGAAGCATGACAAAAATGTAATATGGAGTCAAACTCATGATCAGGTACACATCGCCTAACTACTTGGTTACTACAAAATCTCCACAGATAAGGGTCATCCTAAACATAATATTTAGATTCACTTTTCAATTTCAAAGTTTGGGCCTTAGGGGAATCGGAAGGTAAAATACTAGCAACCAAGTAATTAACTAAATCAGCACACCATGGAAGCTTACCTTGCAGCTATAAAAGCTGCTCATCAGGAAAATCATCTTGAATGGCAGTGGGGAAAGAGGAATGAGTGATACGACTCAAATGATCAGCTACCCAATTCTGTGCTCCATTCCTATCTTTGATCTCAATATCAAATTCGTAGAGCAATAACATCCACCGAATAAGTCGAGGCTTAGCATATGTCTTTCTTAAAAGGAACTTCAAAGCATCATGGTCAGAGAAAATAATTACCCTACTGGCTAACAGATATGACCTAAACTTATCAAAAGCAAACACTATAGCCAAAGTTCTTTCTCAGTGGTTGTATAATTAGATTAGGCAGGATCCAAGGTCTTGGATGCATATGCAATGACATAAGAAACCTTGTTGACCATCTGAGATAAGATAGCCCCAACAACATAATTGGATGCATCGCACATCAACTCAAATGGGAGAGACCAATCTGGTGGTTGGATTATTGGAGTGGTGGTCAGGCGACACTTCAAGTGATCGAAGGTTATCTTACACTCAGCATCAAATACAAACTCAGCATCCTTATGCAGAAGGTTAGATAGGGGTCGGGAAATCTTGCTGAAATCCCGAATGAAGGGTCGGTAGAAACCTGCATGGCCAAGAAAAGAACGAACTTCCTGCACAGATGTGGGATAAGGAAAAGCATTAATAACATTAATCTTAGCAGGATCTACCTTAATACCCTCTTTAGACATAATGTGTCCTAATACTATTCCTGACTCAACCATGAAGTGATACTTTTCAAAATTTAGCACAAGATTAGATTCAATGCATCTGTTCAAGACTCTAGATAAATTAGCCAAGCATGCATCAAAATCAGACCCATACACAGTAAAATCATCCATGCTATCCTCTAGAAAGTCAGCAAAGTTACTTACTATGCAATGCTGAAAGGTACCAGGTGCATTGCAGAGACCAAAAGGCATTCTTTGGTAAGCATAGGTTCCAAAGAGGCATATGAAGGTCATCTTCTCCTGATCCTCAGGAGCAATATGGATCTGGAAGTACCTTGAGTAACCATCCAAAAAGCAGTAGTGAGACTTACCAGCCAAACGCTCTAACATCTGATCAATAAAAGGTAAATGATAGTGATCCTTACGGGTAGCTTAGTTGAGTCTCCTGTAGTCTATGCATACTCTCCAGGTGTTTTGAACTCTTGTAGGAATGAGCTCATCCTTTTGATTGGCTACCACGGTTACTCCGGACTTCTTGAGAATGACCTGGACCGGGCTAACCCACTAGCTATCAGAGATGGGATAGATGATGCCAGCTTGTAGAAGCTTAGTCACTTCCTTCTTAACCACTTCCAAAATGATAGGATTAAGACGTCTCTGGGGTTGTCTTAACAGCTTAGCATTTGCTTCCAACATAATTCGATGCATGCACATAGAAGGGCTAATACCAACAAGATCAGCTAACGTCCACCCAATTGCCTTCTTATTAGCCTTCAACAAGCTTAACAACATCTTTTCTTGATTAGGTAGAAGGTTGTTGGCCACAATGACTGGCAATTGCTCATCTACCTCTAGAAAGGCATATTTCATGTGAGCTGGCAATGACTTCAACTCTAACTTGGTCGGCTGCTGAATGGAAGGAAGAAAATTAGGTATTTGCACCATTTCTGAAGTATACACACCTACAATACCTGAAACTACATGCACATAAGCAAAACTAAGGCTAGGTAGCTCACTGTTAACATTGGAGTTCAGTTCATAATCACAACGAATATAAGAATGAAGCTCATCTTCACCACAATCAATATCAGAATCCACAAGTGAAGTAGAATCAGAAATCAAGTTAATATCTCCATACAATGCATCATCAATATCAATGAAAACAGGACACCATTCAGTATCAAAACATGCACATATGACATAATCTCCCACCAATACAAAATCAGGAAAATTAGCATACTAATCAGAAAGAACATCATCAATAGTCTCATCTATCACATCAATGCACAAAACATAATGCTCTTCCCTATGATGTCTCATGGTATCAAAGATATTAAAAGTTACAACAAATCACCAAATTCCATGGAAAGAGTACCAAAATGCACATCTATCTTAGTTGTTTTCAAGAAAGGTCTCCCTAAAATGATTGGGGACCCACTGCTAGGAGATTCATCCTCCATATCTAGAATGTAAAAGTCAGTAGGGAATATCAATTCATTGACTTTAATCAAAACATCTTCAATCAGACCAGCAAGATGGGCATTACTCCTATTAGCTAATTGGACAACAACACCAATAGATCGCAAGGGACCAAGACCAAGGGATTTATTAATAGATGCAGGCATAGTATTAATGGAAGCACCTAACCAGCCATGCAATTATCAAATCTATAATTACCAATAGTGTAAGGGATATAAAACGTACCTGGGTCCTTGCACTTATGAGGCATGGGTTGTTGGAGGAGCGCTGAGACATTATGGTTCAAGCTCACTCGTTTAGTCCCCCTCAGTCACCTCTTATTGGTACACAACTCCTTTAGGAACTTGGCATACTTGGGAATCTGTTTGATGGCATCCAAGAGAGGAATGTTAATCTCAACTTTTCTGAATGTCTCA
This sequence comes from Albizia julibrissin, assembly GCA_037074505.1. Taxonomy (NCBI): domain Eukaryota; kingdom Viridiplantae; phylum Streptophyta; class Magnoliopsida; order Fabales; family Fabaceae; genus Albizia; species Albizia julibrissin. The sequence goes on from CM073484.1 coordinate 24,835,329, forward strand.
AGGATATCATAGTCTTGCACTTTTTTTGCCAACTTCTTGGATTGAAGGGCTCTCTGAGGGAAAGGAAGAGGAATAGGAATTTCATACTCCTCTCCACCTTGTTTCACTACCTCTTTGTTTCTAGAGTCAATCTTCACTTTTTTTGACTCTTTTTCTGATATGGATTCAGTCACATCTGCAGCTGGTTTATGCCCTTGTAATTGCTTACCAGACCGTAGGGAGATATCACTAACATTTCCCTTCAGATTGGGAATTGTCTATGAAGGGAGAGTATTGGATCCCTGAGGCTGGAGTTGGTTCAATGATGTTGCAAACTGCCCAATCTGAGTCTGCAAGCTCTGGATAGAAGCCTTAGTTTGTTGCTGGAATTGCAAACTGTTTGCTGCAAGCTGCTTCATCATTTATTCTAGTGAAGAACCACTGCTGCTAGTCGGCTGTTGTTGTGCTGGTTGTGGAGGTGTGAATTATTGAAAATTCTGTCTGTTCTGTGGAAACTGTCTCTGTTGGTAATTTCTAGAACTCTACTGCACATGACTATTATGGTTCTGAATCTGATTCAGATTCTGGCTCCACCTAAAATTCGGATGATTTCTCCAGCCAGGGTTATATGTATTGGAGAAGGCATTATTTTGTTGCTGGTGCTGTAGCTTCCCTAGAAAAATGCCCACAGCAGCTACTGACTGATCTTGATATGTGGTGTCTTGCAAAGTAGGGCAAGAATCAGTGGGATGAGAGGGATCAGAACAGAAACCACATGAATAGCCCAACTGTGGAATGGAAGACTACATTGTTTGAGTTATTGCCAATTGCCTCACCAAGGAGATCAGATCATCAATTCTATTTTCCAATCTCTGGTGAGAATCATTAGATCCGCTGATTTGGAAAACACGACTACTATTTGCTCTAGTGCCAAATTGTTGAGAGTTAGCTATAATAGTGGATATTAAATCCCTGGCCTCTTGGGGTGTCTTATTAACTAAGGCTCCACCACTAGAAGCATCCACCAGATTTCGGTCATTGGGTAGAAGACCTTCATAGAAATAAGTAATCAAGAGCTGCTCAGTTATTTGGTGATGGGGGCAGCTAGCACACAACCTCTTGAATCTCTCCCAGTATTCATGCATATTCTTGCCATTAATTTGCTTGATTCCACTGATTTATTTTCTGATTGTAGTGGCTCTTGAAGAAGGGAAAAATCACTCCAGGAACAACATCTGCATATCAATCCAACTTCCAATAGATGAAGGTTGAAGATTATATAACCAGTCCTTCACTCCACCCTTAAGAGAGAAAGGAAAAGCTTTCAATTTAATGTGGTCTTCATCAATATGTTGCGGTTTTATTGTGCTGCAAACCACATGGAATTCCTTCAAATGCTTATACGGTTCATCACCTGCAAGACTACGAAACTTAGGCAACAAATGGATAAGACCAGATTTAAGTTTAAGGTTAGCACCAAGGGCAAGGTATTGGATACACAAAGGCTGATAATTATCACCAGGTACAGTCAATTGCTTTAAAGTCCTATTATTTCCCTGATCTGCCATAGTGATAGTGTTTGAGTGAACAGAAGTGCTACCAGAATCAGATGAACTAGAAGTGCTAACAGAATCAATGTCAGAATCAGAAACAGGTTCAGTAATAACCCTTTGACTTAACCTAACAACCCTTCTAGTAGCAATAATTGTTCATTTTATTTCAGGATCTCTGTCCAACAGATCAGATGTACTAGTACTGCTCCTAGTCATACAGCATAAGGCAAAATCAGGACAACCACTAGAATACTCAAAAACGCAAAATCACAAGTCTACACTAGAAATTGACCAAAACAAATTCAAAAACACTGCCAAATGATTTTTAAAAATTATGGGACTTCCACATAACAACTTCTATACTATCCAGGAACCCAAAAATGCAATAAAAAAAATTTGAAAAAGTGGTCTAAACGATGGAATTTAGAAAAGTTAGGTGGGTGCTTATAGCAAGGCGATGAGTTCTACTCAGAGGCACATTTTCTTTCAACTCACCAAAAATCAACCCAATTAGAGTAGGTCAGAAATTCTAGTAGAAATCCTAGAACAATTTCTGAAATACCGGCTACGTCCCACCGAGACCAAAAACAGTGAAAAAGTGGTATAGATGATGGAATTTAGGAAAATTAGGGGAGATCACACTTCTTAAAAGAAGTGATTTTTGATCAGAATGCCCAATCCATTCAAAAAGACCTGGGGCTGAGTGATTTGGTTGAGATACAAATCTGCCAAATCACTAGAACCACCTGACTCAAACTATGGAATTCTACAATACACTACTGTTAATGCTAGACCGATACAAATTCCCTAGAAACGGTGCCAAATTTTGATCGAGAATTGTCAAGTTCTCATAAAATAACCAGTTTCGATAAGAATTTTCAGTATAGAGAACCTGGATCGTTTCCTACGGAATTCACATGCGGTCTAAAACAGTCAAACAATGATCGATTAGACGGTTTTTTTTAATTAAACTATTAATGAACAACAAACTCAGATTAAAGACAGAAATCAAAAATGACTTAGACCAGATAGATTAAAACGACTGACTTAGAATTGAGATTTCATGTGTTGGCCTTATCTTGGCCAACGCTTGTTCAACAAGCACCAGCCAAGATTTTACTTGGCTGGCATTAGCTGATGCTTTCTATGAAGGTGGCTGCTAATGTTTCAACCTAGCTTGCTTTCAAGCAGGTTGGGTTGGCACCCTTTACGAAAAGTAAAGGCTGCCAAAGGCCATATGAGTAGCCTTAGTAGAGCCAAGGCTACTATTTGGCTTTGGATCCCCTTGTCAAGACCTAATTTTTAGCCTTGGCAAGGAATCTAAGGCAACTTTGCTTGTAATTTGACTTTGCTATTACCGTGGCTCTGAATTTATTGATTAATTTAGTGTTTGGAATAACAAATTTGCTGTAGTTTTTAGATAAACTGTTTATATCTCTTCAACATTATAAAACAATTTATACAAAAAGTTGGGATTTAGATTTTATTTTATTTATTTTGTTTCATAAATAAATCAATGGAAATAAATACGTGTGTGAAAATTAAGAATGTCTACTATATTTATGCAAGATACCAGCTATGACGCTTTACTAAAAAATGCCATAACTGGCAGTTAATTTTCTATTTTTTTAAAAAAATCTTGTATGATGATTTTTTAAGAAATGGCTATATAAGCCTATCACTAAGCTACGATACTTATAATATGAAGCGCCACAGATTCTAATTTTTTTTAAAAAAATATAACAATTATCTATGGTGTTTCTTGAAAAAGTACCATTAGAGCTGTGCCACTAAAATCCTTTTTTTTGTAGTAGTAAATATAGATGCCAAATATTAAGAGTAAAATTTTTTCATAATATACTTATCTCCTACATTGACTAACTACTATATTTAATGTGAAATATCTTATACACTAGTCAAACAAAGAAAGAGGAAGATTGAAGATAGTTAAGAAAATAAAGAAGCTATCTAGTTGGGTATGGAGAATAATCATCAAGAGGAAAATTAGGAAGAAAGAGATTGAAGAAAAAAGAACTTACAAAATCTAATGGGAATATCAAGATTTAAGCTCTTAGAAGTTATATTAGAGGTTTCTATGGTCAAATAGAGGTTAGAATGAGTCAATATGAAGCTAAAATAACTTATATGGAAGTTATGGCACCTCCAGGGATGATCACTCGAGTGATGCATGATCACTCAAGTGATGCATGATCACTCAAGTGATGCATGATCACTTGAGTGATCACCTCTTTGTTGTATTTTGTTTTCATTTAGCATAATAGAGGTTTAGAATTTTGGACATATCTCTCCAACCACACATACAATTGAGTTGAAACTTAATTCATATGAAACTAGACTTCCAATGCATCACATAGAAACCAAGATCAATTTTAAAGGAGTTCATATGAAAGAGATATAGTAGTGGAAGAAAACATTTAAATCACCATTGTATTCCAAAATAGGTTCGGTATTTTGGACATATCTCTCAAATTATAGATTAGACTGAACTAGGGTAAATCACAGTTGCATACTCTCTTCCTTAAGCTCTTATATTTCTAGAATATATTATTTAAATAACTAGCTATTAATTTATGATTTATTACTTTCATACTTACTGCTTTCATTAAGAGGCAGAAAGATTTTCAAAGTTTTTAAGTTATTATCTTATACCTAATTCACCCCTTTCTTGGGTGTTAGTTAGTTTTGACATTTGTTATCAGATTTAGACTGACTTAATCATCTCAAGAGTTATTAATGGCTGATTTTGGGTGTTATATGCTTTCAGAGGGTTTTGATTATACAGTTCCACCTCTTTTAAAAGATATTGATTTTTGGTTTTGGAAAGCTAGAATGACATTTTTTATAAAATGCTTTGATTATGATATATGGGATAATTTTACAAATGCCTTTGGTTTCAAACCTAGAAAGGATTGGATAGAAAGAGAAAAGAAAATTTTTTCATTGAATATTAAAGCAATGAAAATTCTGTATAGTGCTTTAATTGAAAACGATTTTGAAAAAATTAAATCTTGCTCTACTGCTAGAGATATTTAGGATACTCTTGATTTGATTTATACTTCTAACAATTGTGTTGAAATTGAAAGTGTTTATAGTTCATCTAAAACTATTAGCTGCATATCTACAGTTCATGAATAAGTGGAAGTTAACAATGAAGAAGGGGAAATCATCGTATACTTCCATGATATAGTCAATACAAATGAACAAGAAGAAGATGATTCTCAAGAAGAGCTTATTATAGACTTATGTGAAAAATCATTCTCTCGAGCTCAAGATAAACTTAAGATAAAAAGTTTCAATTCTTCTTATGCTTTTAAGAAACATGATTTTGAAAGTTTGTATAAAATTTTTTTCAACCAATCATTGATTCTATTTTGAAAATAAAAAATGTTTTTAATCATGTTGGAAAATTTATTGGAAATAAAGAATGTTCAAGTGAAATTTATTCGGGTTTTTACTCTCATGACTAACACAATATTTGCAGAAAATCTCATAATGCATATCATCATTCAATTTGTAATTATTGTGGTAAATCTAGTCATATTTCTCACACATGCTATATTAGGAGAAAACCTAACGTGAGAAATAAGTATTTTGGGGTTCTGAAAGGACATGTAAGGTCTAATACTAATAATTAAGGACCCAAGTATATATGGGTACCAAAATTTCAATCTAATGCTTTGTGTGTGCAATTTGATTACAAAAAGAACGGACATAAAGGCATAAAGAAAAAAAAGAAGAATCTAAGAGTTTCTCATGAACCTAAAGAGAAGTTCACATTAGTTAAGAGAACTCATAGAGAAGCCATTGCTACAACCTCATGTCAAATCAAAGGAAGCAATGGATAAAAGCAAAAGGAGTATTTTCCACTCAAGAACAAACTACCATTAAGTACCTTTCAACTATTTTGAGGAAAGTATGAAAAGGAGGATATCTCAAGCATCAAGTAAAAGACTATTGGAGTCTAGAATTTTTGAGAAAATGTTTCCAGTACTTAAAGCAAACGATTTAAAGTATCAACATCACAGAAAGATGTTGAAGGAGGTAGCACTTGAGACATCATTGTGAGTGCCTAACCAATGATGAAGGAAGAAAAGATGCACAGTGTCACTCGAGTGATCATCATCATTGAGTGACAATTGGGAGTGGTTGTCTAAGTGATTAGGCTAACTGAAAGATTGGGAGGAAAAAGTCAAGGAATTATGCTCAATTGAATTTCAAAGGATAATTTCTCGATTAATTACAAGATTGCTCAAGTAAGGTATTGTTTTCTTACTCCATCAAGATGTTCAGGTTTCTATCACTTGAGTAGTCACTTAAGTGATGTATAATCACTCGAGTGTCTACTGGAGTGATGTCAGGCCCCTAAAGTTAAAACCCCTATTACAGTATCTCTTCTCACTCTTACTCAAAGATTCACTTCTAGTACTCTATTCAAATCATCTCACTATATCTTTTCATATATTGTGCTCATATGAACTAATTTGGGTAATAAATACTTGCTTATTATTGCATACAATTAGTAATCAATCATTTATGATTTTCAAAATGTTTTCAGACTGCAAAATGGACCGAAAGTGAAATTATGCATAATCTTTCTATATAGATGAGTTTGAAATGCACATTTTGTATAACCCCTTAATATCTTAATATTCGCTAAATAATAAATGCGTAGTTAGGATGACATACAGAAATAGTGAATATATACTGATATTATGTACTTATTTATATTATAGAAAATCCCCATATGGTTTGAAAAATATAAAAAAATACAAAAGAAATAAATTCTACAACTAAAGATAACCAATTGTAACTCTCGACTATGACCGGACCTTCATCCGTCAGTAATTATGGTTTTGGCCTTAGAGCCGCTGACCTTTGTTGGAATATTTTTAGATGTTGAAAAAAGGTGAGATTCGAATGAATCTCAGTAGTAACATACAATCAATCATATAAAATGCGATAAATAAATATGCAATGCGCCATGATATGTAAAATGCTAACTCGTGTTGTAACATACTGTCCAAGGCCAAACGACATGTTTGGATCCCTGACGTAACTCGTGTCCATGGTTAAACGACATGTTTAGACCCTGGGTTATTCGCATGTTGTGCCACAGGCACTGTCATGTTACAGAAAATGACATACACAACATATAAATAATCACATAGTGTATGAAAAGAAAGATTACTACCTAGGTCCTTTTTCCAGTCCAACTGTTTATCCAAAACATTTTCTCCGGCTCGAGCTATTACCAATTCCTATAAATTAAAATTAACAAGTAATTGGTTATTACTTGTATTACTATTTATTTTAATTACATTCTATTGGTTATCTCAGTTTTAGTGCTTATGCACTGTTTAATTCTTCTCAGTGAAATTTTACTATTTTTCAGAAAATTGACAGATTTTTCAATCAAATTTGAAAAATCATAATTAATTCTATAAAAATAGAAATTGACTAGGTCCAAATCCTACATGAAGCTCTTGAAATATATTTTCATAGAAAAATATAAAAATCTACCCAGTTTCACTATATTACTCCCAGAAGTTCCCAAAATACCTCTATTCCAGATTACTCACAAGAAACAGAGTATAATTTTGAAAATATATATATCCTAATATACTCATCTAAAAATTGTGATCTATATATTAAATTAAAGCTCTGAATGTCTAATTTAAATATGGAAATTTTCATAATTTTTGGTTAAGCTTTGGTTTTCCAAAATTTTAACACAATCAATCTGTTTTCCAGAAACACAGTTTAAGAGCAACTAACTTCAAAAATTCATATCTCTCAACATACTAATCCAAATAACACAAACTATATATAAAATTAAATATTAGAATATTAAATTTAATTCTGGAAAGTTTAATGGTCATTAGAAAAGATTTCATTTCTCAAAAATATCACAAAACCAACTACTAGAATCTGGACTTCCAGGATTGCACCTGTTTCTAAACCCAAATTTTGAAAATCATAACTCCCTCTACAGATATCCAAATGATGCATTTTACAATTAATTTTAAATCTTGAGATGTATACTATCTCCATGTAAAATTTCTTAAATATTGGATATTATTAGGTTGGTCAAAGCTCAACACGAAATAGACTGTCTCTCAAAACATCAGTTTTTGACAGTGTGAGTTTAAAACTCAATAACTCACTCATTTTGACTCCAAATTGTGTTCTTCTTGATTCTATTTCCTACTACACATCCTAAAATTTCTATAGCAAAAATAATCAGACCAAAAATCTATCTATAGCCTCCGTTTGAGCTTCTGTAATTTTCCAGCAGAAACTTTATTTTCCGGTGAGTGAAACAGAGTTGAGAAAGCTCACATGCAAGCATGGTTTTTCACTCCAATCTCAAATATTTTGACTCTACATACTCTTAAACATGTTTCTTGTGTTTTCGGACTTGATTACAGAAGCAAAGAGACCAAAAATCACATGTAAAATTGTCACAAAATTTTTGGTTTTTGTGACACAAACTTTTCCAACGAATTTCTTACTTCAAGCAGTAAAAACAACCAAGAAAAACCATTGAAATCCTATGGAAATCTAAGTTAAAAGTAGAGGAGACTTACCTAAACACGTTTACGATGTTGTGTGTCAAGTTTGAAGCTTCCTTATTTCTCTTCTTCCTTCGTTTTGCACTCTCACACTCACGTATCTCTCTTCCTCTGTTTTTCTATGTTTTTCTTTTTTGGTTTTCTGTTTCTTTTCTTTGTTTCAGCTGCTTGGTCAAATGAAGAGATGAAGGAGTTGAGAGTGTTTGATTTATTATAGTTACTGAATGTGTGTGTGTGTGTGTTGTCCGAATGAGAATGAAGAAAGGAGGAGTACGTGGTTGCTTGTCTAAAGGAGGATGTGTATGTGAGTATGTATATGGAACATGTGTTTTGAATTGATGAGGCCATAACAAGTGTGTGTATACTTGTTCGGTAAGTTTGGGTTGAGTGTGTGTGTTTTTCCTTATACATATATGTATATTTTTATCCTATTAATTATACACACTAGGCCTTAATTTTTCCCTTTGTCTAATTTAAGTTTCCTTAAATTTTGTAGGTTCCATAAATTGGCTTACTATCTAGTTTTCATAAATTAATCCTTGCATTAAATTTTTGGGATGTTACACATTCAAAAATTTTCCTACATTTCAATCCATCATGTTTATAAAAGTGCATACATGTGGTTTGAAAATTATTCATATTTTGTTTGCATTCAAATTGGTTTTAGAATTGGAAGTTAATATTTTTGTATATTAAAAGTAAGAAATGCTTCCACTCTGCTCGTTAGAGTTTTCCCCATCATCATGTTATTCCTTAGTCTTTAATGTGCTATCACATGATTGAACTCTTTTGTCTTACTCTCTAACAATTAGACCTCATGTATAACAAGTTGATTGTCTATATGAGTTCATGTCTATATATTTGACAATGATTTAATGCTTGAAAACCTTATGATCAACATGTTTATTCTCATTGGCCAAGTTATTTTAAACATTACAAATGTTCATTAATGTATTAACCATTGTAGTGGAATAATTTACATATTATTTGGATAAAATTGTAGCACGCTTGTCATTTGGACTAACAATCATGTGCTTCATATTTAATAAATCCAAATATTTTTTTTGTAACTTGAATACTTTAACAATTGATATTATCTATCTCCAAGTAACTAGAGTATATTTTATAACACAACTCTAAGAGGTAAGATTATCTCTTAGCCAATATCAAAGTTATTGTGCTTATATATCTTTATCAAGTTAAGCTCTTTTTGACTAATTCATTTTCCATATGACTTATGCTCTTAGGAAAATTCTCAAAAATGTTAACTCCAATGTCTAACATGTTATCTTAGTTGTTCTATAAGAGAAGATTTCTAATATATTTTTTGTAACTATTAACTTTCACCATTTTTAACATGAGCATCGATTGTAAACATGTTTCAAAGATGAGTTTTGCATGTATTCAAAATCTCAATTTTACAATGCATTAGCATGATTTGAAATAACATTTTGAGATTTAAAATAATTTGCATATTTTATTCTTGAAAACTTGGTTTCATTCACGATTTATCATTTTATAAAAGTTGGTCATTATGGATAGATTTTCTACTCTCTTGATCCGACTTACATGGATTGCATGAAAATCTTCTCAATGCCATATTTTTTTTATATAAAATGTATTTACAAATTGTTATTGATCATTGAAAATCATCATTCTTGCTATCATTTTTTTGTTACCCTTTATGATTTAATGGCTTGAATTAATTTAATTGGATAAAATTATATATTGGTCTCTGTTTTTTTATTATACTCTTTGATCAAATATCATGTGGTTTAATTGTATCAAAGCTGATGCTACTGAATTTTAAATGAGCACCGCAAGTGTACGGGCTGTAGAAATAGTATAGTAGCAAATCAAGGTCATCCCACATAGATTCAATTAAACTAGTGATTAGGCATTAAATTTCCCATGTTCATTTAAGTCGAGCAAATCAAGAAAGAAAATAATTTGAAAATCAATTTAAGCAAAAGCAAAAGTCCTAAATTTAATATTTTTGAAACTTCAGTGGAGGAAAACAACCTAGAGTGGCTAATCCCTTTTTCAAAGTTAGAGCATGTATTTACCCAATTAAATGCATTTAATGTTAATTTGTTAATCTAGAGTCTAAATGGATATAAGTATCTTCCAATTACTAATACCCCTCTCTCAAGTTAAAATTGTTATTCTTAACTAATTTACTCAAGAGGCAATAAATGTCCAATTTCACTATAATACGATTATATGGGTCCAATAGGTATATTCCTATCCTATTGGAAAATTAGAATAAAGTCTAATCCCACATTACTTAATCCTATGGTCCAATTAAGATCCCTTTTCTAAGGCTAATCTAAATTCCCCAATTCATACTTAACAGTAATCAAGCACTAAGTAGACAAAACAATATAAGATTAAGCAAACAAAATAACAATAAACATAATTAATTGGTTCATACATGCTCAAATCCTTAAATTAGTTCATAACTACTCTAGGTTGTAAAACAATTAGCCACACATGGTTTTAGTTCCAATCATCACAGTAGCAACATATCCAAAGTTCAGAATCCAAAATCTTAATGGGAATTAAATTGAAAGAAAGAGAATAAAGCATATGAAACAGCTGCCCTGGAGTTATACTTCCTACTACAGCGAAATAAACAGTTCGCTACAATGCAGTGAATAGTCACTGAATTCAGTAATCAGCACACAGTGAACAGTGATCCGCTACAGTGAAAAATGACATTGACGCTACAGTACTCTGCTCTCTTCTTCCCAGCTGCATCTCCTATTTTTGTATTCTCAATTCCGTAGCCTTTCCATTCTGTATTCTCTATTCCAGCTCTCAGCTTGCTACTCCCTTAGGCAATAAAGTCGAAGCTTCCACCTGGTTCAAGCATAATATCATTGCCGCCGCTCTTCGTGCTTGCAATCCAGATGAAGAACAGCGGCGCCTCCTCCTCTCCTCCTCTCTGTTCTTTTCTTTTTATCTAAAACCAGCGGCCTCCCTTCCTCACTCAGCTTTTCTCTGCATCCGTCAGCTGCTAAGATGGAGGTAGCTTCCTCAATGATCCATCCTTACCTTTCGCTGCTCTCGGTTACTCCTCAGAACCATCAACTCTCCTCTCCCCTCCAGACTCTCTGTTCTGCTGTGATGATGATGATGGACAGTGGAGAACGATGCCTTGTGAAATCTCCACACTGCCACCAAGCACCCCACTCTCAATCCGCCCCTCCTCGTTTCTTTCGTTTTTTTCCAGTTCTTTTCTCTGAACCTCCGCAGAACAGCCGCCGCTTCTGTTCTTCCCCCTTCTCTATTACTGTCCTCCTCTTTTTCTGTTTCTTTTTCTCTGTCCAGTAGCTCCTCTTCTGAAGACCTAATAAATCCCTTGGTCAAAACGTGCGTTTTGACCAAGGGACTAAAATGAATTATTTGAAACTTTAGAGGAGGGACTAAAGTGAAATAGTTTGAAATGTTTTGGGGCTCAATCAGAATTTCCTGAAAATACAAGATCTTTTCTATAATTGTTCCTTTTTCAGAAAAGTGAATCCTTAATATTATTAGCCTAAATTAAATTATTTCTATTTTAGATTAAAAACTATAATATTTAAAATAAAATCCCCAAATGATTTACTAATTTCATTTGCTCCCATAATCTCATAAAATCTCATAGAAATCCTTCAAAACTTGCTTAGATAACTCTCCCAATATCTCTAAAATATTCTTTAATTGTATTAAAAATGGAGAGTTATCAAAAGCCTAAGAGTTGTTATGTCTAATGTTGTATGGACCCAAGAGAAGTTGGGCACTAAAGAACATATATTTATACTTTAACAGGAGTTGACCAAGATGCTCTGCTTTCTAGTGCAAAGAAAAGAGGCTAACAAAGTAGGCGTGACTGACATTGTTGCAGTGTGACCAAAAGTATAATATGTGGTATCACTCGAGTGATACCCCATCACTAGCAAGTGACTAGCTAGTTATGCATTCAGATAAAGAGAAAGAGGAGGAATACATCTTAATAGTCTTAATTGAGTCTCATTTCAAAGCAGCTCAAGGACAAGAACAAGACTAGTAATTATTAGCCTTTTTTTCCTACCCATCTTCTTTATTATCCTAAGATGATCAAACATTTCTATTGTGATATAGAGCCAACAAAGGTGTTCAGAGGAAGACACAAAAATTAAGGAGTCAACAAGGAGAGATTAGAAGGTGACAATCTCAGCCTCAATGATCAAAGAGTAGTTAGGGATCAAGAAGCTCCCTACTGGTCCATTCAGAGAGTTTAATGAGCTAGAAATATTAAGAATCATCAAACCATATGAACTAATATGGATTCTCAACTTCAATCCTAGCTCTATATGTGATCTTTAAAGGATTATCTTATATATAAACATTAGAGCTATGATTAACAAGGCCAACAATTTCACTTACTTCATCAAGAAGGATTATCATATGATGGTCTCTATCATCAGCAAGGAGAAGAGGAATATTGAAGAAACCATCATCTTTGAGATCAATAGATATAGATACACAAGTCTACTCATATTCTTCATCCTTATTTGGGTTCACAATTTCTTAAGGCAGACAAGTTTTGGTACTTGAAACTCAATGAGCCATTAATCAAGATTCCAAAATTTGATGGGCTGCATATTCAGAGGATAAAGATTCAATTGCCTCTCCCTGTTTGACAAGAGCTTTATGAGAAAAAGGTAGAGGGTGGAAGCTGAGACTTCAAGGATAGATGAAACATATTATTCTAATAGAGCTGGTCCCCTTGGCCTTTCATTCTTTGGTCTATCTATCTAGGGCTATCTAAGAGAGGAGTGATAAGTAAAATATTTGCATATTCATTTTCCCTTATATGATGATTTTGTGGACTATATTTGAGCTGAATGTAATCAATTTAGGTGTAATAAATAAATAAATAATGATTTTCTTGCAGCCATGGATAGTACCAGATTAAAAAGAATTAAAGAAGGCATTTAAGGGAAAGTTACTATTCACGCGATATTATTCACTGTGCACTGTTTATGTGGGTACTGTTCACTGTGCACTGTAGCATTTTCACTGTAGCGGACCATTGCGGTTCACTGTAGCGGACCATTGCGGTTTACTGTAGCGAACGATGTGGTCGGTTCACTGTAGCAGTACGGTTCACTGTAGCAAATCACTGTAGCAGTCCGAAAATGAAGCCTATAAATAAAGCTTCTTGGCACCCTAAAATGAAGAGGAAGGAAGAGAGAGAGAGTTTCTATGTTAGAGAGAGAGAGTTGTTATTTTTACAATTTATTTCTTGCATTTTTTTTACTTCTTGCATACCTCCTACATGGATGGTTTTACCTCCTATATGGAAGGTCTAGGTAGTCCTCCTTTATGGATGGTATAGGTTGCCACCTACATGGATGGTTTTACCTCCTATATGGTAGGCTAGATTTTCCATTTTCATGCATCTTGTAGTACTATTTTTATGTTTTTTGTAATTAATTTTTATGCAATATTTATGATGTTTGTACTATATTTTGGTTTTGTTTTTAATTTTATCATGAGCTAAATTTCCTTTTCCTAGGGTGATGACGTAGCTTACTAATGACAGATTGAATCTTAACTTATTAAATCTAGTTTTAATTTTTTCTTCATGATTGAGTTTTAATTATTGCTCTTAATGCTTACAATTGATTGGCCACCTTTTGGATGATTTTAATATGCATGTTGAGACCGGAAGGAGATACATGTGTGTGGATCCTATAATTAAAACCATAATTTGCATATGAAATAGGAATATATTCATATGGGTTGTGTAGTCTTAATTGAGTTCCATAAATCTTAATGCATGATTGATTGCTTAAATTCATATAGGAATATATTGGATTAGCAATTAATTATAGAATTACTTGACCTTGGAAGAGGCTAGTAATTAAAATAGGGAAACTCGACTATCAATCATGTGGAATAAATTGGACTAGAATAGATAAGTGATTCAATCCGGAATTTATTAAGTGAAATCTAATCCCTAGGGCTTTTTCTCATATTTGTCTTTATATCACTTGTATTCATATTTCATCATTTCTATCTTGCAATCTCAATCACAACTAATCAACCGACTAAATAGAATTAAAATTACCAATTTTGGTACTTAGTGATCAATCCTCGTGGGAACGATACTCTACTCACTTCTATATTACTTGATTACGATAGTGTACACTTGCACTTCTAAATACACCATCCTAAATTCGTAACAAGTTTTTGGCGCCGTTGCCGGGGATTGTCATTAATATCAATACCAAGTAATTTTAATACTAATTTGGTCTTCATATTACATTTTTTTGTGTCTTTTGTTTCTTTTCAGGTTTTTGCTTAGTATATGACCAGATCGAAGAAGACTGAATTACAACCTTGTGATTCTGAGATCGAGAGAACTTGTCGAAGAAATCAGAGAGTTCGAAAGCAGTCTACTTCAATCAATCCAATGGCAAATGCGGAAGGAGAAGCAGCAGATACCAAAACACTCCGTGATTATGCAACACCAACAGTCATGGAGACAACTTCTGGAATCAGAAACCACCAGTAGCAGCCAACAATTTTGAAATCAAGCATGCAATTATCCAGATGGTGCAAGCCAATCAGTTTGGTAGTTTATCAACAGAAGATCCCAACACACATATAGCCAGCTTCTTAGAAATATGCGACACATTCAAGCATAATGGTGTTACTGATGATGCCATTAGACTTAGACTTTTCCCTTTCTCACTCAGGGATAAGGCTAAGAGCTGGTTACATTCTCTACCAGTGGGAAGCATAACTACATGGGATGCCTTGGCCCAGAAATTTTTGGCGAAATACTTTCCGTCAGGAAAAACTGCAAAATTGAGGAATGAAATTACCTCATTTTCCCAGCATGAACTAGAAAGCCTTTATGAAGCCTGGGAAAGATACAAGGAGTTGTTAAGGAGATGTCCTCATCATGGGTTACCAGATTGGTGGACACTGCAAACATTCTACAATGGGATGACACATACCACCAGAATTCTTGTAGATGCTGCAGTTGGAGGATCTTTAATGGGAAAAAATCTAGATGATGCCTACAATTTACTTGAGGAGATGGCAGCAAATGCATATCAATGGCCTTCTGAACGTCATAATTCAAAGAAGGTACTTGGAGTGCATGAGCTGGATATCCTTACAACTTTATCTTCTCAAGTTGCATCTATATCCAAGCAAGTGAGCTCATTGACTAGTCAAGCAAATGCAATCAGTACTGCTCATGAAACTTGTAACTGATATGGAGGACCTCATATGAGTACATAAAGTCAAGATGGACAGTCATCCATACCTTCTCAGTCGGAGCAAGCTCATTATATCGGAAATCAAAGAAATGACCCATTCTCAAACACTTATAATCCAGGTTGGCGGAATCATCCAAACTTTGGCTGGAGGAATAATCAAAATGTGTTTAAACCGTAAGGGAACTACCAGCAACAAGCTCTTCAACCACCAAATCCACCACAACAAAAAGTGAATGTGGAAGATGCATTGGCTCAACAAACCATGAATACATCTCAATTCATGGCTACGACTGATGCAACACTTAAAAGCCAGGAAGCCTCGATAAAGAACTTGGAGATCCAAATGGGCCAAATTGCAAATATGCTGAATTCCAGACAACCAGGTACTCTTCCAAGTGACACTGAAAAAAACCCAAGAGAGCATGTGAAGGCTATTGCATTAAGGAGTGGGAAAGAATTGAAAGATCCTATATTCTACATAAGAATGACGGAGAAAAGAAAGAAAGTGAACCAGAAAAGCAGGAGGAAGCACATAAACCTCAAGAAGATGATGTGGTACCAGGAAGAATCAGCTTTCCAGATAACCCTCTTCCATATGTACCACCAGTTCCATACCCTCAGAGACTTGTGAAGGCAAAGCTAGACAAGCAGTTTAAAAAGTTTCTGGAGGTTTTCAAAAAGTTACATATCAATATCCCTTTTGCAGACGCTCTTGCCTAAATACCCAGTTATGCAAAATTCATGAAGGAAATTCTCTCAAATAAGCGTAAGCGGGAGGAATTTGAGACAGTTGCACTTACTGAGGAGTGCAGTGTCATTCTGCAAAAGAAACTACTACCAAAGCTGAAAGATCCAGGAAGCTTTTGCATACCTTGCACCATAGGTCAATGTAACTTTAAAAGAGCACTTTGTGACCTGGGAGCAAGTGTAAATCTCATGCCCTTATCTGTCTATAGAAAACTTGGTCTTGGAGAGGTGAAGCCTACCACAGTTTCACTACTTCTTGCTGATCGATCAATTAAACATCCAAGGGGTGTCTTAGAAGATGTTCTAGTGAAGGTGGAAAAACTCATATTTCCAGCTGATTTCATCATACTCGACATGGAAGAAGACCAAGAAATTCCTATCATTCTTGGGAGGCCATTCCTAGCAACTGGGAGAACTTTAATAGATGTGCAACAGGGAAAGTTAACCTTGCGAGTTCAAGATGATCAAGTATCTTTCAACATTTTTAAGGCTTTATCCTTTCCAAATGAAGGTGATTCCTGTTACAGAGTAGATACATTGACCAGCTGCACAAAAGACGTGGTGAACGAAATCTGCATGAATCAACCATTAGAAATGGGAATGGTAGATGTATCAAAATCTACTAATCCTGAAGTCTTGGAGCAGATTAGGTATCTTGATGCAAATTCCCCAATTTTTATCAAGAAACCATTTGAAGATTTGGGAGAAAGGCCAAGTAATCCGGTGCCATCAGTTGAAAATCCACCAGAACTGGAGTTGAAAACATTACCATCCCACTTAAAGTATGCTTATCTGGGAGAAAATTCAACATTACCAGTGATTGTCCCTGCAGCTCTTACTCCAGAAAAAGAAGAAAAGTTATTAAGAGTTCTAAGGGAGTATAAAACAACATTTGGATGGTCGATAGCTGATATAAGAGGAATCAGTCCTTTCATTTGTATGCATAAGATCTTAATGGAAGATAATTACAAGCCATCAGTTGAGCACCAGAGAAGACTTAATCCGAATATGAAGGAGGTGGTAAGAAAAGAAGTAATAAAGTGGCTGGATGCTGGTATAATTTACCCAATCTCTGATAGTCAATGGGTAAGTCCAGTTCAAGTGTGCCAAAGAATGGTGGAATGACAGTGGTGCCTAATGAGAAAAATGAACTGATTCCACAACGAACGGTGACAGGATGGAGAGTGTGTATTGACTACAGAAAGCTCAACAAAGCCACTAGAAAAGACCACTTCCCGCTGCCATTTATAGACCAGATGCTTGACAGACTAGCTGGGAAAGCCTACTATTGTTTTCTGGACGGGTACACAGGATATAATCAAATTACAATTGCACCTGAGGATAAAGAGAAAACAACTTTTACATGTCCATATGGCACATTTGCTTTCAGAAAAATGCCATTTGGATTATGTAATGCACCAGCAACATTTCAAAGGAGTATGATGGCAATCTTCTCAGATATGGTGGAGAAATTCATTGAGGTATTTATGGATGATTTCTCAATCTTTGGAGAATCATATGATCACTGTCTTGAAAACCTGGCAAAAGTCTTACAATGCTGTGTGGAGACAAATCTGGTGCTAAATTGGGAGAAATGTCATTTCATGGTGAAAGAAGGAATTGTGCTGGGTCACAAGGTATCTAATCAAGGCATTGAAGTGGACCGAGCCAAGATTGAAACAATTGAAAAGCTACCACCTCCCTCCTCAATAAAGGGCATTTGGAGCTTCTTAGGACATGCGGGTTTCTACAGAAGATTCATCAAGGACTTCTCAAAAATCACAAAACCACTTTGTATGCTGTTAGAGAAAAATGTTCCCTTTGTGTTTAATGAGGAATGTTTATCAGCCTTCAAAACTCTAAAAGGAGCCTTGACGTCTGCACCAGTTATCATAGCTCCAGATTGGAATCTTCCATTTGAAATGATGTGTGATGCAAGTGATTGTGCAGTCGGAGCTGTTTTAGGCCAAAGAAGAGGCAAGGTTTTTCATGCCATCTATTATGCTAGCAGGACACTCTCAGATGCACAGCTGAATTATGCAACAACAGAAAAGGAGCTGTTAGCAGTAGTATTTGCATTTGACAAATTCAGAGCCTACTTGATCGGGTCAAAGGTCATTGTCTGGACGGACCATTCAGCAATCAAATACTTGATCGAGAAGAAAGATGCTAAACCAAGATTGATCAGATGGGTACTTTTGTTACAAGAATTTGACTTGGAAATCAAAGATAAAAAAGGGACCGAGAATCTCATTGCAGATCATCTTTCTCGGTTAGAGCCATCTGAACAAAAGAGAGAATCACCAATCCAGGAGAATTTCCCGGATGAGCAACTCTTTGCCATACAATCACAATTCACCCCATGGTATGCTGATTTTGTAAATTATTTGGCAAGCGGAGTAATGCCTTATGAACTTTCTAAAGTGAAAAAGAAGAAGTTTTTAGCTGATGTAAGACATTATTTTTGGGAAGATCCTTTCTTATATAAACAATGCCCAGATCGAATTATCAGGCGATGTGTTCCTGAGGAAGAAATGGCCAGCATCTTAAATCACTGCCATTCATCCCCATATGGTGGTCATTTTGGAGTAAATAGAACAGCTACTAAAGTCCTTCAGTCTGGGTTTTACTGGCCTACACTCTTTAAGGATGCCCAAAGAATTGTGACAACCTGTGATAGATGTCAAAGAACAGGAAATATCTCAAGGAGACATGAAGCCCCTCTAACTAACATCTTAGAAGTTGAGCTTTTTGATGTATGAGGGATTAATTTTATGGGGCCTTTTCCATCCTCATTCAACAATCAATCAATTTATTTTAGTAGCTGTTGATTATGTATCCAAGTGGGTTGAAGCAGCTGCTTTTCCTACAAATGATTCTCGAGTGGTTGTGAATTTCTTGAGGAAAACTATTTTCACAAGATTTGGAGTGCCCAGAGCTATTATCAGTGATGGAGGGAAGCATTTTTGCAATCAGCAACTTCAATCTGTGTTAGCTAAATATGGAGTCACTCATAAGGTTGCAACTCCATATCATCCACAAACTAGCGGGCAAGTGGAAATCTCAAATAGAGAACTGAAATGGATCTTAGAGAAGACGGTGAATTCTAATCGGAAGGACTGGGCAAGGAAATTGGATGATGCACTTTGGGCTTATCGAACTGCTTTTAAGACACCAATTGGGACATCCCCATATCAATTGGTCTACGGAAAAGCATGTCACCTTCCAGTAGAAATGGAGCATAGAGCATATTGGGCAATCAAAGCCTTAAATTTTGAATTAAAGGCGGCTGGTGAGAAAAGACTTCTCCAACTCAATGAGCTTGAAGAATTCAGACAACAAGCTTATGAGAATGCCAAGTTATACAAGGAGAAGACCAAAATGTGGCATGACAGAAGAATTATGAGGAGAGAGTTCACACCGGGACAAAAAGTGCTGTTGTATAACTCAAGGCTAAAGCTCTTTCCGGGAAAGCTGAGATCAAGGTGGTCAGGACCTTTTACTGTGGTTCAAACATGGCCATATGGAGCAGTGGAGATTCAAGATGGTGATCGAAAATTCAAAGTAAACGAGCAAAGGCTGAAAGAATATAATGATGGTGCACTCAAAACTTTGAAAATTGTCATCACTTTGGAGGAAACAACAGGTAAGTCCTAATTTTTTTTAAAAAATAATAAAAAATATAAAAAAAATAGAAAAAAAAATTATTGGTTTGGTCTTTGTCTAGCTAAAGACGTTAAAGAAGGGCGGCTATTTGGGAGGCAACCCAAAACTTCTTTTCCTTAATCTTTCATTTTTCTTTCTTACTTACTGAAGCACACAAAACTGCATCTTTAAATTTTAGTCTCATCATGGAGGAAATTATTGTAAAGCTTAAGAACAGGTTCCCTACTCTTCCCAAAGATGTGCTTAGGAAGATCTATAGCTGTCGACTTGAAAGAATAAAGACATTCAAGCGTTTGGGCCTTCCTGAGGATGTCCGCTGGATCATTGAAGCTAAGGTACGTTTAATAGGTGAGATTCATGATTCATTTATTAAACCTATGCCAGGTATGGGAAGAAGCTCTTACTCCAAAAAGAGAAGAGCTAAAAGAATGAAGGTTTGTCCTAAATGTGCAAGGTGGAATTGTGATCAGCGCTGTAGGAGCAAAGGTATGGTTTCTATAAATCGAGAAGATAAAATCTAATTTATAAAGGATAGACTGAGTAAGGAGTCATTGGATGATATCATTCAGACTCTTGAGACGCATCCTAGTGGAGATGTTCATCATGTTCTTCTTGATTTATTAGACATATTCAACAAAGAAAAAGAGCGCTACCGTCTTGGGAATATGACGTTAAAAGACCCTGTTTGCCAGTTTATAAGAAAACTGGATGGGAAGCAAATCCTCGATTCATAGAAAGCGTTTAAGCCGTTACTGGACGTAAAACCAGAGAAAGATGTGAGCCACAATCACAACTATTGTACATAATCTTGCTTTTGTCAATCTGTCTTATCTTTTTTAGTAACTTTTGACTTTCTTTACTCACTTTACTTAATTTCTTGGCACAGTGGCCCACTGGTCATTTGTGTCAGAAATGTTTTTCAAATTTTTTTTTGAAAAATGTGTGATTTGCATGATTTTGTTGTCGCTGTTTTTGTAATATAAATATGTAATCTTCAATTTGTAAAAAAACACAAAATGTCTGAGAGAGAAAAAGAGAGGAGTGGTATCACTCTAAAATGTAGATTTAAATCTATCTGCATTTTTGGTGAAACTGACTTGGGAAAGGATGGAGAGTTTATACCTGCAGCAAAGGAACTGGGACATGCATTAGCTGCTAGAAAGATCAACTTCATCTACGGGCGAGGTATCCAGGGTCTGAGAGCAAGTGTGGCCATTGCTGCAACCATTAATGGTAGTAAAGGTTTGTGTGTAAGGGTGAAGGAGTTAGAAAATCAAATTTTCTCCTTAGGGCAAGAGTTAGAGGTTTCAAGCCTACCTGAACGAATGGGATGTATGTTTTACCGTGCTGATACTTTTATCGCTCTACCCGGTGGTTTTGAAACGTTGGATGCGATCTCTAGCATTGCATATTGGGCTAAACTGAACTTTCATAAAAAACCATTAGGATTGTTAAATGTTGATGGTTTTTATGATAAACTGTTGTCTTTTATTGATCATGCTGTGGAAACATGATTCATACCCCAAGCGACTCGCCATTCTATAATTTCTGCTCCAACTGCTGAGCAACTACTGGATCAAATGCAAACCTATGAACCTAAACCAGATCCATTGGTTAACCAAATAGGTGGGCAATCTTCAAATAGCAGTCAGAAGCAAGATCCAGATACCACTCTCCGGTTATAACTTTATTTTATCTTATGGTTTTACTCTTAGCATTTTGGTTTAATTTATTGTGTGTTTAGGTTGTTAAAAAAAACCTTTCTTTAATCTTTAGAAAACATTGAGGATAATGTCTGATTTAGGTTGGGGGAGGATTATTAAAAAAAAAAGAGCATAGTTTCTCCATTAGATAGTTAGTCAGTAAAACCATTAGATGCATGGGGTATGCATAGATGGCAGAGTAAAGAGTTATTCTTAACTCTTGAGACGCATCTTTTTAGTTGTATTTTTTGTTATTTCATCTGAAAAAAAAAAAAGAGGCTCAACCTAATAAAAATATTTTATTTAAGTGCTTTTCAATGATTTTAAGAAGTATATAAGTTTGAAGCATGGATCAATTGAGTTTAGAGATTTTATAGCATGATTGAATAACTGATTGTTGAATTTGGTAATGAATTTTGAGATTGAATGAGCTGAATTTGAAAGTCCCTAACCGTGAGCTTTTGAGCCTATATGATCAATAGTGATTATCTTTCCTGTGTGTGATATTCACCTATTAAGTTGTCACTCTAGAACTTGATTTAAATCTAGTTGAAATTACATGTCCCATGCACATTCAAAAATGATAAAGGCATTCATTTTGTTTAGCCAGAGCCAAATAGCCAACCTTGCAATTATACCATTGATAAGCCCCTTTGAGCCTAATTGATTATTTCTTTATTCTCAACCCATTAATATGTGTTTTAATGATTTATCAAGTGCTTTCACTGAATTCGAAAGATTAACAGAGCATTTGAAATTTTTGTGAAATGGGCTTTTGACAAGTGTGGGGGGGTATATATATCATCAACCACAAAAGTGCAGAAGTTGTAAAAAAAAGAGAAAAAAAAAGAAAAAGAAAAAAAATGTAAATTATGGGTTGTTGGGATGAGATAGGCCAGGTTTATTCATAAGATGACCCATTTTTCAATTGCTCTATTTACTTAGTAAAAATAGCCCTTCATATCACTTTTTACATTTCTTTTACCTTAACCCCATTACAACCTTTAATAAGTCCTTTTGATTTGAATTATGCATGTGAATTAGGTAGTGGAGATTGAGATTTTTGGCAAGCTTATGGTAGTGCAATATTTTCAGGTGAATTTGAGCGAAACACTTACCCTAAAACACTTGAGAGATTGAGAGAATGAGTAACAATTATGAATTCGGTTCATTTATTTTCAAATGAAATTATCAGTTTATACTTTTGTTGATTCAAGAATACTATGATCTCTTTATTCTTTAATTGTGTCCTTGTTTATGAGTTGATACTTTTGATTTTGTTGGAAGCACTTATTAGTTACTCTTTCTTGTCCGAGGACGTCCAAGAGCTAAGTGTGGGGGAATTAAATAAGTAAAATATTTGCATATTCATTTTCCCTTATATGATGATTTTGTGGACTATATTTGAGCTGAATGTAATCAATTTGGGTGTAATTAATAAATAAATAATGATTTTCTTGCAGCCATGGATAGTACCGGATTAAAAAGAATTAAAGAATGCATTTAAGGGAAAGTTACTATTCATGTGGTACTATTCACTGTGTACTGTTCATGTGGGTACTGTTCACTATAGCATTTTCACTGTAGTGGACCATTGCGGTTTACTGTAGCGGACGGTGTGTGGAAGTGGGGCGGTTCAGTGCGGGTACTGTAGCGGACGGTGTGGTCGGTTCACTGTAGCAGTGCGGTTCACTGTAGCAGTCCGAAAATGAAGCCTATAAATAAAGCTTCTTGGCACCCTAAAATGAAGAGGAAGGAAGAGAGAGAGAGTTTCTATGTTAGAGAGAGAGAGTTGTTATTTTTACAATTTATTTCTTGCATTTTTTTTACTTCTTGCATACCTCCTACATGGATGGTTTTACCTCCTATATGGAAGGTCTAGGTAGTCCTCCTTTATGGATGGTATAGGTTGCCACCTACATGGATGGTTTTACCTCCTATATGGTAGGCTAGATTTTCCATTTTCATGCATCTTGTAGTACTATTTTTATGTTTTTTGTAATTAATTTTTATGCAATATTTATGATGTTTGTACTATATTTTGGTTTTGTTTTTAATTTTATTATGAGCTAAATTTCCTTTTCCTAGGGTGATGACGTAGCTTACTAATGACGGATTGAATCTTAACTTATTAAATCTAGTTTTAATTTTTTCTTCATGATTGAGTTTTAATTATTGCTCTTAATGCTTACAATTGATTGGCCACCTTTTGGATGATTTTAATATGCATGTTGAGACCGGAAGGAGATACATGTGTGTGGATCCTATAATTAAAACCATAATTTGCATATGAAATAGGAATATATTCATATGGATTGTGTAGTCTTAATTGAGTTCCATAAATCTTAATGCATGATTGATTGCTTAAATTCATATAGGAATATATTGGATTAGCAATTAATTATAGAATTACTTGACCTTGGAAGAGGCTAGTAATTAAAATAGGGAAACTCGACTATCAATCATGTGGAATAAATTGGACTAGAATAGATAAGTGATTCAATCCGGAATTTATTAAGTGAAATCTAATCCCTAGGGCTTTTTCTCATATTTGTCTTTATATCACTTGTATTCATATTTCATCATTTCTATCTTGCAATCTCAATCACAACTAATCAACCGACTAAATAGAATTAAAATTACCAATTTTGGTACTTAGTGATCAATCCTCGTGGGAACGATACTCTACTCACTTCTATATTACTTGATTACGATAGTGTACACTTGCACTTCTAAATACACCATTCTTAATTTTTGTAACAAGAAGATACAACAATTTCATATTGAGCTTGCTGCAAACAATATTGGATCCACTATTTTGATAGATAGAGCTTTAGAAGTTTTCATTTGAGATTACTAATAACAATAAGAAGCTCATTAAAATGGTGGATGAGAGTTATGTGCTATGGTGAATTGGAATTTCCTGATAGTGTTTGCTAGGCAAGGGGTACATATATACTAAGTTAATGGATGCATATAAAACCTTATTGCGAGCTCATCTAGGTATCTTTAAGTGTCCCATAAAGGCTACGCCTTTAGATCACATCATTAGACAATGACTAGCCAACAATGTATCAATAGATTATAGAGGACTATGACTCGAGTAATTATGACATTACTCAAGTAAGGTATTGTATTCTTAATTATTTTAAATTCTTTGAGTTGTATTACTCGAGTGATGATCGAATAGGATTACTCGAGTGATATTGGGCTATAGCTGTTAAAACCCTTAAATAGCATCGGCATTTTCAAAACTTGATTTCTCACCAAATCTTCAGACTTTCATACTCAATTTCTCAACAAAGATTTTCAATGGTTTTTTTAAATCCATGAGATTTTTTAACTATATTCCTCATAATGATTTTTTAAGCCATGCATTCATGAGGGGGAGCTTCACATTCACATTTGTTTTATATCTTAAAAACTTGTCTCCTTTGTTTGAAGAAATCCATTATAGCATACTCATTTGCAATTGATTAGTTTTGAAAATGAATTACTCATATATTTTCTTTCCATGATCTTAATTTGAAAATACCTTATAGAAAGGAAACTTTTGATACTTGATTGCACTAACTATTCTCTTTGTAGAAATGTTTTTAACTTAAGGTAGGAGAATTTGCTCTATACATGATCATTCCTCTACACACTAAAAAGAGAATATATTAGCTTTGAGGATATATGCTTTGACACTCAATCAAGGAAAATATATTGGCTGGAACATTCAAAGCAACAGACTTCATGGAGCACTTCATCATCTTTCCAAATCTACATGAACACTTCTAAACCCTCTCTCTTTAAATTTCAAGAATATTTTTTCATATCTTTGATTTCAATTTGCCTTGATTATGAAAGTTTTCTTGAAAACCTCTCCAAATTTTTTCAAACTTGTTTTCATGAAAATCATTTTTCATTTGCATCATATTAAAAATGAAAATACTTTCAAATAGGGGGAGAGAAAATTGCTTTCTTGACACATTCATTTTGATTAATGAAGAGAAAGACATTTTTAATTTGTTTACATATTTACTTCTTTGCAAGCATTTCTTCTTTATACTTCAAACTTTTTGTTGATTTCGAATAGGGGGAGAGAAAAGTAAGAAAAATATGTTCCACTTAATTTGCTTTTGTAACTCACATATATTTTTCTTAAAGGATTTACCATCATAAAAAAATGGGGAGAATGTTAGATATGATTAGTTTTGATGATGTCAAATATAGATGCCAAATATTAAGAGCAAAAAGTTTATATAATATACTTATCTCCTATATTGACTAACTACTATATTTAATGTGAAATATCTTGTAGATTAGTCAAGCAAAGAAAGAGAAAGCTTGAAGATAGTCAAGAAAATAAAGAAGCTATTTGTTGGATTATAAAGAATGATCAACAAGAGGAAAATTAGGAAGAAAGAGATTGAAGAAAGAAGAACTTGCAAGATCTAATGAGAATATCGAGATTCAAGCTATTAGAAGTAATATTGGAGGTTTCTATGGTCAAATAGAAGTTGAAATGGGTCAATATGAAGCTAAAATAACTTATATGGAAATTATGACACCTCCAAAAATGATCACTTGAGTAATCACTCTAGTAATTCATCATCACTCGACTGATCACCACTGTGTTGTGTTCTGTTTTCATTCATCATGATAGAGGTTCAGTATATTGGATATATCTCTCTAACCAGACATCCGATTGAGTTGAAACTTCATTAATACGAGACTAGACTTCCAATGCATCACATAGATACCAAGATCAAGTTTAAAGGAGTTCAGATGAAAGAGATATGAGTAGTAGAAGATGACATTTAAATCATTTTTGTATTCCAAAATAGGTTCGGTATTTTGGACATATTTCTCAATTCAAATGTCCAATGGAGTTGAAACTTCACTATATGAAACTAGACTGAAAGAGCTTTCTAATGATATGTCATTTTCCATATTAAGAGTCAAAATGTGTAAATCACTCGAGTGATCACTCAAGTGATGACTTTAGATCACTCAAGTAACCATTCAAGTAATGTGTGAAACAACACCACTAGTAGATTACTCGAGTAATACATGAAGTGATCTATTTAAATCACTCGAGTGATGCATCACTAGCACAACACTCGAGCGATCCATTCAATGATGCATTTTCTGGAAAATAGAGCAATACTTCGTAACTTTTGAAAATCATTAGAATGACTGTATAACTTATTGTTATTGATTCTAATCACTCTAACACTTCATTATACTAGTAATTAAGAATTTTTCAAGTGATCAAAAAAGGATTAATAAACAAATTGGAAAAAGAACATTTTTGTTATAAACTTCCAACGGCTAGTTCAACGGTCATATTTTAAAAGCCTCAACAGGAAGAAGAAAAGATCAATGGTTATCGATTGTCATCAACTATAAATAGAAGAGCATTCAAAGTCAATGAGACACAGAGCAAAAATGCTAAAATGCTAAGATCATGAATCATCCACGTTAACACGAATACTCTCTGTTGTTTTCTAGCTTCGATATCATTTACCTTAGAGAAAGAAATTATTTGTATTGTACTTCAATATTCATCTTATTCACTTTTAAGAGTGAAAATCATTTTAATTCTTTATCATCAAGGTTGTATCCTTATGGTGTATAAGAGGAAGTCACTCGATTGTATCCTTATGGTATGTAAGGAGAAGTAACTCGGTGAGATATTTGTAAAAGGCTTCGAAGTTCCTGGCTAAACTTGTAGGATTTTAGAGGCTTCTCTTATGCCTAGAATAAACAAGAAGATAATGGATTGAAAATCTCATGGAGGAGCCTGGGGACTAGATGTAAGTCATCGTGGATTGGACTGAACTAGGATAAATCACAGTTTGCATACTCTCTTCCTCAAGCTCTTGTATTTCAAGCATGTATTATTTAAATAACTAGCTGTTGATTTATGATTCATTACTTTCATACTTATTGCTTTTATTAAGATGCGGAAAGATTTTCAAAGTTCTTAAGTTATTATCTTACACCCAATTCACCCCCTTTTGGGTGTCAGCCAGTTCTAATAGTACTCTGCTATGGATATCAACAACATCCCTTTTTATTCATTTACATTTGATGAGGTTTCACCATTTTGCAGCAACCACAATTTCAATTAAAAAAAGAAGACAAAAATTAATTCACATCAATCAAATTATTAGGTAGTCATTTTTAAAAAAAAAATTGAATTTAAAAAGGTAAAAAATAGATACGTTGTGAGCATAGTGATTGAGCAAACTCTTTACTGATATTATACAAATGTTTATATATCAATGTATGATTACACGTAAATTATAAATCAATCTATATTTGATTAGTAGTTTACTTCCCACACAATTATTAAATATTTTCATCCACTGCACTCTGAAAATACTTTGCTTTCACTCAACAAGTCATATGTTTCGATATTACAGTTGTAGCTACCAAAATGGTACTCCTTCCGGTCTTTAATATATGATATATCTGAAAAGTTGATTTTGGTACTAAATATAAGATCTATTTTTCATATATGTCAATCCTTTTTCAATTTATCTCTATTAATGCTCCTTCAACAAAAATCAAGGAGGAGAGAGGGAGTGAATTAAGGAAGATAACCAGAGTATTTTAGAAAATATATGTCATATTATCTAACTTAACTAACTTTCTCAATCTAATTGAATTTGGTAAATATGTTTTATATTAAGGATCAGAGGGAGTATATATAATTCTAATATACATATTATTCTATCTAATTTTGAAGATTCTAATGATAACCGTGATATAGAATATTCATGATATACCAATATTGTTCCCAATTGTTGAAGAGCCGATTCTAAACTTGAATCAACAAATTTGGGGTAGTTGCATATGTTGATGTCTCTCAGCTCCACCTAAATCTGCAACCCTACTCAACAAAGACTTCTGAAATTTGACAAATTTCTTTGCTTTATCTTCCTCAAGCTTAAAAGAACAATTGTGTCACTGTAGTTGGCACCATCATCACCACTATGTCCAAAAATCACCTCTAATTCCTCACAATCATATAGGCCTAAGGAATTCAATGTGGGAAGGCTGATTTGGACAATAGTGCTCACCAAGAATAAAAACTTCAACTTTTTATTGTGAGTTACTTCTAGGGAATGAAGACATTGGAATCTTATAACTTATGTGGGAACAAGACCCCCTAACAATTCTGATCTCAATATTTCTGAGTTGTTGGCTTCTTCTGGCTCACCATCACCAATGACTTTCCACTTGTGTTCAACTCTTGCACTTAAAATATCAATCTCTCCAACGTTTAGTATGGAAAGAGGAAAATTGAGAGCCTCCTTATTATTTGATTTGCTGTATTTCAACTCGTACTTCCTTTCAAGGATCTGCATATAAAATATAAGTGAAAGGTGAGGGAAATAAAATATTATAAGTTTCTTGGAAAGATCATTAAAAGAAAGAGGTCAAATTAACTTATAACTTCACATACTAGATGTGACTTGAGATTGTAATACATATATAGGGGTTCTTGTAATTATTTTGTTATATCAAATGTTTCTTCATGTTTCACTACATTACATGATAGATTATTAACGATCAAACTGTAAAAATGCCATTTTTTATTTATTTGGTACTTCATTTATTGAAGGATAACAAGTTAACACATGCAGGAATATAAGATGTCTTGGTCACTTATTTGTCTATATTTATTTATGTGATAACCATGTTAAAATAGGAAATATATAATGCTTTATTGCATAGATGGAGAACAGTAGTTACCTATTTAGTCCAATCAATAGTTGCACTTTTAATCGGCATGAATTTTGGGCAGTCATGAACCTCAATTCAGCAAAACTCCCCCATGTGGAACTTAAACCAGACATTAATGAGTCTTGGCAAGTTATCAAGTTTCATATCTTTCATGTTTAGAAACGTAATCTCCCTTTCACCATCAATGTCATGATCTTCAATATTTGAGCACTTGAAAATTTCTTCTATTTGAGAACAATTTAATATGGTTAGAGTGCTTAGTTGTGGAAGCATTGAGGGAGTAACACTGATCATGAAAGATAAAATGAAGTTAAGCTTGTCACACTGAAAGATATTCAAACTTTTCAATTTCACCAGACAAGATTTAGCAATGGATAGATTCTTTTGTCCCTCTTCATTCACTGAAATAATTGCCTCCAACTCATCACAACAAGATATGGTTAAAGAAGTTAACTCTAGAAGACTTTTGCAGCTCTGAGAAGAAAAGACAAAATTCAATGTTGCACAGTCATTCAAAGTTAATTCTTTAAGATATTGAAATTTTGCATTTAGTTCTCCAACCCCAGTCTGATAGTGAAAAATGGGTTCTGCTTTACAACGACGAAGTATAATCCTTTCTATAGTTTCTAATGGCCTGTATTCATCATTCCTCAATTGACGGCCCTTAAGTTCCCGTAATTCCTTTGTGAAAGTGGAAGAAAGGGGAGAGAAAAAAAGGAAAACCATTAACATATTTCCTAAAAAATATGACTCGGTATTAAGTATGAAGTATAAACCTTACTGTTGCCACTGAGGCACATTAATTATGTGAGCTTTTGTTACATAGTGAAGTATAACACAATTTGTTTCGTGTGATGTTTATGGGGTTTTATATTTTGAGCAGGTATTTCAAGTGGCACCTTCTCTTTACATGGTTGAGGTGAGGAAAGCAAAAGGTGATACGTTGGAGTTCCATAGGGTATAACATTTTTTCTCTTTGATTTTTTTTCATTGACTAAGTTCTTGATTGATTGCTATAATTTAAGTGAATTTTCAAGCTATTAGGTGTTTGCCATCACCATTAGCCAATTTGGAATACCAGTAACAATATTTTTGGGAAAATTCTTATGAGATGTTAAATTATTTAATTGAATTACGAAATGTGAAATGTTACTTTCGGTCCTAAACATAAGACATATTTTGTAGTGCAAATTGCACTGTAAAAGGATTCATTTTTATTGCTGTTCAATAATTCTTCTATGAACAATGATGATTCTCCTTCCCTCTTTCTATTATTTTTCTACATCTCAATCAGAGTAGACCCTGTGCATGGGAGAGAAGCTAGCTTCACTATTCATTACTTCTGAGGTTTTTAGTTTGAAATTTATTTCACAAGAAATCTGTGCTTTACATTGTTTCATCCTCAGATTTCTGTTCAAATTACAACTGTAGGCTCAATCTTTGTAAAATGATAGAGTAAATTATTATTTGTCAATTTACTATCATTTGACTCCATTTCTTTCAGAGAAATGATCTTGGAGTGAGTTTTGCTGACAATTATTTTAGCCAATCTCAAGACCAAATTGTGATAATTTTCTTTTAAAGATTGGATTGATCAAACATTTAGTAGAGCCATGTTTTGCTGATGGACTCTTATTGCTAAGGGATAATACAACAAGAATGTAAATCATAGAGATTAACTTGGAAATTGGTTCAATTATGAAGGATAAAAATAGGGTATTAGAGTATGAGAACATACTTCTTTCTGGAATCCTAATATAAGTTTACTTGGAATATTATCGGAGCAGATTCTCTCTCTCTCTCGCACTCTCTCTAACTGAAAATCAAATTGTTGCTTGTCCCTATCTGCAGTTTTACAAAAATCTATCGACAATTCTCAAGGATGTGGTCTGGACAAGTGAAGATGGATGCAAGAAACAAAGTGAAATAATCTGAAGTAAATGCAAGAAACAGAGTGAAATCATCGATATCGATGTCAAGTATAGTGTCTTGATGGTTTTACGACGCTCTCTTTTTTCTCCAGTTTTCTGGTTTAATTTCCCAACAAACTGCCTTGTTGGAGGTTTGGTTGGACGTGTGTATATATATATATATATGCTAATCATCATCAGTTTGCTTTCGGGGTTATTGTTGTGAGAAAGCATGCATTGTGAGTTCATGCAAGTATTACTAGTCAACAGTTGAATCATGTTAATGAAACATCAAGTTTTAGGAAAAAATCTGTACACATCTGCACTTATCTTCCTTTTTGTCAATTATCTTCCTATTACCCTTTTCTGCTAGCTTTCCATAGTGGGAAAAATAAAAAAAGAGTGTTACTGTTAAATAATATAAAGTCATTTTCAGTTATCATGTGAAGAAAAAGAATTATCTTTTCTAGCTAGTGCTATCAGACTGGGCTATGATTGAGCAAAAAGAAAAGGAAAATATTCTTTCTGTTTATTCTTTGTAAGAATAAATAATGTTGGCTTTAAATGACCTAAAGAATAATATATGGAGATGATCAAACCTAATCAAAATGTTTATATTGAAAAATATTAGTGCTAATAATGCCATTAGTTTCTCTGCATTTACCCTAAATATATTGATAAATTATTTCTTTTAAATTGTTAATATACAAAGATATGAAGTTTCTGGTGACTGGTCTAGAATTAAATTTTGTAACAAAATTAACTTAAGTGCATGCCATTAATTTGGGGGGAAGAAGAAATGACAACAGTACTTTAATAATAACATGTAACCACTTTAATTTATCAAATGGCAACAATTAAGGCATGAAACTGTAGTGTCAAAGGCCTTTTCAGTAAATCGAGACAAAACTTATCTCACATACTTACTTTATAAATTGTAAAAGCTATTTTTCAAAAGTTAATCTAAATGCACTAAGACAATGACAACTAATAATTTCAGTAAAATTTTGTGCTGAATGTTAATTTCAGCAATTTAATAAGTAATAACCTTATTTCTTTAAAATAATGACCACAACTGAAGGAGCAACAACTAATTCCGCAATAACTTAATTATACAATAGTCTCTAAAAATTTCATAAGAATTAATTCGATTTAAGAGACCATTTTGGTATTATCATATTTCGGAGGTCTTTATGTGTCTTGCTCCCCTTATTTTTATTATTGAAAAACTAATTAGCAAATGCAAGCTAAGGCTTTTTCACCTCAGTCCTTTTCAAAGTTGTCCTCATCATTGGAAATTTATTATTGTTTTATTTTATTGTTTGGTCACTGATTTTATTAGATTTTATTATAACTTTATGTGTTGGTTTGCTTGTTTTCTTCCTCCTCCGACCACTGACTATTAAAATATATTCCCTTTTTTTTTAACTGTACCCTTGCTGGGCATTAGAATATATTCTCTACAAGTTTGGATTCATACTGTTCAAGAGATTTCAATTTCATTTTGTATAAGAATTTAAAATTTATAAATATTATTTTGCTCTCTTATGATTTGCTTGGATACAGGAGAAGATGGATAAGAGAAAATTTCTTTTTCTTATGTTTGGACAAACAAAAAGATAGAAGATGAAAAAATGATTTTTTTAAATACAAATTATAATAATATCACTCATATAGAAAAAAAAATGTGAGTCTCAATGTCTCATGCCTATTTTTATCTTATTTGAAGAAATTTTGAGAAGCATATTTTTTATTGAAATTGAAAAGAAGATTTTAGGGAGCAATTTCAAACATATTTTAAAAATGATGTATTTTTTTTATTTTCTATTTTTCCACATTAAGCATTGAATCTTTAAAAAATCATAAAAAATTGAAAACAACTCCATTTTTTTCCCATAAGATATCAAAATGTCACTCATTTTATTTAAAATCTAATGATCCAAAAAAACATAAAAACTATATTTGGGAAGACCCCCAAAATGGGGGCGCAACAGAGGGGGCAGTTGCCACCCCAGATCCGAAAACATGCCAGCCTCTTAATTGTCCTTTTTTTTTTCTTTGCCTCCTTCATTCCTTTCTTATCTTTTATTGCTATCCAAAAAGAGAAAATATATTTTCTCCTCCCATTTTATTCCATAAATTTTATATTTTCCTTGCTTTTTTACTCTCTATCCAAATATAAGGCTAAATCTCATAAAAGTATATGGTGAAATCAAATAATGCAATGAAAATTTATCTGAATTCTGGACTTGTCCACATCAGTATAATTTTAGTTTGAATATGACTTTTGTTTTTTCTTGTTGGAATTGGCAACATTTTTTTAAAAGGTATTTTGATGTCTGTGGATAAATGTCGTGTGATATTCTGGTTAATTTACTTTCATTTTAATTTATTTTAAGCTCAATGGTTTTGTGCGTTGTTTTATTAAATTGATAAAAATAATTAGTGTTTGAGTCATTCTTTAATCTCATTGACTAAGTTTACGTGTTGAAATTAAATATTTTGTGAAAAAATATTACGTGACATTTATTACAATTTGGACTGCTCAAACTCATCATAATTTTGATTTATTTGGTCCAATTTTCTCGTTTGTAATGATTACGTCGAGAGTTCATTAGAAAATAAAATTTATATTTGAGAAAAAGAAAGTTAAATGACTATGGAATATCAAATATTGAAATGAGTGCCCTAAATTAATAAAATAACAGACAATTCCAAACGCACTTATTTGGTATTTCAAAATTTGGAGATTTGACATTATTGCCCTTCATATGAAAAGAAAAACTTCAACCTCCAACAGCTATCCAGGAGATGGAAAATTTAGGCAAAGTTTGGTCAATGTGAGATCTGATCCCACAAAATATCCTAAAAGGATATACATCAATTAAGCTACAAAGGCTTCTTAGAAATATATTATAAATTAATGTATGAGATAACTATCAAGGTTTTTATTTTATTTTATTTGATTAAGGGTTTCTCTTTTCGAAGTTTAGAGTACAAATAGTTTTTGCCTTTTTCAATAAGTGTGCTTTCTTAAATCGAACTTGTGTTCTCCTTCTTATAAAAGTGAAGCCGCTTATCACTTTAACCAATAATTTGTGTTCTTAGAAATATTTATGCCATGCACTGACAAGTTTAAGTAGGAAGTCCGTTTATTGGTTCAACAGTCCGAGTAGAACAACACCGAACCAAAATTGGTGTATAAAACACAACACCAACATGGGCCAAAATTGCCATTAAAAATAGGAAATTAATTAAAAACTACTAATTTTTTACACCAGTTTCATTCTTGCAACTGGTATAGAGTTGGAGACTTTCTATATTGGTTGTTATAGGAATTGGTGTAGAAAGTGTTCTCGGCAGTTTTCTAATCTAGGTATTTGTGTTACTGGGTATAGAATATCAACATTATCTGTGCTTTCTACGAAAATGTTACCAGTGTACATCTTCTCCTTTACAAAGCAATGTAAAAATGACATTTAGCCCTAGTGATTAACTACTGGAAGAAGGTTATGTTTTTGAACTGCTACATATTTGTGCACGCGCATACACTCCAATCTTAAATATAAGATAAAATTGACTTTTTAAAAAAGATTAAGAAACTAATTAAATTACTTTAAAATATTTATATTTCTCATTTTTCTCCATACCATTTTGTCTAACTCATAAACTGATATATAATCTAAGAATACATAACATATGATATGATTAAGTAATTTATTTAACTTCTTTAATCTCTAAAAAAACGGTCAACTATGTCTTATATTTAAAACAGGAGGTAGTACTTAATAAATAATAGTTACAACGAATAAATGTTATAAATGTCGAGGCAGAAGTTTCACAATAATATATTTTTTTACCTTAGTGGAAAACTATTTTGCAACTTATTCAAGACATGTCTGCCATAAGTATCAAATAGTAGTATATCCAAGGGATTTTCCAAGCTTAGAAGAAGTTTAGATTCATCTACCAGCATTATAACCATTTTGGTCAAGGCAAGAAAAATAACTAGAGAAAAGACTCTTTTTTTTTGGGTGTTATTGTGTGTGGTTGTTTACTTCACATCTAAATAATGAGAAGTGACAAACCCTAAATTGGGGTGTAATTAGTGAATTCTCAACCTAATGCTCAATGGAAAAGAAGACCATTTAAGTAATGCTATTCTCATAATATTTATTTTTGTGGTTATGTTGATCAACATGCTGATATAAATATTTTTTCAATTACTCTTCCGTTCTCTTTGAAGAATTACCTAAAATTTTATCTGTAATTTTAAATCTCTACCTTCTCAGCAGTTAAATAATATATCAAACACAAGAAAAATTTGATTTTGGCATACTTTAAAGGTATAACATCTTGTAAATTGATTTTAATATACCTCAAATATACGTACAACTCACTTTACAAATGCTTTATTGCATAAAAAGAAATAATCTCTGTGAATATTTTGAAATTCAATTTCGTATAAATTATGTCTTTTTATGCCTCCCACCTGTACAAACATATAGAGTTGCATTATTTTGGTGACTTGAGATCATTTTTGTTTTATAGTTCGGTCTTCACAAGCTTACCATTGAAATTGGAAAATAAACAACTTAGAATTATTAATCTCCTTATATTTTATACTTCCAAACTGTCAGCAAATAAAAATAAAAAAATAAAAAAAGAGAGAAGGGAAGCGTCCATGGTCTAAATCGAGTCAAATCACTAAAGTTCACGCAAAGTTTAAACTACTAAAACTTAAATAGGAGAGGCACAATAGATGTACT
Organism: Albizia julibrissin; assembly: GCA_037074505.1. Lineage (NCBI taxonomy): Eukaryota > Viridiplantae > Streptophyta > Magnoliopsida > Fabales > Fabaceae > Albizia > Albizia julibrissin. The sequence goes on from CM073484.1 coordinate 24,871,254, forward strand.
ACATAATAAAGAATAAGGAAAGATATGTCACATATGGTACAATTATTTAATTTATTTAATATCCCTAAATTAAATGTATAGGTGATATATTTTGAACCAACAGAGTATTATCTTTTAGAGTAGGATATATTCCTTTTGATTTTCCCTAGTTCAGCCTTCCCAACTTCCAAGGTCAACGCCTAAGCTTGCTTCACTTGTAACACTTTAATTTCTAAAGCCTTCAGGTTAGTTTAAATATATAATGATTTCAAACTTGAGACTAAAACAATTTAAAGTTCCAATTTAAGACAGAGTTTAATCTTATATTTGTATAAGATTTTCAAAAACTTTTTAAAATAAATATGTATGGTCTAAATTTTAATTTGTAAATTCATTATCTTCATCAGTTTCAAAATCATTTATTTAAAATACAGAGCATTTTCTATCCATAGCTCCCATAGTGATGGTTAACTTGTGAGTTTCTGGATACCAGTACGTTATCGAAAGTCTAGCTTATGGATTACAACTTATACAGTCTGCTTCACGGGTACGAGTACTACTATCACTACTTCTACTACTAATAAATATTTTACAGTCATCCAAAATAAAATGATAACCAAAAAGTCCATAATTTATTTGCCTCTTCTTCGTCCGTCTATATTACCTTCTTGCCCTTAGAGCTGGACTCCTTTGATGTATATCATTTGTTGAAAAAGGGGTGAGATTCAAAAGAATCTCAGTAGTACACAGATCACTCATATAATATGTAAATACCAAGCATGTAAAACAAATTATCAAACAGCACAACTTACAGAAATGCAGCACATAAAAGGGCCTAACCGGTCCCTTATCACAGACTCACAGCTCTTGAGATTCACAATCTGGCTGCCGAGGGCCTCTGCCCCATACAAGGTACAGTCACGGGCTTTCTGCCTCAAGCCTACCTGGCTCAAAGCGCCCTCAGTTAACTCCCGGTGCAACTTGTACTTACGGGTCTTACTGCCTATGGAATATCTGTCCCACACATATACAGATGATATGGTACACATACATGGCATCACATATGATATAAGAGATAAGGTACTACCTGACAGTCTTTCCAAATTTTGGTTCCTGTTCTCAGTCCCTTAGGCGTTCCGGGCAAATGTCAAATCCTATAATTTATTATTCACGGACGGGCGAGTTATTACTTGTTCCAAAATAATTTAAGACACTTTGGTAAGTTATCATTATAACTAATACCTTAAATCCAATAGGTATTTAATGGACTCATATCAACTCTAAGTATTTAACTTGACCTTTAGAGTCCCAATTATTTCAAAAATACCCTTACTTTTTATTTTTGCACTATTACTCAATTCTGTTAGAATTTTCAATAATCTTTGAAAATTCATATTTTGGCCTAGAAATATCTAATTAAGGTGGTTCCAAATTCTATGTGTCACTTATGAAGTATATTTTAATATAAAAATACGTTTCACTACCACCTATCCATAAATAATTTCCAGTTTTAAATGTTTCTCACACTGTTAGAAAATCTTTCCAATTTCAATAGCTTAACTTTTAAAATTCATAACTAAATATCTAGAACTCCAAATGGGATGGTTCAAAATCCTATATGATACTATTTAAGTCTATATTAAGGAAAAAATATTAAAATTTAGAAATTATAGCCAAACAAATTTCCATACTTTCGTCAAACCACATCTGTACCAGAAAACGTTCCAGATTCATCATCTAAATTTAAAAATTCATATCTCACTATTTATAAACCCAAATGATACATATTATATATAAAATTAAAGCTTAGGATGTATAATTTAATTATGAAAAATTTCATAATTTTCGGAATAGGTTTGGCCACCAAAATTTATTTTAAAACCAATATGATTCTAGAGAAACTAACCAAACAGTAACTTCTCTTATTTTCTAAAAATTCCAGACTTATATATAATCATCCAAAAATCATAATCACATGTATTCCCATATAATTTTTCGTATAGAATTCATGGAAAGCTCAAATTTGTCAAATTCTCATTCCTTCCACATACACTATTTTGGTCAAAATAAAACCTCAAAAGACAACCATTCATTATATTAGGTTCTTATGCTTCCCAAATTACCCAAAAATAGCCTCAAATTAACTAGAAAGAGTTAAAAATATGGGAAAGAAACTTGTCAAACCCCTTAATATTCTGATATTCACTATATAATAAATGCGTAGTTCAGATGACATACAGAAATAGTGAAACTATACTAATAATAAGTACTTACTGATATTACAGAAAATCCTCATATAGGTTGAAAAATATATACAGAGTACAAAAGAAATAAATTCCTCAACTAAAGATAATCAGATGTAACTCCTGGCTAGGACCGGACCTTCAATCACCAGTAATTACGGTTTTGCCCTTAGAGCCGCTGTTCTTTGCTGGAATATTTTTAGATGTTGAAAAAGGGTGAGATTCGAATGAATCTCAATAGTAATGTACAATCAGTCATATAAAATGTGATAAATAAATATGCAATGCACCATGATATGTAAAATGCTAACTCGTGTTGTATGCATACTGTCCAAGGCCAAATGACTGTTTGCAACCCCGGCTAAACTCATGTCCATGGTCAAACGATATGTTTAGACCCTGGCTTATTCGCGTGTTGTGCCCTAGGCACTGTCATGTTACAGAAAATGGAATACACAACATATAAATAATCACATAGTGTATGAAAGAAAGAATTACTACCTGGGTCCTTTTTCAGTCCAACTGTTTATCCAAAACTTTTTCTTCGGCTCGGGCTTTTACCAGTTCCTATAAATTAAAATTAACAAGTAATTGGTTATTACTTGTATTACTACTATCTTTAATCATATTCTGCTGATTATCTCACTTTCAGTGGCTTATACACTATATAATTTTGCATAGTGCAATTTTACTATTCTTCAGCAAATTGGCAGATTTTTCAGTTAATTTAGAAAAATCATAACTAATTCTAGAAAAATTGAAATTGACTGGGTCCAAAGCCTACATGAAGCTCTTGAAATATATTTTCATGGAAAAATATCAAAATCGACCCAGTTTTACCATATTACTCCCAGAATTTTCCGAAATACCCTTATTCTAGATTAGTCTCCAGAAACATAGCATGACTTTGAAAATCTATATCTCCTAATATAATTATCCAAAAATTATGTTCTACCCGTAAAATTAAAGCTAAATGTCTACTGTAAATCTAGAAAGTTTCATAATTTTTTGTCAAGGTTTGGTTTTCCAAACGTTCGACACAAACAATCTGTTTTCCAGAAACACAGTTTGAGAGCAACTGACTTCAAAAATTTATATCTCTTAGTATACTAATCTAATTAACACAAACTATATATCAGATTAAAGCTAAGACTATGTACTTCAATTCTGGAAATTTTCATGGTCATTGGGAAATATTACATAATTCAAAAGCACCACGAAATCAACTACTAGAATCTGGACGTCCAGGATTGCACCTGTTTCTAAACCCATCTTTCAAAAATCATAACTTCCTCTACAGATATCCAAATGATGCATTCTACCACTCATTTTAAAGCTTTTTATGTTTAATATCTCCTTATAAAGGTTCGTAAATAATGGATGTGATTTGGTTGGTCATAAAGCCACACGAATCTGACAGACTCTGATAGACGTCAGTTTTGACAGTCTAACTTCAAAAATTAATAACTTATTCGTTTTGACACCAAATTGAGCTCTTCTTGATTCTATTTCATACTACACATCCTAAAATTTCCATATCATAAAGAATCAGATGAAAACTTCATTTGTAGCCTCCGTTTGAGCTTCTGAAATTTTCCTGTAGAAACTCTGTTTTCCGGCGACCAAAACAGAGTTGAGAAAACTTACAAACAACCATGGTTTTTCACTCCAATCTCAAAGATTTCGACTCTACATACTCCTAAACATGTTTCTTGTGTTTGGGGACATGATTACAGAAGTAAAGAGGTTAAAAATCCCATGTAAAGTGGACACAAAATAACTGGTTTTTGTGACAGAAACTTTCTAACGAATTTTCTGAATCCCATCAGAAAAACAACCCCAAAAAGCTACTGAAAACAGTCTCAAATCTACTGGAAAAAGAAGATAAGGATGTATGGAACTCACCTATATTCGTTTATGGTGCCATACGTGGATCTTGGAGCTTCCTTGTTCCACTTCGCCAATCATTATCTTCCTTCGGTCACTCACGTCTCTCTTCTTCTGTTCTGTTTTTTTTTCTCTGTTCTGTTTTGTCTTTCTTTTTTTTTTCTCCAGATGATAGATGAAGATGAAGAGCTAAAGAAGTGGAGAGTTTGATAATGTATATGTGGAACACGTTGCATGCATCCAAAGAAGAAATGCCACTTGCTTATGTATATTTGTCTCATATGTAGGTGAATGTTGTTTAGTGAAATATATGTGTGCGTCCATGAAATCTCCAAGTGTGCCAAACGAAAAGAAGGATGAGTGTTTAGTATTTAGTGTGTGTCAACAAGTTTATATATATACGTATAGGTATATTTTTATCCTATTAATTACACACACTAGATCCTAATTTTTCCCTTTGTTTAATTTAAGATTCCTTAAATTTTGTAGGTTCCATAATTTGGCTTATTATCTAGTTTCCATAAATTAATCCTTGCATTAAATTTTTGGGATGTTACAAAACTCACCTATATCAAGTTATGGAATTGTGTCTGAGATTTGTAGCATCTTCTTTCTTCCTTTTGTACCACCGATCACTCTTATGTTTCTCTTGCTCTCTCTCTATCACTCACTCTCTCTTTTCCTATATTTTTCTGTTTTTTTTTTTGAATGTGCTGAATGAGTGAAAATGGAAAATGAGGAGTGTGTGTGTGTGTTGCCGTGTGTGTGTATGAGAGAGTTAGAGAGTAGGAGGTGATGATTATTTTATTTAATAGGTTTACCCCATATGTGTGTGTGACACATGAGATAGGTGTGTGTGTATTTAATTAAATGATTGTGTGTGCGTGCAAGGCTTGTGAAGTGTGGGAAAAGGGTGTGTGTGTTTTAATATATATATATATATATATATATATATATATATATATATATATGTGTGTGTGTGTGTGTGTGTGTGTGTGTGTGTGTGTGTGTGTGTGTGTGTGTGTGTGTGTGTGTGTGTGTGTGTTTATCCTATTAATTACACACACAATGCCATAATTTTTTGCTTTGTCTAATTTAAGATCCCATATATTTCATATGTTTCATAATTTGGCTTTCAATTCCCAAGATTAATCTCTAGCACCATTTAATTTTCTTTTTGGGAATTTAACCTTTTAATAAATTTTGGGATGTTATATCACTAACCCAAACGGTGAACTTTTTTTTTTTTTTGAGATGAGCATTAAGTGCTCAACATTCAGTTAGCACTATATGCAGATTTCACATCTCCCCGAGTTTGTAGTGCTTATCATAATGATAAGTATCTTTGTGTAGCTCATCTTCAGATTGGGGTGCTTCTCTTCTGAATAATACCTGCTTGGTCTCCCAAATGCAAATTGTAATACCTTATTTTCTAAAGCCTTTAGATTAGTTTAAATATATAATGGTTTTAAATTTGAGACCAAAATAATTTAAAGTCCCAATTTAAGAATAGTTTAATCTTATATTTGTATAGGATTTTCAAAAACTTTTTAAAATAAATATGTATGGTCTAAATTTTAATTTGTAAATTCATTATCTTTATCTGTTTCAAAATCATTTATTTAAAATACAGATCATTTTCTATCCATAGCTCGCGTCGTGATGGTTAACTTATTGGTTTCTGGATACCAATACGTTATCGAAAGTCTAGCGTACGGATTACAACTTATACAGTCTGCGTCGTGAGTACCAGTACTACTATCGCTACTACTACTACTACTTATAAATATTTTACAGTCATCCAAAATAAAATGATAACCAAACAGTCCATAATTTATTTGTCTCTTCTTCGTCCGTCTATATTACCTTCTTGCCCTTAGAGCTGGACGCCTTTGCTGTATATTATTTGTTGAAAAAGGGGTGAGATTCAAAAGAATCTCAGTAGTACACAGATCACTCATATAATATGCAAATACTAAGCATGTAAAACAAATCATCAAACAGCACAACTTACAGAAATGCAGCACATAAAAGGGCCTAACCGGTCCCTTATCACAGACTCACAGCGCTTGAGATTCACAATCTGGCTGCCCAGGGCCACCGCCCCATACAAGGTACAGTCACGGGCTTTCTGTCTCAAGCCTACCTGGCTCAAAACGCCCCCGGGTAACTCCCGGTGTAACTTGTACTTACGGGTCTTACCGCCTATGGACTATCTGTCCCATACATATACAGATGATATGGTACACATACATGGCATCACATATGATATAAGAGATAAGGTACTACCTGACAGTCTTTCCAAATTTGGTTCTTGTTCTCAGTCTCTTAGGCGTCCCGGGCAAATGTCAAATCCTATAATTTATAATTTACGGACGGACGAATTATTACTTATTCCAAAATAATTTAAGAAACCTTGGTAGGTTATCATTATAGCTAATACCTTAATTCCAATAGGTATTTAATGGACTCATACCAATCTAAGTATTTAATTTGACCCTTAGAGTCCTAATTATTTCAAAAATACCCTTACTTTTTATTTTTCACTATAACTCAATTCTGTCAGAATTTTCAATAATCTTTGAAAATTCATATCTTGGCCTAGAAATATCCAATTAAGGTGGTTCCAAATTCTATGCGTCACTTATGAAGTCTATTTTAATATAAAAATACTTTTAACTACCACCTATCCATGAATAATTCCCAGTTTTAAATTTGTTTCGCACTGCCAGAAAACCTTTCCAGTTTCAGTAGCTTAACTTCTAAAATTCATAACTAAATATCTAGAACTCCAAATGGGATGGTTCAAAATCTTATATGATCATCTTTAAATATATTTTCAGGGAAAAATATTACCATTTATAAATTGTAGCTACAAAATTTCCAGAATTTCGTCAAACCTCGTCTGTACCATAAAACATTCCAGATTCATCATCTAACTTTAAAAATTCATATCTCACTATTTATAAACCCAAATGATACATATTATATATCAAATTAAAGCTTAAGATGTCTAATTTCCTTCTGGAAACTTTCATAATTTTATGACCAGGTTTGGTTACCGAAATTTATTTTATAACCAATATGATTTCAGAGAAACTAACCGAACAGCAACTCCTCTTATTTTCTAAAAATTCTAGACTTATATATAATCATCCAAAAATCATAATCTCATGTATTCCCATATAATTTTTCGTGTAGAATTCATTGGAAACCTCAAATTTATCAAATTCTCATTCCTTCATTATGTACTATTTTGCCCAAAACAAAACCTCACAAGACAACAATTCATTATACTAGGTTCTTATGCTTCCCAAATTACCCAAAAATAACCTCAAATTAACTAGAAAGAGTTAAGAATATGGGAAGGAAACTCACCTATATTAGGATATTGAGTTGTATGTAGAATTTGTAATCACTTCTTCCTTCCTCTGGTAGCACTGATCCTCTTACTTATCTCTCTTTCTCTATTATGTGTCTCTTACTCTCTCTCTTTTTCACTCACTCTCTCTTTCTTTCCTTTTTGGATAATGGCTGAAGTGAGTGGAAAAATTTGTGAAGTGTGTGTTGTGTGTTACGTATAATTAAGAGAATGAGAGAGAGTGTGTTTTTTTTTTAATAATTAAAAATGTGTATGTGTGTGCCATGTGTGTAGTGTGTGTGTGTTATTTAATTAAATAGTTGTGTGTGCATGGATTGCATGTGAAGTGTGGGAAGTGGGTGTGTGTGTTTTAATTATTATTATATATATATAGGTATATTTTTATCCTATTAATTACACACACTAGGTCTTTATTTTTCCCTTTGTCTAATTTAAGATTCCTTATATTTCATAGGTTTCATAATTTGGCTTACTATCTAACTCCCATAAATTAATCCTTAGCCTTTGAATAAATTTTGGGATGTTACAATTCTCCCCCTGTAAAATAAATTTCGTCCCCGAAATTTGTTACACTTCTTGAGATATAAACTCCGGGTAACATTTCTTCAGGTCCTCTTCAACTTCCCAAGTTGCTTCCCTTGGAGACAGTCCCTTCCACACCACCTTCACGAATGGTATGCTTCGATGTCTGAGTCGTTTTTCTTGTCTGTCAATGATTTGTTCTGGCTCAGCCTCATATGTGAGATCATCTCGCATATCCACATTTTCATATTCCATAATATGTTCAGGGTCTGGTTGGTACTTCTTCAACTGTGAGACATGAAATACATCGTGCAGTCTACTCAAGTTTGGGGGTAAGGCTATTCGATATGCTACTGGCCCAATTCTTGCCAATATTTCAAATGGACCAATGTAACGTGGGCTAAGCTTTTTCCTTTTGATTGCCCTACCGATTCCGGTAACAGGAGATACCTTCAAAAATACATGATCTCCCACTTCAAACTCTAGAGATCTTCTCCTTTTATCAGCATAGCTTTTCTGTCTGCTTTGCGCTGTTAGGAGCCTCTTTTTGATAGTCCTGATTTGCTCTGTGGTTTGATCTACCAGATCCGGCCCATATAGTCTTCGTTCATTCAATTCTGTCCAGCATAGGGGCGATTGACACTTCCTACCGTACAATGCTTCATAAGGAGCCATTTGTATACTCGCATGATAGCTATTATTGTAAGCGAATTCAGCGAGTGGAAGAAAATGATCCCAACTTCCCTTGAAATCCAATACACATGCTCTTAACATATCTTCCAGCGTCTGTATGGTTCTTTCTGACTGTCCATCCGTCTGTGGATGATAGGCCGTACTGAATTTCAGCTTCGTACCTAGAGCTTCATGTAGAGCTTTCCAGAATCTTGATGTAAATCTGGGATCTCGATCGGAGATAATGCTCTTTGGTGTACCATGAAGTTTGATTATCTCTCGTATATATATTTCTGCTAACTTCTCTGGGGAATATCTAGCATTAATGGGTATGAAATGTGCCGTCTTGGTGAAACGGTCGACAATTACCCAAATGGCATCATAGTTTCTAATTTTGGGTAAACCCATCACTAGATCCATGGTGACACTTTCCCACTTCCATTCTGGAATTTTTGGACTCTGTAGAAGTCCTGGTGGTCTCTGATGTTCAATCTTCACCTTCTGACAAGTGAGACATCGGGACACATACTTGGTCACATCGCTTTTTAGCCCTGGCCACCAGTACATGGATTTCAAATTGTGATACATCTTAATCATTCCTGGGTGAAGGGTGTAACGACTCTTGTGTGCCTCATCCAGGATTTTCCGCCTCAAATCAGCCTTTGGTGGTACATATATTCGCTGTTTGTATCTGATCAATCCACTTGGCGAAAGATCATAATCCTGGGTTTCACCTTTTTCAATCATCCCTCGGATTAACTGGGCTCGTTCATCTTGCATTTGAGCTTCTTCAATTTCTGCTCTCAGATTGCTTTCTTCCTGACTAACACTAAAATTAGCTAGGAGTACTTCATTCGGTTTGTATGCATTGAGGAATACTTGATTTGTCAAGTTTAGATCTCTGAATTCCTCTAACAATTTCTGTTCTCGGACCATCATGACTGCTACTTGCACCGCTTTTCTACTCAAGGCATCAGCAACAACATTTGCCTTTCCTGGATGATATTTAATCTCTAGATTATAATCTTTTAACAACTCCATCCAGCGACGTTGTCTCATATTCAATTCTTTTTGATCATGTAGATACTTGAGGCTCTTGTGGTCACAGTACAACTCTACAGTACTACCATACAGGTAGTGTCGCCATATTTTCAATGCAAACACGATTGCCGCAAGCTCCAAATCATGAGTGGGATAGTTCTTCTCGTGAGGCTTCAGCTGTCGAGAGGCATACGCCACTACTCTGCCCTGCTGCATAAGGACACATCCCAATCCCTGCTTACTAGCATCACTGTAAACCACATATGGCTCACTGGGATCTGAAATAATCAGTACTGGTGCGGATGTCAACCTCTCCTTCAGCTCCGTGAAGCTCCTCTCACATTTGTCATCCCACACATATGTTTGATTCTTTCTCGTGAGCTTTGTCAAAGGCATGGCGATCCTGGAGAAATTTTGAATAAATCTCCGGTAATAACCAGCAAGACCCAGAAAACTGCGTATCTCTGTTACAGTTTCTGGCCTCTTCCAGTTTAGTACTGCCTCCACCTTACTAGGATCCACAGAGACTCCTTCTTGTGAAATTACATGACCCAGAAATTTAACTTCTGAAAGCCAGAATTCACATTTACTCAGTTTGGCAAAGAGTTGCTTTTCTCTGAGAATTCTCAGCACTATTCTCAAATGCTCTTCATGTTCCTCTTTACTCTTAGAGTATATTAGGATGTCGTCAATGAAGACTACTACGAACTGATCCAGATATTGACGAAAAATTCGGTTCATGTAATCCATAAACACAGCAGGTGCATTGGTCAGTCCGAAAGGCATCACCAAGAACTCATAGTGTCCATATCTGGTTCTAAAAGCTGTCTTCGATACATCCTCAGCTTTTACTCGCAGCTGATGGTAGCCCGATCTTAAATCAATCTTTGAAAATACGCTAGAACCAGATAGCTGATCAAGAAGATCATCAATCCTGGGGAGTGGATATTTGTTCTTGACGGTCACCTTATTCAGCTCTCGATAATCAATACATAAACGTAGGCTCCCGTCCTTCTTCTTAACAAACAATACTGGAGCTCCCCATGGTGAAACACTGGGTCGTATAAATCCTTTCTCTAGTAATTCTTCAATTTGCTTCTTCAATTCTGCCATTTCATTTGGTGCCATTCGGTAAGGAGCTTTGGAAATAGATCCGGTACCCGGCATAATCTCAATGGCGAACTCAACTTCCCTTTCTGGAGGTAATCCACTAATGTCTTCTGGAAATACCTCAGGAAATTCATTCACTACAGGTATACTCTCAATCATTACATCTGATTCTGCCTGAACTGAGAATAATATAAGATACCCCTGACACCCTTTTCTCAGGCACTTCTCAGCTTCAGCTACGGAGAGAAAATTCAGGTTAATGCTAGCATCGTTGCCTTTATGTGGTTCAAGATATTCAATTCTCTTGTTACCACAATCCAGCAACACATTGTTCGCCGTTAGCCAGTCAATGCCTAGAATAACTTCCAGTTTGTGGAGTGGTAGATAGATCAAATCTATCACTGACTCCCGCCCAGCTACATTTATAATACAATTCAAACAAGCATCTGAAGTAATAGCTCTAGCACCCATCGGTGTAGATACAACCAGATCATATGGTAATTTATGCACATTTAGCCCTAACTCTTTAGCACACTCAGAGGAAATAAATGAATGACTAGCACCAGAATCAAATAAGGCTTGTAATGTGGTACCATTAAGAAGGATTGTACCTTGGATCATCTCTGGAGATTTCTGGGCCTCCTCGTGGGTCATTGCAAATACTCTCCCTTGAGTCTTGGGCCTGGGCTCTACTGTCCGCTGTTTACATTCACTAGCAAAGTGACCCGGTTGATGACAGATGTAACAGATTATCTGTCTATTACACGTTCTGCCAGGATGCACCTTACCACATCGAGAACATGTTGGAGCTGTAAAGGACCCCTGATTTCCACGGTTATCTGGCTTGTAAGGTCTCTTATCATTTCCCTTGAATGATGATCCCTGACCCTTCCGTTTCTGAGGAAAACTTCCCCGACTAGGCCCACTGTGGTTGCTGGTATTCTTAGCTAGATTTCGATCTCGCAGGTTGTACTCCGTGATCCGGCATTCTTCTACTGCTTTGTTAAAATTTTCGAATTGTCGGGCAGCTAACCGATCTTTCAGGTAACGCTTCAACCCTCTGATCAGTAGATCTGAACTCCACTGCTCACCTTCTTTGTTTCGCATGTAAGAGGAGTAACGGGACAAGCGAGTGAATCGAGAGAGATATTCATCGAAGGTCTCATCTTCACCCTGTCGGATAGATAAGAACTCTGTCTCTTTTTCGATTCTCACAGATCTGGGAAAGTACTTTTCATTAAACTTCTCCTGGAATAGCTCCCAAGTCACAGGAATATTCTGGGTTCGCAACATCATAGCTATATTCCTCCACCATTGGTCTGCATCCCCCTCTAGTTTGTACACCGCTAGTCGTGCCTTTATCTCAGAAGAACACTCCAATATTTCAAAAATTTTCTCCAGCCTAATTATCCAGTTTTCAGCTTCTTGAGGATCAAATTTCCCGTTGAATAATGAGGATTGGTGTTTACCAAACTCTGTAACCCAATACTGTATGTTTCGTTCCTCACGGACTGGTCCCCCATGAGATTCTTGATTCGGTGTTATTGGTGGTTGTGACTCCTTAGGTTGGGTCGATTCTTCCTCATTCTCTGTTTCCTCTTGAATTGTTTCATTATTTACTGAATGCCCCCTATCTTCATTCTGCTTAGCTTTTACTTCCTGGAGTTCTTCCCTAAGTTCTTGTATCATAGCTCGCTGTTCAGTAAGCATGCCAAGCATTTGTTGCATAAGATCAGGTCTAGCATTTGGTTCCATATTATCATTTTCGTCTCTACCTCTACCTCGGCCTCTGCCGCGGCCTCTTCCGTTGGCTCTACCACCTCTTATAATTGCCATCTTTATATTTCACTATATTAAAATGAGGAAAAGGTAAATTTCATATAGTCATATATCAGCATACTATTCTGATAATGCCAGAACCTTATGCTCTGATACCAAAAATGTAATACCTTATTTTCTAAAGCCTTTAGATTAGTTTAAATATATAATGGTTTTAAATTTGAGACCAAAATAATTTAAAGTCCCAATTTAAGAATAGTTTAATCTTATATTTGTATAGGATTTTCAAAAACTTTTTAAAATAAATATGTATGGTCTAAATTTTAATTTGTAAATTCATTATCTTTATCTGTTTCAAAATCATTTATTTAAAATACAGATCATTTTCTATCCATAGCTCGCGTCGTGATGGTTAACTTATTGGTTTCTGGATACCAATACGTTATCGAAAGTCTAGCGTACGGATTACAACTTATACAGTCTGCGTCGTGAGTACCAGTACTACTATCGCTACTACTACTACTACTTATAAATATTTTACAGTCATCCAAAATAAAATGATAACCAAACAGTCCATAATTTATTTGTCTCTTCTTCGTCCGTCTATATTACCTTCTTGCCCTTAGAGCTGGACGCCTTTGCTGTATATTATTTGTTGAAAAAGGGGTGAGATTCAAAAGAATCTCAGTAGTACACAGATCACTCATATAATATGCAAATACTAAGCATGTAAAACAAATCATCAAACAGCACAACTTACAGAAATGCAGCACATAAAAGGGCCTAACCGGTCCCTTATCACAGACTCACAGCGCTTGAGATTCACAATCTGGCTGCCCAGGGCCACCGCCCCATACAAGGTACAGTCACGGGCTTTCTGTCTCAAGCCTACCTGGCTCAAAACGCCCCCGGGTAACTCCCGGTGTAACTTGTACTTACGGGTCTTACCGCCTATGGACTATCTGTCCCATACATATACAGATGATATGGTACACATACATGGCATCACATATGATATAAGAGATAAGGTACTACCTGACAGTCTTTCCAAATTTGGTTCTTGTTCTCAGTCTCTTAGGCGTCCCGGGCAAATGTCAAATCCTATAATTTATAATTTACGGACGGACGAATTATTACTTATTCCAAAATAATTTAAGAAACCTTGGTAGGTTATCATTATAGCTAATACCTTAATTCCAATAGGTATTTAATGGACTCATACCAATCTAAGTATTTAATTTGACCCTTAGAGTCCTAATTATTTCAAAAATACCCTTACTTTTTATTTTTCACTATAACTCAATTCTGTCAGAATTTTCAATAATCTTTGAAAATTCATATCTTGGCCTAGAAATATCCAATTAAGGTGGTTCCAAATTCTATGCGTCACTTATGAAGTCTATTTTAATATAAAAATACTTTTAACTACCACCTATCCATGAATAATTCCCAGTTTTAAATTTGTTTCGCACTGCCAGAAAACCTTTCCAGTTTCAGTAGCTTAACTTCTAAAATTCATAACTAAATATCTAGAACTCCAAATGGGATGGTTCAAAATCTTATATGATCATCTTTAAATATATTTTCAGGGAAAAATATTACCATTTATAAATTGTAGCTACAAAATTTCCAGAATTTCGTCAAACCTCGTCTGTACCATAAAACATTCCAGATTCATCATCTAACTTTAAAAATTCATATCTCACTATTTATAAACCCAAATGATACATATTATATATCAAATTAAAGCTTAAGATGTCTAATTTCCTTCTGGAAACTTTCATAATTTTATGACCAGGTTTGGTTACCGAAATTTATTTTATAACCAATATGATTTCAGAGAAACTAACCGAACAGCAACTCCTCTTATTTTCTAAAAATTCTAGACTTATATATAATCATCCAAAAATCATAATCTCATGTATTCCCATATAATTTTTCGTGTAGAATTCATTGGAAACCTCAAATTTATCAAATTCTCATTCCTTCATTATGTACTATTTTGCCCAAAACAAAACCTCACAAGACAACAATTCATTATACTAGGTTCTTATGCTTCCCAAATTACCCAAAAATAACCTCAAATTAACTAGAAAGAGTTAAGAATATGGGAAGGAAACTCACCTATATTAGGATATTGAGTTGTATGTAGAATTTGTAATCACTTCTTCCTTCCTCTGGTAGCACTGATCCTCTTACTTATCTCTCTTTCTCTATTATGTGTCTCTTACTCTCTCTCTTTTTCACTCACTCTCTCTTTCTTTCCTTTTTGGATAATGGCTGAAGTGAGTGGAAAAATTTGTGAAGTGTGTGTTGTGTGTTACGTATAATTAAGAGAATGAGAGAGAGTGTGTTTTTTTTTTAATAATTAAAAATGTGTATGTGTGTGCCATGTGTGTAGTGTGTGTGTGTTATTTAATTAAATAGTTGTGTGTGCATGGATTGCATGTGAAGTGTGGGAAGTGGGTGTGTGTGTTTTAATTATTATTATATATATATAGGTATATTTTTATCCTATTAATTACACACACTAGGTCTTTATTTTTCCCTTTGTCTAATTTAAGATTCCTTATATTTCATAGGTTTCATAATTTGGCTTACTATCTAACTCCCATAAATTAATCCTTAGCCTTTGAATAAATTTTGGGATGTTACACAAATCAGACCCACACATCTGCTTCTTTCATCTCTTTTCTTTTTCTGTCACATCTCTGCTTGGTTTCCCTCCATTCTCGCTTAGCTTTTGCAAAATATTTCAAAGCTAAATCAAACAGTTAAGTAAGATAAAAAGGAGAAGAACTCGTTTTCTTTTCTTCTGCACCCAAACAGAAAAATCAAAATGGACTACGCATACTTCATCTAAACAACGAGACAGGGTTAATCCCTTGTTTATAAAATAACTAACACTCCACACACACACACTCCGGTATAAGAGCTCGATAACCAAATTAGACGGTTTAAGAAAGTGGTCAAAATTAGTTAAAAATAATAAGTGTGTATGAAATAAACCTTTTTTTTTCAACTATTGTCTTTATTTATGAGGGGTAAGTAAGGGAGCGAAATAGAGTAAATCTAGATATCACCAACCTTTTTAATTAATGCAATTCATCTAATTAATGAGGGGCAAAAAGTTAAAACAAAAAACTTATTAAATATTTAGACAATCATTATCGTGCTCTTATAAAAAAACAAAACAATTCAATTTTTAGACTCTTATAAAAAAGGATCGGAGGGAGTACATGAGTGAATAGGACAGAGAAATTGCCAAAATAGGGAGACTGGATTAGGTGGTAGAATGGTTTTAATACTTCATTCAAAATAGGATTAAGGTGCAGATTTAACAATGAAGTTTCAATCAAAGGGCATTAGGCACAATTATGTTTTAAAGGGAGCAAAAATACACATAAGGAATTAAAAATGGAGCACCCAACACAAAACTGTTATCTTGCTCATAAGGTCCATTAGGTGTAAATGAAAATGGAGCAACATTGCATATGTGGAAGATCAATTGCACATAACGGAAAATCCTTTGCACATCATGATCCTTCCATGATGTGTAAAGGATCTTCCATGGTGTGTAATGGACCTTTTTCCTATGTGCTAAAGGATCATCCACGATATGTGTAAAGGATGATCCATGATGCGCTAAGAATCTTCCATTGTGTACAATTGATCTTCCACGTTTACAATAATGTGTCTTCCATGATATGTAAAGAGGTTCTTCCCTTATGTGCATTGGATCTTGCACATGTGCAATGTATCTTGCATGACGTGCAAAGGACCTTTCGTTTGTGCCCAAGGATCATCCACAATATATGCAAAAGGATCTTCGATAATGTGCCAAGGATCTTCCATTGTGTGTAATGGATTTGCCACCTATGTGCAGAATGATGAAGATATCTGTGATGTGTAAAGGATCTTTCATGATATGTAAATGATATTCCGTTGTATGCAATTGATCTTTCACATGTGCAATGTTACTCTATTTTCAATTACACCTAACGGACATTATGAGCAAGTTAACAGTTTTGTGCTGGGTGCCCTATTTTTAATTCCTTATGTGTATTTTTACCTCCTTTAAAACATAATTGTGTCTGGCGTCCCTTACTTAAAACTTTATTGTTAAATCTGTTCCTTAACCCTTCAAAATATGAAGCTTTAATTTAGACCATAAACAATATTTAAAAAATTAATTAAAAAAAGAGCCATTTCCATCAATTTGTGTTGCGTCCTGAAAATAATCATCTTCTATGGTTACACGACCTCGTTTCTCGTCTTCTGCTTCAGACATGCTGCATATAAACAATAAATCTGAGGAAAATTCCTTGCAGCATGTCTTTCATTAACACATTTCATTTCGTACTTGTTCTAAGATTTTTATATCCGTTGTGTCATGCGTGACCAGCCTTGTAAATAATTAATTTGTAAATTTATCTCTATACTATAAGAATTCTCCCGGTAAATAAATTTAAAATTCAAATTATGAATACAAATTTTGTAAGGTGTGTTATGCCAAAATAAGAGATTTCAATCTCTATTTTGTTTAAGACTTCAACATGCATCTATAAATATTATTTCACTCTTTTATTATCTGTTTGGATAAGGAAGAAAGTCGATAAGAAAAAAAAATGTTTTTTTCTTAATATTTGGACAAATAGAAAAAAAATAGATGAATAAAATGCAAACCATAATAATATCACTCGTATAGAAAAATTGTGGGTCTCATGCCCGTTATTATCTTCTTTGAAGTAATTTTAAGAAGCATATTTTCTTTTCAAATTGAAATGAAAGTTTTTGGAAAAAAAACATGCCTCTTAATTACTTCCGGTTAATATAATACCTATTTGACTTTTTTTAAAAATTTAAATAAATAAATAAATTACTTTAAAGTATTTATATTTATTGCTTTATTCTAAATTAATTTACAAGACTTATAAACTGATTATATATAATTTAATAATATATACTACGAATAAGTATAACTTATTTAACTTCCTTAATTTCTAAAAAATAGTCAAATGACATGGGTCTTATATTAATAACTCAAGGGAGTACTTTTTTTCCTCCTTCATTACTTTTCTTTTTCTTGCTATATATCCGAACAGGTGAAAATATCTATTTTTTGTCCTTTTTTTTTTCCATAAATTTTATCTCATCCTCACTTTTTTTTTCTCTCCATTAAAATATAAGGCTAAATTTCTCAAAAGTATATGGTAAAGTTCATGTATTTCATTGATTCTTTTTATTTATGGTTTATCAACAATGTCATTTGATATGATTTACGATGTTTCTCTTATAGAAAATCTTTCATATCGATAAACTACAAGCTAAGTTGCCACTAGATATTCTATAGATGAATGGTGTAGAAACATAAAATTTGAAACTCTCTCTCTCCCAAACACACCATTTTATTGATTTTACACACACATATATACATACACATAAATAAATTTATTGATATTGTGTGTGTGTGTGATTGAACACTGGTTCACCCTAAAGGGATATTGTTGCGTGTTAGATTTTTTTTTTGGTAATATATTGCGTGATAGATTTAAAATTAAAGAGTGCAATAAAACATTTATCTGCAGTTTGGAGTGGTCAGCATCAGAATAATTTTGATTTGAATATGACTTTTGTTTTCCTTTCTTGTTGGACTTGGCAACAATTTTTTAAAAGATTTTGATATCTGTAGACAAATGTCATGTAATATTCTGGTTAATTTACTTCATTTTAATTTGCTTTAAGGCAAATGGTGTTTGTTATTTTTTTAGAATTGATAAAATTGATTAGTTAGTGTTTGAGCATCTCTTTAATTTCTTTGACTACGTTTACGTCTTGAAATTAAAATTTTTGTGAAAGTATAATACGTGACATTAATTACAATTTGGAATGCTAAAACTCATCATAATTTTGATTTCTTTGGTCCAATAATCTCTCTATGTTTATAATGATTACGTCGAGAATTCATTAGAAAATAAAATTTATATTTGAGAAAAAAGAAATTACATAACTTTATTAATAACAAATGAGTTCCCAAAATTAATAAAATGACAGACAAGTCCAAACACACTTAGTTGGTCAATATGAGGTTTGATTTCACCAAAATATTCCCAAAGGATATACAACAATTGAGCTACAAAGACTTCTTAGAAATATAATACAAATTAATGTATAAGATGACTGTCAAGTTTCAAGATGTATGAAATGATGAGACTAGCTAAGCAAGTAATAACCTTTGCTGAACAATGACAAATGACAATAACAACTTAACTAGCCGGCTAAACTTATATTTGTTCCCTAGTTTAAGTAGGGAATCCGTCTATTGATTCTATAGTCGGTGTAGAACAACACCGGACCAAAAATTGGTGTATAAAAAACAATACTAACAAGTGCCAAAACTGCCATTAAAAAAATAGGAAATTAAAAACTGCTAATTTTTACACCAGTTTCATTCTTGCAACTGGTATAGAATTGGTGACTTTCTACATTGGTTGTTATAGGAATTGGGGTAGAAAGTGTTTTCTGCGCCAAGTATATGTGCAACTGGTGTGGAATATCAACATTATCCCTACTTTTTACAAAAATGTCACCCGTCACCATCTCCGTTATAACTTGTGTAAATAAAACAATATAAAAATGATATTTTGCACTAATGATTAACGGTTGTAAAAAGTTATTTTTGCTTTGGTAGAAGAATATTTTGTGATGTATTCTAGAGATTTCTGCGATAAATGTTGAATAATAATCTATACAAAGCGAATTTCCAAGCTTAGAATTTTAGATTCATATACCAGCCTTATGACCATTTTGGTAAAGGCAAGAAAAATAAATAGAGAAAATTTTTTTCTTTTTTTTTTTTGGTTTATGAGTTATTGTGTCTGGTTGTTTTCTTCACAACTAAATAATGAGAAGTGACAAACCATAAATGGGGGTTTAATTAGTGGATTCTCAACCTAATGCTCAATGGAATCAACAGAAAGAAGACCATTTAAGTAATCTTATTTTCACATTGATTTTTGTGCTTATAATATTATGATGAAGATGTTGATGTAAATATTTTTCAATCACTATACCATTTTCTGCGAAGAATTACCCAAAATTTTATCTGTAATTTTAAATCTCTAATTTCTAAACATTTAAATAATAAATTAAACACAAGAAAATTTTGATATTGGCATACTTTAAAGGTATAACATCTCGTAAATTGATTTTAATATACCTCAAATATACAACTCACTTTACTAATCGCTTTGAGAATATTTTGAAATTTAATTTCATATTATTTATGTCTTTTTTATGCCTACCCCTGACGGAAATTTAGAGTTATATTGTTTTGGTGACATGAGATTATTTTTGTTTTACACGTTAGGTCTTGCTTCACAAGAGTATTGAAATTGACAAATAAAAAACTAGAATTATTCATCTCCTTACATTTTCTATTTCTAAACTGCCAGAAAATAAATAAGAGAGGAGAGAAGCGCTCGTGCGCTGAGTTTAAAACTACTAAAGCCTAAATCAGAGTGGCACAATAGATGTACTACATAAGAGAGAATAGGGAATGCCATATAATAATTTGAATAAATAGGTTTTGTATTTAGGGTCAGAAAGAGTATTATCTCTTAGAGTGGGGAGATTCCTTATAATTTTCCCAAGTTTATGCTCCCAAGTTCAACGCCTATGCTTGCCATACTGACTGAAAGGGTGACATTTCTAGAGATGAGCATTAAGGGCTCAAAGATTCACTTAGCATTGAATGCAGACTCCACATCTCCCGGGTTTGCATTATGTGCTCATCACAGTACTAAGCATCACTTTGTTGAGCTCGTCTTCAGATTTGGGAAGCCCCTCTTTTGAATAGTGCCTTCTTGGTCTCCCAAATGCAATTCAGGCCCACAACTCTGCTTCTTTCTCTTTGTCGAGCTCGTCTCTTGATCTGATGTTCTTGTCTTCTGTTTCAGACATGCTGCATGTAATTTTTCTCATATTTGTACAGGCAATCACTGAGGATATGAATGCCATGATGAAAAGTACATTTTAGCATAGTAAAGGAAAATTACATGCATTATGATCTTAACACGTTTCATTTGGTACTTCTTCCAAGATTTTTATATCCGGCATGCATGAGCCGCCTTACAAAAAACTTATGTGTGAATTTGCCTCTTTACTATAATAATTCTCCCCCTACATAAATTTAAAATTCAAGTTATGAATAGAAAATTTGTGTAGAGAAATAACACCAAGATTCTAACTTAAGAAAAATAATATCATAAAAGTCTCAAAGACAAGTGAAACAACTAATATTGTTAAGATATAAGACTTTCTTTATACTTTTTTTTTTTGGTTAGGACCTTGGTGTCACTTTCCCAATTTTATAAGGTGTGCTATGCCAAAATTTCTCATCTGCCCAATTATAAAATGTCACAGCTGTGGGAAAAAAAATAGAAATTCCAAAAAAAGAATGACAAGTCAAACACACACACACATATGGGTAGAAAGGATAAAGGAAAAATATCATTAAGGTCACAACCAAGGAAAATAATATTAGGAAAGTTTGGTTGTGACCTTAGTGATAGTTTCCCTAGGATAAATGGGCGTACCAGCGTATCAAGCTTTGAAGAGCAGGAAGTACGGTTTTGGAGAAGATGGGGCAATCCTCAACCGTAAGAAAGTTCAGGTTTGGAAGTAAGTTGTTGTAGAAGCCTTCCTCATGGATTTCAACTTCGCTATTAAAAAGCCCCTTTATTTGAGAGCACTCTTTAATAAGTAGATATACCAACTGGGGAAGACACTGAGTAGATGGCAGAGAGGGAAATAGCCATTTCAACTTTCTGCATCTCATGACTGAAAGAGTGAGAAGTTTTGGGAAGCACAATGAGTTAGAGGATTCATCATTAGGAAAGTGATTATTCTCTTCTTCTTCTGATGATATCATCATTTCCTCCATCTCTTCACATTCTACAATGCTTAGATACATCAAACATGGTAGGCTTCTGATCACAGTGCTTGAGAATATACACTTCAATCTTCTACATTTAAGCACTCTTAAATCCATAAGATTTTGGAACATAATGGAAGTGGGGCCCTTCCACACAGATATGAGGTTACTTGAATTCTCCAAACACAAGGACTCTGCTCTTGAGATCAACATCATCCCTTTTTCTTCATTTACATTTGATGAAGTCTGAACATTTGAATCTTCTGTTGAAACCTGTGGCAACCGCAATTTCAATTGAAAAAAAAATAAGACACAAATTTATTCACATCAATCCAATTATTAGTATTTAAATAATGATCATATATTTACTCCCTGCGTCGCGTAATGCATTAATATAATTGAAATCAATAGTCCAAAACATATTCATACCAACCCCAACAACAACAAAAAGGCATACTATATTAAAATTCAATCAAATATACAATTAATGATATTCAAATCATATAAAAATTCCCAACTAATTATAAATACTGAAATATAGTTCCAAATGTCCAAAATAACACAAGTACTCATCAACATAGGAACATTTGTTGATGAGGGACCTGTATGATGGAGTATACAAATAATATAGATATGTTTGACTCCCTCGTGCTTTGAGGGAGAGAAATTTACTTCAATGTAACCATTAGTCCAGTTCATCATAATCCCCATCGCCACAAAAAGCATCAACACAATATATTATACTTCATGTGGAGACAATAGTATTGTAATTGAAATAAATAATTAAATATCAATTTGCGAACTCGATAACTTATACTTTTATCTTTAATAAAATCAAATCTTATCAATGAAACTTCCATTTATAAATAATTGATACATGAACAATTATGTCACTTTGATAAGGAAATTATACTCCATATCATACTTTCTATTCCACTTAAATAGTTAGTAATCAAATTGATTTTTCTGAAATCGATGTCTTTCTGTTACATAAGTGATTGATAATAACCATCAAAAGCATGTAATTATATATATATATATATATATATAAACTACACTTAGCTACAATATATAAACAAAGTTCATGATTCTAAATTTAAATCCCACAGTGAAATGTAATAACCATAATCATAATTCTTGATCCATTTAATCTATTATTTAAATCATGAATTTGTTAAATGCAGGACCTCATATAAAAGTTTATTCTTGATATCAATAGCAGTGCTTGAATAGTAACCTATCATTGAGCTTTATTATTATATATTGGTATTGATATATATTGATGATTTATTGATTGATTGATGATTTTTTGTAAAAAACTTGGACTTGAAAAGAAAATATAAATAGATACATTGTAACCATACCGATGCAGCAAACTCGTTACTGAACTGATATACTAATGTTTATACATCAATGAATGATTACAGGCCCAAAAATTATTTTATAACTGATTTAGTCTACTACGTACACAATTATTTTCATCTTTTTTGCTCTGAAATTGAAAGAAACTCTAGTTTTTTGTGTATATATATGCATCAAATATTGTTTTCCCCCTTCGTATCCTTGTATCTCTTTGTAATTTATAAGTTCCCTATTTAATTTATACAGTTGTAGCTACCAAAATGATATAGCGTATGATTCTAAACCACATATTATTATTTTTTTTAACTATGAAAACCATAATCAGCATGATATAGAATAATATTCATTCATACCGATATTGTTCCCAATGGAAGAGCTGATCCCAAACTTGAATCAACAAATTTGAGGCAGTTGCGTACGAAGATGTCTCTCAGCTCCATCTGAGTTTGAAACTCTTGACAAACACAAATGAAATTTGGCAAATTTTGAAGCTTTATCTTCCTCAAACTTGAAAGCATAATTGTCTCGTCATAGTTGGCATCATCTTCACTACTATGTCCAATGATCACCTCTAATTCCTCACAATTAGATAAGGTTAGGGAATTCAATTTGGGAAGGCTGTTATGGACAATAGTATTCACTGAGAATAAAAACTTCAACTTTTTAATTTTAGTCACTTCCAAAGAATGAAGATATTGGAATCTCATAATTTGTGTGGGAACAAGACCTCCAAGCATTTGTTGTTTTGATCTCAATATTTCTGAGTCGTTTGTTTCTTCTTGCTCATGATCACCAATGACTCGCCACTTGTGCTTAACTCTAGGACTTTGAATATCAATCTCTCCAGCAATTAGGACAGAAAGTGGAAGATTGAGAGCCTCCATACTATTTAATTGGTTGTATTTCAACTCATACTCCCTTACAAGTCTCTGCATGATGTAACATATAAGTGGAAGTTGAGGAATTAAAATATTATAAGTTCCTTGGAAAGATCATGAAAGGAAAGAGATCAAATTAATATAATATTGCATGATGAAACATCAACAATATTTTCAGTACGGAAAAGGAAGCACTGAGAAACACAAATGGAGAATATTAGTTACCTCTCTTGTCCAATCAATAGTTGCATTCATAATTGATATAAGTTTTGGGCAGTCATAAACCTGAACTCTGCAGAACTCCCCAGTGTGAAACTCAAACCCTTGGCAGAAATTAACAAGTCTTGGCAAGTTACAAAGTTGCATATCTTTTATGTTTGGGAATGTAATATCCCTTTCATTGTCAATATCATGATCTTTAATATTTGTGCACTTGAAAATTTCTTCCATTTGAGAACAATCTGATATGGTTAGATTGCTTAGTTGTGGAAGTATTGAGGTAGCATCATTGATCATGTTGTAAGATAAAATGAATTTAAGCTTGTTGCACTTAGATATCTGCAAACTCTTCAATCTTAGCAGACAAGATACAACAATGGATAGATTCTTATGAGTCTCTTCATTCCCTGAAAATATTGCCTCCAAATCCTCACAATAACATATGGTCAAAGAATTTAACTCTGGGAGACTTTGGCATATATGAGCTGAAAAGACAAATTTCAATCTCGAACATTTTTTCAAAGTGAATTCTTTAAGGCACTGAAATGTTGGAATCTGATGGTGAAAAATGGATTCTACTCCACAATTATAAAGTATAATCCTTTCTATAGCTGCCAATGACTTGTATTCTTCATTTCTCAAATGGACGCCCTTAAGTTCTTGTAATTCCTTTTTGTGGAAGTGGAAGAAAGGGAAGAAAAAAAAAAGGAAAACCATTAACATATGTCCAAAAAAAAAACCAATGACTTGGCATTAATTGAAATTTGGGGGAATTAGTATGAGGTCCCAAAGAAGACACTTTAATTCCCAAGAAGTCCTAATAAGAAAACCACCACCATATTTCCTTAAAAAACCAAAAAATCAACCATATGCATATATAAGAAAATGGAGTTCACAATGAACTCAAGGACAAATTATGACGAGGTGCCCACAATAGTCCGTATTTATTAAGGTGAATGATAAATAAATTAACTGACTTAAAAATGAAAATAACAAAATTAATGTTTGCATTGAAATATTTTCCAACGATGAGGGCAGTGAAGTATGATGACAAATTGTGGAACAGAAAATGAGAACAGGGAATGTAAGCCAAGATGCAGAGCCCAACTTCTATTAAGGTGGTTTTTTTTAACAAAAACATGCGTTAATAATTGTTTTTAAATAAAAAAAATGTGAATGAATTAATTGACCGAATCATCTCTCAATATGTATTAACATGAACACTATTTGCTATTTAACGAATTTAAAAAAAAATTAACCAGGTGAAAAAATTAAAGTAATTTTTGATATAGAAAATTATTTTTTTAATTATTTTTTTCGCAAATAAAATTAAATCATAGGAGAGCAAACACGTACCATATTTAGACAATCCCTCGATTCTTTTGTCTTTATAGAAAGCCAACTGGTATGATACCTCTTTGAGCAAATTCCGATAAGTTTTGGAAGATTTTCTAGCCGGAGATATTTCAAAAGAGGAAGCACTAACTGAGTTTTATCTCGATCATGCATTGGTTGTTCTTGACCAAACACAAATTTCATCTCAGGAGCATTTCTTATGGATAGATGCTGCAATTGTTCAAACCTTTGAGCTATGAAGACTGGGCATACATATTCTAATTTGCGGCAATCATTAACAGACAAAATTTTCAATTTTGGGAACCTCACATTCTCCCATCTATCTCCACCAATCTCTCCCTCTAATACATGCTTCAATTTATTGCAATGTTCTATTTTGAGTGCCTTTAAGGATAACAGAGTGCAAGCAGTAGAGGCAGGAAAGAGATATGTCAGCATCGGACAATTGGAAATCTTGAGATACTTAAGATTGCCTAAGTTACAATCAGCAGGGAATATGTGGAGTAATTGAGGGCAATTGAATATCCTTAGTCTTTTTAGCTTTTGAAACAACGTGGTTTTGCCTGAACCGCCTATAATCCACAACCCAATCATAGAGCTATCATCATTTTGCAATGCCTCCCATAGTTCACCATATGCTATTTTTGTTGACTTGAACAACATAAATTCTTTAGAAGAGTGATACTCTATACCTGGAACAATAACACCATGGGAAAATGTACTGAAGTAATGACTCTTTTGACTTTGATCAGTCATCCTTTGAGTTGTCTTAGCCAACTTTTTGCAAAGATAATATCTCCTCCAAGTAGGAGACCACCCTCGAAGGCAGCCATTGTTGGCCCTTAGTTCTTCCTCCAAATTTTCCAGCTTTTCTATGAGGCTCTTCACGTCATCCTTCCACGTGTCAACCTCACCATCAATCCTCTCAGTCCTGTTGATGGCTTCTTGAACACGCTCCCGCACCCTCCCTTGCTCGAGTGTCAGCTCCTCCTTTCTGATCTCATCATTTTTGGTGATTTTGCCGACATTGAACAAATATTGTAGTTTCCGTAATGTTGGATCCACCAAATATTCAGCAAGTTTTGCTGCTATCGACACACACCCCTCTGCCATTTGATATTAATAACAATCTGAAAGGAGAGCAAGAGTAATTCATCACTGTCAAATGGTTAACTCAAAATTTCATTTTGAAGAATTGAAGCATCTTACGTACCAAATCTTTCATGAAGATATCTTCAGCAACAAGTCTAAATGTAAGACTTTTTAGACAGATTGTTGATACAACCAAACTAAAAAAGTATGACTTTTTAGACCGGTTGTACAACAACTGGTCTAAAAAAAGACAGACTTTTTAGACTAGCTGTATCAAGACCTCATTTAGAACCGGTCTAAAAAGTATTTTTAACCGGTTTTAAAAGTCATTTTTCCACTGGTGAATCCGTCCCTAATTTTCGTCACTAAACGTTTTATGATGGAATTAGCGTCAGAATTTTTCCATCACTAATCTTTGTTCATAATTATGTCATAAACTATTTTGTAACAAAGACTAGTGACAGAAAAATTTCATCTTTAATCTGTCACTAATTTGTCACTAAATATTCTATGACAAAATTCCTTTGCTAATTCCAAATTATATTATTTAAGATTATAATCTAAAAAAAACTTGTTTTATGTTTAATTGAGATCAATACTTCTTGTGCCTTAATGATAATTAATCAAATATGATAAGGGTTAGATTCCATATTTTGATGATAACAAAACATAATTAAGTGCTTTACTAGTAGATAGGAAAAATTTAGTTATAATCCTGAGTAAAGCCATGATAATCGTGGATAGTATTATCAGAAGAAGACATGATCAATTGAATGAATCATTAAGATAATCAATTAGAAAAAGAGTATAATCTAACAAGAAAACAACATCCTAAGAGAATGGGCTTTAGTGAATAAGTTTATCTAAAGGTCCCTGGATAAGTTAATAAGATATAAAAACTACATAATCAAGTACAAATAACCTTTTCAAATTATTTGATTTTGTTACGTATTATGATTAGATTTTATAATAATTATATTTTATAATTAGAATTTTTTATAATTATAAAATGATTAAATAAATTAGTTTAAAATAATTATATAATCAAGTTTTCCATCACTAATTAGTGATGGAAAATTCCATCCCTAATCTATCACTAAGTTAGGGGATAGCTTATCCCAATTTAGCGACGGATTAGCGATGGAATTTTCTGTTAGTAATTAGCGACGGGAATTTTCCATCACTAACCAAACAAGCCCTAAAATATTTTCAGGAAAAAAAAATCATTCATAGGGATCGAATGATTAATATAACGTTTGATGATGTAGAAATAGAATCATTTTGTATAGTCTCGATATTCATTTAATAAAGGCACAAAATTAAAATAATTTAATACTTGATATCCTAACAACCACACTCTACATGCTACTTTAAATCATATTAATTCAAATGATACTTATGTTTCCTTTGTTGCAAAACACGGGAAAACTGTGAGAATCCTTACCATCTTAAATTATACTTGTTGGCAAAAACTTTTTTAAAAAAACTTTTAACAGTTTTCTTTTTATTGAATTTTGCAAACAGTATTTTATTTACCCAACTCCAATTAATCCCCGTTAGAAAACACGTTGTCTCTATCTTGTCCTCTCATTGGACAATGATGCAGCCATATTATTAATAAAAAAAATAAATGTATTTTTCCTTATTTTTATTTTGGAGAATACATATAAAGTAAAAAATAATATCAAAATCAATTTAGAGAAATATATTATCTTTGGAAATTTAAATTTAAAAAACATGTGAAAAAACAAAAACAATGGACATTCTAATTTTTGTAGCTTGCATCATGTTATGAATCTTCTTTACATGGGTCCTTCTTGAAGGCACGGACTACCTGAGTTATTATGAGTCATTTTTAATTATTTTGAATTTTTTTTATCATAAGCAAACCCAAAATATTTTAAAATCAAGTTTAAAAAACTTAAACCAATCACAAATATTCCTAAAAGCACTAAATCTGAATTGAAAAAGTCAAAGAAATAACGCCTTGGAGCTAATTATATATTGTCAACTTTTCCTTTTTTTCTGGATCCTAAAATCCAATAGAGAAAAACAGTTTTATCATTTTCAATTTCCAAAAGTTACAAGTACTGAATTATAGGGCACTAGAAGTTGCCTTGTGTATCCCAACCAGTCTCAAATTTAAGCATATAAATTTAATATTAGTATTACAAAATTATTAAATACTTCTAACTTGTTTCATTTATAATCTTTCTATTAGTAATCTAAATCAAATACAACAAAGGGTGTTTATTTCTTGGCCAGAAAAATCAAATGGAGTTTGAATACCAAAAAATGAAGGATCTGGTGGTCATTAACTATTATCAGCTTTAATGAGCTTGTCACCTGTCATAGTTCAGGAAAATGGTCTACAAAATTGATGCTTACAATTCTTAATTTATTTTTAATTTGAACTAGATTTGGAGAGAAAAAAGGAAAAATTATATTTATGTCCCAAATAAGAGAAAGAAAATGAAAAAATGACCCTTCAGCTTTCAAAATTATCAAAAAGTCCTATGAACTTAGCAATGGTGCCCCTAAACTTATCAATGAGCCGCACTTGAACTTGTCAATGGGACTTTTTGGCAATTTTAAAATCAAAAGAAATCATTTTTTCATTTTCTCTATCGTTGGGACTTGAATGTAATTTTTTAAAAAAAAAAAAAACAAAACAAAAGGCTATGTATGCCCTTAGATGTTTTACAAAAACCATTGGATTATAGCTACGTTTGCCACTTTATCAGATTTCCACACACAAGGCATACACCAAAATATCCCAAATTTTTCTATTTTCTCATTCTCAGACTCTAATCTTGCTTGCTATGACATCTAAACTTTTTCTAGCTATTTTTATACACTAGACTAATTGAATATACTGTTTAGATTGTACTTCTATCATATCAGTGCAAAGTTAAAGAAGAACAAGTAAAAAAGAAAAAATGTAAGTGACAGATACAATTGCTTCCATATCACTCTTCCTTTTGAGAATTGAGGGTGTGATATCAGACATAGACCTCTACGTAATTAGTACATATAACAAACAGAAAGCACAGATCAGAAAATGAAGGGTTTGATTTTCATACCAGATTATAAGCTTCCGCGATTCAGTTGATGGTTCTTGGCTTCACAATTTTCAAGAGCCACAAAAAAAGAATTCAACTTATATGGATTTACCAGAGGGACAGAAAGAAGCGTTTCACTATGATGAAGAATTCAACATATTAATATTATAATCTTGTATGTATTAATTTTTTCTAATGTACAGTTGTATGGCTTTAGATGATCTAATTTGATTCAATTATATGACTGACGTGGGATATTCTACTCATTAAGAATAAATTATATTTAAAAAAAATGTTGAAGTAAATTTGACGTTCTCATTTATGTGGGTTAGAATTATTTCAATAGGGGGATTTTAGATTATTTTTTGTATTTTAACTTATTTTCTTCTTTTTTTTTCCCGTTTACAAGAGCTTGGTAATTTCACTGTTCGGTTATCTATGTATCACTATTCATTTATTGACTTCATCAATCTCACGTGAATAATGGAGACAATAATAATTTCTTGTCTTTTTTTTGTCTTTATATCAAGGAAGATGAGATTTCATATTCAAAATTTGAATACGGTACATAATATATGATGTAGCCTATGACTACTTGTTATTTTAAATATTAACATTTTAGCTTTCAAATGTGTCGTCACTTGGTCCATGTAACAGGAATGGAAAAAATAAAGAGGAATACTTTGAATTCGAAGAATTAGATTCCAAATTATTGATCGAAATCTCACCTAATACTAAAATAAAATAATTGCTTATATATGGCCGGCCATTGCCTCATATTGGTATTTCTGTAAATTATTATTATTTAGGTATCATTGATCTTTGTCCCCTACTTTTATCTTTGGCCCCTACTTTTATATATGAAGTAACACATTTGAAGGCTAAGGAGTCAAAGATAAATTAATTTTAAATGGACTGGTTGGATTAATCATACTTTTATCTTTGGCCCCTACTGTTTGGAAGTGGAAAGGGCCAAGAAGGATCCAAATTCTCCTATGGAGGGCTATAATGGGCAACCAATTTATGGAGAAACCAGTTTATGTTTGATTACACTTCTGATGTGTGGGATAGTAATGTGGCGGCTATAAAACGGTATATATTATCAATTAATAATAGTTGTATTATGGGAAAAAGTATGTGACAGAAGGGTGTAGAAGTCAATTAGATGGAAGGTGCCAGATCATGGATGGGTTAAATTGAACATTGATGGAGCTGCTAAAGGGCAACCAAGAGTGGTAGCTAGTGGTCGATTTATTAGGGATGAAGAAGTAATTAGGTTAGGAGGCTTTGTGAATAACGTAGGTATTTGTGCAGCTTACATGGCTAAAATATGGGGTTTGTGGTCTGTTTTTTATTTTACTTCACACCAAAGGATATAGAAGAGTTATTGTGGAATCTAACTCCACTTTGGTGGTAGCTGCCTTGAATGATTGTATTATGAATAGGAAAGCTTGAAACAGAGTCATGAAACAGGTTCAAAGATAGATGATTGATGAGTGGTGTGTCAGAGTTGAACACACTTTCAGGGAAGGTAATATGTGCGTTGATTGGCTGGCCAATTAGAGCATTCAGGCTGAGCCTGGTTTACAGCTTGTTGTGAGCCACCTAGTGGTCTAAATAACTTACTGCACAGAGATGTATTGGGCGTTTCATGCCCTAGGCTTGTTTTGAGGAAATAGAAAGTTTGATGACCATTTTGCCCATTTATACAAAAAAAAAAGAATTTAAAAAAAAACTCACACATTATCGAAGAGATTATATTTATTTTAAATTGGTACCCATTAAAATAATTCTTTAAGAAATAAAACTAAAAAAATCTAAATTTGAACAGTCTATATTTGGTGCTCATGAGAGTGATAAGTATCAATTATTGTGAAATCTGTGCTATTTAAATACAATTTAGACAGTCTAGATTTAACATTTGTGATTAATGATTTTTAAATAAGAAATTATTTTTTAAAGCTTCTAATTAAAAGATTATCTTTATTTAAGATTATATATTCATTAAAATATTTTTAAAAATAAAAGTAAACACAATTAGATGAACCGTTCAGATATATACTCATTACCTAGTTACGAGCACCCAAACCGTTCAAATAGTACAGTATAGAAGTAATTACGCATACCCTGACACTACCATGACTTTCATACTTTCTTTCATAAAATAATGTAAAATTGTGGAAAGAAAATGAAAAAAAAAATTGACGAAGAATAAATTTTAAAAATATAAATAAAATAGTATTTAATTATCTCTTTTTCTTGGCTTTTTAATTGAAAAACATTAGAAAGATTTCTTGACCGGCCCAAGAATAGACCAATTATCAACAAATGACGATGAAAACTACCCCCAACAATACTACTTTGAAAAACCAGAGAAAGAGAGAATTCATTTTGTAAATATTTATTATGTTATTCATACTTTAAAATTAAGATATGAAATTCAATTGGATTTATGTTTTATAATTGATATTATATATTGGAATGTATGCGAGCCAATGCTTTTATTAAAACTGTATAAGTTAAAATTATAATTTTCAAAACTCAGAGATTCTTATATGAAATTAACACATTAGACAATTTTTTTTAGTGTTGCTAGACAATTTAGGGTTTTTAATCTTCATCATAATGCTCCGTTTGTTGAAAATATGTGTTGATTTCTCTAAGATATACTCTTAAATAAATTGCATTGAAACTATCATTCGATGCAAATTCCTTTAAATGTGCAACTAATATGGATGATTTAGAAAGTAAACAATTAAATAAGGGGGATAAAGTGAAATAAGTTCCTTTATTTAAGAATAAATATAACCTCTAACTAGTTCTAATACTAGGGACATGTGACTAATCTCTATTTTATCATATATTTTTATATCTTATTTAGGGATTTTCTTTTCATGATTATTGTGTTTAAAATGCAGTTATTAAGATAAATTGAGATTAAGAGTGATTGTATATTAAATTAGAGCCAAAAAGAACATAATTGTCATATTTTATAGTTTTCTCGAGTATTTAATTTTTGGAATAAATGATACTATATTATTGTGATTTGCAATGTAAGACACTAGGGAGAAATTGAAGTTTAACATAGGAATTAAAAACTAAAGCTAAGGACCCACATTTATGTTGCTAAAGGACCTGAAAAATAGCAACCAAGGACCACTTGAATGAATTAAATACAATGAAGGACCAAGAGCACAAAAAACGACAACGTTTTGGAAGCAGTGGCAGATCTGGTTTTTTTGAGGGCAATCAATCACCATCAAAAGTGCTTCACCACTTTCAGAATCGAGGCACGCTCACTCTATTTCCAAATCTGTCTCAGCCCATCCTCCATCTCCACTCCGCCACCATCCTCGTCACCTTCACTCCGCCTCACCCATCCCTACGTTCACCCATCATTCATTACAGCCTCCATTGTGTTCCCTCTAACCTCCTTTGTCATCTATAAATCTTCCATCTTCATCACCAATATTGTATTCCATTGGTGTCTCTCCATGGCAGACCTTTGTTGAAGCAGGTGGCTGTGCCTTTGATGGCTAGGTGTGGCTGAGCATCCCAATCCTCTAGGGAGTGACTATATGGCTTGAGTTTCAAGCTTCGTGGCGGAGTTTAGCTTTACTTTTCTTCTATCCTTTATTGTATTTTTTATTCCTAGATTTTAAGATGATTTTCTATAATATTGGATGTGCTGTTCTTTTAGTATTTTAAAGATTGGTTCTGGCTAATGAACCTTTGATTTGTATTATAACATTGATCTGTTAATTAATATCTTTAATTTCGATTACATTAATTTGGGTGCAGTTAATGTGTAGAGATTTTTGAGAATATTTTGGGGTAATTTAAAGTAATTTGGTTATTGGATTATGAGTTTGAATGCATTGTTTGGTTCTTTAATTGGCTAAAGCTTTAAATTGGGTTTCGATTAGATGAACTAAGAGCATGTTTGGTTCGACCTCATTACATGCATACAATGGTAATTATGATTGCATTACCATGAGAACAGTGTTCGGTTGCTCTTTAGCATGGTAATAGGGTTTACCATGGTAATGATGATTACTAAAAAATTGGTAATCCCTAGGAATCCTCATTACCATCCCATTGTATAGTTAAAAAAGTTTAATTTACACTTTAGTTTCATTTCTCTTAATTTTACTTATATCTTTTCACTTAATCACATTGCCACAATTGCTACTGCCACTACCTCTTCCTTCGCCACCAACCACCACCGCTACTACCTCCTCCTCCTTCGCAGCAGCCACCAGCACTCAATACAGCCGTCACTACCTCCTCCTCCTCCGTCGCCAGTGCCACCCTCCACCCGGCACCGCCGCCACTACCTCTTCCTCCTCTATCACCGCCGCTACCTCCTTCTTCTATGTCGTCGATGCCACCTACCACCCGGCATCGCCGCCACTTCCTCCTCCTCCTCTTCCGCCGTCGCCCGCCACCGTCGCCACTACCTCCTCTTCCTCCCTCCTTCTCCGCCACCCGCCACCGCCGCCACTACCTCCTCCTCCTCCGTCGCCACCCTATCTCCTTCTCCGCCATCCTGCACCACTGCTACTACCTTCTCCTACTCCACCTCCGCCACTACCTCCTTCTCTACCACCGCAACCTCCACTCGGTGTAATATCCCAAATTCTGGGACTAAAGGCATAAGATTAAGCCTAGATCAAGTGGACTGCTAAGCCCCAGTTTAGAAAATGCCCCTATGAGGTATGTTTAAATTCCCCAAAATTCCTTTATATCCTTGGATATTAAAATAAATTATATTGGTGAGCTAAAGAGCTCGGGGAATAACAAAATGAAGTGATTGGAAGTCACACACAATAGAGTAAAGTGGAACACAAAGTAATTTTTGCTACCGGCGGTGAAATTCCTGGTATGACAGTGATGATTGTGTAACATGTTTTGATGGGTAAATGATGGTAAAAAGTTATGAAACTTTTCAGAATGAAAGTAAACTTATCAAATTTTAATTTGATATGTCATATAAGTCATTTGGAGTTGTACACAAGGAGAAATGAATTTTTGAAGTTAGCCCAGCGAAATTAATTATTTTCTGGGATAGCATTCAAAGATTAAAATTCTGGGATGAGTGAGCTTTCAGCCAAATTTTATATTTTTTCTTAAAACTAGACTCAATAAGGGTCGCATAGCCTTTGGAATCACTCCAATTGGACATTTGTACAATTAGATATGAATTTTCAAAGTTAATGAAAAATCTGCAGAATTTGGTATTTTATGCGAAAATTCATTATTTGGGCCAATGAGGTGCTGACACGTGGCAAGCCATTTTAACACTTCCTTTAATCATCAATTATCATCTTTCCATCTCCATTCTTTCGTGCAAACAGAATAGAGGGAGAGAGAGCTGAACGAGAATATGGAAGCAAAGAAGAGCTAGGGTTCTTCAAAATCTAAGGTAAGGAAGTTGTAATCTTAAGGTTTAAACTTCCTAATCACTCTCTAGCCTCTCCTAATCTCTTTTACTTCATCAAATCCATGGATTGAAGGCAAAATCTTAAGAGAAGAGAGAGAGAGGCCAGACATTTTAGAGAGAGAAACAACAAGAAATCAAGAGGTAAACTTCCAAATATGCTTCTTATGCCTTTGTTGTGGTTGTTGTTGTTGTTGTTGGGTTGGATTAGGATGATTTGTGGAATATGGATGATGAAACCCTAAGGGGTCCTAATGCCCAAATTGCTTCTAATCATGTGTAATGAGTGTGTAAATAGCTAATCATTTGATTAGGAGTAGCAAGGAAGTGATTAGGCAAGAGAAATCGAAGAAACAACAAACTCTTTCTGAGAATCTAATTTCCTGTTCTGTTTTTGCCCTGTATTGTTTCGTATAGGAGGATTTGAAATTTGATGATTTTGATACTTCCATTGGCTTTAGGAGGAAAAATTGTGTGGGTATGTAAGTGTTCATGAATTTTGGATACTTGTATATGAATTTAGAAGTTTTAGAAGTTAAAGGCTAAATGCTATGTATTCCGTTTTCTGGAGGCAGTGTTATGGTGACGTGTTTTTGAGTGGTCAAATGTTATCCAATAAGCATGAAACTTTCCAGTTTGAAATTAGACACATAGACCTTTAATTTGATAGGTCATAATGATCAATTGGGTTTATGTGCTAGAAGTGCTACATTCTCAAAGTTTGAGCATGCAAAACTGAAAGTTTCTGGAATAATGTGTAGAAAGTTAATATACTGTACTAATTCTTGTATATATAGCTAATTACTATATTTTTCCTTTAAACTAGACTTAACAAGGGTCAATGAGGACTTAGAACCAGCTCAATTGGATTTTTGGGGATTTAGATATGAATTGTTGAACTTTTGCCCTGTTTCTCGAATGTGATTTGGACAGGTTGAGTTTAGCGAAATTCTGAGAAATCTGTGGCTATGATAGCTGGAATTCAATATTTCTATATGAAACAAGAATGAAATATATTTCCATAGCATTTGGAACCACACTCAATTTAGAGTTTCCTAGAATTAATGGTGAATTCTTAAAGTTTGACCTTATTTCTGAAACTAAATTTGGAACAGTTGATGTTTGGAAACTTTCTGGGGATTTTGTATTGGTAGTTTTCAGAAAGTGATATTTTTCCTTGAAATTATACTTAAATAAGATCAAATAGAGCTTCGAACCACCTCAATTGGAGTTCTATAGAATTAATTATGATTTTTCAAAATTTGGTCAAAAATGCTGGTAGATTGAGTACCATGCGAATTTAAGTAAAAAATTGGCCAAATATAATTGGAATGAACTCCAAGGGTGAAAGTAAGCCTATAGGGCTAAGTGAGCCATTGTGTATTCACTTTTCATGGCTCTAATGATGTTATCACTTGCCTAAGGCCATGAAGTGACAAATAAGAAACAATGGTTGGTGGATCAATGGACAAAAGAGGGGACTATAGTCCACCAGGTAGTGAACTTATCTTTTCTGCATGTATGTGATATATATGTTTTGCATTGATTATGTGACTGCTTTACCTATTTGTGTGAAACATGTATGGTTAGTTGAAACTCTGTTATATTTGTGCAATGGCCATATGTATGTCATAACATCGAGCATACAGCATGTCATTATGTTAGCATGAAATAGTGTAGGCAAGCATGTCATGCATTCATATATATCTGGTATGCATTGTAACATACCAAAATTTATTCAAAGGCTAAAGATTAATTTATGGGTGTTAGATAGTAAGCTAAATCATGAAACCTATGAAATATAAGAAATTTTAAATTAGACAAAGAGAAAAATTAATATATAGTGTGTGTAATTAATAGGATAAAAATATACCTATATATATTATATTAAAACAAAACACACACACCCTCTTCCCACACATCACACGCAATACACACACACACAATCATATAATTAAATAACACACACACACTACCCACATGGCACACACATACACATTTTTAATAATTAAAAAAACAACACTCTCTCTCACTCTCTTAATCATCCGATACACACAACACACACTTCACATATTTCTCAATTCTCTTCAGCCAATATCCAAAAAGAAAGAAAAGAGAGAGTGAGTGAAAAAGAGAGAGAGTAAGAGACACATAATAGAGAAAGAGAGATAAGTAAAAGGATCGGTGCTACTAGAAGAAGGAATAAGTGATTACAAATTCTACTTACAACTCCATATCCTAATATAGGTGAGTTTCCTTCCCATATTCTTAACTCTTTCTAGTTGATTTGAGACTATTTTTGGGTAATTTGGGAAGCATAAGAACCTAGTATAATGAATTGTTGTCTTGTGAGGTTTTGTTTTGGGAAAAATAGTGCATGAAGAAGGAATAAGAATTTGTCAAATTTGAGGTTTCCAATCAATTCTAAACGAAAAATTATGTGGGAATACATGTGGTTTTGATTTTTGGATGATTATATATAAGTCTAGAATTTTTAGAAAATAAGAGGAGTTGTTGTTCGGTTAGTTTCTCTGAAATCATATTGGTTGTAAAATAAATTTCGGTAACCAAACCTGGTCCGAAAAATATGAAATTTTACAGAAGGAGAGTAGACATCTTAAGCTTTAATTTGATATATAATATGTATCATTTGGCTTTATAAAAAGTGAGATATGAATTTTTAAGTTAGATGATGAATCTGGAACGTTTTCTGGTACAGATGGGGTTTGAAGAAATTATGGAACTTTTTTGGCTATAATATATAAATTTTAATATTTTTTCCTAAAACTATACTTAAAGAGGATCATATAGGATTTTGAATCATCCCATTTGGAGTTTTAGATATTTAGTTATGAATTTTAGAAGTTAAGCTATTGAAACTGGAATGATTTTCTGGCAGTGCGAGAAAAATTTAAAACTGGGAATTATTCATGGATAGGTGATAGTTAAACTATTTTTATATTAAAATAGACTTCATAAATGACACATATAATTTGGAACCACCTTAATTGGATATTTCTAGGCCAAGATATGAATTTTCAAAGATTATTGAAAATTCTGACATAATTGAGTAATAATGAAAAAATATAAAGTAAGGGTATTTTTGAAATAATTGGGACTCTAAGGGTCAAATTAAATACTTAGATTGGTATGAGTCCATTAAATACCTATTGGATTTAAGGTATTAGCTATAATGATAACCTACCAAAATGTCTTAAATTATTTTGGAATAAGTAATAATTCGTCCATCCGTAAATTATAAATTATAGGATTTGACATTTGCCCGGGACGCCTAAGAGACTGAGAACATGAACCAAATTTGGAAAGACTGTCAAGTAATACCTTATCTCTTATATCATATGTGATGCCATGTATGTGTACCATATCATCTGTATATGTGTGGGACAGATAGTCCATAGGCGGTAAGACCCGTAAGTACAAGTTGCACCGGGAGTTACCCGGGGGCGTCTTGAGCCAGGTAGGCTTGAGGCAGAAAGCCCGTGACTGTACCTTGTATGGGGCAGAGGCCCTGGGCAGCCAGATTGTGAATCTCAAGCGCTGTGAGTCTATGATAAGGGACCGGTTAGGCCCTTTTATGTGCTGCATTTCTGTAAGTTGTGCTGTTTGATTATTTGTTTTACATGCTTAGTATTTGCATATTATATGAGTGATATGTGTACTACTGAGATTCTTTTGAATCTCACCCCTTTTTCAACAAATGATATACAGCAAAGGCGTCTAGCTCTAAGGACAAGAAGGTAATATAGACGGACGAAGAAGAGGCAAATAAATTATGGACGGTTTGGTTATTATTTTATTTTGGATGACTGTAAAATATTTATAAGTAGTAGTAGTAGCGATAGTAGTACTGGTACTCGCGACGCACACTGTATACATTGTAATCCGTACGCTAGACTTTCGATAACGTATTGGTATCCAGAAACCAATAAGTTAACCATCACGACGTGAGCTATGGATAGAAATTGATATGTATTTTAAATAAATGATTTTGAAATTGATAAAGATAATGAATTTACAAATTAAAATTTAGACCATACATATTTATTTTAAAAAGTTTTTAAAAATCCTATACAAATATAAGATTAAACTCTGTCTTAAATTGGGAATTTAATTTGTTTTGGTCTCAGGTTTAAAACCATTATATATTTAAACTAATTTAAAGGCTTTAGAAATTAAGGTGTTACATGCATAGTGGTAATGTTTGCTACTGAGATTTTCTCAAATCTCACTCCTCCCAAATAACCATTCGGACAGGTGAGCATTGGAAACGTGCTGAGATCAGAAAAGAGGTATGCACGAAGAGGAATGTTGTTTGTTGTTTAAAGGCCTTTTAGTTATTAAGGTCAGTAAATATTGTGTAAACCCCTGGTGGGGAAACTTTTGTATTATAATCAAGAAATATTGTATTAATATTATCAGTATATTCATACTATTCCTGTGTGCCCACTGAACTACGCATTACTATTCTGAGTAAGGTCAGTAATAAGGAATATATGAGGCGGGTCTTTACACTCGGCATCGCCCTTACTACCTCCTCCTCCTCCTCCACCGCCATAACCTCCTTCTCCGCCACTGCAACAACCACCTGGCACTGCCGCCACCATGTCTCCTTCTCTACCACCACCACCCGGCACCGCTGCCACTTCCTCTTCCTTCACCGCCACCGGCCACCACCGCCACTACCTCCTCCTCCTCCTTAGCCGCTGCCGCCACTAGCCACCGCCACTTCCTCATTCTCTACCACCGCCACTACCTCCTCCTCCTCCTGCACCACTGCCACTATCTCCTCCTTCTCCTCAGCCACTACCTCCTCCTCCACCACAGTTGTCGCTACCTCCTCCTCTACCGCGGTTGCTACTACCCACCACCTGGCACCGTCGCCACTACACCTTCCTCCTCCGCCGCCACTGCCACCCAGTACCGCCGCCACTACCTCCTCCTTCTCCACCTGACTCTTAACTTTCTTTTTATAAAGATTATTGTAAGGGTAAAATAGATTTTATGTAATATATTAATTTTAAATAATTGTTAAAATAATAACTCATTGCATCTTACTTAAAAATCAAATCAAACACTAGCCTTATAATGAATATTGTATTGTATTACCACTGCATCGCATTACACTGTACTGTAGGGTGTAATGGGATCGAACCAAACGAGTCCTAAGTCTTAACCAGCGTAAGAGATTTAATTCATCTAAGTCAAGTTAATTTAGAGGGTTTTTTTAAGCATATTTTAATTAAACTAGCTAACTTATATATTATTTGAAATAAGGAAAGCTATAACTCATTTGCCATCTCATCATCTATTCATCCATTTCACTCATTCTTATCATCCCATTCCATTTTATAAAACAAAAATTACCAAAAAGAAGTAGTTTAGGGTCATTTTAATTCTATTTACAAAATTAGTTTATACCTAAAAAGAACAAACCATGTCTTCTATTTTAAAGTTAATTTCTTTGACACTTTGGTAGCTTAGGATTCCAAGTAAAAGCTTCTTAAAGTGAAACAACTCCAGTTTTACTATATTGCATTATTTGGATTCAATTGTTGACGGTGAGCCCTAAAATGTTAAGACAAAGGTCTGCATCAACGTGAAGTGGCATTATCTTTTTCATTCATACTCTCTTTTCTTTATAGCCCCATTGAAGTGTCCTACAGCAAAGAGAATTAACAACAACAACAACAACAAAATCTTTATCCCATTAGGTGGGGTCGGCTAGCAAAGAGAATGAACAATAATTAGTAAATTAACAAATACAAATAAAGAAATTAACAAGAGTTAACAACTCCACTTCTTCACTTTCTCAAAATTTTATGGGCATAAGAATCACTATAATATCCTCCTTCAGTTTTTTATATAAGACATATTTACTTAATTTGATTAGATTAGGGAAGTTAGGTATAAGGTAATTAATATGACATGTGTTTTCTTAAATATTTTATTCATCTTCCTTAATTCCCTTAATCTCTCTTTTACTTGATTATGGTTGAGGGAATATCAATAAGGGTAAATTAGGAAAAGAATGACAAATATGATAAATGTACGTTATATTTAAGATCAAGATCAATTCTATAATTATGTCTTTTATTAAGAACCAGAGGTAATAATTAATAAATTAACAGGTATAGACAAAAGAACTAACAACACCACATTGGTTTGGAGGTCATTCGTTGAATTGGTTGGGGATAAATTTTTTAAAATAAAACAATGAAATTTAATAAATATAATGAAATACGCACAGAATACACACAAGAAACAAAGTAATATTACTATGAATGAGCAAGAGGAATAAGAGAGGGTTACATACTCAGCAATTATATTGGTTAGGACTCAAACAAAGTAACTGACCTAAGTTCAATCTAATGAAAGCTATGAGATCAGTTCCACTAGCTTTCTCAAATTCAGCTCTTGGTGCCACTTTACAATATTTCCAGATTTCACTTGCAAACACTCTCTTACACAATGTAATACAATGGCCTACCACTCTATTCTTATCTATAACTCAAGTTTAAGGAAACAAAATTATTTCTTATTATAAATTCACTTTTAGTGGAATAAATAAGAGTGTTACAATTTTTTCTCTATTAATTTAACAAATTTTAGGTGGAGATAAGAAAGAGGTGAAAAATGTATACCCATTCATAAATTAGGCTAAAATTGGAAAATTTTATCAATTTAATCCATCTTTATTAAGTTAGCAAACTCTTATTGATATGTAAAAATTAAGTAATTTGGACTTATAAATAGGATCAAAGTGATACTTAATATTCTCACAATCTTAAATCTCTTCAAGTGTTAAAAAAAGTAAATGATCACTTGATGGTCAAGATATCACATCACAATTGACTTCTCTATCCGGTCCTTAATACAATATATATTTACCTAATTTAATTTGATTAAGAAAGTTAGTTAAGTTAGTTAATATGACATATATTTTTTAAAACAATATAATCATTTTTCTTAATTTCTTCATTCTCTCTCGTCCTTTATTATTATTGAGAAAGCATCAATTGGGGTACTTAAATTAGAAAAATATTTATAAATATGAAACCTATGTTTTATATTTACCAATAAAATCAATTCCCAAATATATCTTAATATTAAATACAAAAGGGAGTAATAAATAAAATGTCATTGAATAGAGGTAGTTTTGAGCTTTTATGACATGGCAACGTAAGATTAATCTAAAGACAAATCACTTAATGCACAGCTTAGAGGTAGATAAAATCATTCAATTATGATGGACTAAATTGATAAACTTTTTAATACACAAGAAAATATGTGTTGATAAGAGAAAAGTATTTGTATCCCAACCATAACTAATGCATTCGGCAAGTCTGTAGAAAGTAATTAACTTGTTGGCAAAATGCACGAGATTGTCAACAAGTTGGACAAAGAGGTAAATGACGAGGAATGAGAATGGTTTGAGTTTTGATGTTAAAAATAATAAAGAAGCATTTTCATAAAATACCCATATCAGAAAACAAAAGTTTGATATTTAGAAGTTAAATCATACAGTTTTCAATATATTAAGGACATCGAAGCAAATTGTCTAAAAAATTAAAAGCAAAAACAAAGATTTGTCAACAAACAGAGCCAATCGTTGATAAGCAGTATAAAATTGCTGGCAAATAGTTACTTTGTTAAAAAGTAAGGCACAACAGAGCAAAACAGAGTAAGGGGTTATTGACAAAAACAAGAGATTATAGAATTTTTTTAATAAAATAGCCCTGGTTGACAAACTCAACCACTTGTCAACAAACCTTCATGAACATCAACAATTGTCACTAGAATGAATTTGAAAATTAGAAGTCATTAACTAGTGAAAATTTGATTGAAAATCATTTTTCTATATTTTAGATTTATTCCATAATAAATATCTTCACTACTGTCAATGAAAACTTCTAGATTATAAAATATATCTCTGTAACTCTACAATTTTTAAGATCATTTGATTCTTTCTCCTCATTCTTTCAATCGACTATATGGTGCAATGAATTAGTACTAGAGATACTTACTATCCCTTCAATATATGCACCAACATAATGTGAGTGAAATAGAGATAAATCAGAAAGAATATCCATGAAAACATTTGATAAATCCATATTTTATCATATTTTTCAATATTTTACTTGGATATTTTATCATGTTATATGGGCTGAAAATGCATTTGTTGTAATTAGAAGTATTTTGGTTGTTGTACTGGAAACTGAGATTTATATTAGATTTCTGCATTTTAATGATGTGGTGGAATGGATTGTTAAAAAGTGTGTTTAGCTTTTCAATAAATTTCTAGAAATATTCTTGTATAGCAAAAAATATAACTAGTTCAAACTCAGAGCCTTTTCTTCCTTTTCTTATTTCAGTTCCTTAACTATCCACTAAACTTATCAAATTGACAAGCTAATCAAAACAAAAAAAACAAAGGTATTCTTAGTCATTTTCCAGATTAGCTAATGTTTCATGAGCATCAATTGTGAATAAGAAGAACAATGCATAATGATGAGATTGAAATATTTTCAGTGTCTATGATGAAAGTATTCCCCTAACAATTAGCCTTGCCTTCCTAGTCAGATTACGTTTGTGGAGTTTCTTGTTCCAATTTATCTAGATTAAACCAACCACTATCAGCCTACCTATTTAAGAGAATAATGGAGTTCTCAACTCACATAATCATGCAAGCATATGAGAATTAGGATGAAATTAATTGGAGAAAGAGCAATAGCACATCAGATCATAATTCTCTTAACAGCCATAACTATGAACCATTATAGAATCATTCAAATCAACTGATGAAAACCAAATCCACTGAATCAGAAATCACAAGTTGTTCTAATCATATAAGGAAACACATACTCAACTGAATCTATGCAAAACGATTTATTAAGCTATTACTCTCAGTTAGTTCCTTTGTTCTAATGAAATAGCACTGCTATGAACATAAGAGCTTCAAATCCACAATCCAAAATGACTACACTGAATCATAAGGACATAGGAGGAGGAGAACAAAAAAAACTATAAAATCACTTCCTATTAAGCTCCTTGACTCTGGCTTGGCATTCTTGCTAGGAGAATAGATATGTTTAGCTGCTCATGGACTCTCTGGAATCAGCTACAGAGATGAAAACGAAGGTGGAAACCATGGAAGAAATCTAGAAGCGCAGAGATGAGGAATGGTGGATGAAGATGCCACTTGAAGAGAGAGAGACTTCGGTCCTTTTTTTTTTCCTCTCACAAATAGTTTTATAAAACAGTTTTTAAAAATTAATTTTAAGAATAAAAAAATAAAAAAATCTATTTAGATAGATTATTTTGAAAAATCTATTTTTGAAATA
Source organism: Albizia julibrissin (assembly GCA_037074505.1). Taxonomy (NCBI): domain Eukaryota; kingdom Viridiplantae; phylum Streptophyta; class Magnoliopsida; order Fabales; family Fabaceae; genus Albizia; species Albizia julibrissin. The sequence continues at coordinate 24,915,575 of CM073484.1, forward strand.
ACGTGGTGGTACGGTCATCAGTGGTGACATGGCAGTAATCATCATTGATAGTGTAGTGCTAATAGTGGATAAGTGACGGCCTCAAAAAAATAAAAAAAAACATAGGAAAACAAAAATAAGAAAACAGCTAAAAATATATTTTTTTATTTTTTCTTAAAAATAATTTTTAAAAACAACTTATCAAACATATTTTATTGTTTTATTGTTTTTAAAAAAATAAAATCAAATAGCCACTTCATCTCTGTATGTGGAGATGAGAAAATGAAGGTCCATATCTGTTTTTCTGGAGGTGCAATGAAGAAACTCGTGGCCCTCCAGCCCTTTCGTGATCTGAGCTCAAATGATGACGTGGCAAAAGTGTTATGAAAGTAATGTGTCTCCTTTTTTTATTCCCTTCGAAATCTGACCTCTTTTCCCACTGAAAGACAACTCCTCTGGAATTGGAATTTCGTTTACTTCCCCTCCTGGAATTCAGAGTCAGAAGAATTAACTTCTCAGCACTTTCCAGCAGTGCCCTTTCCTTTATTTCTTTTCCAGATGCCTCCTTAGCCTTTAGATCCAAATCTGAAACAACAAAACCTAATGTAATATCATACTTATATCAATATTAATGTCCTAATATGATAAAAAAAAGGCTAATTAATCATTAAATTCCAGAATTCCTCACTTCCTCTCAATAACACCTAAAATATTCAATAATGATCAATGTGAATGATAAAACTCCACAAAAATGTCACTAAAACCCATGAAAAATAAGAGTCTATCAATTATTATCCTAATTGTTAGCTTTGTTCTATTATCATTCATGTGTTTGATGCTCTTAATTTACCAGGTAGGTTGCTAGCAATGTTAATTAGAAGTTGAAAATTCTTTTGATAGACAATGCTTGCATGTAGACTATTTTCAGTTTTTTTACATATATATGTCCCTATTTGATTTAACATAAGTCTTCCTAATCTTTTTTTTTCTTTCTGATGTATTGTTCTTTATAATTATATTAGTGCACAACTTGATTCAACATAACATTTCAAGTTGCAGACCCTGCATATTTTGCTTTGTCTTAATATTTCAGATATTCAAGTTTCCATTGGACAATACATATTTGAACTAATTTTAAGAATGTGATTACGAGAGAAAGTGTAAGATAAGGCTTATTGTTGTTGTTGTTATTTACACCGAATTCTTATTTGATTTCTATCTAAAATACTTTTAATTCAAATATGTACCAACTTTGAAATATTAGTCAGCCAGAAAAGGCTAAAGACCGCATGAGCCACACACATCTTGCATTCTTCCCTGCGGATTTAATCCATTTTTCCCTCAACCTCCCGCTGCCACGATTCGTGGTGAGGAAGTATACCCTCTCAATTAAAAAGGAAATTATTTGGGAATATAATATACAAGTTAATATAAGATCCTAAAATTAATATAATATATTGAGCTATAGTTTTTTTTATTTTTTGTGGAGCAGCTATGAACACCCTAAAAAAAATTGTAGAACAATGTAACACATAATTCTTTAAAACTTGTGCAATTTTACTCTGTTTTAAATGTACTTTAACCCTATTTATAAAACTATGCATGTATATGTAACAATGGATAAATAATTATTAAGGGAATGACATGAAAATATAATAACAATAAAATAATTAAAACAATTTTTTTTTTCAAGTTACCCTTTTCTCTTGGGTTTTGTTTGGTCATTTTACACAAAAATATCTTCTCAATCAGATATGATCGGTTGTGTCCATGGATGTATTGTGAAGAAGAAAAATTCTAGAAGCCACCACGGCCTTACTGACATTAGTGCAAAACACTAATTTAACTACATAATTTCGCTTTAATTATTTGATGAATAGAAGTGGTAATGAATATAACCTTTTTGCTTCTAGTTTAAGTGTACATGACGTCATAATTTACATTATAGGATTAATTATATAAGCACCTGATGTCATAATTAAGTTTAAAATATTTTTGCATCTGGTGCATTTCAAACTGATCCCATAATAGCATTTATAGTCTAAGTTCAATAAGCACCAGACACCATATATAGTTAATTAAAAGTACTTAAATTAAGTTTTGAAATTTTATTGTAATATATATATATATATTCTAAAAAATATATATATTTTAAATATAACATTTAAAAATATTAATTAAATAATAAAAATATTTAAAAATAACAATATTATAGTTACTTTAAAATGACAACCTTTTTTAAATTAGCAATTTCTATAGTTGTACATTGGTTGCAATTGAAGTAAGTTCTCAAATGAGGTACTATATAAATTTAACTCTTTTTTTTTAAATTATATTCTCAATGCAATGTCAATTATGATTATAACTTTCATGCAAATATGATATCAGTTTAGATAAGAACAGATGTCATAATCAAGTCCTTATTAGGGTCCAAAACTATGATAAATTTATTCATTTATTGTATAAAGTCCTTATTAACTGACGCTGTAATATAGGCTCGTTCACTATGAAAAAATAAAATTAGAGAAGGAATTTTCAATAGATTATGTTATAAAAATTCATAATATAAATTCAATAATAAAATAAATATATAAAAATTATTGTTCCTTATATTTTTTTATTAAATTTTTTGATTTTTTTTTCAATAACATTATATATATAAATAAAAAGTATAAATATTAAGTACAAATAACTATAATATAATATAAATATTATTTCATAAAATATTATTTCATAAAATATTATTTTTTTTCAATTTTTAATAAATACTCCTCTGATCCTTAATATAAGACATATTTAACTAATTTAATTATATTAAAAAGATTAGTTAAGTTAGTTAATATGACATATATTTCTAAAACACTCAATTCATCTTCCTTAATTATCTCATTCCCTCTCCTCCTTTTTTATTGTTAATAAAGCATCAATAGGGGTAAATTATGAAAATATTGACAAATATAAAAACTATATCTTATATTTTGGATTAAGAACAACTCCTCAAATGTGTCTTATATTAAGGACTGGATGAGTAAATAAATACTTACATGAAGTAAGAAAATTAAAATTAATATTTAGCATATATATGATACACAAATTATATATATAAATAATATATTTACATATATGCTTGTAAAAGATAAATATTATATTTGTTTTTGTGAATATATATATATATATATATATATATATATATATATATATATAATTTTATAAATAAAGATTGGAAGTTCATCATAACTCATGTGGCAAAGGCATATTAACAGGCACACGAAAGGGTTCGAGTCCTTCTTTTGTCACAAAATGCAACCAATTTATGACCTGAATAAGGTGCTGACGTGGACATGAGGTGGCATGAATATATGGCAGTGCTTGAGGAAAACCAAGTCTTTTACGGCTTCAGATCTTTTGTAACTGACACTATAATATCTATTTTCTACTACGTACTCCTATTTCTACTATACTCTATATATTGTAGCGATAATACATTTTTAATCGATGTAAAATATAGCATTTTGTACTAGTGTGGAGATCGTCCTCTACCAGCGGTTTACCTACCAGAGATGTTCACCTTCATTTCTGTTTCTTCATCGCCTTCATCTCAAATGTTCAATCCCTTTCCAGAGCTTAATCTATCTGACAAGCTTGAAATTGCGTGGTTGCATGTTACTTTCATGAGTGATGCTTTTGCGAGTGGATTAATATACTTTAATACCTCTACTTTATTTTACTTTTGTCTATAAATGCTTGCATCTTTCAAGTAACTGTTCAAGAATGTTTAATAGACTAAGATTTATATACTTATTATCATTATTTGTTAGGTTTTGGGCCCCCTTCCTATGTGGAGAAATAAACAAATTATATATTTTTTCTATTTTATGCATTTCTTATTTTATGAAAGGAAAAAAGGAAGGAAGGAAAAAAAAAATAGGACTACAATTTTATAATTTTCAGCCACGTACTGAGCTAGTATATTAGGACTACAATTCAACAAATAACTTCGATTATCAGCTTGGTGATAAGTAAGTGGGGAAATAAGCAATCACACATTTATATTCAATATCATGTTAAATGTTCGTTGTGGCATATCAGCAAGATAGAAAAATGATACAGAATAATAGGACATGACAGGGTGAATGATATGCCCTTGCAGGGGAACCACTTCTCTCCACTTAGGGAAAAGGGCTCTGCAATGTGAACCACTGAACAAGCAAAGAAAGTGAAATGCTCTTGCCACAACTAACAGAACCGTCTAAGACAATTTGCTTTCCAATCTTGGGGCCTGAAAAACTGAAATAGACGTAGCATTGATTGTGAAATATGTATAGATCCAGAGGACAACAAAGAAGGAAGTTGTGATGACTTTTAAGAATGTGAAAATAAACCAAAGCATAGTGCACCTTTACAATAAAAATAATGATAGAAAAATTAAGGAAGGGTGAAAAAGGACCACATTTCAATTTATCTTTTCAAGATCGAAGAACTAATTCTCCCAGGATTTTACCTAATAATCTTTTTCTGTGTTTTTAAGTTAAGTGCTCTTTTAGCTAATAATTCTCCTAGGATTTTAGAGGTTCCAAATCAAAAAGAGTGGACTATGTGAACGAAAGGGGCATCTAACAATCAAATTTTTTAGATGTTAACAATCATTGGCTCTAATTAGCTAAACCTATATTTGAACATATAATTATAGGGATAATAGATCATAAATCACCTTACTATTCTTACGGTAATAACAATAGTACGATATAACGTGACAAGTCGAGGCTATAAACTCCTCCATGAGGCTGTGAATAATGCATACCCCCTAGAACAGGTAATCTAGTAGCAAGTCATAAAAACAAATTTCAACTCGTCAAGAAGTACGAGTTCAATTTTCAAGTTTAGAAGAAAGAAAGGCTATCTAACCTAAAAGTAACTGGGAATCTAACCTAAAAATGTTCTTCAATGATCCTTTCTTCAACATCGCACAGTGCGACACCAAGTCTCAAACAGGATCGTGTGCTCAAAGAAGTGAAGTAGAACAAGGAGGCGACGAAGAGGACAGAATGGGATTGCAATAGCGACGGCAAAGGAGCTCGAAGGAGTGGAGAAGAGAAGTAGAAAATGGCGGCGATAATTTGAAGTCTAGGGTTCGAGGGTTCAGAGAACAAAGTCATAGCAGTAGAATGCAATAGCAAATGGTCCCCCCCGGGGGGCAAAGGTTAAATTAAATGGAGGGTATAAAATGTGAAATGGGTTAAATGAAGGGAGGTTGCAAAATATTTAGGAGGATAAGTTTTACCTTTATAATGGAGGGAATATGTGAATCATTTCGGAGAATCATGGTTTCTCATATACTATATAATATATTTAAATTGTTCTAAAAAATAATATATCTAAATTTTTATTTTATAATATTTAAATTTCAAGACTAATTAGGAAACTTCTTAAATAAAAAAAGTATAACTTTGATAACTCAATAAAAAACAGAATATTAATTTAACTTATCATGATATATCAAAAAAATAAAAGAAATATATTTTTCATGGACCAAAAAATCATACTTAACAACATTTAGTGCTTTAAAATGATAAATCAATTCAGATAAAAATGATAAGTTAATTATCAATTGAAAATCAAAGAGTTGGATAAAATTTTAATTCTTATTTCTTAACTCATTAAATATCTTTTAATTTATTTATTTACTATATTATAGTGAAATCTTCAAGCTATTTAACTTGAATATTGGGATCAATATTAATTTCAATTTAATATATTACGATATGTTCAATCAAATATTATCACTTTCATGCCAAGAAAAACATTATCACTTTTAATTTCTAAGTATAATGTAAATTAATTTGATATTTTGTAATTCAGTGAATTGAAGAAATTATGAAAGATAGTAGGGCGAAGGTGCAAAAATACCCATTTATATATCCGGCATATGCGTCTGACACCATACACAATCTTTGGGTGTAAAAATATCTATGATCATTAAAAAAGGGGGTAAAAATGCCAGCTCCATTAATGAAGGCAAACGATGGTCAATTTATGATTTTGTGATTCATACTTTAATAATTTTTAAATAATTATTTTAAGGACAAATGTGCAAAAATACCTATATACATATCCCACATGTGCGTATGACACTATATACAATCATTGAGGTGCAAAAATATCTATGATTATTTAAAAAAGGGACAAAAATGACAACTCCATTAATAAAAGCAAACGTCTGTTAATTTCTAATTTTGTGAGCCCACTTTAATAATTTTTAAATAATTATTTAAAAAACCCTAACACTCTCTCTTCCCACACCCCTCTCCCTCTCACCCTTCTCTCCCCCCCCCCCCAAAAAACCAAAACCTAAGGGTGTTTAGAAGCTAAGAGATCAAAACCGGCTCCCATGAAAGTCTTGATATCACTGGGATCGGGAAATCCCAAGTTTTTTTTAAAAAATAAACTTAAAAAATAATTATATTAGTTATATTTTATATTCTATTGTTTAAAATAATTATTTAACAACTAATAAGGTCATAATAATTACTCAAATTGATCTAGCATTGAAGAATAACATTATCTTCTTCTTGATCTTCATTATTATCTTTATATAGTATATATCCAGGATTATTGTCATGATATATGCGGTTTAACTCCAACTAAAGATTTGATATACATTTTATTAAAGGATAGTTTAATTTATGGGGTAAAAAAATAAAAAAAATAAAATGATAACTTAATTTATAGGGTAAAAAATGAGATTGAGACCGAGACCAGAATCTCAAAGTTGATCATAGTTCTTGTTCCAGTCTCGGTCCCGGATGGGATGGGAAAGTCCCGGTCAAAATGTCCAGGATCAAGTCAATACTAGAAATTAACAGAATTAGCATTAACAAAGCTTGAAATTAATGAACGTCTTCCTTTGTTAATGGAACTGTCATTTTTATCCTTTGTTAAATGATCATGAGTATTTTTGCACCTTAATGATTATATATAGTATCAGACGCACAAGTGGGATATATGTATATGAGTATTTTTGCATCTTTGTTTTTGAAATAATTATTTAAAAATTATTAAAATGGAGCCCACAAAACCATAAATTAACCTTCATTTGCCTTCATTAACGGAGTTGACATTTTTGCCCCATTTTTTAATGATCATAGGTATTTTTGCACCCAAAAATTGTATATGGTGCCAGACGCACATGCAGGATGTGCAGATGGGTTTTTTTGCACCTTCGCCTAGCATAGTAATTATAATTCTTTTTTTACCAAAGTAATTAGAATTCAAGCATCACTAGAATATTATAGCAGGATTACTATATATTACTATAAACGTTCAATTGTCAAGGTTAAAATTTATTCTTTTGTTAGGTACAACTATACAAGTATTTTACTAAGGCATATATCTTCTTGTAAGAACCACATTATAAGATATTAGTCCTTTCAGTTACACCTAACTCTTATTGATTCATATAGCTATCTTAATAATATTAAATTTTTCATTCACTATTCATATAACCATAATTATGCAAGATATGACCCAAAAGTAAACCGTATAGATATTTAAAAAAAAAAGAGTATTTATATTGTGATTCATATAGTTAAAAGATAGATAAATCCCATTGCATTAATAAAATTAAAGAGAAGAGAAAGGAGGAAGAGAGAGAAACAAAGGAGATAATGCAGGAAAATTGGGAAAATAAAAATATTTTTATTCAATTAAATCAAAGCTCAACACATTTGAGAACCATATCTCCATTTATATATAGAGCCATCAAATAATAAAATAACAATAATTTGAATTAAATTTTAAACCTAATCTTAAAATAAGAAAGAAAAATATAAGGTCATCTAGATATCTTATTTTATTGAGATATTGCAAATATTAAAAGATAAATAAATAAACCCTAATTCTAATGTATGAATATTCTTACTTAATAATCTAATGGATAACTTGGATATCTAAATTAAGCCCAAATAAACCCTTATAGTATATCTATCAATATATTATAGGAAAAATCCTAATTAAATCCAGATAAAATATCAAAATTTAAATTTAAGCTAACGGTTTGACAAGAGGTCAAATTGACACACTCGAAAGCTAACAATGAATTATAGTTGACTCTGGGTATTTAGACCCTCATTAGTTTCCATCTTATGTTTGCATACAAACATTGACCCACTGGAAAGCTAACAATGAATTATAGTTGACTCTGGGTATTTAGACCCTCATTAGTTTCCATCTTATGTTTGCATACAAACATAAAAAAAATGAATTAATTAATTAAAATTGGGAAAAATCTTAATTAAATCTCAATTAATAACATTCATAAATATCTAATTAAGCATCTTGTCCTGATTAGGAATTTGTTAAAAATATATGCCTAGATTTTGATTTTGGTATTTTAACTGGATTTAATTAGGATTCTTCCTATGTATATATATCAAAGTTAAATAAATAATAATATTGAATTCATTATTTAATTAAAGTGATAAAAATTTACTTGTACATCTCCAATAAGTAATTAAATAAGCACATCTTATAAGATAAAGTTATGAAATACCTATTTGCATAGTATTTTAGAGGAAAAAAACGACATAATACTTAGTATGATAAAAAAATATAGGAAAAAAGACAGAAAAATAACTTTAAAATTGTAAAATTTCAAATATGATATTTTCCTTGACATGAGTTGTGAATTGCTTATCAAGTTTTGACATTCTCTTATCAACTCGAATGACGGGTGTCTTGACTAACCTTCCTCTCCACTTCCTTTCCATTTAGTGTTTCAACCATCGGATTATATTTTAATGGGTGAGGTCTAATGCTATGTAAAAAAATACTAGTATAATATTAAATATAATAAAAATCTACAATTATGATATTATTATCTAACATTAAATCCCATTAAAACATGATTTGATAGTTGAGATGTTAAGTGGAGAGGGAAGTTAGTGGATATCAACTCTTAATATCAAACCTGATTTATGATTATATTATTTCAAAGTTCTTTTTCTATCTTTTTCCTAAAAATACATTAGATAAACATTCACAACTAATATTATATTTAAAATTCTTTAATATTTTGGGAAAATTTTTAATGTGACATATTTATTGTATCATCATTATAATGAATAATAGGTTTTAAACTTGAAAAGATAAATAAATAAATATGACTTTTGGCAGTGACATCAAAAAGTCATTGCTGAATGTCTTACTTTCAGAGGCAATATTCATGGTCATTGCTAAAAACTCACTTTATGCAGTGACTAAAGAAGTTGCCATTAAAGACTGTACCTTTTGGCAACAACAATAAATGTCACCACATATAGTTATACCCACTGTTGAAATGTACAGTTTTCAACGGTGATAATGAAAGCATGACTTTTAGCAGCGACATTTAAATTCACCATTGGAAGTATGTTTTTTTTTAGTGATTTGAGGTTATGTCTCATTTCTTTAAGTTGAGAGAGAGTATATTAGGTTTTTGGGCAGAAAGGCCCGCCTAGGCCAGATAGGCTAATGAGGTTAGGGTAGACCAGAGGGGTTGGAGAGGTCTAATTATATAGCTATGTGAGAGAAAAGAAGAGAGAAAGCAAAAAATGCATGTTCACAAAGCAGTCTTGATAAATTGATGTTTATGTACTCGTTAACCATTGGATTAGGCTGAAATTTGGTAAGCTGATTTAGCGCATGTGGTTGCTCATTTTAGGATAATTTATGTTGTTTTGACATTTTTGTTTGTTCTCAAGCTAGTCCTTCTCTTCCTTTTCAAATAGAAGAAAAAAGAAACAGAAATTAAACACATGGCATTCCTTGCCAAAAATTCTATTATGGAGGACACAACCATTTAATTTGACCAAATGGCGTTACATTTTAAGAGAAGAAAACCCCTAATGGCTTTTGATAAAATTTAACGGTTTTTTTTAATTTGCACTCTTTTAAATTATTTATTATACCCCTTCTAAAACTTATTTGTCCCATACGCCTTTCGGGAAAAACTTGGTTGTTAAAATTACACATTAACCTTTTGTTATATAGTGAAGTGTAATATAATTTGTCTCATGTGATGGTTATGATGTTTTATATCTTAGGAAAAATTGTATTTAGGTTCTGAGTAAGAGAAAATATGATAAAATGATCCCTTTAAATCTCAAAATTACATTTAAGTCCCATAGGACTTTTTTGCAATAAATTTCAATTCTACTAACAAGTCCATATAGGCATTCATTAACAAGTCTAAAGTCGTCCATTGACAAGCCCGTGGGCTCTTACACTAACAAGCCCATAGGCACTTACACTGACAAATCTAGAGGCGTCAATTGACAAGTCTATAGGCATTGAACAATGGAAATTTGACAATAGAATGAGGGGGAAGGATTTTGATCCCTACCCCTTGATTGGTAAGATTAAAAATTTAGGAGGGGAGGAGAAATTTTTTGAAATTTCCCCTCCCTCCACTCATAACCCTGCCCCTCCAAATTGGGGGGATTTGGAAGGGAGGGGTAATATTTTGCCTTACAATGACTATTTTGCCCATGAATGCTTTTTGTTATCCCATTTATTATCCCCTCCACTTTATTGTTTTATTATGTACATATATATTATAATTATAATATTTTACTTATTTTTGTATATATATGGTAATTAAAACAATGGAATATAATTTTGGATATTTATTAGTATAATTATAGTTATATTTATTCAATTTTTATTATTTTTAAATTTAAAATTTTATATTTATAATATATTTTATTAAATATTATACAGAATTTAAAAAAAATTAAATAAAAGGGTAAAATTGTTTACATTAAAATATTTTCCCTCCATTCCCCTTCCAAACCAAACAAAGTAACACAAAAATCTCTTTCCTCCTCTTTCATCAATCCAAACGAGGTAATATAGCCTATTTGGTTGGAAGGAATGGGAGGAAAAATGAGCCTCTCTTCTTATTTGATGTGAAAAATTAGAGGGGAGGGCAGCCAAAAAGGGGGCTCCCCTCCCCTCCCCTCCCCTTTTTTTATTTGTGTTCCCTCTAAATTGGGGAGTTTTGGAGGTAAGGAAAATATTGTGATTATTTTGTCCTCATTATTTTTTCATATTTTCATTGATACCCCTAAATAGAAAATAAAAACACGCTCTTAGGATTCCAAACTTATTGACAAGGGTTATGTCAAAGATAAAAGGAGCGTTGGAAGAGTTATAACTTTTTATTTTCATCGAATGAAATAAGTTATTATTGAAGTTTGATGTTTCTTTTGTACAAAATAATAATCTCTATTTATTTTTTTTATCAATAATTGTTTTAGTAACTCCAACAGTGTGAATTAAAATAAGTTTGTATCAACTTGGTAAAATAAATTTGAATTTTGCTAATTTATTTAATTTATGTTAAGGTGTAAACTAATTTAAATAAATTTCATTTCAAAAAAACTAATTTAAATTATTTATATAAGCAAAAAAAATGTAAGCTAACATATAAGAGTAAAATAGTAAATTAGTTATTATCTGTCTTTCCCTCCCTTCTTAAACCAAACAAATGATCATTAAAAAATCATCCCCTTCTTCCCCCTCTAATCAAACTAAACAAAATGACTCCCCATCCTCCCTTTCCATCCCCTCCCTTTAAACCGAACAGGGCCTCGATCTTCAGCCTTAGATGTTGTGCGTTGCGTGAGTTCAACCCTATCTTTTTCTTTGCCTTAGTCGAATATGGCGATAGACTCACACAAATGTCAGAAATAAGATTCAGAGTTCACAGTGTCATGCATGCGGCTTCCTCCTCTTCCTCTTCTTTTTCTCTTTCCAATAACTCCCACCTAATGCTCGCCTTTCCTTCCTCATCTCAGATTCAGATTTGATGGTGTGGGTCATCGTTTCTGCTCTCTCGCTCAGGGTTCAAAGTCGCGCGACTACCCTTCTTCATCTACGCACTGGTGCGTTTCTTCTCCTATATTTTTGTTCCTTTTTTTATTTTCTCTGATAATTACTTTTTTCTCCTTCTTAGTCTTGCTCTGGTCGGTTGATCCCTCTCACTCATCCTAGTTCTCGTCTTGATTAATGTCTTCTCTAGCAATGGTTATGCAAGAGAGTGATTTTTGTTCTTAATGATTTTGACGGTGGTTCTACTTAGTTCTTCAACACGATTTGATTTGATATCTTAAAAAATATACTCAATCTTTTATTTGTATGTTGAGAACTTGTGAAGATTTTTTATGAATTTTCTTCATTGTACATCCTACAAGATCTGTATTGGAATTTTGATTTTTTTTGGCAATATCCATGTAGTTAGGATCACTAGTGCAGAAAAGACTTTTTACATATGACGGAAACGATTTTTTACACCTGACATAAAACACGTGTAGAAACAATAGGTGTAGAAAATTCAGACTTTCTACATGTGTCGCAAATCACGTGTAGAAAGTCCTACTTTCTACACCTGACCTACCGCATCAGGTGTAGAAAGTGTGGACTTTCTACACCGGACGTAAAATGTCAGGTGTAGAAAGTCTGAAAAAGTGGGACTTTCTACACCTGACATGAGAGGTCACGTGTAGAAAGTGTGGACTTTCTACACGTGACCTCTAACGTCAGGTGTAGAAACTCATTTAAAAAAAATACTTTTTATTTTCATATAAACTCATTTACATAATAATAAACAACAAAATTCATGTTAAAAAAAAACAATTTACAACGAAACTAATGTGAAATATCAAATTCCATCCAAAATATTAACAAAGCCATATGAAGGTACACAAACTTGGCCTCATTTTTATAACAAAATTTGTACAATTAAAGTCAAACCCAATACCAAATAGTGACAATAAAATTCAACATGTCTAATACCAAATAGTAGTTATTAACTTTACATGTTTAACATTACACTCACAAGTTTGAAATCTCTAAAAAGTAAGTTGCCTAATGTTTGCGAACATCATCTATGTCCTCTTCAGAAAATGCATCCGTAATGTCAAATATCTACAGATTTGAAAATAAAAAATCACATGCATCAATTTAATAACTACGAAATGAACTTAATAAAACAAATATAATTAAATACAATTACCTCTTCTGTAAATTCTGTACTACCCAAGAGGATGATGTTTAACATGTGCCTCATCACATAATATCCACAAGCCTTATTCCCCTTTTGACGACGGCACTATAGAAGAACATGCATTATATTATATTAATTATATATATATGTGAATAAGATAACTATGCATGCACCAAGAGCTCAACTCTCAGTTTGTTCCCTCAACCTATGAATGGTACTCCTCACAGTCACAACACTCACAGTACTGGCAAACAGCAAAGAACAAAGTCAGATGGCTGTTGAAGAGACAAAAATAAAACATAAAACCAAGTCAACCAAAGTTAAAGGACTCACTTCAACGTGTAAGCACCACCTACTTTCACTTTACCACAATCCTTGCAGCCCCATATTCCAACAACTTTCCTCTTCACAGCGTACTGCAACATATAGATTCAGAATAAACGGTTGATCCACTTGAGTTGGATTCAAAATATCTAAGCTACCAAGAACCTCTCACAAGGGTCTTATCCTCTAATAACATGGAAAACCTACCTTGCCATAAAATTCACAGAAATATTTACTATATTGACTGACTTCCATCTTCTTGATCTGCTTCCGAAGACTGGCACCATACCTGGTACCTGATATGAGAAAATAAAACAAAATGGCTTCTCAGTAACCAATACCAGAAAAGTAGATATGTTCTCAAAAAGCTTATTCTGTGGCATGTAATTAATTAAGTCCAAATATGTTCATGCTAATTACAACAATAGCATGTAGGTACATAACAATTCATAAACAAGGCAAAAAATTCCTACTGGACAGTGGTCAGGGACTCACGCATATTACTTTCGCTTGAAATCCTTATCTAGTTAAGATCTTACAACCTCCTATTGAAAAATAAGAAACTAGTAGTCCAAACACTGGTTGGCCAAAGAACAAATATCAAATGCCTTGGATTAATGATTTCAAATAGCTGACCTTTCAGCAATGATAGCTTTTCATAAGTTAATTTTGTCACACTATCTAACTGAAAATGGAAAGATATACAAAGCCAAATAGCCTTGTCCCATTTTCTGTTAACTATTGGAAAATTATAGGATCCCAAAGGCACCTTTAAGTTTGATCTTGAACTTTGTATGTTACGATACATCCCCCCCCCCCAAAAAAAGGAGAAAGAAAAAGCCAAAAAAGAGTTCTTCCTTGTTATAAGATCATTCTGGCATCACTCACAACATAACCAGCAGTACAATCGAATCTTTTTAGACACGACGACCAATCTAGAAGTAGGAACAATAGGCAAAATATAAAACTACTCAAAGCAAACTAGAACTCACTAATATCATAGTTATTAACACTTACCATATTTTCCAACAATGCCTGCCTTCTTCGTTCTCTTTGTCTACAACAAAAGGAAGATATGGAGTTAAAGCATGATACACAATAGAGAAGAAAAGACAGAAAAAATGTAAGTTCCATGTAAAATCAGAAAATGTGGAGTGATGACTTAATTAAAGCTTCACAAAGCTACTAGCTTTGGGAGCCACACATGTAAATCACAAATTAAACCCAAAATATTCGACATAGTAATCTATCAACTATTGATTGTACCAAAATCATACGCAGCTCCAATTAGCTTCTAAAAAATGGATTACTTATATAAATACATCTGATATATGAATATACGACATCCAATAATGTTTCTCGCAGAGTCGAATGGGTAAAACCATAAAGTAAGACAAGAACTTCATGAGTAGTCGCACAGAAAACTCTTGACACTCCTAGGTCACAAAAAACAAAAGGAAGTAAAATAGCGAAGGTCACAGTAAAATAGCGTGGAAGACAGACCCGAGGTAGCAACTTACGGTGGCGTCATCTCGGTGAGCACGAGGTAGCCGGCAGCAATGAGAGAGAGAGCAGTCTGAACTCGAGGTAGCAGCTAGGGCAGGGAGTTCGGCGTTCGTGTGCGGCAGAGCGTGAGATTGGCGGCAAAAGCAAATGAATTGGAGGGAGGGAGGGAGAGGACCTGATTAAGGGGTTTTTTTTAATTACATTCTACACCGGTTGGCCTCAACAGGTATAGAAACTATAACTATCTACACCAGTTGGACTTCAACCGGTGTAGAAATTGATAGTTTCGGTTGAGGCCCAACCGGTGTAGAATATGCTTATTTTTTTTTAAATTTTTTTTTTACTTCTCTTGATTAATTGCTGTGATATTTTCTACACCGGTTGGTTTGCAACCGGTGTAGAAAATATATTCTACACCGGTTGAGGGCCAACCGGTGTAGAATATGCTTATTTTTTAAAAAAAAAATTACTTCTCCTAATTAATTGTTGTGATATTTTCTACATCGGTTGATTTTCAACCGGTGTAGAAATTATATTCTACACTGGTTGGGCCTCAACCGGTGTAGATAGTGATAGATTCTACACCGGTTCTGGCCTAACCGGTGTAGAATATTCTTATTTATTTAAAAAAAAATTTTTTGCTCTCGTTTTGAGTTGTTGTGGCAATTTCTACACCGGTTAAGATCCAACCGGTGTAGAAAGTGATTAAAATATTTATTTCCACACTTTTTTTAGATGAAACCGGTGCAGAAAGTTATATTCTTTTTTAAAAAAAATTTATATAATTTAAAAATAAATTTCATTTCATTTATTTTAATGAAAATAAATTTTAACTTTTTCTTTCTACACGTGTTATCTTTTCAACACGTGTAGAAAGTCATTTTATCTTAATATATTTACAAAAATGTCACCGGTCATTCTTTCTACACGTTACTGGTTTGGTCACGTGTAAAAAATAGGTGTAAATCCTATATTTTGTACTAGTGGATATTTTTTATTTTTTATTATTAATTTGATAGATTAAGCTAAATCTTTTTGTTACTGTTAGTTAGATTCATGTTAATTAATACTTATTAAATCTTTATTGTGGGAGTTAGGAGAAACTTTTTTTTAAAAAATTAATTCCCAGGTTTTGGGATGGTTGATCATAGGCTAAGGTGTATATATATATTTTAGAACATAAATTCTACTGTAGGGCTTTCCTAACCAAACACTACAGCTTGTGGTTTATTTCTTTTTTTAAATTGTCTACTTTAGCTTTTTGAGCGCTACAACTTGTTTTTATAATGGTAGGATATGTAGCATTTAAAAAACACTATAAAAATAAATAAAAAATAATCACTAAATATTGACATTTTGTAATAGTACCAACAAGTTATTGGTTGAGATGTTCACTCTTATAAAGAGGATAAAACAAGTTGGAATCCCAAGAAGCATACTTGTTAGGAGAGGCGAAAACTCTTTACGTTTCAAGCCTCAAGAAAGGAAACTCTTCATCAAATTAAAAAAAAATTTATACCAGTGAATGATTATATGTAATTATTCAATTTATTATTGGTCACCTGACGAGTGCCAAGTGAAAATTCATTACGTACTTTTAAAATGTCATGCTGTTAATATTTTTTAAAATAGAAAAATAGTTTAAAATTAAATAAATTAATATTTCACTGAAAATGATTGAATGATGCATTCATATGTATATAGGCAGAGGTGTTAGTTGGAACTTGAGAAAATAATATTTGTTGATATAGAGAACAAACCCAAGTAATTAAATAAAAATGATACAAATGAATAAATATAGGATGTTATAAATATTATGGGCCAATTATCACACATTGCAACTCCTTCATATTTCTTTTTTTTTATAATAAGAATAAGTATCTTTCTACACAGTCATCTTCCATCTTCGAAGTACTCTTGGGCATTAGATGTGAAGACCTCCTCTAGCTGGTATTTAAATATTGGTTCGTAGCGTTATGACAGACTAACTCTAATCTTTTACTAGATGTAACTCTGTAAATACATTACATTAATTAGAGGCAGACACAATCTCATAAGACAAGCATCATTTTCGCATCCATGTCCTCCATTGCTTGTACAAAAATGTGAAAAATTACAATAGTGTTAAAATCAATTTACAATTAGGAGTATTCTCGGGATGGAACGGGATTGGGAAATGCTATTCCCGATCCCGATCCCAAAAACTTCCTGTCTCGATGAGATGAGAAATTTTTGGGATCGGGATCGGGAATTTCTCAATTCTGACCCATCGTTTTTTTTAATCCTATTTTAATTTTTTTTGTTCCTTTTAGTCTAGAACAAATACATAATTTATTTAATATCATATTGTACCAAATTAGTTCAACACAAATATATAATTAGTTCAATACATACTTAAAAAATTGTCGATTCAACTATAAAAGGAACAATGACAAGAACAAAAAATTTGAATTATTTAATAAATAATAAATGAAATTAACCAAAAAAATTATAAGAATATATATTACTTTGAAGGTATTAAGAATTTTCACATTTTATTTATATTTGATCTTATCTTCTTAAATATTTTTCTTATTAAAATATAAATATATGTATATTTTCGGGATCGGGAAAAAGTCAGGATCGGGAAGTCTCATTCCCGATCCTGAAATTTTCCCGTCCCAAAAATTTTGGGACGGGATCTCAGGATTGGGACGGGAAGATCGAGATGGAAAATTGATGCACACCCCTATTTACAATAGCATACATTTAACAGAGTAAACAATAAATCTAAGGAAGAGATGCAATATGTCTGAGAACACGTTTGATTTTGTACTTGTTCTAAAATTTTTATATCAATTACAACAGCATGCGTGATTGTCAAATAATTGATTTTTAATTTTGTCCTTTACTATAATAACCATGGAGTGAAAAATTAGATCGGATCGGCCGGTCAGACCAGAAAACGGGTGAATCAATCTTAGATCCGGTCTGATTCATGCATTAAACTGGGAATCGGTTCGAACCAGTAAAACCGGTGATTCGACTGGTTGAATTTTTTCTTTTGCTTTTTTTATGATATACATTTTTTTATTTCTCTAAATATTATCTCACGTTATTTTTTAGGGAAAATGAAAGTTTGAAGACCAAGATGAAGAGAAAAGTAACTAAAAAAATAAATCTATAAAAAACAAGATTTTGAGGATATATGATAATTAATTAATTATAGAAAATAAGATATCATTGTATAAATATTGGCACCATAAGTAATACTAATAAATTTTAAACATTTGTTTTTGTAAAAACCTTCATTTTTATTTATAATATTTTAATATGACCAGTCCGACCACCGGTCCAACCCCGATTGACCCATTGACTCTTGAACATGTGCCATGACCGGTTCATTGTCCGGTCTGATTTTTTGTTCCTTGATAATAACTCTGCATGTAAATAAATTCAAAATTCAAATCATGAATAAAAATTTTGCAAGGTGTGCTATGCCAAAATTTCTCATCTAAGCAATTACAGAATGTCACAGTAATGAAAAACAGAGAAATTCGAAAAAAATAAGAAGAACGATGAAAAGTAAAAAAAATGTTAATTAAGGAAGAAGTGGAGGAGAGGGGAAGAGCCATTTCAATTTTCTGCATCTCTTAGACTCTAAGATTGCGAAGTTGCGGGAAGCACATTGATGAATTAGAGGATTCATTTGGAAAGTGATTATGCTCTTCTTCTTCTTCTGATGACATCATCATTTCTTCCATCTCTTCACATTCTACAATGCTTAGATACAGCAAACATGGTAGGCTTCTGATCATAGTGCTTGAGAATATACACTTGAATCTTTTAAATTTAATCACACCAAAATGCATAAGATTTTGGAACATGATGAAAGTGGAACCCTCCCATACATATATGAGGTTACTTGAATCCTCCGACCACAAGTACTCGGCTCTTAGATCAATATCATCCCTTTTTCTTCATTTACATTTGAATTTTCTATTGAAACCTGCATCAACTTCAATTTCAATTAAAAAAGATAAATTTATCCATCAATCAAATTATTAGTTAGTAAAATATTTTTTTTTTTTGAAAAAATGGACTTAAAAAGATAAAAGAAATAGATACATTGTAAGCATAAGCGATCAAGCAAACCCTTTACTCTTGGACAAATGTTTATAAATCAATGTATGATCACAGGCCAAAAAATCAATTTATAGTTCATTAAGTTTGCTATACTACACACAATTATTCCATGTTTTCATCTATAGTGCTCTCAAATTGAAAGAAAATCTAGTTGGGTATATGCATCAAGTATTATTTTTATTCTTCGTGTCCTTGCATCCCTTTGTAATTTATAAGTTGCCTATTTTATATTTATACGGTTACAGCCAGCAAAATGATACAGTATATGATTCCAATCCACATATTACTCCATCTAATTGTGAAAACCATAATCAACAAGATATAGAATAATATTCATGCATACCGATATTGTTCCCAATTGTTGAAGAGCCCATCCCAAACTTGAATCACCAAATTTTGGGTAGTTCTATATGATGATCTCTCTCAGCTCCACCTGAATCTGCAACCCTATTTGACAAACACTCATAAAATTTGGCAAATTTCTTAACTTTATCTCCCACAAACTTGAAAGCTTAATTGTTTCATGGTAGTTGGCATCACGTTCACTCCCATGTCCAAAAATCACCTCCAATTCCTCACAATCAGTTAAAGTTAGGGAATTCAATTTGGGAATGCTGCTTTGGACGATAGTGCTTACTGAAACACAAAAGCAGAATATTAGTCATCTCTTTTGTCCAATCAATAGTTGCACTCATAATTGGCATTAAGTTTTGGGCAGTCACAAACCTCAACTCTACTAAACTGCCCTGTCTGCAAAACTCCTCAAGCCAGGATCATATGAAAAGCATCATCATGGAAGTCGTATCCTCGGTGATTAGCTGAGCAAATATGAGAAAAATTACAGTGTCAAAATAAATTTACAATAATGAAAATGAAACGTGTAGAATCAACAATTAAATATAGACATGTCATTATTTAAAAATTAACCTCAGGCTGCAATCCTTAGCAAACACTGATTCAATTTGGCAAATTTCTTAGCTCTATATCTCCCTCAAGCTTGAAAGCACAATTGTCTCACCATAGTTGGCATCATCTTCTTCACTACTTGTTTTTGCAATTATATCCTCCGATTATTCCTTACAATTAGATAAGGTTAGGAATGTCAATTTACAATAACAGACATTTTAGTGGAGTAAACATGCAGCATGTCTGAAAACACGTTTCATTTTGTACTAATTTTCACATATGCTGGTAATTTACTAATTTATTTATATTTTATGTTTTTTATAGAGTTATTTATCATTTTGCTTTATTATTTGTTACAGATAAAGATTATGGATGTATTCATGATGTGGGAGAAGAACTTCTTGATATTTTTACACATCAAGCAGACCCTACTACTCAAAGTGAAAATAATTGAATTTCCTTGAAATTGATGATAGTAGCAAAGAAGGTGAAAATGATAGTTATTATATTCATATTGCTTAGAGTGTTTAGCTTCTTATCATCTCATACTTTGTATGAGACTGTGAGTTATTTGTGAACATTATTTTTTACCTTTGATTATGAATTAATAACTATATTTGTTTTATTGCATGAAGCATATAGACGTGTAGTTAAATCTTGTTAAAATAGCTACCGGCCCTGGCCCTCATGCTCTCAGGCTGAGCTTTGAAAAAGATCAATTTTTCTTACCTCGAGCCCTGTATGGCCGGCTCTTTTAGGCCCTGGTCCTTCAAGGGCCAGTTCTGTAGGACTGGGTCTGCTCTGACTCCCAGCTCTAAACTTAATACACATATCACTATTCACAACATTGATCTAGCTTGCTTTTCAAAAAAATAAAATAAAATAAAATGCTTAAGGCTTTGGGATAGCCAATAGCTACATTAATGGCACATGTGGCTCTACGTCGGTTGGAAAATTTTGTGATTTAATAGACATACTCAAATTTCAAACCCTGCCTACTTTCTTTTGTCAGTTTTAGCTTCCCCATTTTTAAATTTCAATTTTCAATTTTTAAAAAGACACTTTTTTGACATCCCTTTCTCTCTCTTCATTTAAGTATGGTCCATTCCTTTCTTTAATCTCCTACTCCCCCACGTAGCCTTGAATTATATTCTCGCTCTCTCCGCGATTCACCCCCTTTTCTTCATTCCCTTATTTTACTTAGAAGTGGACGAACGATGGGTGGATCTGGCAATGTCACCGACGAAGAAGCTACCACAAGGATGGCGGTGGCAGAGTAGACACAGAGACGAGAATACGATGGTTATGGCTGAGAGTTTGAGATGAATTCGTTTTTTACTTCAAGGTAATCTTTTGTCTTCAGGCAATGGAGATGTTATCAGTAGTTCAACAATTCGAATGATTTTCCTAGTTATAGATGAAGCTATTGAGGATGAGAGACATATTTGTGATATGATGAAGAAGCATATGATCAATAAAGAGTCAATATGTCCCCCGGATTCACACTCTCGGTGTAGGTATGGTTTCCAATGTTCCCTGCTCCTCAAACTATTTGCTCTATATGTATTGTTTAGGGTAATTTTGCTGCAGAAGTTTTGTCTAAGGTAATTTTATCCTAAAAGTTTAAATATGGAGTAATTTCGTCCGGACTGTTATCTTAATTAAGTTTGACTATTAGTTGACTAAATTTCAGGACAAATTTGCTCTAAAATGAAAACTTCTAAGGTAAATTTATACCTTAATAAAAATGACATCAATGATAAAATTATCCTGAAAGTTTCAACTTAGGAGTAAATTTGTTCTGAAATTTTTCACTTAAGAACAAATTTCTCTTAAATTTGGTCAGCTAATGGTTAAGCTTAACTGGGATAATGACCATGACGAAATTGCCCCATATTTAAAACTTCTAAAACAAAATTGTCCTGAAAAAAATTTTTAAGATAAAATTACCCTAAAGCCCTAAGACAATATTTCCTAGATAAAAATGATCTTTAATTATTTTTTATTTTTGAGGCTTTTCGTAACATTTTGCAGAGAAAACGATACATTGAATTTTTATTTTTTATATTTTATGTTTTAAATCGGTGTCACCTTAATCTTCAGCGTTAGATGTTGTGTTTCGTGAGTTCAGCCCTATCTTTTTCTCTGCCTTAGTCGAACATGGCCATAGACTACCACAAATGTCAGAAATCAGATTCAGAGTTCACAGTGTCATGCACGCGGCTTCCTCCTCTTCCTCTTCTTTTTCTCTTTCCAATAACTCCCACCTGATGCTCGCCGTTCCTTCCTCGTCTCAGATTCAGATTTGATGGTGTGGGTCATCATTTCTGCTCTCTCGCTCAGAGTTCCAAGTCGTCGCGACTACCCCTCCTCATATCCCCACTGGTGCGTTTCCTTCTCCTATATGTTTGTTCTTTTTTTTAATTTTCTTTGATAATTATTTTTTTCTCCTTAGTCTTGTTCTGCTCGGTTTATGTAATATCCTGAATTTTGGGACTAGAGGCATAAGATTAAGCCTGGATTAAGTGGACTGCTAGACCCTGGTTTAGCAAATGTCCCTATGAGGTATGTTTAAATTCCCCAAAATTCTTTTATATCCTTGGAAATTAAAATAAATTATATTGGTGAGCTAAAGAGCTTAGGGAATAACAAAACAAAGTGATTGGAAGTCACACATAATATAGTAAAGTGGAACACAAAGTAATTTTGCTACCGGTGAAATTCTCGGTATGACAGTGATGATTGTGTGATATGTTTCGATGGGTAAATGATAGTGAAATATTATGAAACTTTTCAGAATGAAAGTAGAATTATTAAGCTTTAATTCAATAGGTCATATAAGTCATTTGGAGTTGTACACAAAGAGAAATGAAATTTTGAAGTTAGCCCAGCAAAATTAATTATTTTCTGGGACAGTATTCAAACATTAAAATTCTGGGAAGAGTAACCTTCCAATTGGCTAAATGTTATATTTTTAAAAAAAAACTTGACTAAATAAGAGTCGCATAGCCTTTAGAACCACCCCAATTAGATATCTACACAATTAAATATAAATTTTCAAAGTTTAATGAAAATTCTGCCAGATTAAGCATTTTGTGCGGAAATTGTAATTTTGGGCTAATAGGGAGCTGACACGTGGCAAAGCTAATTAAAACCTCATTTAATCATTAAATCATCATCTTATTCAGCATTTTCACGGATAAAACTCTGAAAGAAGAGAGAGAAAGAGTGCAGAGAAATGGAGGGAGCGGAGAGAGAAAATTCTTTCCTCCGAAACACTGCCGAACGACATCCTCTCTCAAAGTACCCTTCAGGAAACTTCTTCCACTCATCGCGAGCTTCATTCCTACGGTTTCATATTTTCATTTGGAGGTATTTAGTGTCGTCTCCCTTGCCGGAGTATTGCCGGAATTCCGAACCGTTTGTGAAAACGGGTAGAGGTAACGTAAGCTTCCTTTTAACCGATTGATTTGTCGTTTGGATGAGTATAAATGAAGTTAGGTACTGTTCATGGCTGGTTTAAATTGATGTTTTCAATGGCTAAATCATGTCTAATGAGTGTTTAAATAGCTAATCACTTGACTAGAAGTAGAAAGGAAGAGATTAAACCAAAGAAAACAAGAAAACAACATATTGCACCTAAGAATCTGATTTTCTGCCCTGTTTTGACGTAGAGAAGAAGTAAGAATTTGATGATTTTGATACTTCCATTGGCTTTAGAAGGCAAAATTGTGTAGGTATACAATTTTTCATGATTTTTGGATGCTTGAATATAAATTTGGGAATTTATAAAGCATATATGTTCATAGTGTTGATTTGCCTTGTCTGAAGCACTGTTACTGTGCGTGATAATTCAAGCAACAAACCTTGTCTGAAAATTCCGAAACTCCCCAGATGAAAAGTAGACACTAATACCTTTAATTTTATAGGTCATAATGCTCAATTGGATTTGTGTGCTAGAAGTTCTACGTTTTTTAAGTTAGGTCATGCAAAACTGGAATTTTCTAGAATAGTATGTTTGTGCGTGATGTTTCAGGTACCAAAACTTATCCAAAAATTCTCAAAATTTCCATAATTAAATTAGAGACATATAGCTTTAATTTGATAGATAGTTTGTAATTTTTGGACAAGTATGTGGGGAGATATGAATTGTTGAACTTTGGCCCTGTTTTCTGGAAATTTCTGGAATAGTTGATGTTTGGAAAATTTCTGGGGATTTTGTGTTGGTATTTTTCTGAAAATTATATTTTTTCTTGAAATTAGACTTAAAGAGGATCCAATTGAATTTTGAACCACCTCAATTGGAGTTTTATAGAATTAATTGTGATTTTTCAAAGTTTGGTGAAAAATCTGTCAGCTTTAAGTCTTATGCGAAAGTAAGCCTTTAGGGCTAATGTGAGCCATTGGGCATCCACTTTTCATGGCTCTAATGATGTTATCACTTGCCTAGGGTCATGAAGTGATGAAGAAGGAGCAATGGTTGGCGGATCAAGGGACAAGAAGAGAAGAACATAAAGTCCAAGAGGTAGTGAACTTATCTTTTCTGTATGTATGTGATATGTATGTTTTGCATTGATTATGTGACTGCTTTGCCTATTTGTGTGGAACATGTATGATTGGTTGAAACTCTGTTATATTTGTGCAATGACCATATGTATGTCATAACATCGAGCATGTAGTATGTCATTATGTTGGCATGAAATAGTGTAGGCAAGCATGTCATGCATTCATATATATCTAGCATGCATAATAGTAATGTTTGCTACTAAGATTCTCTTTAATCTCACTCCTCCCAACCAACCATTCAGATAGGTGAGCATTGGAAACGTGCTGAGATCAGAAAAGAGGTATGCACGAAGAGAAATGTTGCTGGTTGTTTGAGGGCCTTTTAGTTATTAAGGTCTGAATATATTGTGTAAACCCCTGGTAGGGAAACTTTTGTATTATAATCAAGAAATATTGTATTAATATTATCAGTATATTCATGCTATTCCTGTGTGCCCACTGAACTACGCATTGCTACTCTGAGTAAGGCCAGTAATAAGGGATATATGAGGCGAGTCTTTACAGTTTATCCCTCTCGCTCATCCTGGTTCTCGACTTGATGAATGTTGTCTTCTACAGCGATGGTTATGCAAGAGAGTGATTTTTGTTCTTAATGATTTTGACGGTGATTCTTCTTAGTTCTTCAACACGATTTAATCTTGATATCTTGGAAAATCTACTCAATCTTTCATTTGTACTTTGAGAACTTGTCAAGATTTTTTATGAATTTTCTTCATTGTACATCCTTCAAGATCTATAATGGAATTTTGATTTTTTTTTATTATATCCATGTAGTTAGGATATTGTTTATTTTTTTTAATTAATTTGATAGATTATGCTAAATACTTTTATTATTGTTAGTTAGATTAAGCTTAATTAATATCTTATTAAATCTTTATTGTGGGTGTTGGGTGAAACTTTTTTTTTTAATTAATTCCTAGGTTTTGGAATGGTAGATCTCAGCCCAACCCAGGGTGTATATATTTTTTTTAGAACATGAATTCTACTGTAGCGCTTTCCTAACCAAGCTCTATAGCTAATGGTTTATTTCTTTTTTTTTTAAATGTCTACCGTAGCGTTTTGAACGCTACAGCGTGTTTTTGTAATGGTAGGATATATAACATTTAAAAAACACTACAAAATTTTTTAAAAAAATCACTAAATATAAAACATTTTGTAGTCGTATCAACAAATTATTGGTTGAAATGTTCACTCTTATAAGAATAAGAACACAAGTTAGAATCGTAGGAAGCATACTTATTAGAAAAAATGAAAACCCTTTATGCTCCAAACCTTAAGGAGAGAGTCCTTTATCAAATCAAAAATTTTTTTGTAATGATAAATAGTTATATGTAATTATTCAATTTATTATTGCCACCTGAGCAGTGCCAAGTGAAAATTCATTAGTTATTTTTAAAATATCATACAGTTAATATTTTCTTAAATAGAAAAATAGTTTAAAATTAAATAAATCAATACTGCACTGAAAATGATTGAATGATGCATTCATGTATCTATAGGAAGCGGTGTTAATTGGAACTTGAGAAAATAATATTTGTTGATGTAGAGAACAAACCCAAGTAATTAAATAAAAATAGATACAAATGAATAAATATATAATGTTATAAATATTGTAGGCCAATTATCACACATTGCAACTCCTGCAAATTAGTATCTTTCAATTGAAGGTAGTCGTAATGTTGTGACAGACTAACTCTTCTACCAGATGTAACCCTATTAATACATTACATTAATTAGAGGCAGACACAATCTCATAAGACAAGCATCATCTTCACATCCATGTCCTCCATTGCTTGTACAAAAATGTGAAAAATTACAGTAGTGTTAAAATCAATTTACAATCTCATAAGACAAGCATCATCTTCACATCCATGTCTTCCATCTCTTCACATTCTACAATGCTTAGATACAGCAAACATGGTAGGTTTCTAATCACAGAACTTGAGAATATGCACTTCAATCTTCTACATTTAATCACACCAAAATGCATAAGATTTTGGAACATGATGAAAGTGGGACCCTCCCATACATATATGAGGTTGCTTGAATCCTCCGACCACAAGCACTCTGCTCTTGAGATCAACAGCACCCCTTTTTCTTCATTTACATTTGATGAAGTTTACATTTGAATCTTCTATTGAAACTTGCATCAACTTCAATTTCAGTTGAGAGATCAATTTATCCATCAATCAAATTATTAGTTAGTAAAATATTTTTTTTTTAAAAAAGGACTTGAAAAGATAAAAGAAATAGATGCATTGTAAACATAGGTGATCAAGCATACCCTTTGCTCTTATACAAATGTTTATATATCAATGTATGATTACAGGCCAAAAACTCAATTTATAGTTCATTTAGTTTGCTATACTACACACAATTATTCCATGTTTTCATCTATAGTGCTCTCAAATTGAAAGAAAATCTAGTTGGGTATATGCATCAAGTATTATTTTTATTCTTCGTGTCCTTGCATCCCTTTGTAATTTATAAGTTGCCTATTATACATTTATATGGTTGCAGCTAGCAAAATGATATAGTATATGATTCCAATCCACATATTACTCCATCTAATTGTGAAAACCTAATCAACATGATATAGAATAATATTCATGCATACCGATATTATTCCTAGTTGTTGAAGAGCTCATCCCAAACTTGAATCACTAAATTTGGGGCAGTTCCATATGCTGATCTCTCTCAGCTCCACCTGGATTTGCAACCCTACTTGACAAACACTCATGAAATTTGGCAAATTTCCTAGCTTTATCTCCCACAAACTTGAAAACTTAATTGTCTCATCGTAGTTGGCATCACGTTCACTCCCATGTCCAAAAATCACCTCCAATTAGATAAGGTTAGGAATGTCAATTTACAATAACAAACATTTAATAAGTGGAGCAAACATGCAGCATGTCTGAAAACACGTTTCATTTTGTACTTGTTCCAAGATTTTTATATAAATTACAGTCTGTGTGAGCCCAAAATTTCAAGGCATTTTAAATAATTAATTTGTGAATGAATTAGGCCCTTTACTTTAATAATTCTGCCCATAAATGAAATCAAAATTCAAATAATGAATAAAAATTCTATAAGGTGTGCTATGCCAAAATGTCTCATTTGCGCAATTATAGAATAAGAAAAAGAACGATATATATAAAGTCATGTATATTTATATGTGTGTGTGTGTCTATATATATGGGTAGGTGTGGATAGGATTAATGAGCGTACCAGCGTATTGACTTTTGAAGAGCAGCAAGTGATGTGTGTATGTATGTGTGTATGTATGTGTGTAGGTGTCGATAGGATAAATGAGCGTACCAGCGTGATGAGTTTTGAAGAGCCGCAAGTGTGGCTTTGGAGAAGACGGGGCAATCCTTAACCTCAAAATATAACAGGTTTGAAAGTGTGTTGAAGTATAAGCCTTCCTCATGGATTTCAAGTTTGCTGCTATTCCATACTCCCTTTAGTTGACAGCACTCTTTAATCTCCAGATGATACAACTGAGGAAGAAGTTGAGTAGAGGGCAGAGAGGGGAAGAGCCATTTCAACTTCCTGCATCTCTTTATTACAAGAAAGGCAAGTTGTGGAAAGCACAATGAATTATCAGGAAAGTGATTATGCTCTTCTTCTTCTGATGACATCACTTCCTCCAACTCTTCACATTCTTCAATCCGTAGAGACTCCAAACATGGTAGGCTTCTCATCACCGTGCTTGGCAATATACACTTCAATCTTCTACATTTAATCACATCTAACCACTTAAGATTTTGAAACTTGATGACAGTGGGGCCATCCCATACAGATATGAGCTTACTTGAATCCTCCAACCACAAGTACTCTGCTCTTGAGGTCAACATCACCCCTTTTTCTTCATTTACATTCGATGAAGTTTCAACATTTGAATCTTCTGTTGAACCCTGTGGTAACTGCAATTTCAATTTTTAAAAAAAAAATGGACAAATTTATTCACACCAATCCAATTATTAGTAGTAAAATATTTTTTAAAAACAAAAAACTTGGATTTAAAAAGATAAAAATAAAATAAATACATTGTGAGCATATATAGTGATCCACTAGACTCTTTACTCATGTTATACAAATGTTTACATATCAATGCATGATTACAGGCCAATTAAAAATCAATTTGTAATTGATTAGTAGTTTACTGTCCACACCCCACAACAATTAGGAAGTAGTTAACTAACTTCCTAAATTTAATTATATGTGTTAAATATGTCTTATATTAAGAACCAGAGGGAGTATATATGATTCTCATATACTTATTATTCCATCTAATTTTGAAGACTCTAATGATGACCCTAATATAGAATATTCATGATATAGAATGTTCATTCATACCGATATTGTTCCCAAATGTTGAAGAGTCGATCCTAAACTTGAATCAACAAATTTGGGGCAGTTGCGTATCCAAATGTCTCTCAGCTCTACCTGAATCTGCAACCCTACTTGACAGACACTCTTGAA
Organism: Albizia julibrissin; assembly: GCA_037074505.1. Taxonomy (NCBI): domain Eukaryota; kingdom Viridiplantae; phylum Streptophyta; class Magnoliopsida; order Fabales; family Fabaceae; genus Albizia; species Albizia julibrissin. The sequence goes on from CM073484.1 coordinate 24,944,508, forward strand.
ATTTGACAAATTTCTTAGATATATTTTCCTCAAGCTTGAAAGCACAATTCTGTCACCATAGTTGGCATCATCTTTACCATTATGCCCAAAAATTTCCTCCAATTCCTCACAATCGGACAAGGTTAGGGAATTCAATTTGGGAAGATTGTTTTGGACAATAATGCTCACTGAGAATAAAAACTTCAACTTTTTAATGTTAGTTACTTTTAAGGAATGAAGATATTGGAATCTCATAACTTGTGTGGGAACAAGACCTCCTGGCATTTGTTGTTCTGATCTCAATATTTCTGAGTCATTGGCTTCTTCTGGCTCATCATCACCAAGGAATTGCCACTCGTGTTCAACTCTAGCGCTTTGAATATCAATCTCTCCAACATTTAGTATAGAAAGCGGAAGATTGAAAGCTTCCTTATTATTTAATTGGTTGTATTTGAACTCATACTTCCTTTCAAGCCTCTGCATATAAAAGAGAAGTGAAAGGTGAGGGAAATAAAATGTTATAAATTCCTTGGAAATATTATTAAAAGAAAGAGATCAAATTAACCTAAATCTTTACGTACTAAATGTGACCTGAGATTGTAATACATTTATAGGGGTTCATGTAATTATTTAGTTATATCAAATGTTTCTTCATGTTTCACTACATTACATGATTATTAATGATCAAACTATAGAAATGACATTTTTTTTTTCATATTTGGTATTTGATTCACTGAAGGATAATAAGTTAACACATGCAGGAATATAGATGTCCTGGTCACTTGTTTGTCTATATTTATTTATGTGATAATCATGTTAAAATAGGAAATATATAATACTTTATTGCATAGATGGAGAACAGTAGTTACCTCCTTAGTCCAATCAATAGTTGCACTCTTAATAGGCACAAGTTTTAGGCAGTCATGAACCTCAACACTGCAAAACTCCCCTATGTGAAACTTAAACCCTTGGCAGATATTAACAAGTCTTGGCAAGTTTTCAAGTTTCATATCTTTCATGTTTAGAAACGTAATCTCCCTCTCACTGTCAATGTCATGCTTTTCAATATTTGAGCACTTGAAAATTTCTTCGATTTGAGAACAATTTGATATTTTTAGAGTGCTTAGTTGTGGAAGCATTGAGGTAGCATCCTTGATCATATTGAAAGAAAAAATGAATTTAAGCTTGTTGCACTTGGAGATTTCCACGCTCTTCAATTTCAGGAGACAAGACTCAGCGATGGATGGACTCTTTTGACCCTCTTCAGTCCCCGAAAAAATTGACTCCAACTCATCACAACAAGATATGGTTAAATAAGTTAACTCCGGAAGACTTTGGCAGATCTGAGCAGAAAAGACAAATTTCAATCTTACACAATATACCAAAGTTAATTGTTGAAGGTATTGAAATTTTGCAATTGGTTCTCCAACCCCGGTCTGATAGTGAAAAATGGATTCTGCTTTACAATTATGAAGTGTAATCCTTTCTATAGATACCAATGGCCTGTATTCGTCATTCCTCAATTGATGGCCCTTAAGTTCCTGTAATTCCTTGGTGAAAGGGAAGGGGAAAAAAAGGAAAACCATTAACATATTTCCTAGAAAATATGACTTGGTATTAATTAAAATTTGGGGAATTAGTATGAGGTCCTAAAGAAGAGACTTAATTATCAATAATTCTCAAGAAGTAAGGAGTTGATATTTCTTCCAATGAAACTTGTCATTTCATGCTCCTCGGAAGTCATTTGGATCTATCGGTAATTAAGTCCATTTCTTGGAACCTTGTAATAATTTCCCCTTAAAATTTCATATGCACATGTATTATTCTTGCATAGAAATAATAAAAAGGAAAAAAACACTAAAATACCACTTGAACTTTAAATCCCAAATTAGTTTTTTGACAGAAAGAGTAATAAGATTGACAAAAAAAGTATAACAATTAACAACTCAGTTTTTTAGAAAATCAATTATTTAGCATTTTGAAGTTCAAATGATATTTAAGTGTCTTTTTCCTTAATTAAAAAAAAGAAATTGATAGTTTAAGGAATGATGAAAATTGTAACTAAAAAGGGAAGAAAAGAAAACGAAAATCATCAACATATTTCCTAAAAAAAAAATAAGTCAGCCATTTTCATATATAAGAAAATGGAGTTCCCAATGAAGTCAAGGGAAAATTATGATGAGGAGCCCCCAAGAGTCAGTATTTAATGTATTTATTAAGGTGAATGATGAATGAATTAAATGACTAAAATATAAAGATAAAAAAAATGCAATTTCTGCACTGAATATTTTTAAGCGACGGGGGCCGTGAAGTATGACGACAAATTGTGGCACACAAAATGAGAACAGAGAATGTAAGGCAAGATGGATAGCCCAACTTCTATTAAGGTGAATTTTTTAATGAAAACATGTTGGGAATTTTTTTAAACAACAAAATGTGAATAAATTAATTGACCGAATCATATCTCAATATGTACTAACATAAACACTATTTTCTATTTAACGCATTTTAATTATTTTAATCACGTGAACAAAGTAATTTTTTATATTAAAAAAATAATATTTTTAATATATGCTTTTATGAAAATCAAATTAAATGATAGGAGAGTAAATGCGTACCATATTTGGACAATCCCTCCAATTTATTGTCTTTGATGGCCAACTTGTATGATACCTCCCTGAGCAAATTCCGACAAGACTGGGAAGATTGTGCAGCCAGAGATGTTCTAAAAGAGGAAGCACTAACTGAGTTTTATGTTGATCATGAATGGGTTGTTCTTCACCAGCATTTTCACCGAACACAAATTTCATCTGAGGAGCATCTGTTATGGATAGGGTTTGCAATTGTACAAACCTTTGAGCAAATAAGACTGGGCATACATATTCTAATTTGCAGCAATCAAAAACAAGGAAAGTTTTCAATTTTGGGAACCTCACATTCTCCCATGCATCAACACCAACCTCTCCCTCTAATACATGCTTCAATTCGCTGCAACTTCTTATTTCGAGTGTCTCTAAGGATATCAGAGTGCAAGCAGCAGAGGCAGGAAAGAGAAATGTCAACATCGGACAATTGGAAATCTTGAGATACTTAAGATTGCCTAAGTTGCAATCAGCAGGGAATATGTGGAGTAATTGAGGGCAACCAAATATCGTTAGTCTTTCCAGCTTTTGGAACAAGGTAAAAGGAGAATGACCACGACATAGTTGTTTAAGATCATCCATATCACTTAGCACTAACTCGTCCAATCTTGGCACAATTGTATCTCCATGAGGAGCAGTTTCATCCATAATGCATTCTATCTTCGAACACCTTTCAAGACTGAGTTTAACTAACTCATTCATGCCTCCTACAGCTTGGATAATATTAGTCATGAAACTATTACGGCCTCCTTCAAGCTCATAAAATCCAATTGCAGTTGCTCTATGCGCAAGGTCCTTGATTATTACACCTAACATAGAGATGTTTAATTGTCCCAAGCGTAAAGATCTTGTGCATTTGTTCTGAAATTTCCCGCCTTCACCGCACTCCCCAATTTCTAAATTATACATTCTCCATTTCATCATAGTTGTGGGGCCTAAAAGGTATTCATAGCAACTTGCTTTTTTGGAGTGTGGAAAATGTTTGGGTACATACAACTCTTCCAACTGTGAACACATTGCTATTACTTTATAACAACATTCTTCTATTATACAATTTGACAAATCTAACAACTTCAGCTTGCTCAAATTTTCAATTCCATTTGGCACTCTTTCAAATTTACTCCATTGCAAGTCAAGAATTTCGAGTCTTGTAAGGCCTACGACAAAAGAGATGTCACATAAATCCCAACATTGCAAGCGCAAAGTTCGAAGATTAGAAAAGTGTTGGATTGGTTGAGGATGTAACTCAGTCCTAACCCCATACATGCGCATAATAATCAAAGCCTTGAGTTGTTTGGCGCCTTCAAATGATGCATGTGATATATCCAAGGTTTCATTTGAACATAACAATAGAAACTCAAGCTTGGGAGCATCAAATTGAGAGAGAAATTGAAGGAATTTGTCGTTATCATACCATGAAGATAGGGCAAAGCAATTTTTTACTGCTTCACTAGCAATCAACTTGTTCAATTCTTTTGCACAGTTTACCATAATAGTATGATTCTCTTCAGGTGCTATCCATAAAGCTACATCACGAACCAAGTCATGCATTTTCACACATTTTTCATGCTCGAAGTTGACATAAAACATCAACAATGAAGAGTCAATAAGAATATTTATAGCTGCAAGAATTTGGCTCCTTGCTATTTCAAATGAATCAGCATCTTCGCATAGGCCCAACCCAACTCCATATCTAAAAAGATCTTCAATGATAATTTCATGATCTTCGGGAAACACAGCGCACATCAAGAACAACAATTTGGCTTCTACCATTCTCAAGTAATCATAGCTTAACTTGAGACAAGTGAAAGCCTTATCCTCATTAACTGGTTTTGAATGTTTCAACCTGTGCAATACTACATTCATCTCATCAAGGCCTTTTCTTCTTAAGCACCTGCCTATGGCTACAATTGCAATGGGTAGTCCCTTACATTCTGCAACAACTTCTTGAGCCACTTTTATAGCACCATCATCTACTTTGGCATTAGTTTGAAATAGATCCCACGCTTCACCTTCTGTTAGTAGACCCAATCGAATAGTTTTCTGGCAATCCATCAAAGTACACACATCTTGACGACGTGTGGTGAGAAGAACTCTGCAGTTTGTTGGACCTTTATCCCCAAAGGGATTCCCTATATCCTCAAGGTTCAGCGTATCCCATACATCATCCAGTATAATTAGAATTTGTTCCTCTGGATTTTGTAATTTCATTGCAATTCTTCTTGCCCTTCCCGCTTCAGTTTCTTCCTCCAACTTGAGTCCCAACATGTCTGCAATTTCACCTTGAATCTTCCAAATATTTGGAGTTTGGGAAACTGTTGTAATTATGACTCGATTAAATAGCTTTGATTCTTCGGCTTTCTTTCCTACTTCCTTTACCAAGCTGGTTTTGCCTGAACCGCCCATACCCCACAACCCAGTCATATACCCATCATCATCGTGCAGTGCCGCCCATAGTTCATCATATGCCCTTTTTGTTGACTCAAAGAATGTAAAATCCTTAGAAGAGTGATACCCTACACCTGGAACAATGACGGGATGGGAAATTGTATTAAAGTGATCACTCTTTTTATTCAGATCGATCATCCTCTGGCTCCTCTCAGCCAACTTTTTGCAGAGACAATATCTCTTCCAAGTAGGACACCACTTATGAAGGCAGCCATTGTTGGCCCCTAGTTCTTCCTCCAATTTCTCCACCTCTGCTGTGAGGCTCTTCACATCATTCTTCCACTTGTTAACCTCATCATCAATCCTCTCAGTCTTGTTGATGGCTTCTTGAACACGTTCCTGCACCCTCCCTTGCTTGAGTATCAGTTCCTCCTTTCTGATCTCAACATTTCTTGTGATTTTGCCAACACAAAACAAATATTCCAGCTGCCGTAAAGTTGGATCCACTAAATATTCAGCAAGTTTTGCCGCTACCGACACTCCCACCTCTGCCATCTAATATTAATAGTAACAAGAGAGCCATTCATCAGCATCATCATTGTCAAATGATAAACTCAATTTTCATTTTGAATAATTGAGGCATATTACGTACTAAATCATTCATGAAGATATCATCAAGATGCAAAGAATGATTTGTTTTCTATCCAGAAAAAATAAGAAAGATCAGTTGTTTTGGCTCAGCTTTCTTACTCCAGTATCATGTTTTCCTCCCAGCTAAGTTCAGATATTGGAGTAACAAAATATAGTGCTTTATGATTCTGATTTTTTTTTTCTAGCAAATCGATGCAAAGGTGAAAGAGAGAAGAAAACATGCAGTCTGCAAATGAGAGCAGCAATTATTAGCAACTAAGAAGCTACTCATACTTGGAGAATTGAGTGATATCACAGATGCCTATGTATGGAAAAACAAATAGAACAATGGTAAGAAAAAACAGAAAAAGAAACATGTGAAAGAATAAAGAGGGGGAAATTAGACTCTGCTTCAGGAGGAGAGGGATATTGCTTCATACCTGTGATGAGCTTGCAGTTTCAATGTTGGGTTGTAGATTTTCAAGAGTGAGAAGAACAGATTTGCAGTGTGATGAACAGATTTGAGTCGTTGAAAAGTTGAGACTTGCAAGTGGGTAGTCACAGTCCGTAGATGCTTCAGGTTTTGTTCTTTTTTCATTTCTTGGGACCCCAAAACATGTGGTCTATATTCCAACATCCAAAAGTTAAAAAAAGCAATCATATCATTTTTTAAAAGTGACGATAATTCAAAATTGAAATTTCAGAATTTTGTTTAACATTTTTCAAAAGGACACAACTAACGTCAATTTAAAATTTATATAATAAAAAAGAAAAGATAAAACTGCTATTTTGACTAATTTTTCATTAATCTGATAGTAAAACAATATTGTCAATACTTGGAATTTTTCAAGAAATAAATATCAAGCTAGACCAATTTTTATTGGTGTTGCTAAATAATTTGAGGTTTTTAATCTTCAACGTAAAGAAAAATCTCTTCTAATTAAAACTGAAGGTGAGAACAGATAATTTATTAATTACTCTACAAAATGTTTTCGAAAATCAATACTGAAAGAAAAGTCTGTATGGTTCTAACAGAAATATTAAATATTGAATTATAAATAATAGCAAACAGATAAACATAATAAAAAAAGATAAATAATTTTGTATTAATTATATAAAAGCAATATACTCATACAAATTATAATCTATTTAGGTTTAATAATGATTATCCTTTATTTAAGGGTAATTAACAACTAACCATATCTCTAAAGATTTAAAAAAGATTTTCCTCTTTAAAAAGAGATTCACGTTAATTTCTCTCTTAATATAATATAGATCTCACCATTCTATATATAAAATACATTAATTATGATTTTTTATATAGGTCAGGGTCTCAACCAATTAACTATTTATTTAATTTCACTTTAATAACTTTAACGTAAACCCAAAATAACGTAAATATAAGAAATAGTGTCGCTGAACATAAACGCATGTACAGAAACACAATTTAATTTATCATTTTTTTTCTATCTAAAATATGAAATCAAATTATTGAAAAAGTTGAAGTGCGTTTGGGGACATGATAATGATAAATAATATTCCCATTGCCTGATTTCCAGCGGAGTGTCCTTGGACCATATCTAAAAGTGTTAAAAAAAAATAGGGTAAATGGGTAAAAATGCTCATATACTTTTTAAAAAAGTGCACCCAGCACCAAATTCTTTTACTGGGAGCATAAATGCCGATCAATTTTTTAAAATGGAGTTAAAATGCCTATCCATCTACCACATCATCATTTTTTTTGGGGAAAATAACCATTTTTCCCTACAATTTTGTGAAAATTTGTAATTTTACCCTTAGCAATTGTGTGACACTTTTAAATTAGTAAATGACCTCCAAAAATTCTGAAATTTTTCAGAATAAAAGTAGACATGATAAGCTTTAATTTGATAGGTCAAATGGAATTTTATTTGGTCAAAATGACCATTTTTCCCTTACAATTTTCACAATACTTGAAAATTGGCAGATTTGTCACCAAACTTTAAAAATTTATATCTAATTGTATAGATATCCAATTGGGATAGTTCCAAAGCCTATGTGACCCTTATTAAGTCTAGTTTTATGAAAATATATAAATTTTAGCCAATAAGAACCTCAAAATTCCCAGAATTTTTATTTTTGAAGTCTGCTCCAGAAAAAAGTTAAATTCGCTAGGAAAAATTCAAAAATTCATTTCTCCTTGTTAAATTCACTGGGCATAAGTTGAAGTTGTTGTTAATGTAATTTCCTGTTGAGGCAGTCAGATTGTGTGAAACTTTTAAATTAGTAAATGACCTCCAAAAATTCTGAAATTTTCCAGAATAAAAGTAGACATGATAAGATTTAATTTAATAGGTCATATGGAATTTTTGGGGTTGTATACAAGGAGAAATGAATTTTTGAATTTTTCCAAGAGAATTTAACATTTTTCTGGAGCAGACTTCAAAAATAAAAATTCTGGGAATTTTGAAGTTCCTATTGGCTAAAATTTATATTTTTTTCATAAAACTAGACTTAATAAGGGTCACATAGGCTTTGGAACCACCCCAATTGGATATCTATACAATTAGATATGAATTTTTAAAGTTTGGTGACAAATCTGCCAATTTTTAAGTATTGCGAAAATTGTAAGGGCAAAATGGTTATTTTGACCAAATAAAATTCCATTTGACCTATCAAATTAAAGTTTATCATGTCTACTTTTATTCTGAAAAATTTCAGAATTTTTGGAAGTCATTTACTAATTTAAAAGTTTCACACAATCTGACTGACTCAACAAGAAATCACATTGACAACAACTTCAACTTGTGCCCAGCGAATTTAACAAGGAGAAATGAATTTTTGAATTTTGCCCAGTGAATTTAACATTTTTCTGGAGCAGACATCAAAAATAAAATTTCTGGGAATTTTGAGATTCCTATTGACTAAAAGTTATATTTTTCCATAAAACTAGACTTAATAAGGGTCACATAGGCTTTGGAACCACCCCAATTGGATATCTATACAATTAGATATGAATTTTTAAAGTTTGGTGACAAATCTGCCAATTTTCAAGTATTGCGAAAATTGTAAGGGCAAAATGGTTATTTTGACCAAATAAAATTCCATTTGACCTATCAAATTAAAGCTTATCATGTCTACTTTTATTCTGAAAAATTTCATAATTTTTGGAGATCATTTACTAATTTAAAAGTTTCACACAATCTGACTGACTCAACAAGAAATCACATTGACAACAACTTCAACTTGTGTCCAACGAATTTAACAAGGAGAAATGAATTTTTGAATTTTGCCCAGTGAATTTAACATTTTTCTGGAGCATACTTCAAAAATAAAAATTCTGGGAATTTTGAGGTTCCTATTGACTAAAAGTTATATTTTTCCATAAAACTAGACTTAATAGGGGTCACAGGCTTTGAAACCACCCCAATTGGATATCTATACAATTAGATATGAATTTTTAAAGTTTAGTGACAAATCTGTCAATTTTCAAGTATTGCGAAAATTGTAAGGGTAAAATGGTCATTTTGACAAAATAAAATTCTATTTGACTTATCAAATTAAAGCTTATCATGTCTGCTTTTATTCTGAAAAATTTTAGAATTTTTGGAAGTCATTTACTAATTTAAAAGTGTCACACAATTACTAAGGGTAAAATTGTAAAATTTTACAAAATTGTAGGACAAAATGGTTATTTTTCCCAAAAAAATGATGATGTGACAGATCTATATGCATTTTAGCTCCATTTTGAAATGTTGATGGGCATTTATGCTCCAAGTGAAAGAATTTGGTGCTGGATACACTTTTCTAAAAAGCATATAGGCATTTTTGCCACTTTACCCAAAAAAAAATATATCTTACTTTGATTTGATGACATTTTAAATTTCTTATTTTACATTATTTGATTCCTATTTTGCTTTAACTTATCTTATTTTCATGAGCAATATTCGGGAACATGTTGTCCCTACCACTTCCTTTCCAGCTGGGTGCCTTTGGACTATTCATAAGTTCAAATAAGTTAAAATAAAGCAAGAACCTTATTATGTGTACTTTTCTGAAGCTAAAATTATTTAAAATTTTAGAATTATTATTTCTCTTTAATTTATCTGAAAAATTAGTTATCTCAAAAGGGACACCAAAGTGCGTGAGCGAGAGGAGAGAATTCGCTAATAATTTACAAATCAAATTTAATGATTTATGTTTGAAATCAAACTTTCATGTGAAGTTGAGTTGTGTTATTTATAAACTAAATATATAAGATTTGTACAAAAGTAATTTTTTTATGATTTTTATTTAATTTATTTAGTTTCATTGTTAAATGGATTTTATCAACATCGACAAGACACGATTATTGGCGAGGGCTCCAGTAATATGGTAGTAAAGCATGAGGCCTTTGAACCTCCTTATCTGGATTCGATCTAGAGCATCCTCTAAAGTACTAGCTAAAGAAAAAAAAAAACATGACACGATTATTGACGAAAACACAAAATTGTAACTAAAATGAAGTAGAAAAACCAAATATGATTAAGATATGAAAACTTAACTTTAATTAAGAAAATCATTTTCCGAAAAATCTTTTGAGTTTAATTATTATGTTATAAATCTCTTAACTACTTTCAATCATCATTTCTATAAAGTATATCTTTGTACTATGCAATCTTTTAATTGCAGATATTGATTTGATTCTTTTGCCTCATTCTTTTAATCAACTACCATGTTTTTTTTTTCCTCAACCAATCAACTACTATTTAATCTTTACAATCTTCTCTAAATTTTATAATCATCAAAACATGAGAATATGACATTTCTGTTCTTTTTTTATATACGACAAACCTTGATGCAATATATTAGTACCAGAGAGACTTACTCCCCCTTAATATATGCAGTCATATACAAATGTAAAATCAAAGACATAATAAAATAAGTATCATTACCATTGAATGGTGCATTCTCCTTCACTTTTTGACTCTTTCAAATTTAAATTTAATGCTTTTTGGTATATTTTCCTTTAATCCAGTGTGTATCTGGATTAGCAATAGGGATAATAATTTTTTGATGAAATTAATTTATAATGAAGGTTTTATTAAATTATGATTTATAACTATCGATTATTATTAGAAGATCCTTTGAATAGCTTAAAATTAAGCTAATAGTTCAAAACTTTAATTTAGCAATAAGAGTGAATATGTTTGAATGTTTTTAACAAAACCAAGATTTTACCATATATAATTGATTATAATTTTTGTTCAACTAGGTGCTAATTATAAGAGTCAAAATCAAACTAATTTTCTTAACAAAAAAAATATTCAAGCACCCTTATACATATCAAAATCAAAATCAATTTATACAGATGTGATTGGAATCACGTTTGGAGGCCCAAATATGCATCCCAACAGCTAAAAGCCAATTTTAAGCATTTTGTTGTGTTTGGATAATTTTTTTTTCTTTTTTCAATTGGACTTTTAAATAAAAAGCTACTTTAAGTCATAAATCAAAATTTAATGTTTATAGCTTTTCTACTATGAAGAGAGAGAGAAGGGGGTGGAGTTTATATTATAAAGAGAGAATAAATTAAATACTTTGTAAAGAAAAAAAAATACTGAATTCCACTTTCTTTTAATAAAATAATATTCTGGTCTCTATTATAAGTCCACTCATAGATAAAAATTTTAATCCTAATTATAAAAGTCTAGTGAAAGGTTAATAATGATTGTTTTCAATTTTATCCTTAAATATGAAAGTATCCAAAAAGAATAAATAATAAAATTTAAGAGAAAGCGGAAAAACTCCCCCATTAGAAATTTAATTGGCGTAAATAACCTAATAATTTTATAGGCTAAAGTACACATTTAATCCTTTATGCTTACTTCAAGGTTCAATTTAATCCCTTAAGTTTGTAAAATGTACTTTTAATCTCTCAACCCTAACACCGTTAGTTTTATCTAATAAAAAATGCTGATTGGAAAATTAAATAAAGTATGGAGGAAAGAATACTAGGATGGAAAACTTTTAAAAATAGTCAAAAGTTTTATCATTTTTAGAAGTTCTTCTTTCTACCATTCATCCCCCATATTTTGCTCACTTTTCTCTCAATCCAAGCAAAACCTAAAACTCTAAAAGCATGTGATTCTCATAATGCCATTACTCAAAGGCATATTGTATTAGTAATTTGTATTGTATCCAGCCATTCACGCCTCCATGCCTAGTTGTCACAGCAAGTCCTATTCTTACTAGCTATTCTAACAGTATAGAATTAACAAAACCATTTTCAAGAATTAAAAAGAGGGGAAAGAATGTCTCTTTAAAGATGAAGAGAACAAATTCATTAATATGCATTTTGAAAGTCTTCTTTCAATTTTTTGTACGATATATTGTCTAATACCTAGAGAGTGAGCTTTGGAACAATGGCATATGATCAAAAGATTACAGGTTTGAATCCTTAAAACACCTTTTCGGCTTGTAGGGTAAGATTACATACATGCGATCCTCCCCAAACTCCACCTAGTGGGAATTTTGTGCACTACACTGCCCGCATACTGTCTAATATCCAAACTAATCTTGAAGCATATGGAAGAATTGGTTCAACCTGAGGCAGTTTTCAGAAGTTCTTCCCACGTGGCTAGTTTTTCCCTAGGTTTGTTTATTGTGCTTCCACGTCTCTTTTCTTCAGAGTCTATCTTCTCCCAACCACTGAATGAAACTATTTCCACATTTCTATCATGTAGGAGCTGACGAAGACCCTCTCTGCCTTGTTTTGGCAAGGTTGACAACCGCGATACCAAAACTCCTTTATTAAGGTCTTCGGATATGCTCGTAACCTGTCATGTTAATTGTCAACCAAAATACATTACAAATCACACAAACCCATCTTCCATATGAAAGAAAAGCAACTTGCTTGGGATAGAACTATTATTATATGCCCTTGCAATCAACCAGTTTTAGTACTTATCACAATGATGAGCACCAACAGCTATTCATTGTGGTGAAATCTGCATAGTTCAAATAAAAATTCACCAGTCTAAATTTAAGATTTTGAACTAATGATTTCTAAATTAAAAAAAAAAATCATTTTTTGATCAAATCACAGTAAAGAAATTGTTTTTATTTTAGATTCTATACACATTAAAATAATTTTTTTAAAAAAAGTGAAAGTAAAAAACCAAAATCAATATAAACCTTCCAAATTAGATTCGAACAGCTTGCAACAGAGAAAAGCTCTTAGTGCTAATCAATAAACACTAAAACTAGTTCCCTCATGGACATAGCAGCTCATTTTACAATATAAATTGGCCTACTTGTTGCATATAATTATATTTCCAGTACTTTTAACATCAGGTAAAGGAAAAATAGGTAAGACTCTAACTACTTAGAATCCCAATCATCCACAGTATTTCAGACTCAAATCTTTAACACTTCTCAAGCAAAATTGTCATGATTAGCTGTTTGTGAACACCCTAGGAACTAATAAGCTATAGTTTGGCAGGTTTTGCTATCATCTATATTGCTGACAAGTCACTAGCTTCCTAAGAACAGCATGATTATTGAAAGCAAGCTTACAGTTTCTTCAGCACAATAAAGGTTTGTGGCAATAATTCCAGTTGGTCCTCTCTTAAGCCAACCACAAACATACAAGCCCTCCTCAAGTAATGTTGGATTCCCTGAATCATCATTCAGCACTCGACCTTTATTATTTGGAACTATACCTGAAAATTAGCAACCACATATTGAAGAGAGAAAGGAGAATAAAAATACCAAGAATATGAAAATAAAAAGGGACTTGGAATTCAGAACTTCATTGATCCGCATAACTCCTCTCAAGTCAGATTATAAGTTCATACGTTAGCTAGTTAACATGCTAACTAATCCAACCCTCATAACAATAACTACTAATAACCATAACAACCTGTCATCTACTTCCATAATACTCAACACATAAAAGAGACAAGAGCAAATGCCCAGGGGAAAAGGAAGGGACTAGAGAATACACATGCTTGATGACAGTATAAATAACACTAACCCCTCAAAATCTATATTAATACTGACTCCAAAAGACACTTGCAACATTTGCCCTTGGGTTCCCTAAAGGCTACAAGTAATGCTTTTCATAATTTCCAAAAAAATCTAAACATAGACAAGTGCATATATTTTCTTGAAGTGCCTGAAAACACCAAAGCTGCAGTAACTATGATTTTTACAATGTATCAAAAATCAAACCAGCCATCAAACGTGTCAAGACACTAGTTCATGGTTTAATGATTAAACCATAGTTGAACAAGTCATGATTAAACTAATATATTTTAAGTAATATAGATTAAATTAAAATATTATATAACCACAACAACAAATAGACCACAGTGGATTTTTGCCATCAAGGAGTATCCAAGCATCACTCTGCTGTCTTTCATACAACTTCCAATCAAATTGTCTATTACTAGACCACAGTGGATCAGATAAAAACACTGCACAAAAGTCAGTGCAGACAACATAAATTGTGGTTATCTTGTCACCCTTTGTCCTTCTCCTCCTGATAAAACAAAGAACGTTTTTAGGAATTAAAAAAAATGAGAACCCACTTCCAAATTTGTTATTGATCTCCAAATATAATTTCCCAAAAACACGTGATTTAGAAGAAACCTGAGATAATTCAGAGTAAAACATAAAATAGGAAATTAACACAAAAAGTATGAAATGCAAATTATTTGTTCACCTTTCTGATTATCAAAAGGTAAGCCATCAACAGGTATTGATCTGTAACCAATGCTCTTAAATACCAACCTACAAAACACCAGTATAGGCAATGGACTCAGCATTGAATCTCAACATTTTGTAAAATCAAAATGGGAATGAAAATCTTTCCAGGGAGGCTGCAATCATTCATTTATACAATTCCATTTCTACCTCTTTGCTCTTAGGAACAGACGAATCAATGCCTTTGGAATTTCTAGTTTCAAAGGCATTGGTAGATAGTTTTCATGTAGAGTTCTGGCCAGAATTTTTATACACATGCAATTGTAATTTTACATAGTTTCCTAGAAAAAGAATAATACCCGCAATTTGCATCTTCAAATTGCCCGGTACCAACAGCAGCCTGTTTCCAGGGGCCAACACCTGCAAAAAGCAGTTGACTAACTAGCAGTAATTCTCAGCACAAGAAAAGATTATTGTAGACTTATGCTCATTAGTGTTTACCAAATGTCCAAATCTTCAAAAATATTTTATATTTAACCAGGTTTAGAAACTAAAGGAGCATATAAATCCCCCATTTGTTTAACAAGGCCATTTTTTACTGCTAAAAGAAACTATGTTAAATTATATTTACTAATCATACAATATTACATTGATGCAGCACTTATGATGTTAAGTTTACAAATAACAAGTTACAATATAAATATGAACAATATAAAAAAAACCTTGTAGAACAGTCTTTTCAAAGTGCACACTTGAAACATAGCCAATTCTATCTTTTGACTCCTGAAAGCGATCTGGCTTACGAAAAAATACAAAATGGAGTTCACGTTGATTCAGACCAGCATGTGCAGGCTTTGAAGTAGCTGCCTTAGATAGCAATTCATAAACTCTTCTCTGTATACGGCTACACTTTAATTCTTCCTTTTCAGAGAGACAGCATCAGGCACAGATAGCACCAATGAAAGAAATTCAGGTAGAAAATAACAAGGATAGTAGTTTTCAAAAGGAAAAAAAAACAAGGAAGTACATTTAAAGAAAATTACCACCAATTAGAAAGGAGAAACTATTTATAGAAGTAACCATATTTGCAAATATTGAAGAGATGTAACATCATATGATTCTTAAAAATATAAATAATGATAGTGATAGTGATAGTGATAAATGTGTGTGTGTGTGTGTGTGTAGTTATAGCTTGTACATATATCAAATATAAGTGATGCCACCGTCATAAATTAGGAAATTGGAAGCATCCTATACCTCATCTGCTGGAGTTAGAAGTAGATCAGTTTCCTGAATTTTAATATCAAGATTATGAATACCTGTAAAAAGATGCCAAACCTTCCATTAGTTTCATGGATGCAAGAGACTGAAATGGTATACAACCTATAGTTCATGACCTACAAAGTACAGTTGCTTCAAGAGTGTACCCATATTACTAGAGTGTGATGCCAGTGTACATACAATTTTGGTGTTCTTAAAGGATGTTTAGTTTCACTTGGTTTTAATGGATTCCAATGTGAAACAAAACATGTATTTAGGCGCTTCAAAGTATCATCTATTATTTTCTCTCCCCTTTATTTAAGTTTAGTTTGGATACACCTTGGAGAAATTGTTTGTGTCACTACAAAATTAAATGTTGCCTTTTAGAAAGTTATTCAAGCTTTAAGATTCGTATTCAAAAACTGAAATAGGATTCCTTGCAGTACTACATGCGTTCTGCACACATGCATATGTGTGTACGAGCATTTGTGAGTGAGTGAGTATGTGTGCATGCACGTGTCTGTGAGAGAGAGAGAGAGCAGCAAGACCTAGCGTAGTAAATATGGATCCTGTTTTGAGAAAAATGGGATAACTAGTATGATTGATCAAATAAATCATAGGGTCATTATTTTTTTTTTCCGGTAAATATATATCCATACATAAACACTTTAACAAAATGACCATATCGCATCCACATGCAACATAGTTCAGGACTAATTAAACTAATTCTAAGCTATAACAGAAAAGCATTAGCAATCATTTGGATTAAAACCAATGGCAGGACCAAGAAACATGATCAAGATTTCCATTTTCAGTTCAACCTCAAATCTTTAAGGTCTGAAATGTTTCAAAATCAAAACCAATGAGTTATGATTAATAAAAATCAGATGAAAAACAAGAGGCAGCGACATTGGAAAGGAAACTAGTAGTGAATGAGCCAGCAGAAATCATATGGGAATTGGAGGCTTGATTGATAGGGTTATCACTAAACAGCAGGTCAGTTAAGGAGCAGTAGCTTACAAAGGAAATTTTTTTTAAGTCTTATTAATAATAGCATTATGGGGTAAATGACAAACAACAACAACAACAACAACAACAAAGCCTTTATCCACTAGGTGGGGTCGGCTACATGGATCGCACGACGGGTAAATGACAAACCAATCAGTAAATTATTTCCCCTATGTAAAGAGTTCCGCAGAAGAACAAACATGTATAAGAAAAATGAGAAGTTCATAATTGGCATGTAAAAGGAGATGTTGAATTTACCAAGAACTTCACGTAGTTCTTTAGCAGTACAAGCTGCTTGGGCAGGACCTCGCCTTCCAACCAAATAGACCTTCCTGCAATAATACTCATACTACATACATACATCCCTACTATAGAAACAAGATTATCAGGCAGCTTCAGATTATGTGATGACAAACCTGATAGAGCTCTCCTCTAGAGCAGCCAAAGCATGACTAGAAATATCAGTCGTTGCCAACTCAGTTGTAGGCCGTAAAAGGATACATGCAACATCAAGAGCAACATTTCCCTGAAATTAAATGAGATCATTTACCTAGAAAGCCTCAACAACCCTTAAGGTGAGACTACATAATGGAAAATGAGAAAAGGATATTACAAGAGATTTAGTAATTAATTTATGTATAAAAAAAACAGTAATTAATTTTAAATTCTAAATTAGGGCATATATTTTCATTTTGTCAATCATCTTTTTATTTTTGAATTAATTTATCTTATCAGAGTTACCTGACCAAGAATTACAGCTGTATCCGTGCTTTTCAAGTATGGGTCTAGATTTATTGCATCTGGGTGCCCATTATACCACCAAACAAATTCTCTGGCAGAGTGTATCCCCTTCAAATTCTGAGTACAAAATAACCAAGAATAAGGATTAAGGAATATGTTAAAAGTAAATCAAGGTCTAAAGTAAATAGCTAACACATTACTATGACTTGACAAATAGGCATCAAACCATCACTTATACCTAAAAGATAATCCTGGTGACAACAACAAGCCTCATCCTACTAGGTGGGGTCGGGTACATGGATTTCATGGCGCCATTACGCTATATCAACAACCAAATCTCTAGATAGATTGTTAATAAAAAAGATTTCACTCAATAACTTCCTAGAAGAGAATCCCAGTGAAACAACAAAAATTCCACCAGAGCATTACTATACAAGGAAAAGCAAATAAACAGTTGAAGCATACCTCTCCCGAAATTCCAAGGCTTCTATCACTTTCAGCACCATATGCAACCACAACCTGTCGAAATGCATAAAATGAGGACTGATAAGAAGGTACAGCCAATAAGAAAGTACCCAAAAACAATTTTCATCATACATAGAACTAGAATCTCACCACATGATACAGCTCACGTAATTCAGATAGAGAAACTCTAGATCCAAGAGCTACATTTCCAAATAATGAGCATCTTTCATGCTGTGCTACCCTTGAAAACTGGTTGATGACAATCTGTTGCAAGTTTTCTGGTAAACTGGGCTCAATTAAGAGAGTTCTTTACAGCAAAGGAAAGGAATACTGGGAATAAAAGCAGGGGGGAATCAAGCATTTCATTTATTTCCCATGAATTTTAGGGGTATCCGAAGAACTACAATTTCTCCCCTTTCCCTTATATGGGCATATGCAGCCTCAAGCTATTTATGGAGAATCAGTACCCCAACATCAATCATATGAACACCTGAAAGACAGTCAGGCACACTGACACTAGTGAACTAAGTTTCAATTTTCAAAGGAATGATGCAGATATTGACCTTTGTTTCTGGGTGATCAGGTGCAACACCAGAGCGGACTAACCCAAAAGGCGTTGGCAGCCTATCAATGATATCAACTTGAGCTTCTTGGTGCGCCTTCAACATCTAAAAAAGCAATTAACATACAAACAATTCACAAATTTTAGAAGAAAATTAACATGTTGATACTTGACAAAGCATGTGCATAGATAAGAGCTAACCTTCTCAGCAGTGTAGAAACCAGCAGGACCACTTCCCACAACACAAACACGCAAAGGGTTAGGAGAAAGAGTAGCGAAGCTTCTGGAAAGCCATGTTCTTGCTTGGAAGATTGCCATTTTCTCAACGTAATGCCTGAAATAAGGATATAAAGATGATTCAATAAAACGAGAGAACTAATCAAAAAATATCAAGAGTCTCAATTTCTTCCTTTGTGTTGAAAGGGTTTCAAGCTTCAATTTCTGCTTTTGACCACTCAAACTTGAAGAGACATCTCAGGGATGAGACGCTCCCCTTGCATCTACTTAGGTCCAATCAACCATTGGTGACTTAACTAACCAGATCACTCCACATATCAAACAAATCCCATGAACTGGATGATCTCATTATAAATACTAACAACAATTCAAATATTTTTATTACAATATTAAAAATTAAATTTTACTCCTACAAGATTTTGTAAATATGATTGTTTATTACAAGATTTATTTTTTATATGTGTACATGCCTTTATTTTGCCTATTATCTTATTGATCGATTTTGTAATGATGAAGCATAATACAAGGCCGAAACATTATATAAGTATATAAGGCTGTCATTCCCATATCATTGCCAACCTCAAACCTTATACGGAAATGCATATCCATGGATCAGAACAAATGCGCTTGGCAAATGTCATAAACAGAATATTGTTATGGAATTTATTCAAAACTGTGCCTCAATCCCTTTCATTCTGCTTAGCTTGCTGGCACTAGCGTTCGAACTTGGAACCTCGAGGTAATGCTTTTTGCAGCTTGCCTTGAAGCCCAAATATGCTGGTTAATCCCTTTCATTCTCAAATTGTTTGCAAGACAATATCCACACAAATGAGATTCAAAAAAAGCTTTCCAAAATCATTTTTCCAAGTAACCCAAATGCCTTGCAACAAAACATCCACAACTCAGATTCATACCATTTCTTTGGTTTAAAAAAAAAAGATTCATAGCATTGCATAAATGATATTTATTTTGCTCACAAAATTTTTTAAAAAAAGAAGAAGAAGAAGAAGAAAAGGGCGGTGAAACCTGAAGGAGCTGGTGCCCCGGGCGACGGCAGGCTCAAGAGGCGAGTCTGGTAGCGAGTTCAGTGAAGCAGCGACTGCGATCCCCGGAAAGAAGAGAGAGTGAGCTGTTTTTCCGTTACAACCGAAACGAGGCCGAGACCAGTGAGAACGAAGAGTTCCTTTGTCGAACTCGAGAATGAATGCAAGCGAGTTAAACAAAAGTGTATGTTTGGATTAACGAAAATTTGAATTTTATAAAAGTGAGTTTAAAAAAAATTAAATTATAAATATGATTTATGTTTAGATTAGTGGTGGTATAAGTGTCTTTTTTTTTAACTTTAAATTTATTTCGTTTAATGTTGGAAAATGATGAAAAATGTCTGAAAAGAGTATGAACCTTATTGAAAATATATATATATATATATATATATATATATATATATATAATTGATGGGGAAAATATAAATAAAATTTGATAAAATAAAAAAAATCAATTATTATTAAAAAATAAGAAAAATATTAAAAAAAACATTTTTCTACTAAACTATTTAGTGAGGAGTGTTGATTAATTCTAAATCATTTATTAAAATTGTTTTGAGTATCAAAATGATTGCAATGTCACAGTTAGACTAATAAATAAGGAATGAAGAAGAGAGTGGAGAGAACCAGCTGAGATGAGAAGCTACGATGTGGCTGGAAGAAGCAACGATTTTGGGCTTCTAAATAAAAGCATTGTAAAATGAATGTGGACCCAAACACTTATTTTACTATTCTACTGGGCTTTTATTTCATACCGAACGGTTGCATGGGCTAAAAGTGTTTCCAAACAAGGCCCAAAACGATGAAGATGAGTACAAGAGGTGAAGAGTGAGAGTCTGAGTGGCAAGAAAAGTTACGAGTTTCTGAGAATGAAGAATGGTGGTGCGTTTTGAAAGGATCTGCTCTCCTTTACTTTGTCATCCTTGTCTCCTCTTTTGTCACCTTCATCACCATTAGATCTAAATCTAATAGCCCATATTTAATGTTTTATAAAAATTTTATAACAATTTTATATAAATAAATTTAAACTCTTAAAATTTGATTTAAACAATTTACAGCTATGATTAAAAAAAGTTAAAAAAAATATTTTATAGTAATAATTTATAAATTTATTAATATAAAATATTTATATATTTTAAATTTATTTATATATTTTTATATAAAATTGTAATATTATTTTCATGAAACTTTAAATCTGGGCCATTAAATCTAGATCTAATTGTGATGAAGGTGGCAAAGGAGGGGGGAAAGGATGGAAAGATAAAGGAGAGAAGCTCTTTCCATGGGTTTTGGTGCGAAATGAATAAACATAGTTAATGTTTTCGAAATATTTTCTGGATTACATGTAATTTTTACCCTAAGGGCCTTACTCTAAGGGCCAGTCTGGTTCAAAGGGAGGGGATGGGAGTTTGGTTTGATTTGAGGGAGAGAAAGGGGAAGGTTTTTTAATGATCTTTTATTTAGTTAAAGACTGGATGGGAGGAGAGATAATAACTAATTTACCGTTTTACCCTTATATGTTAGCTTATATTTTTTATGCTTATATAAATAATCTAAATTAATTTTTTTGAAATGAAATGCATTTAAATTAGTTTATACCTCAATATAAATCAAATAAATTATCAAAATCAAATTTGTTTTAACAAGACGACACAAATTTATTTTAGTTCATACTGTTGAAATTATTAAAATAATTATTGGTAAAAAGAATGAGATTATAATTTTGTGCAAAAGAAGCACCACAGAAACTGTGAGAGACAAGGTTAGAACTCTGTGAGTGCGTGTTTTTATTTTTTGTTTAAGGGTATTAATGAAAATATGAAAAAGTCATGGGAGTAAAATAGTCAAATATTTTCTTTCCCTCTAAATCCTCCAATTTGGAGGGAACAAAAATAAGGGGAATGGAGGGATTTGGAGCCCCTCATTTGGCTCCCCTCCCCTCCAATTTGTCATACTAAACAAAGGGAATGACTCATTTTTCCTCCCCTCTCCTCCAACCAAACAGACCATAAAAGCATTTACTGTAGATCAATTTTGTTCTGAAAATTTTTTAAGGCCAATTTTACTATTAAAGTATCCAGTTAAGTTTGATTGTTAGTTAACCAAATTTTGGTATAAATTTACTCCTAAGTTAAAACTTCCCTCGCAAATTTGTATTTTAACAAAATGACATGGACAACAAAATTGTCCTAGGAGTTTTAACTTAGAAGCAAATTTATCCCGATATTTAATTAACTAACGATCAAATTTAACTGGGATAACGGTCAAAGAAAATTTGCTCCAAATTTGAGACTTTTGGGGCAAAATTAGCCCTCTGTAAATATTTATTGCGTAAAAATGACATTTGACCCTATTTTCTTTACCTTCTCTACTAAAAAATTGATGTGTAAAAAACATATAAAAATTATTTTAAAAATTTATTTTGGCCTTTATAGTTTCTACCCTCATTAAGCACCTATCCGTATAGAAAATATTTAATTTTTTTAAAATAAATTAACTTTAAATTTCTAATTTTTTATATAGGGAAAGTGACAGTCAAATACCTTTTGAACTTTAAAAAAACCCCACAAAATGTCACATAAATAAGGGTTTGGGTTTTAAATATTTGGGATAAATGATTAAATCACTCCTTCTCTTCAATCATCTTCCTCCTCCAACTTTTTCTCTCTCTTTGGTCTCATCACCATCATGTTTTCAGTTGAACTAATCGACGATTTCATCTCCCAATTGCAGCAAGCCAAGTCATAAATTGCCCAGTTGTGCGAATCTCTTGGCTTAACTTTTTTCGAAGTCCAGTTGTGTGAATCTAGCAGAAGAAAATAAAATAGAGTATGAATCTACCGTTTTCTTTTTCTCTAGCGTAAATTAGCTTTTGCATATCAATCCTATAAAGGAAACCCTCTTTTTGCTATCATGAGAACTAATAGAATGTATAATCCATTTTTGAAGAAAAAAGTCAAAAGTTGAATAAAGGAAGCCTTAGTCTTAAAGAATAGATGAAATGTCAAAAAAAAATCCTAATATATAGTCTATTCATTCTAACATTAAGGTTGGTCTTCTCACAATTTTAGATAACTACTATATCTTCATGTTTTCAAAAGTTCCAAATGTTTATTTTATGTGTATTGTAATTGTTGTCATACAGAATTTGATTTTTTGTAAATGTCAATACTATACTTATTATTACCATTACTATTTTTGTTAATGGTAAAAATTTATTATAAGTAATTTATATGGGAAGGATATGTTCTCTGGGGTGGATGACTTATATGTATCGTACGTGGAATGAGTATTGTTCACAAACCATTTGACCATTCGTATGATAGTTGCTATCATAAATATTTCTAGTTTTTTGTCAACGACATCACTGCTCTTGTCATTATTATTACTAAATTTGTCAATAACATTAACAAAATTAGTTAATTCATTTATTAATTATGTCATTACCTAATGATTTTGTCAAAACCATTACATTTTTTATCAAAATCATTAATATTTTAATCAATCACATTACTTAATTGGTCCCTAAAGCTTTTGGCTTATTTGTTCATACATTTTATCAATACTTTGATTTTTTCAAAACCATTACGAATTTTGTCCAAATCATTAATATTTTAGTTAATCACGTTACTCAATTAGTTATAGCCTAAACTCTTGGCCAATCCTTTCACACTTTTTGTCAGTATTTATTGATTTCGTCAAAAGCATTACAAATTTTATCAAAATAATTAATATTTTAGTCAATCTCATTACTCAAGTGGTCATAGTTCAAAACTTTTGGCCAATCATTTCACACATTTTGTTAGTATTTATTAATTTTGTCAAAAATCATTACAAATTTTGTCAAAACAATTATTGTTTTAGTCAATATCATTACTCAATTAGTTACAATCCACAACTCGTGGCCAATCATTTCATATATTTTGTCAGTGCTTATTGATTTTGTCGAAACCATTACGATTTTTGTAAAAAAAAATTATTATTTTTAGTCAATCTTATTACTCAATTGATCTTTAAGTAAGTCTTAAGGGCATTTTAGTCTTTAAGCCAAAACATGAAAAACTTAAATTCTCACCTCATCCCTTCTCTTTCCTTTACAAGTTTTAATGGACGTTTCTAGATTTTGGAAGTGGAAATGGTATTTAAATATCTTTTTTTCCCTTTTCTATACTTGTCCCACACATAATCAATATATAAAGTAATTCATTTTTTAAAAAACATATATTTACTTTCTATAGTGGTTAAACAAATAATAGACGTAGAAATTAGGAGAAATTTTAGAAAAATATCTTCAAAATATCAAAATCTCAAATCAATTTTATTTCTTACAATACATTAAGTACTACCTACAGCAGTGTTGGTAATGGCCAGGTTTAATGACAAACAAATCAAAGGAGGAGATGGAAAATGCTCCAGACGAAAAAGAGGAATCGCTACATCTGGCGTTAGATAGCCTCCGGCAATGTTTTAAAACTCGTACAGAATGTTAAGTTGAAAAGGTCAGCAAATCATGGTTCAAATCAATGGTTTAAAAGTTGGACTGGACCTTAAGCCAAAAAAATTAACGGATTATGGTTTAAATAGTCAGATCAGTTAAATCGTTCGGTCGAGCCAGTGACATAATTATTAAATAAAAACAATATTATATAATTATATGATTATATATATATATATAATAAGAAATAAAAATATTAAATTCTTAAAGAAATTTAGGAAAAAAACATACATATTTCAATCTCAAAACAAAATCATTGAAGATAATATAATAAATATACATAACTTTATATCAATCATTTAACCTAAAAAAGAAAGTATAAAATAATTTAAGATATAAATAAAATGAGAATTTTAATAAACAAACTAAATAGTGTAAACAAAAGGCTGTTAGCGTAAAGATCTATGGAAAAGAGAGAGAGAGAGAGAGAGAGATTGAATCCTTGGTGAACGTGTGTGATGGTGACCGGCATTAAATGAAACATATTACTTTTGCAACACTGATAGCAACTTTCTCTAAGCTCTAAACAATTTTAAACTATCCAACCAAAAAATTTTATTTTTAGTTTTCACTTTTCATTTTTTTTCATTCATGGTTGTCACATGTTACAACGTTGGTGGTTTTTTCTCCTTCTATGCTATCTTCTTTCATTTTCTCCTTGGATCTCATTACTTCTTCATTATTTTTTGTTGTCTCAACTCAAATCTAGTTTCTATTTTAAATGTGTGAGTACATAGATATAGAAGGTTTTATCCAATGTTCTTTTTCTCCCTAGTTTTTCACTGAACATTATATCTATTTCCAAATTAACCATGTCGTTAGACTGTTTCCTCACTTTTTCTTCTCAAATGTGCTAGATTCACTCACTCCAACCTGATCTGATGATTGGTACAACTAAACGCTTTAAAGGGCTTTTATCTTTTGCAGGTATATATGATTGGTACAGCTCCTTCTCAAATCAATTTGGCTATAAATTCTGATTCATTGTATACTCTTTTGCACCATTGGTTGGGTTACCTATCTAACTCAACTTTTACTACTTTACAAAAGAAAGTTTTAGACATTTCCTATACTCCACATTCCCTTACTTGTGATACTTGTCACTTTGCTAAGCAAAAACATCTTACTTTTCCCTGTAAGTGCAAGTTTCATTAATAAAACCTTTGATTTTATCCATGTTAATATTTAGGGCCTATTCTCGATTTCCTCTATTCAAGGGCATAAATATTTTTTGACTATCGTTGATGATTACTCTAGATATACTTGGCTCTTTTTAATGAAAACTAAATCTAAGGCTAGAATGCATCTCAAAATTTTTTTCACATTGGTAGAAACTCAAGTTAACACTCCTGTCAAAGTTGTACGTATTAATAATGCAATTGAATTTTCCATGCCTGATTTTTATACATCAAAGGGCATTTTGCATCAAAAATCTTGTGTTGAGACTCCTCAATAAAATGGTTTGGTCAAACGAAAATATCAACATGTTTTGAATGTTGCTCGAGCATTATTATTTCAATCCAATGTTCCAATCTACTATTGGTCATTTACTATTTTATATGCTATTTGCATTATCAATCATCTCCCATCACCTACTATTCAAAATTTTACCCCTTTTGAGCAATTGTATAATGATTCTCCTTCCTATTCTAATGTTAAGGTATTTGGTTCATCATGTTTTCCTTTAACACTAGCTTTTACGCGTTCTAAATTTGATCCTCGATCAAGGAAATGTGTATTTTTTGGAATTCCTGTTGGATCAAAGGCTTATACATTACTAGACTTGCATTCCAATAAAATTTTTCTTTCTCGTGATGTCATTTTTCATAAACTTATTTTTCCTTTCAAAGATGACAAGATCACTTCTCCTTCACCTTCTATTGAGCCAATTGTTCAATCTTCTCTACCCTATCTTGATGATCTTTTGCCTCCTCCTTGTCCTGCCATCACATCCTCTGTTTTACCTCCTCTTTCACGTTCCACTAGGCCTTATAATCCACCATCATATCTGCAACAATATCATTGTGCCCTTACTACTACTGTTGATCAATCATGCAGGGAAGGCTCTCCTAAGTATCCTTTATCTTTAGTTTTATCTTATTCCTCTCTAACACCTTCCTATAAACATTTTGTTCTTGATGTCACTTCTAACTCTGATCCAAAAACATACCACTAAGTTGTAAAACACCAAGTCTGGAGGGATGTTATGGCTGCAGAAATTAGTGCACTTGAAAAGAATCATACTTGGACATTGACTTCTTTTCCTTATGGCAAGAAAACCATTGGTTGTAAATGGGTTTTCAGGACCAAATACAAAGCCAATGGCAACATAGAGTGACATAAGACAAGATTGGTTGTGAAAGGGTATACACAAACCGAGGGTATTAACTATTTTGATACTTTTTTCTCAGTTGCTAAAATGACTACCCTTCGTTTACTTCTTTCTATTGCAGCAGCAAAGAATTTACATTTGCATAAATTAGATATAAACAATAATTTCTTACATGGTGATTTAAATGAAGAAGTTTATATGGATCTTCCACAAGGTTTCACCACTTCTATGCCTAATATAGTGGATAAATTGCAAAAATCTCTATACAGTCTTAAACAGGCTAGTCGCCAATGGTATTCCAAGTTATCTTCTACTTTATTATCTTATAGATACTGCCAATTAGCCTATCATCATTCTCTATAATTTAAAGCCAATTCTGATTCATTTACTATCATACTTGTCTATGTGGATGATGTGGTTTTGGCTGGAAATGACCTATCTGAGATCAATTGTGCTAAACAGTAGCTTCACACAGCTTTTACCATCAAAGATCTTAGAGAACTTAGGTATTTTCTTAGCCCTGAGCTTACTAGGTCTAAGGAAGGTATCCTTCTTTCACAACGCAAGTTTGTATTATAGTTACTTAAGGACAAATGATATTTGGCATGTCGTTCTGCAGATTGTTCTATAGATCCTCATTTAAAGCTTTTAAAGGATAAATGTAAACCTCTTGATAATCCTTTATCTTATCGGAAGTTAGTTGGTTGCCTCCAATACTTGACTACTACTAGGCCAAATTTAAGTTTTGTTACTCAACAATTAAGTCAATACATGTCTGATCCAAGAGATATTCATATGCAAGCTACTCACCGTGTCTTAAGATATATGAAATCATCCCCTAGTGCTGTAATTTTATCCTCCTCTGCTTCTAATTTGAGATTGAGATGTTTTAGTGATTCTGATTGGGCTAGTTGTATTGACACATGTCGCTCTGCCACTGGTTTTGCTATATTTCTGGGTTCCTCTTTGATTTCATAGAAAGCCAAGAAATAGGCTACTGCTTCCAGGTCATCTTCCAAGGCTGAATACAGGGCTCTTGCGTCAACAACTTGTGAAGCGTAATGGCTTGTCTATCTTCGTAATGATTTTAATATTTCTCACATAGATCCAACTTTACTTTAGTGTAACAATCAATCAACAATTCAGACTACTGCAAATCCCACTTTCCATGAGTGAACAAAGCATATAGAATTGGATTGTCATATAGTTCGTGAGAAAATTCAAACCAAACTCATTCAGCTTCTATCTGTTCGAAGTTCAGATCAGCTAGTTGATGTCTTCACTAAGCCTTTACATCCTAAGAGGTTTCATAAGTTTATATCCAAGCTAGGCATGACCAATATACATGCTCCAACTTGGTTTTTTTTTTGGGGGCTCCAACCGTATTATAACACATCTTGTTACTTAGTTATTATTCTATTATATATTGTTATGTATTATTAACCATAGTTAGTTACAAAGTTGTGTAGCATCTGACTTGTATAAATATACACATTCATGAATAATACAATACTTCTATTTTCCCAAAATATTATGGTTACAAGGCCATCTAGTTATTGCAAAATTGTTTTGGTTCGCAGCTTCATGATAGCTCCTGGTCTAAAAGGCAGCTTAAGGTGGCTGGAAACAGCTGAACTGTCAAAGCAAATGAACGGTGTGAAGCGAGCCGAAGAGGGCTCTAGGTCACCATATAAACTGACTGGACTGTCCAGTCCAGTCTGGTTTTTAATTCATTGATTCAAATGGTCGATTCGGTCAGGCAGTTCGATCGGACATGTGATATAATAATTAGATGAAAAATAAATATTATACAAATATAATAATTTCTATCTTTAAACTTGCAATATTATAATATAAATATTTTTTATTTTCTTTGTCACACAGTAAATCTTCACCATTTGAATGGCCAAAACAATCTTTACCATTCGTACTAATATATATATATATATATATATATATATATATATATATATAATTTTATATTCTAACTAAATTTTTTTCTTGCCAAAAAATTCTAACTAATTTAATTTCACCATTTAAAACTAACATTTAAAAAGGATCTTATTATTCAATAAAAGACGATATGTTGATTTATTTTAATACATATTGTCTCCGGATTTTACTGAAACCGTTTTGATTTTAAAAAATTTCAAAATATATTGATATTTTTTTTTTTTTGCTAGGAAAGAAGTTGATAATTATAAATTAATAAAATAATAGTATACTTGTTGTATCTACTTAACCTCATTTTTCTATTCCTGAGAAAGGTTTTCTTCTCTCCACTTCCTCCGCTTATCTTTCTTCTTTCCTACTCAATGTTAGCTTCTCGTCGGGGGGAAAAAAAAGTGATTGGAGATGGCCTTCTTCATTCCTGCTACCTTAAGATGAATTTTCAAAAACTATATCAATTGTTCAAAAACTATATTTTGATATTCTTCGGCTTATTAACTCTACCAATAACAGTACACAGAAGTTTAGGGCTGCGAGGAATATGTTTGAAAAATATAAAAAATGTATTGATCATAATATATATATATATATACCTCTTGAACATTGGGCTCCTCCTAGTCCTAAAACCCTTAAGATGAATATTGATGGTCTCTTTAGCACTCCTATGCATAAGCACAAGCACTCCATGAGGCGGCATTTTAAGGCAAAAGATTTGGGATAGGTTGTTTTTTAATCTGATTGCTTACCTTTGGTGAACGCCATGACAGGTCATAGTCGTTGCCCAGACTGGCGAGCAACAAGGCTGGTAGAAAACTTCAGATTGTTATTTAGATCAGAATGATCATTTATTTATTTATTTATTTATTTTTATTGCTCCTGGATATTATGGTTTGACGGTAGATTGACTAGCCAAAGCTGGTTGTAAAGGAATGTATGAGTTGGGATTTGAATCCCCATCCTTTTTTTAAGATTACTATCGGCTGATTCTGGGCAGTGTAGATAGATTGTTGGTTAACAGTGCTCTAATTTTTAAAAAATATATATCTATATATATATGTGATCTTTCAGGCCAAAACAGATAATAAGTGGGAATATGTTTGAATGTTTTTACTTTTTAACAAAAACCAAGATTTTCTTATATAGAATTGATTATAAATTTAATTTAAATAGTTGCTAATTACTAGAGTCAAAATCAAAAATAATTTTGTAAGAAAATATTCAAACACTTATATATATATGAGCGCGCGTGTCAAAATCAATTACAAACTAAAAACCATCGTTATCTCCTAATTAAGCAATTACTATTATTTGTTTTCTAATTTCACAGTTGATTTGGGTATGTATAGAGAAGTTTGTGGCACATACCCTTATAAGCCAGAAATACCTTTGTTTTATAAGATGGGAAAAATACTCCATGCATGCAACACTCAAATAGATTTCGTCCAAGTCTGTAGCACCTCGGCAGATGAAAATGGAGATGTGTGTGTGTATGCAACTTGGTTTAATATACCCTTTTAATATTTATGAATTTTTACTTAAAGTGTGTCTTGTATCTTGTACTTTTTGAATGTACAAAAATATTAATAAATATTCAAAATGAGAATAAAAATATCAACACTATTAAATATAACCTGACACCGTCACATATATATGGACAAAAAGGGTGCTGGCCCCACTATAAAAAAGTAACAATATTATGTTAAATGTTAATGGTACTAAAATTTTTGATCTTATTTTAAATGTTTATGGGTATTTTTATTACTTAAAAAAATATATGGTGTTAAATGCACTTTAAATAAAAATTTATAGATATTTTTGCACCTTCATCCTAACTCTTTTTCATGTACAAACAAATCACAGTTCGGACAAGGAGATTATAATTGTGTACATTATTAACCTAAATATCTATTTGCAATACGTTTATTGTTATTGTTATCTTTCTGAAAATGAGTTTAACAAAAAATTCTTAACTGTAACATAGATGAATTGTTTCGTTTCTAAATGAAAATTAAGTGTGCACGCAATTGAAGATTTCCAAAGTGAGACGACTGTATCAAGACAGTTTCATATTAATGAAATAAAAGGGTGCTATAAACTAGAACAAGTTTTTAGTTGAGAACTTGAAATTCGTGAGGAAGAATTCAAAAAGAAACTGCTTCCAAATCTTTATGACCTGTACAAACTGACTCATATTTGTGCCAGTGTTCCCTCTTGTTAAAGTTCTTGTCTTTAAGAATTTTCGAAGTTAAGGAAATCCCCGTGATTCAAAACATAGGTACGTACATACATATCATGTTCTTTTTAATTAGAGTAAAATACATTAACTTTCTATTTATTTACTCTAAATTTAAAAAACAGTTAAAGTATATTTTTAGTCATTTAAGTTTTACATAAGGTATACTTTTAATCCCTTAAATTTATAAAGTATATTTTTGATCATATATTTTTAACACATTTAATGTTACTAACAAAAAATGTTGATGCATTAAACAAACTCAAGTGATGATTGTATAGCTGACAAAGCCTATTTGAGTTTTAATGTTTTAATATAATATATTTAAATTACTAAACTAAAATAAACTGACAAAACGATACAAATGAAATTTGGGTGAAAAAAAGTAAAGGTGAGAGAGGGCACAAGTCCAGATAGCATATAACAAAAATGGCATTGCCTAATCACAGAAGTAAGCAGGGCACCCCTAAAACTCAAAGTCACACACATGTGATATGTGGACTTAAGAAAAAAGAGCTAAAAACAAAACAAAATAAAATAGAAACATGAACTTCAAAAGAACAAACAATTTCATACATACATACATACATACATACATACATACGAATCACTCCAATCATGTGGCAAAAAAAAATAAATCACTCCAATCACCCCAAGACTTCAAAGGACATCAGGAAAAAAAAAATAACATGAAATAAAAAAAACCAAATAAAAAATGGCATTTATGCGTTTTTATTGCCCAGATGCAATATAAAAATGAAAAAAAAATTGCAGCATGTGGGTCTTTAGAAATATATATAGATAGATCTATATAAAAAAAATTTTAAAAAATAATCTACTTATAGATTTACAATGGGGATTGAATGCACATACACTAAAGTAGGGACCAACAAAGGAGCTGAGGAAGCAGGATGCCTAACTTGGATATTGAGTGGGGACCTAGTACGAAGAAAAGAAATAGAAGAATGAAGGAAAAACGAAGCTTGTGGGGGTAATAGGAAACAAAATGGGATCAATGAAAATGAAGGGGAGGGAGACTATTAGCACGTGGTGAAAGTGAAAATGAAAAAGAAGGGAGGGAGAGTGTGCACGACAGGTGGATATATTGAGTGAGAGGAGAGAGGGAAAAGGATATGGCTGCATGGATTGTGATTGGTGGAGTGGATTTTATTATCCACTTTATAACTTTGGGGATAAGCGCCACCTAAAGAGGATTAGCGCCACCTAATCCACTGTGGAAGCTGTGGCGCTTCTCTAGGAAAGTGCCACAGCTTCTCCCACGTGTCTTATGTGACGCTTTCCTAATAAAGCACCACATAAGACTTGAACCAGCAATGATGCATCCCTAAGGTATTTAAAAAAAAGTAAAAAATAAATCTTAAAGAAACTGTAGCATTTGTTTAAAAAAATGTTATAAAAGATATGTTTCTAATCCCAATTTTTGTAGTAGTGTATCCACCCAATTGTTATTTGACCATTAAATCACAATATTGACCCATCATTTGGATTGAAATGTCGCTCCTTTAACATAAATAATAATTAATAATAATAATCTAATCACATAAATTTATCCAAAATTGAAAATTTTAATATATATTTTCAATTTTTTTGTTATACTATTAAATTCAATGCCATTTTATTTAAATATTTAGTCTCACATGTTTATTAAAACTATTTATGATGTAATCTTTAAAATACATATATATTGGCTAAAATTTTTTCCAATCATATATATGTGTTTTCAAATAAATTATAAAATTATAAAATGATGTAATTTTGACATCCTTAAATTAATATATATTATAACTCAAAATTTTTAAATATATTTCATTAAACATCTGTTTGTTAAAAAAAATTACTTAAATTTTTTATTAAGTTGTAAATATTTTTTATATAAAAATTACTTAAATTTTTATCTAAATTTTGTAAAAATATTAAGTAGGTCATTAATAAACATTAATATTAAAAGATAAATTATGGATTTGGTATAATAAGGAGTAATTAGGGGAGATCATGGAGATCAATGGATAAGGGGATTTTCAATTAGCCTGGAGTAGAGCAATAGCACTAATGCTATTACGGGCTTAGCCCCCTTTATCCGACAAAAAAAAAAGATTAAAATATCATTTGCAGTTTTTTTTTGGCCAAAACAAAATATCATTTGCAGTTAAAAAAGGAAAATTGAAAGCAAATGTTAGCCTAAAACCATAAATAGTACTATTCCTATTGAACTTCACAATATTCATAGTTTTACATTGATGTCTAAAGGGGAAAAATTAATACATATACATATGTGTGTACATATGTGTGTTGATATATATATATATATATATATATATATATATATATATATATATATATATCGATGAATGCACGCGCACACGCGCGTGAATTAAGTAATATATTTTTGTACTTGAGGGATAAAGAGACCTCAGTTACTCTTACTGCATAATAATACATTGGATTTTATACAATTTCTTGTACTGCAATGCTTTGATGTAAAATTAAGCTTCTCCTAAGCATGCCCCGCAACTGCTTTTCAATATGTGAAATTATGAGTTGTTTGGCAGATTAAGGTTTTACAATCAAGATGCATCTCTTTAAGGATCTGTTTGGTAGGAGAGAATTGGAGAGAAAAGGAGGGGAGGGAAAATTTTTACAAGTTTGTTTTGAAAAAATTAGAGAAGTGTGATTATAAAATTTTAATAAAGATAAGATGCAAAATAAAAGAGTAAGAAAAATTAATTAAAAACTTTTAACCCCACTTCTCTAATTTTTATAAATCCAAGTTACAAAAATTTTCCCTCCTCCCCTCCAAATCCCTCATACCAAACAGCCCCTAAGAGTCTTTTTGAAAAAGATAAGATTCAAACTCTGTTAACCCATTTTTTGTAATCTACTTGATCCACCGCTAAACCAAATGACTAAATTCCACAAAGTTATCATTTAATCATTTTTTTTTGTTAAAAGTGTATACCTGAATTTATATTTAAATATTCAGCTGAATTTAATTAGAATTTTCCCAAACTTTTATCTTAAAAATGTTTTAAACAAATTGTTTGAATTGTTTTTATTAAAATCACTTTTAACGCCAAAGGGGTATAAATTTATCGTC
Source organism: Albizia julibrissin (assembly GCA_037074505.1). NCBI lineage: Eukaryota > Viridiplantae > Streptophyta > Magnoliopsida > Fabales > Fabaceae > Albizia > Albizia julibrissin. The sequence continues at coordinate 24,978,255 of CM073484.1, forward strand.
AGTTTCTGTAATATATCTTTCTTATTCCATTTTATTAATCATTAGATATAATAGGCTTGAGCTACCAAAATTAACATTAAGATATGATCATGCAAATATAAATAAGAAAAGATATAAAACATAATTTTGAAATTGTAAGTTTTAAATTTGATAACAAATTTGATTTAGGATTTTACAATTTCAAAATTATTTTTATATATTTTTCCCATATAAATATGTTTTTACTAATATGATTGAACTAAATATAATGATTCGATTTTAAATCACTTGTACTCTAAACTTTTTTTAAAAAAATAATAATAAGAGGACAACCTTCGTTTTTGTAGGAAAGAAAATCAGTTAACACTTAGCCAGTGGTGCGCTTCTTTATTTTTCCACTCAGAATATTTGCTTCTTTTTTATTTGTATTTTTTACTAAAAAATTCTTTTTTTTTTTTTGAAAAAAATCCAAAAAAATACCATTTAAACTTCAAAATTCTAAATAGGTGATTTAATAATAAAATGATTTGTTAATTACATTACAATTATAGTTAATCCCATTCACATATTTTTCAATGAGATTTTGAAGTTCAAATGGTATTTTTCTGTCATTTTTTCCTCTAATAACCAGACAATTTTTTTCATACAAAATATTAGATAAACAGGCCTCGCATCATAAGGCAAACAGCACATCACCATTACCGGGAGGCCCAAAATGAGTATAAGTACAAGATGAAAATTGGTTGTGTTATCACAAACTTTTCAAAATTCATGAGTACAATTATTTACCCAACATGCATTTTTCATTGCAATTTTGTTTATAAATGAGTAAACGTATAAATGCTTGAGATATGGTTGGAAATTTACCAACATAGTCATATGTTCAAGAATTTAGCTAACTCATCGGTTTATATTTTTAGTACTGACTATATTTTTCGACCTCTCTTATATTAATTAAACTTTGATGTAATTTATTTACTCAAGGTAAAGGGTCCTCTTTTCATGATCCTACTATTCTCTTCTTAATTTAGTTAGGAGGAGGGGCTCATGGATTCACCAATACACATATCCCTTATTTCACCCCTACATTGAAATTAGGGGTGGAAACAGGTCAGGCGGCCTGTCAGGGGCCTGCGGCCTGGCCTGTTTCCGGCCTGGCCAGTCAGGCTAATAGGCCAGGCCAAGGACAAGGCCTGTTTGCATTAAAAGGTCAGGCCAAGGCCTACTGACAGGCCTGTTAAGTTTTTTTTTTGTAAAAAATAAATAAATATTAGTGTAATAATTTTTTTTTGTTGAAAATGAATTAAAGTCGAATGAAAGGCTTCGCAACAAGTATGGTTTAAAGAAGAAACAAAAGGTATAAATTTTCCGTTGTTAAAATAATGTTATTTCTTATATATATTATTTGTTAAACTGTGTTATGCTCTAATACTATATATTTTATTAATTTTTTTTCAAGGTCTTCGAAGGAGAAGAAGAAATCATATTGAAGATTTGATGTGAAAATTGGAGAATTTGTATTGAAAATTATTATATTGTATTTGATTTCACATTTTATGATGTATTTTGGATAATTAATTTATGTATTGGGATAATTAATTTATGTAATTGGGCTTTTTTTGCCTATTTAAAATAGACTAGTTTTTGGCCTATGGCTTGTTAGCCTTAAAAAAAATAAAAAAAAAAAATAAAAAAAAATTATTATTCAAGCTTCTTTAACAGGCCACAGGCCAGGCTCAGGCCTGAAAATATGCATGTTACAGGCCACAGGCCAGGCTCAGGCCATATAGTGCCTTAACAAGCACAAGCCTGGCCTGACCTGTTTCCACCCCTAATTGAAATCAACTATTTCAACAAATTCCCTTATTTTATGTTGTACTTTAATTTTGATGCTATATACAATGCTCTAGTCTTGGTGCTAAAGCACAATTCTCATTTTTACTCGTTTCTGTCCCACTTTGAGATTCATTTGTGATATAGGTATTCTACTTTATCTCATTGTTGATTGAGAGCGACATAGTGTAATGTTTTAATGTTGAGAGTAACTTACTTGTATTTAAATTTAGTTAGAAAAGAAGTTTCATTCCATTAATAACTATTACAAACAAATTCACTAGCCTTTGATATTGTATTATGTATTTTACAGCTAAACCAAACATCTTGGGGTCAATGAAAAAATTATCACTGTGAAGGGAAAAGTGAGAGACATACCAATACCAACACATCTCTCAAACATTCCCTGAAATTAAAATTTAAGGCAAATTAGTTCTAAAGTCTTATTTTGTTTATTTTTTTTTAGCATCGGTATACATCTATCATAACTTTTTGTCATATTTATTTGGGAAAACTAATTTTTTAACACGTTAATATTTAACTCATTTATAATTTAGTTATTTAACATTTACTAACATACTTTTGGCCAAAAAAAAAAACATTTACTAACATGGTATCCACTCTAAATTTATGCGTCTTCAATTTCTCTTTATCATTTTAGTAAGAAATCATAGTCACATAAAAAATACAAATAATAATAATAATAATAATAATAATAATAATAAGTACAAGTCTTAGAAAATACTTAAGTCAACTGGCAAGGAGGGAGCCACATAAATAAAAAAGAAGTCAAAAAGTTTCCTACGAGAAATGATATCTCGAAAGATGACATTGGCGTTCACATCCTTTGATTATTTTACAAAATGAATTGCTTTAAAAGGCACTAGATTTTTTAAATGTTCCTTGTGTTTGAGAAAAATTTAGAATTAATGATCGGCTCAAAATAAGATGAAGACGTTTTTTTTTCTTTAATAAAGGATTTCTCCTTACGACGTTCCTTCCTGTGTGTTGGAGAAGAATTTAGAATTAATGATTCAGCTCACAATAAGATGAAGACATTTTTTTTATTTGATTAATGATTTTTTCTTTTGAGGTTTTGAATGTAAAGATTTTCACTTCTTTTAATAATAAGTGTGTTTCTTAAGATTCTAATTTATATTCTCTTATTTACAAAATAAGGCTACTTATCATTCTTACTAACAAATTATTATACGGAGACATTTTATTAAAAAAGAAAGTGATGTCACTATGTTGCTTTTTCCATTGGAATTGTTGGGGGAAAAAAAGGCCTTGAGTGATAGAAAGAAGATATATTTCCCTTATATTTCCTAACTTATAGTGTTATAAAAGTTGTAAAAATTTGTACACGAAATATATTCAATTTTCCTATTATAAAAAAGTTATATTATCACTCAATGCGACATACTATCTCTAAAAGATGGTTGACTTTTTTTAATTGAATAAGTTAAATAAATTATTTAATTATAATTTATGTTATATATTATCAAATTATATATTAATTTATAAATAAGATAAATTATTTTAAATAAAAATGATAACATAAATATTTTAAAATAATATATATATTTTTATTAATTTTTTTAAAAAGTCAACTATGTGTTATATTAATGATATGAGGTATACAAATCTTTTTTTTTTCTAGGTACAAATATTCTTCTTTTAAAAAAAATTTTATTTAAAATACTATCAGATACTAAATATAACAACCTCTGCTAATAATATTCGAATATTGATTCATGAGAAACTAACTCTAGATCCAACTCTTTGTTATACAAAACTTATTTGGTTTGAAAATTCCTGGATGGGCCCATGGAGTGATATCTTTGGGCTGAAATAGACCTTGTTCTCTGCAACGTGAAAATTGTGGCCTCGTGTTCTCTTTTTAAATAAAAAAAAAAAAAAACTAATTTCAATTTTTTTTTCCCACATCACTTTCCTTCTTTCCTTTACCTACTCTCCCCTTCCTTCGCCATAGCATCAAATTGGCGATGAGTGTATGACTTGGATAGAGATCCTTCGCTCCCATTCTCGGTATGTCTTTCTTCGTTGCTCTGAGCTTACCTTTAATTCTAATATCAACTAGTAATCACTTCGAATTTTTTTTGTTATTTTATTTTTTTGGTTTCTTTTCGTGTTCAAATAATTCATTCCTCACCGTTTCGGTGTTTGGTGATGACTTCACTGCCGAAGATGACTCATTTAACAGTTTCAATTGTCTCTGAGTTTTCATTTCCATGAAAAAATTTTGGTTTTAAGAATCACTTGTGGGGCCTGTTTAGTCACAATCTGAAACTTAATCCTAGATTGTATCGATCTTATCCGGGATTAGGATGCCGGAAACTGACATCAAGTAAAAATGTTGTCGAGGTGATCTTTATTCGCTATCCTCTCTACTTGACGTGGTAGAAGGGTTATTTACTTTTATTTTGTGTATTCTTGCCTCATCCGACCTAAGACAGTAACGAAACGGTGAGGACATGAGAAATGAGGGTTGTACTAAACTTATAAAATCATATAATTGTTTTGGTTTACATCTTTAGCATATCCCTTTCAAGTGTAAGGTCTTTTTCTGTTTAGATTGAGTTATTTTTGTCAATTTTGAAACTTATGAAATTGATTATTTGACCTTTTTTCCCTCCTTTACAGCTCCTTGGTGCATCATTTATAATCTGTTTTTGCATCAGAGATGGTTGGGACACCACTAGTTCAGGGATCAACAATGCCAACTGCGTTGTCTTCATCTTTATTAATCTTACCAGGGCATTCTCTTAAATGCACTCCTTATCTCCCACCTAGACCTCAAACAAAATTCAAGAGTATAAGGGCAATGTCTGCTGAAGCAGGACACGGTCAATCGCCATCTCTTTCTGAAAAGAAGAGTCCACTTGCAGTTGTTTTGGATGTACCTCGTACTATTTGGAAGAAAACATTACGTCCATTAAATGATTTTGGGTTTGGGCGTAGGAGTATCTGGGAAGGTGGGGTTGGACTGTTTCTTTTGTCTGGTACAGTTCTATTTGTTCTCAGTTTGGCCTGGTTGAGGGGTTTTCAAATACGATCCAAATTCAGGAAGTACACAGCAGTGTTTGAGTTTGCTCAGGCTTGTGGGTTAAGCACTGGAACTCCTGTTAGGATTAGAGGGGTGACAGTTGGCAATGTCGTTCGTGTGAATCCTTCATTAGAAAGTATTGAAGCAGTTGTAGAGGTGTGCTTTTATAATTATCTTAATTCCTATTATGATAAGCAGCTTTAATTTTCTGTTTTACACTTACATCCAGCATCAAACTTTGTTTGGATTTGGACTTCATTGTTTGAGTTGGTTGGTGCAATATACTGATTCTCTGTAGTTTAACTTGCAGATTGAAGATGACAAAACAATTATACCCCGAAATTCATTAATTGAAGTTAATCAGTCTGGCCTTCTTATGGAAACTTTGATTGACATTACTCCTCGAGATCCAGTACCAACACCAACAGCTGGACCTCTTGACCAAGAATGTCAGAAAGAAGGTGTTATTGTGTGTGATCGAGAAAAGGTTAAGGGGTACCAAGGAGTGAGCTTAGATGCATTGGTTGGGATATTTACTCGCATTGGACGAGATGTTGAAGAAATTGGTGTTTTCAATACCTATCTCCTTGCTGAACGAGTTTCTTCTGTCATTGAAGAAGCAAGGCCGCTTCTTACAAAGGTGTGACGTACTATTCTATGTCAGTCATGCATCATTCATGGTAACAAGTTATGTCAACTGGATAGATAATTTTTTTCCCCCATAATTTCATGACAGTACAAACTTGTTATCTCTCTCTCAACCTCATGTTGAGTCGTAGTTAGCTAACTTGTGATATGTGAAATCATTACAAGAATGCCAATCCCTTGTTCTCTGTTTGACAAGATTCTGTGAGAATTCAATCATATTTTCTGCTATATATATATATATATTAAAGGTGGTGAATAAACTTACCATAGAATGCCAAATTTGAGCATTAGGGAACTTAGTAGACGGAGCTTGACATGCATAGATATTTTGTTACATTCTGGGCATTTACAATTCATTTTCTTGTATATGAAGCATTCAGAACCAAAGGTTGCAAAAGGAAAAATAGTTTTGGTCGGCTCCAGATCATTTGTCAGAAGCTTAGAATTTTACTGCATGTAAAATTAGTTTATTTATCTAACATGTGAGGAAATTATCTTAGTTTATTGTCACTGTTTGGATCTCACTAGCAGGTTACAGTGATACTGCACACTGTAATTATAGACAAATAGGTGAACAAAATGATAATGTGAAGTTTCAGTAACCTTTCTGCTGTTTTTATGTGTTCTTTACATCATTTTGGCATCCATATATCTTATTTCTGTTGCTGGAAATATACTTTCGTTTTGTGATTATTCTGTCATGCATTCTAATACCCATGCTTTTGGCTTTGATGTAGTGATGTCCCAGATCAAAGCCATGGCTGAAGACATTCAACCTTTGTTGGCTGAAGTTCATGATAGTGGGCTGTTGAAAGAAGCTGAGAATTTAACCCGAAGCCTTACACAAGCCTCTGAGGATTTGAGGTCAGTAGTGTAAATTCAATATGCCTTCACATAAGTAGCTGTGTGGCACATTGACATTGGTGTAGAAAATGACAGCTAGCTTTTTAACATCTGACCTTGGAATAGATTAAGGAGATTCGGGGTAAACACAAGATCAATTGTTTGGAGGTTTTTAATGATGTCTTCTTGTTCTTGTCCAATGTTTAAGATAGACTTGATGGCGTAAATGTTGTTCATACTCATAATTCTGAGTCCAATCAACATCCTGCCTTTGCAAAAATGCGCCAAAACTTGGATGTTGAGCCATTAACTATCATGATAACTATATTTTTTTCTGCAGCACAAGTTTTAAATGGTCAGAGTAATAGCACTCAAGTCTGTGGTCTATGAATATCTTGATTGCATGAAAACTTATTATTTGTTATATATGTCATTTTTCTTTCACCATTATTTTGAATTAGTATCCACAGGAAACTTAATTATGAGAAATAAGATGTAAAATTCTTGAATTATGACTTGTAGGGATCTTCTTTTAATTTTGGAGAAGGGTAAATTCATCCATTATGAGAACTGATTTTAAAAAGTGCGTTTACCTTTCATTTTACCCTGAAGTTCATTCTTGAAGCAGGACAACTGATGGATACGATCTCATATTTATGCAGAAGGGTTAACTCTTCTATTATGACCCCGGAGAACACGGAACTAATTCAGAAATCCATCTACACTCTTATTTTTACCCTGAAGAACATTGAGGTAAGTAAAAACCCTTTAAAACTTCCTAAAGTTATAATGGATGATGAATAACTTTTCTTTTGATGTTTTCCATTGTAGAATATCAGCTCTGATATTCTTGGTTTTACCGGGGACGAGACTACAAGAAAGAACCTGAAATTACTTATCAAGTCTCTCAGCAGGTTACTCTGAGGTTGAATTCCAAGTAAAATAGAATATATAGCAGGTGATAAATTTTCTGGAGTTTTTCATCAACCCTAACAGTTAAGTAGGACAAAGCTATTTGTCGCATCTGCTGTAGTTTCTTCTTCAATGGCTCCTCCTAAGGTTCTGACAAAAGGACTACATGTCGAATAACGTCGAGATTTTGGGGGTGTTTTTACCATATCTTGGTGCAAGATGTTATCGTCAAGGTAGCTCTGTCCTGCTCATAAATCTTACGTAAATTATGTTGGAAGATGGTGATTTTTTAAAGGCTTGTCATTCCCCAGCTAAAATGTCTGTTGAAGAAGAATGCTCTCACAGGTTTTACAGCATTCCCAAGTCCTTTCTCCATGGTGAAAAGTTTTTGTTTTTTGGGTTGTATGGAATCAGACATTGTTTGGTATCAATACTTTTACAAGTTGCTCGATGAAATTACTTGATTAATTTTAGGGATTCATTCAAAGGTTATACTGTTGAACATTTATTAGCTGTTTGGAATGAGGGGAGGGGAGGGAAAGTGGGTGGTGGTAAAATTTTTTGGAGTTGAATTTAAAAAAAATTAGAAAAGTGGGGTTATAAAATTTTAATAAAGAGAAAATATATGATAAAAGAGTAATAAAAATTAATTAAAGACTTTTAATCCCATTTTTCCAATTTGTTTTTAAATTTCACTCACAAAAATTTTCCCTCCCCACTTTCCCCCTCTAAATAGCTCATACCAAACATTAAAGTTTCTTTTCTTTCATGTTTTTGCTTGCCTTTGAGAGATGTGCGATTAGCCCTTGTGAATGCAATTTATACAAGGGATGTTTGTATCACAGTTAATTATTTTATAAATGCTTTTCATATAAGTGAGACAAAATTTTTTTTTATATACTTATTTTATATATTATAAATTACGATTGGAAAATATTTTTGAATGTTTTATTCGCTATTTTAAGTTTTTAACCATCTACATAATTGCTGTTTTTTGACGTGGAAGTTTTACAAGGGCTTATTTGGTACAAACATGTTGAAAAAAATCAATCTTTCAATTTGCAAGGCAATTCCACTACTTGATTTTTCAATCTCTAGAATGTAGATATGATGGACAATGACTTGGACCCCAATTCTGTTAAGTTACATATTCAAATTGAAAAACTGGGTAACTTGGATGTTATTTGTATTTTGTAGTTCCGGCCCAAAATATAAATCATTTTTAGTAATTTTTTGGTATTAAATATAAATCACTTTTAACCACTTCATAAAAGTTAAAATGGCACCTTATTAAATTTGCTTTAAATTGATTTTTTTTAATGATTGAGAAAAATATGACGAGTTACACTAAAATATTAATTATTAAAATAAAATTAATAAATAAACATTAATTATTCACGAAAATATTATTTTGAAAAGTGTCTTATGTTTTGTACTGCAAAGAGTATCTTTATAAAGAGTAAATTTGAATCTTCCAGTTTATGTATCTTATTTACGCGGACCCAAGAAAAAATATTTCATTTATGAGTGATTAACTTATTTGTAATCACATTTTGAGCTGTAACTTATCAAGATATTGGTCAACCTTTAAAGTTTATCTCTCAAATTTTTTTTAATTAAAATAAATGGAATAAATATGCAATGATTTGGACTTCCATTTTAGATACGTTTTTAGAAAAATTGATTATTTTGTTTTGTTTATTCTATTTCTTTTGGAAGTATGTTTATGAAAAACAACCCTTCTCTTGAATGGGGCGCCCGGGGGGTGGGGGAGCTAGTCCAACCTTTCTACTAATCATGTGAGAACTAAAATAGGCAAAATTGGAAGAACGTTGCCTTTTCTCTAAAAATAAACAAAACCCATAAATTAAGTCTTATATTTAAGATTGGAGTTAGTATATTAAATTCAAAGATGTTATGGTTTTCTAAAATTAAAAAAAAGTTGGGGAAGCAAACATCAATAAGTTATTATCGGCAGGGGAAAAAATGTTAATTAGTTAATCAGTGTTAAGCTTTTTAGTCATGGGTAAGGGCGATACACTCAACAAATCAATATTTTGACATTTATACTTTAGTTTTGACATTGGTTGAGTTGAAAAGATCATTTTAAATTTATTTTATTTTTATATAAAATGTAAATTTCATGTTATGATTAATTGATGACAAAATAAACAAATGTTGTATAGTCGTCATTCGATTACATCACACTCCCTTCCATCAAACTCCCTACTATTCTTTCATCCAAGGACTAAAATTCAAATAACTCAATTCAACCACATGTTTTAATTTGGTGCCTCTTCATCAATAATAATCAGGGTTATTAAACCTGGACTGGACCGGCCGGTCTGGCCCAGAAATTGGCGACCCGGCAGGAAACCGGTCCGGTCCGGGTAGTGAACCGGTCCCCCCCTTTTTTTTATAAAATCAATTTTTTTAAAATTTTTCTTTATAATTTCATATTAATAAGTCTAAAATCTTCATTTTTTCACCGGTTTGGTCTTGGGTTAGCTCCGGTCTGACCCATTGACCCTTAACCCAGTATCTCGACCGGTTCACTGACCGGGTCTGGTTTAATAACCTTGATAATAATAATAATATAATAACAATAATAAAGAGCAAGGGAAAAAAAAAAAGGAAGGAATGAAAAAAACAAATTCAATTCAATTCTAACGTTGGTTTGTGGATGTAATCAACGAAACGACTAATCATATCGTAGTAGAGTAGTAAAAAATTGTTAATTATAAATGACATAATTAACTATACAAAACAAACGAGGTACATGTATAGTTAAAAAAAAAAAAAAGAAGTTCACACGTATGCACATTTTCGTAAGGGAGCAGAATGTAATAAAAGTCATAAGAACTTCTTGCTTCGAATTTGATTGACAATTACATATATTTCTTCTATACTTTTCATCATGTTTGTGTGTGTGGAAGTAACTTGGAACTCCTAAGCCATTAATATCTCTTTCGGCAAAAAACTAAAAAAGAAAAGTATATATTCATATTTCTTCTAGAACATCTTAATTATATTTATTTTTCTTATTTGGAAAAAAAGTAGTTGTACGGACTTTTAAAGGTTTTTCATTTTTTTTAAATATGTACATATCAATTGAAAGAAATAGAAAATTAGGAAGAAGATAAGAAAATATTACTTCAATTTTAAAATCCTAAATCAGTCTTATTTTATAAATTGATTATAAGAATATAATAATTAATGATTTATTTTAATAGAAAATCATTATTTAAAATTTTGAAGTTCAAATAGTATTTTTTTTATTTTTTTTTAAATATGGTTCATTAATTAATCAATCAATTAATTTTCATCCACAAGCAAGCGTTTATTTATTTAGTGTTTCTTTACATAAGTTGTTTGACAAATGAAGGAGTGCATGTAAAAAGTAGAAAACTGGCAAACAAATTTTAGTTTAGTCAGAAAGGATTTTGTCCATAATCTACATTGTCCACGGTGATGTATAAAGTGCTTCTGTAAATAATATTTGACACAAAGACATGCTCGACCCTTTTATATATAAATTAAAAGAGTTTGAACCTTTACTCCTACTTATATCCTCTTCGATTTTTTCATCTGAATTAGTTTCGATTTCAACTCATCTAAATTTTTGTTTATATTTTTTTTAAGGTTAAGTTATATTGAGCGCTCTAAAAATTTTTTTTAAGTGCATCAAGACTTAGTACATGTTTGTGATTGTGATTAGAGTTTTCAAAAATAGTTTTTAAATTATAATTTACGGTATACGAGATTAGTATGTAAGAGAAATTTTATCTTGATTTACAAAAAAATTACTTATAAACTTTTTCATAAGTCGTCCCAAATAAGCTATAGTGATCTAAAGTATTTTACAGCGTATTCAGTACTCTAAAATATTTTTTTTCAAATGCGTCCATCACTCTAATATTTTTTTTGTGCAATTTTGTGCTAACAATTTAGGCAATTCAGGGTGATGTGTACACCTTAAAAAAATATTTCAAGGTATTGAATGTATTAAAAAATAATTTATAATGATGGAGAGAAAAAAATATTTTAGGGTAGGGTGCACTTAAAAAAATATTTCAGAAATACTGAATGCAAAACAACATATATAATGATCCGCAAGAAAAAAAATATTTAAGAATATTGAATGTACTTAAACCCCTACTCATAAAATGTCAAGGAAAGGTTGAGCCCAACGAACATATATTACATTTTAGGGCTGGTACAATTTTGATTCTTATAATTTAATCTCTTTAATTTTAAATCATAAGTTTTCATGGATGAATTTTTTTTTTTTTAGATCTCCCTGGAATGTTCTACGGAACCCAACCTAAAAAAAAGACAAGTCTTGATTTATCTTAAAGAAAAGTATGAAGTATCTCGAAAATATAAGGATACACGACATAGAAAATGACATGGTAGGGCTATTATTGTATTGACCAGTGAACAGTGACCCTTTGATTATTCTTCACCCTCTTTTTGGACATTTGACTATTATTCCTTCAACTTTCCACATGTAATTCAAATAATGCAACTTACAATTTAATGAACAAAAGAATAATTCATTCATTGGTCCCCCATTCAACCCACTTGCCCCTTGTTGCCATCACCAGCAAGTCATATCTCATATCTTGACTATGTCTTACATTTGACTGCCTAATTTATGATATCAACAACTGTAGGAATGAGTTTATTATGCATGATTTGTACATTATATTACGAGAGAAAAACATAAAAAAATATTATTTGAATTTCAAATTCTTAAATTAGTGATTTTTTATAAATATGAGTTATCAATTATTTTACTTTTATAATCTATATCTATATTGTTATACACAAACAAGACTAATTTAAGATTTTAAAGTTTAATGATATTATATAAACAAGACTAATTTAAGATTTTGAAATTCAAGTGATATTATATAAACCTATTATGCTATTATGGTATTAAGTCAAAATATGTTTTTTGGAATTTAGTTTCACTTTAACTTTCAATCTTTAATTTTAGGGTAATTTGACTTGTTTCTTAATTGTTCTTTTTCTAAATTTTATTCATTCTATTTTTAAGATTCAGCCCTAATCTAAGACTTGAACTTCTTTATTAACTCTCTATTGTACCTTTTATAAGTAAAAACTACCCAAATCAAGTAAAACAGATTGTCAGTCAAAATTAGTTAATTAAAAGTAATAAATATATAAAATATATAATTTTTTTAAATGTATCCTTATTTATAAAAATGATGAGTGTGGGAGAGAATGTGTCAGAAAATAGATGAGAAAGAACTAATGAGAAAAAGATATGGGAGAAACATGCAATTAATTGGGGGTAATTAAAAATTCAAAAAGTGCATAAAATTTTTAGACAAAGATAATTTATTGCTTATATATAAGATTAACCCTATGTGTGTAATAAAAAGGGAAAACAAAAAGACTAACCCTATATAAAAGAATGTTACTTGTCAATAAGAACAGAGGGAGTATTAGTTAGAACTTAGACAGTCAATTGCTCCCTGGGCTAATTAATTTACACTCATGTGCATTTTATTAAAAAAAAATTCACCTTGGACTATCAATGTTTAAGGCTTGATTAGTATGAGGGAAGGAGAGAAAAATTGAGCATGGGGAAAAATTTTTGAGTTGGATTTAAAAACATAAGAGATATGAGGTTAAAACTTTTTAATTATTATTTTTTTTACTTTTTTATCTTACATCTTCTCTTTATTAAAATTTTATAACCCCAATTCTTAAATTCAACTTATAAAAATTTTCTCCCAACTAAATACTCCTTAAAGGATTGGACTTTTTTAACATCGGCTTCTTGGAATCATCTTCTTCCAAGTGATGATTGTAGATGCTTAAATTTTACTTAATTTTTTAGCTATCCCTCTTTTGCTTATATAATAGGGGTGTTTAAAATAGGGAAAATCACACTAAAGTCTCAATTAAATAAAATAATATTTAAAAAATATATAACTTGTTAATAATAATTTTTTCACTTATTAATAATGACTCTTTCACTTATCATTCACAAGTTATATAATTTTTTATATTATTTTTTAATTAGAACCTTAATGTGATTTTCTCTTTAAAATACCCTCTTAATGGTTTTTTAGCAGTGAATTTCTGTCTCCTATCCCCTCTACTGTCATTATGCTCAGATCCTTTTCTCATTTCATTGTTCATCCTCATTTATTTTATTCTTCCGTTTTCGTATAAATGTGGAATGTCCTATAAATTTGAGCCTTGAGACCTTGAATTAAGATATGGTGTCCTTTCTATCAAATACAAATACTTCCTCGTTCCATTTCTCATTGCCCATTTATTCCCTACCTCCATTTATTTATAAGTGGTACTCCTTGTTTTCTCTCTATGTTCCTTACAAATAGTATCACTGCAATGCTTTATTTAGGACTTAAGTGAAATATTAAAAATTTGTTTAATCTCATTTTCATTTCTTAAGAATGGTATTAGAACCTGATTTCATGCTAGACTTATGTGAAGATTATGCTAGAAGCTTTTAAGTGCACACTGTTTGAAGCCTACAACGAGCTAGCTCTATTAAAATTTTTTTTTGTCATATAAAAAGTTAGATGAGTTTGATTGAGAGCTTATTAGGGCCAAATATGCTTCAGAGGTAAAAAAGGGCTTAGATTGATTCTCCCCCCTGGCCAGAAGGGTTTATAAATTATCTATCAACAAGCTTCTTACACTAACGGAAAATTTTGAAACAACGATCTTACAATTTATTGGTTAAATTTCTATTAATATTGTGTTAACATTTGCGGGGGATTATATTATTTTTATAGAAATATATTAAAAATAATTCCCTACTAAAAATAATGGTAAAATAATTTATATTTGAAAGGACATGAATTACTGCTTGAAGTTTACGCTCGGTTAAATAATAATAATTTTTTTGTGGGAAAAAGAACTGATAATAAATTCTTTTTTTGTGAGCTAATAGTATATTTTTTGGGGGGTCAAATTCTTGTGATCTGTACAAACATTAATATTAATAATATTAGATTTTTTTAATTTTTAAATAGTTAATTTATAGATATACTAAATATTACTTAAATTAATTATTTATAATAAATGTGTATCATTTTTTAAATACCACTCATTGATCAAAGCAGCTTTAAATATAAGTAATTTATAAGAATATTTTAAAAATTTATAAATAAAATATATTTATGATCGAAACAAACCTCTCAATTTTCTTCTATATTTAGAAGTGGAGAGAATATTTAAAATTAATTAGGTTATTTTGTGGTCTTTAAAATTAATATCTACAATCAATATAATTGATATGCAATTAATACTCTACTATTCATAAGAAACATTTTGATGCATATAGCTCTAACTGCTTTGTGACCCTTACCATGCCAATGCTGTCATGCCTACCAGGGATTATATTAAAAGCTTTTTCAACTCTAATAATTCTATTGTAAATTTTTAAAATATGAAGATAAAATTAAAAATTAAGTAAATTGGGAGTCTCTGCTTCAAAGATTCAAATATTAATGGGCGAAAAAAGTTTTTAATGATTAAATAAGTCAATTTTTTTATCATTACCACAATTTTAAGGCCGCATTAGTGTTAGAAACATAATTTAGAAACAGATATTTTTAATTATACAAATTCTTTTAAATTTTGAAACAATTGTATGAAAATTATTTTTTGACCAACAAGTGTTGATCCTAATAAAAGAAGTTTTAACAACTTAAATTGGATATCTTATTTTGGAGTCTCTGTAAATTCATAAAACGCCTCTTCTAGGGAGTTGCTCTGAATTGGACACATAAATAGTGAATTGCTGGAGAGTATTAGAGGAAGGATTCAATCACCCGTAGTCCGGTAATAGTTGAGGAATATGTAATAATAAGTTTCAATATTTTGATAAAGTGTGATTAAGATTTTTAGTTATTAAATATTTTTAGGACCTAATACTCATGGTAATTATCCTCTTATAAATCTGAAAATTGGAGTTTTATACTAAATACCAAAACCAACCCCTACTAACTCATAAATTTAGGATAGGAGGGGTAGTAGGAATAAATTTACTAATTTTCGCTGATCGAAATATTGAATCACAGAAATTAAAAAAAAAAAGAAAAGAAAAAGAAAAAGAAAAAGGAGTGTGTGGGGTTCGGAGAACGTGATGATGAACTAGAGCTTTGGACATCGCTAGCCCCATATAAATACGCACTGCTACTCGATTCTTTCTCTATTGTTTTCCACATCCTCGCTACAAACCCACGCAGATCACACAGACACCATTTTCTTCTGCTTTCTTCTTTGAATCCCTCATTCTCTCTCCCTCTGAAATGGCCGATCAGCTCACCGACGACCAGATCTCCGAGTTCAAGGAGGCCTTCAGCCTCTTCGACAAGGACGGCGATGGTCTCATTTCTCAGATCCTTTCCTTTTTTTTTCCTGTTTTTGTTGGGTTTACTTTCATTTTCTCGGTTGTTCTCTTCACTTTATTGCATAATTTTGCTTTCTGTATTCCTTAGATCTGGTTGCAATTGAACTGTTGTTGTTCGGGTTGAATTTCCTCCCCTGCCTTTTGAAATTGACATAATCTGCGGGATCTAGGGTTCCTTCTTGTTTGACTTTTCGCTTTTGATTTGAGTTTGTGTATTTTTGGTATATGATTTTTGATGTGAAGAATGTCTGTATTCACTGATTCTGCGCCAAGGAAATCCTTTCACTCTCGCATTTCTTTTTCTAATCTCCGCGAGAGATTTGATTTAGACTTGTGACGCGGTCAGATGGATTTTGCGGATGATAAAGTTGTTGCTCCTGATTTATGACAGTTCAATATGGAAAGGGCCTTCTAAGTTTAACGCATTGGATCAGCATTCTGTTTTCTTTGTCTATTGCATTTGCGGCTATTTCTGAGATGAAATAGTCTCGTTAGTGCCATTTGGATTGGACTTTAATGAATAGTCTATCTATTAGCGTCATCATGTTTATGGGAATTATCGTACTTCTGATCCGAAGGAGGATCTGTCTAATTGAATTCTGGCCAGCGTTGCTGAATCAGCTTGGCAATATTTTAGAGAGAGATTTTATATTTGGGGTTGGTTCTTGGGTTAGAGAATTTTGTCCATTCATTTGAAAATGGAAGTCATGAAATGTAGTGTTCTCCAAGGAATTATCTGTCATATAGACTGGATAGTTTGTTAGTTCTAGTACTTAGCTAACTGGTATTCGATTTAACAGAAAATGAGACAATTGGCTGTTTATATGGTTCTTAAAAACTGTTGGTCGTGAAAATGATGTCAATATGATTTGACCAATGGCCATTAATTTGTATTAATGTGGTTGCTTTTAGCTTATAGGTAGACCTTCTTATAGAAGCTTTCTCTGGATGACTCTCCAACGATTTGCAGAAAGACAAGTGCATTTGAAATTTGAAGTTTCTGTTTCTCTTTTCCCTTTTCCTTCATGTTTCTAATTGTGTTTTCTTATCTGTATTATTTGGGAGTGGGGATTGTTTATTGATTTTGTTTCTAGCTATTTATTAAATCAAATTTATTAATTTATCAATGTGCTGCAGGTTGCATCACTACCAAGGAACTTGGGACTGTCATGAGATCACTTGGGCAGAACCCAACTGAAGCTGAGCTCCAGGACATGATAAATGAGGTTGATGCTGATGGAAACGGTACCATTGATTTCCCAGAGTTCCTCAACCTCATGGCTCGGAAAATGAAAGATACTGATTCAGAGGAGGAACTGAAGGAAGCTTTCCGTGTATTTGACAAGGACCAGAATGGGTTCATTTCTGCAGCCGAGCTCCGCCATGTCATGACGAATCTTGGTGAGAAGCTGACAGATGAGGAAGTTGATGAGATGATCCGCGAGGCTGATGTTGATGGTGATGGGCAGATCAACTATGAGGAGTTTGTCAAGGTCATGATGGCCAAGTGAGGGGCCAACAAACCAAAAATTGGAAAATAATTATATTTTAATTAGGATTTTCTTTATTTGGGTGTCATTAGCTCTTTTTGGTCGGTTGGCTGGCTGTCTTTTCCTGTTTGATGAAACCGTTACTTACTGTTCATTAGCATCCTACTTGTTTGCTCTGCACCTTCACCCTTTGGTCTGTTTAGTAGGCTTGGCTTAGCTTTGTTCCTCCATGCATGGCTCTCTACTCTTTTTTGGTTATTATTTTGAACCTTAAAAATTGGTTGCAATTTGTGTTGTTGCTTCTGGGTGACTAATCATGTTAATATTTACTTATTGTTATATCACTGTTTCTTTTGGTCATTTTGTCTTGAAGTAGAAGGATCCGGGTGTATATTGAACGTACCCTGCTTTTTATTTATTATATTCTTTCTTCCTCTTCTTAACATAAAAACTATTTAAGTAATTTGGATAGATTAAGGAAATAAATAAATTAGTTAATTTGATTAAATGTGATATAATTTTTTAAAAACATCAGTGTATAACATTAAATTGCATGCTAGTTTATAGCTTAGGCATATCAGTTTGGCAAAAAATGATTAATATAGGAGATTAAATGAATAAAGATGGTATATTTAAATCTAAATTTAATCCTCCCGAACTAGTTCTTATATAAGGAATTGGTATATAGACTATGTGGGAGGGAAATAAACCTAGTGTTGATTTCTTTTTGTGCGTTGTCTCGCCCACCTTTTACATTTCATGTTACTCCCTGGGTTCATAATATAAAACCTTTTTTTCCACCCAACCACACAATTTAAGTAAAGTAATTAAAATTAGTTAATGGTCTTTATGTTTTTAATGATACAAGAAACTCATCAATTTTTGTCAGAGTTAAAAATGATAGTCCAAATGAATTGATGCTTAATTGCATGCATGAAGGGTATTTTGAAAATGTACTAAATGCGAAATTTAATAAAAGAATGTGGATCCAATCATAGCGCTATTCGTATTCACTAATCTGGTGGTACTTGAAAATGCTTATGCTATCTCAAGCCTCTGGCTCTATTCTATAAATATCGGGAATGTCGACCCGGCTGAGGCACTATTACCCTACACATAACACATTAATGCTCAAAAGTCACAAATCACAATCACCTTTGCACTTTCGGTCTCATCTACTCGAGAACACGAACATATGCATTTTATTAATTTATAGCAATATTAATTTAACAGGCTTTTCAAAAAAAATTGTTACCATGTAAATACATTGAAGAATCAATGTGTATGTATAGTGTTAATGTGTAAAAATATACATAAAATTTTATTAAAAATGTGTCTAACACTAAATATTTTTTAAAAAAATAAAAGTAATCGTAAATTTTAAAAAATAAAAGTAACTATAAACTTTAAATACATTGGAGGACAATTTAGTATTTAAATATTTTAAATACATATTTTAATTAAAAATTGTATCTCACTTCCATAGTCATACCAAACACATTTTTAACTTCACTTCCACCTCCAGTGCCACCTCTACTTACACTTCAATTTTCACTTCTACTTCCATAAAAAACTCTTCCATGATACCAAACGGGGCATTAGTTTTTGGAAGAGGTCCACACTATTATTTTGAAAATACTAGTTACAAAATTATCAACAATATAAGTCATATCAAATTTAAGCAACAGTAGTTATAAATTATCAACAATATAAATCATATCACATTTAAGCAAAAACTAATATTAGTCCTGTAACTTTATACAAAGTTAATCGGCTGAGAAAATTTTGCTGACATTTAAAATTTTAATTTAAGCATTTCTTTTAATGAAACTTATGGTATTAGGTTTAGAAGATTAAAAGAATTTTATATAACTCAAGCTTATCTAGTCTGATAATGATGTAAGCAATACATGTTTTAGTATTTTTTTTCCTTTGTGCATCAAATAAAGTCTTGAGTCCCATTTTAACTGTTGTTTTATTGTTTTATTTTTAGTTTAACTTTGATTGTCATTTTAATATAGGATCTCCTATTAAAATATTTATTGTTGAAAGGTACCTAAAATTTGTTTAAGGATCTAGATTCTTAAGCAAATGCAACTCATCTTCAACGGCAATAATTATTTAATTGTCTGTTCAGTTATATACAAATGTCTTTTGTTTTCCTTTAAAGTAGTACTTTTATACTTAGCTGAAGATACATTACTTACAATTGAAGAAGAGTTACATTCTTTCAAGGATCTGTCTTAAACAAATTTTATGTACTTTTAGGCAATAAAATGAAGGATTTTTCATCAATACTTTCTTTAGTATATCATTGGATAATTAATATTTTTATTTTTTACTAGATAATTAACATTTTTTTTTCAACTCAATCCTTAACAAGTAAACATACATTGTACTTCTTCCACCTTACTTCTACATTAAAATTAAAAAAGAGAATAATTTAATAAAATTATACTACTTATTAAGTTATTTATTGTCTTTCTTAATTCTTGTGGTGGAACTTAAACATTTTAACTTAGTTAACCAGTTTAAAACTATTAGCCAAACCAATTAGGGGCTGATCTATTGGTCTAACCCATTAACCTTGGTTATATTTTTTTGATTTGATAAAAGGTTTCCCCATTCAAGACTTAAAACACAAAGGATTTTTCTTATGCTCTCCTATTTACGAGATGAGACATTTTACCACCTTAACCAATAACTTATTAATACCTCAGTTAGATTTTGATGCTGTCTTTTTGCCAACGAAGAACTCTTTAATATGAAATATATATAATTTTTTGTTATAATATTTTGTCGGAGGGTATAAATGTTCCATATATACAAATATTGATTTCTATCATGAGTATAACCTTTTTCGATCAACTTATCAGTAAATACCCAACAAATTTTTCCCACTGAATAAGAATTGATGAGATTGTTATCTTAAGAAACTTTGATGGTTTGGGGATGAAACTTGATTTCTTCCACTTTTCCTTTTATGATAAGTGACAATCAATTTGCTTTGCCTCTTGGCATGCCCTATATCAATAATCTTATGACATGTTTTTTGTGCTTGAGAAAATGACGAGAAAATGTGAAAAAAATGTAATGATCACAAATACAAATGGATTCAGCATTATATCTAAGAAATTTGACGAAAATAAATGCAAGCCCATGCATTATGTGGAACATGAAAATGTGACATAGATTATATATATTGATTTTTAAAATACAGAATAGTTTTAGTCATTCATTCTTCAATTTTCCCCAATTTTAAAAAAAGTCTAGACTTGTTTGGTTTAGCTTATGTTTATGCATAAGTCTGATTCACGTAAATCGAGACAAAACCCCTCCACATATTTACCTTATAGATTGTAAAAGTTACTTTGTAATCCGTAAAAGCTATCTCGTATACTGTAAATCACGATTGAAAAACATTTTTAGAGGTTTCAATCGCTATTCCAAACATACTCCTAGGTAGAAAATTGTTAAACAAAAAATAATTTCATTGAAGACTTGCAACATATTCAACTCAACTTAAAGCAAATAGCAAACACCTCAAGTAACATGAACATTGAACCACCATCAAGGATTAGGATTTCTACAATTATGTGAGGACGTAAATATGTGAGGAGAGTGTTGTTTCGATTTATGTATATAAACACTTTTCAGATCCCCAATCGTGATCCCCAACATGCTTAGATTTCATCTATTCAGAGAAGTTGAGAAATAAAAAAATCATGATTACATATAGAACAGAATCCACATCTCAATCACTACATTCATCTATTCTTTTCTCTCTCTATACCCAAAATGCATCATCATGTACATTCTCTTTTATGAATGTAGGAGACCAGAACACCTTAAAGCTTAAAAAAGCTACTGTATGCCTTTATCTTTACAGGCTGAAGCTGCCAAAAAAAGAAAGAAAGGAGAAAAAGAAGAAAATTAAACATCCGTTGTATCTTCACTTTTGCCCACTTTGTGGTTTGTAAAGGACCACTGTCACATACTTGGAGTGGAACCTGTGGGTCAATCCAAGGGCAACAACAGACTGGGAGGCTGAGTGTTTATGAGTAAACACATGGTTTAGCACCACATGTTGAGGCCTTAAGTTTGAAGGAGAACTTTCCATTGGGTTTTCTTTGTTGAGGACAGATGGGTGTAGCTGTGAGGGAACAGCCATCGGTTCTTTCGCAAAGTCTTCGTCGGTTAGGTATGATTGACCGTAGCTTGAGTCTGGAGATGGTGGAGCCTCAAATTCACTCACACTTTTGGTGTTTTCAGGCACATAATCCTGCATAAAATAAAAGAACAGTTCATGTCTCGATATACAAGAAAAAAAAACAGAAAATTCAGAATAAATTAATTTGAACTGTTCGAGCACAGTGTCATGATCAGGAGAAGTGATGATGGACATGATGAGATAAAGATTACATTTATTATCAGTTTAACACAACAAGCAGCCTAGTCCTAGGTCAGTTACATAGATCACATGAAGCCATTGTGCTCTGTTAACAACTATATTTACAAGAAATCATATTTCATATACCTGAGAAATCCTATTTACAATCAATAATATGGGAGGAAGCACTTTGTTTGAAAAACAGGAAGTTCATAAAATAATTCAATGTTGTGTCATAAAGGAAAGAAAAAGGAGGGGAGAAAATGATGCTTACATTAACATTGAGAAGATTGTAGACGTGGCCCATCTCATTAGCTACATGAGGAAGCTCCGGAAGATATCTAGGTTGGCCATCAACTATAAATTTGTAGTGATATATGCCCAATGGCAGGACCATTAGAATTGTGAATTCCTTGCCAGATCTCTGCAGTATCTTCCTGCAAGTAACAAAAAATCACGTCGTGCTATAATGTTCATTACCACTGAACATTTGCAACTATAATTGCTTTCATGTTACAAACAATAAAGTTGGCATTACCAAAGGAAAAGTGAAAGATTCTAACCTGTGTGTCCAATTATCCCAAGATCCCTCCACACACACATGGCTACCACCATAATGCCATGTTATCATGACAGGAATTTGTCGCTCTGTACGTTGATCGACAATTCCATGGGATTCATTCTGCCATACATGATTGAGAAAAGGCGGGACGTTACCTCTTGGCAATGGGGCAGCAGCAACCTGCAAAATGCAAAGAAGAATGACACTGACGAGATCAACACATTTGTTTAGATACATAGCAATTTAGAAAATAACATGTTTTTGGTGTCTCTTGATGGACTAAGACATGAATAGCCCAAAAGCTGTGGCAACATATATATATATATATAGATGTTAATAAACAAAAATCACACACAAAAACTGTTGGTAGAAAGAAATATTAGCCATTTCCATGAAGGAAACAGAAAAGTCAACCAGAACAGCAGCATATAAACATAATTGCACACTACTGCACATCGCCCACAATCATAGATTGAATCTTACAAACTTCCATTTAAGTGGTATCGTCTTATCATCTAAGCTCCTCAAAGTAAATTCCAAAATGCATTTCAACCTTGTCAATCAATGCCCAAGAGTTTTTCAAAAGCACACAACATTTAAGTCACAAGAACAATGAGACCAATAATTAAAAAAGCCAAGTTATAAAGTTTTCTTTATGCAATCATTTCACCTTCAACTTAATTTAAAGTATGCGAACTTTCATCAGACAATGGAAGGCCTTTCAACAAAAAATTAACTTGAACAGAAAGAGAGACTTTCAAATCATCTTCTCATTGCAATATAAATAATAGAATGGAGGAACTTCGCAAAATCAGCATCTTTGAGCCTATCATGTGAGCAAAGGTATGTGCAGAGTTCTTTTAATACTTGCACAAGGTAAAACCAACTGAGCGACAAATATAATCAGGAAAAAAAACAAAAAACCACATAAAAGACAAAATAATTGAGTTAGGCACCAGAAATATTAGATCCTTTCCAATATTTGGGCCTCTGAAACCAAATGGAGACCAGAAGAAAAAGTAAACCTAGCTAAAATCCCATCACCCACTACACAATGCACAGAGTGAGTGAGTAAGGAATACAAATACAATGCCGGAGTTGAATTTAACCAATTAAATATAAAGTCAAAATGAAATCATTCTTAAATAAGGAAGATATTTAATATTTCAAGGAGATTAAATTCCATAAAGTTTATTGCATGTACAAAGTAATTTAATCAATTTTTTCACAGATAATCATATTAATAAAGGATAGGAGTATTCAATGATAAAGAAACCATGCCTTGATGGCCAATCTTTAGAATGAACTTGAAAAAGGCTGACAGAGTCTAATTCCTGATAATCCCTAGAGTTGAGAGCCTTAATCTTTATTTTTGTTTTCTAATGCAGGCGAACAATCATCGAATAATTTCAAATACAAGTCCAGTGAACCAAATTTATGAGCATGAAGTTTCTCGCTTGGTGTCCTCTCATTCTATTGTTTTTTATAACTAAGGAAACCAACTGGTCAACATTTCAGGTAATTCAAGGGAATATGACAGATAGCTGGAATGGCAAAGAACCACATCACACATTTCTGCAACAATGAGAAAGGCTACTGATACGATCTGTTAGAAAATAACCACTCATCTGCTGTTGTGGCTGCATCTGAGTTTGCCAGAAAAAAGTTAAGAGTAGTTTCTGCCAGAAGAGGTGTACATAACACTAATTTTAACACATTTAGGAACTGCTATTCCCAGAATGAATTCTAAATCAGTGACACTTTGTTACCAAAAAAATTACCTTGCAACGATGCCATAGAATGCAGGCAATACAATTCTGTCTTTCAAATCCTGACTCAGACATTGAAATTTATCCTTTGTCTTAAATGCATGTTTTATTTAGAAAAAATCATAAAAATGATAAATAAAGAGCCAAAAATATGCTCATTGTTTTAATTACTGTCATTATTAATGTACATACAAGACAGTTGCTATTCCATGCAAAGAGCAAGACAATATATTCATCAGTAACAGCAAGTTACTAAATTAGCAATGGGATTTTACTTTCCAGTTTTTTGGCTTCATGGTATCATAAGCAGGGAACAACTAGAGTTCCATTCACTGATAACAGCAAGAGCAAACAGGAAACAGCTATACTGCAAAGTAATACCAACCACTATGGAGTTTACCACTGTAAATAAGGCACAAAATTTACTGTGAAAACAATAGTTTTGAGGAGAAATTTTAGTGTTTCCAGTTATACACTAAGCAGCTAAAATAAATAAGAAACAATGATTGATTGACTTGGAAAAGAGAAACTATATATATAAATTTTTCATAATATAGGCCTAATAAAGGAATTTGAAAGATGCGCCACAATAAGGGGAAGAAAATATCCTGGCAGCCACTAATTATTCATGCTTAAATTTTTTTAAAAATGACTCCCACCTTGGAAAATGGAAAGTATTGAATATTAATGAATTCCTTTTAATTCGCTAGAAAATGATTTTTCTGCTGCCAACAGCCCCAAACACCTGAAAATTTGCACAATAGTTCAGAAGATTATACTCTACTTAACCAAGAGATTAGGGAGGGTAAATGCACATTGTTTAAAAGATTATACTCTTCTTAGCAAAGAGACTATAAAGGGGAAACCTTCAATTGCAAAACACAAGTTAGCTAATACACAATGGCATACCTGGCAAACAGTTGTCTCATACAAACAAAGAAAATAAAAGTAGCCTTTAATATATCTGTTATATTTAAATGTATTCATTCACTTTTAAAGACGAGAAGAAAACTAAAAGATGACAAGTTTGGACCGCTTATATTAGGAAAAGTGAAATAAGAAATCATTGCCACCATAAGGAAATGAGCAAAAATCATATAGTGAATATAGTGAACAGACACTATCTCCGATTATAAATAAAAATCAGACAAGAGTGGTTGGGGAAAGAGAGAAAGGCATAACTGTGGAACAAAAGTTCCTTGTCTAGTTCTCCTCACTGCAATGGGGTAATACTTGTAAAATAAATCAGAATGATTGGCAGTGTCCTCTTTTGAAACCATCCAATCCAAATACTGGGCACAATCTTTGTTCTCCATGTTTTCCACCAATCAATGACAAAGAAGAATCATTCTAAACTGTATTCGCACAAAAGTCACATTTGGCGAACATCTGCCAAATCCCTGAAGAACACGACTGCATTAAACATAACTACGTCTGATCGTCTTGGATCATGTGCTTTTTAAGTGTATACCAGCACACATTAGCATTACCACATATGAAATCATTGCTTTACTATTGGTGAACAGTTGAAGCATAAACAATGTCATATCGCAGCGCTTTACAAATCATTACTCAAGTAATGTAGCGTCTAAGAACAGGAAATTGACACCTGAGGTCAGATGTGACAATTCTGTCACAAGTCACTATGCCTTAAGTAGGTTCCTTAAACAAATATTCATCTCATTGATATTTCAAACAGCAAAGCTCACTAACATGCATGCACAATGTATCCAAACTGCATTGAACTAGGTGGCTAAGCGGAGTATCATGATAAACTGAATAAACTACTTACAGAACCCAACTCACACCCATGGATAATTTGATTTTAACATCAACGTTATCAACTACAACAATGTCCGATAGGACTTAGATGAAATCATGACTCCCAGTTCTGAGCAGCATCGACAGTAGTATTTTGTAGGCAGCATTTTCATCTAGATTGATAATATGGAGTGAAGTATATGCATAATTTAGAAGTTCCAAACCAAGGTCGCAGAACTATGATGACAGATGACAAAATTTTGTAAATGGCCAGCAAGTGATAAGTGCCCAAGATTTACGTGTTTCAGCTCTTTTGCTCTTTCAGAATTTTGACAACTCCATCCCATGTACTCAATCAA
Source organism: Albizia julibrissin (assembly GCA_037074505.1). NCBI lineage: Eukaryota > Viridiplantae > Streptophyta > Magnoliopsida > Fabales > Fabaceae > Albizia > Albizia julibrissin. Next base: position 25,004,293 of record CM073484.1, read on the forward strand.
AATTTCAAAACCAGCCACATTATTTTCAATCATGGTCATGCTTGTTATAGGTAAATCACGTTCGTCAGAGTTGTAGGGTATACCCAAGAAAGGGGCAATGGTCAATTACAGAACTCCCAGCTCTGTTAGATTTTTGTGCGTGCTTGTGTGTTTGTGCTTTTTCCAAAAAATCTCTATACAAAGTTTAAAGATTTGACGCAACAACATCAGCTTTAAGTATATATACTTCAATTTTTCCGAACAAATTCCCCTTTACGCTGCTTTTTAATCTCCCTCTCTCGCCTCCACCCCCGGGCGCACACACCCACACACACACACCAAACTTAATATAATTGAACGGAGCAACCGAACCAAACAGAACATCTACGAGCTACGCACCATGCAATAAGGAAAAAACAGCTCCAAACATTACTTAACCAAATCCGTTTCTGCACCTTCAAACGAATTGGAAATAACTGGGAAGTGGGAACATTATTAGTAGCACCGGTTAAAGGCCAAAGAAATAGTAGATTAACCAAAACCAAAACTCCAAAGCTAACCAATTATCCATTAAAAAAAAGTACCAGAACACGCATTTATAGTAAAGAAACATGCATTGCTCGCATGCAAATAAAAACGACACCTCAGAAATAAGAAATAACCCGGAAGAGCAGTGAAATAAAAGGGGAACCTGAGGAACGGACAAGATCGGCGACCTCGACAGCGGAGCACTCAAAGCAGGTTGAATCGAAGGCCGAGAATCAACCAGAAAATTTTCCCGCAGGCCAGGATCAGCAACGGCGTACCGGTGAACATTCCTGTCAGCGTCTCCAACTTCTCTTCCGTTAGCGTTCCCCATGAAAATTCTCCAGAAAACTCAAGCTTCAGATTCAAACCAAGGCCAGAACAACAGCACAGAGCTTTGAGGTTGGAGGAAGTTGCGTCGGTTTTATGAGAATGTAGAAGCAGAAGTGGCAGAAGAAGTAGACGAAGACGAAGGGGGTTGGAATAAACGACAGTGAGGGAGTTTCAGAAGAAAAATTAAACGCGCTCTGAGGTGGAGAGAACCACTCTCTTCAGGTCTGCTATGGATGGAGAGCAGAGAGAAGAGAGACAGAGACCTCTCTGCTCAACGAAGGAAAATGAACGCTACAAAAATTTTGGCTCTCTTCTCATTTTTTATAATTTTTATTTTTTTCGTTCTACTACGATCCCTTTATTTGTTTATTTATTGATTATTTATTACGGTACTATGACCCGCGTTTGGCCTTCACTTGCTAGCTGCGAGTATGACTCTTTTGTTTCAGTCCACAATATTTTCAAGTTTAACTTATTGAGAATTTTGGCCCACAGAGAAACTTTCTGAAAATTAATAAATAGAACATGACGTGAAGAGACCACTTTTCTTACATATCACTCAACCCAATAATAAATCATTTGCAACATAAAATGGGACATATATCTATTGCATAAATAATACCGCTCTGAAATTCCAAGTGTAGATTGAAAAATTAGTTACTTGTAAAAAATATTTTTTTATTTTAATCATATAAAATATTATTTTTAAAAAATTTTCTTTCTAATCATTAATATCAAAATTTATTCTATTAAATAGAAAATATTTTAATATATACAATTAATAGAGAGAGTTAAAACAAATATAAATTTAGGAGATAAAATGAATTTATATTTATGAAAAAAACTTATATTATATTAGCACAATAAATTTTTTTATTAGTTATTATATTTAGGATAAAATAGAATATTTTTTAAATATATTAATATAAATTTTTTAACTATACAAACTGAAAAAAAAAACTTTTCAAAATTTGGCAATACATTTTGAGAAAGAAAGAAAAAAAGAATATTTGTCTACAAGTGGGGGCATGATGTTTTTTTTTTTGGTTACTTGCAAGAATCAATGCTATTTTAATGGCCAAACTTCACTCAGTCTAGCCTTTGTCGAGTCCTGCCTCCAAGAAGTAATATAAATATTTATTTAGTGAAAAGGTTTTGGCCACTCAAGGTTTTAAGTTTAGATTCGCCCTAATGGAATGCGCTTTAGGGAGAACTACCTATGCTCCCATCTAACTCAATAGATGGGATAAAAATTTAAAAGAGAAAAAGACAAGCAAATATTATTAGAATTTTAAAATAAAAATCAATGATTTTTTATGGGTTAATATGATTTTTGATTCTTGAAATTTAGTGTAATTTTGGTTTTGGTCCCTCAAGTTTGAAATAGGTGGTTTTGGTCCCTGAAGTTTGGCCCGATTTTGATTTTAGTCCCTCAAGTTTGAAATCGATGGTTTTAGTCCCTAAAGTTTGGTACATTTTGGTTTCGGTCCCTCAAATTAAAAAAAGACTTGCTATATTACCCTAAACTTGAAGGACCAAAACTAAAATCAGCAAAACTTCAAGGACTAAAACCAAAATCGAGTCAAACTTCAGGGACAAAAACCACTAATTTCAAATTTGAGGGACCAAAACTAAAATCGAATTAAACTTCAAGGACCAAAATAATCGATTTCAAATTTGAGAGACCAAAACCAAAATTGGGCCAAATTTCAGAAACTAAAAGTTATGTTAACCCATTTTTTGTTAAAATGAGTTGTGAATTGTCATATTCTTATAGTTAATATCTATATTCTTGTAAGTAACAAGACGTAGAGAAATTATTGCTTGAATCTAATTTGTTATATTATTTATGGTCTAATCAATTAAAATACAACAATTTAGAGATGATTTGACATACATCCTAAATATTAACTTGTATTTTAATAAAATTAAAAGATTTTATAAAATTTATGTTTTCATCGGTTGTAAAATTTTAAGTAAAGGTTTTATTTTTTTTAAAAAAAATAAAAATATAATTCATATAAACAACCTATTAGAATTAATATTAATTAAGCTATTATATTTTAATTAATTAGACAAAAATAATACGATAAACTAAGTTCCCACACAAATTTTACGTGAGTTTGAGAATTTAAAGTTTAAATGATAATTTTTTATATCATTTTTCAATTAAAACTTACAAAATAAATAAATAAATAAAGTGGTGGGGAGTGGTTGGCGCGTGAGGTTGGTGTATAGAGCTGAGTTTGAACTTACGTGGCCAAGAGGTCCCACATGGAGAACCGCAATGAGAAGTTTGTGTGCGTGGTGGGGGTGTGATAGTCACGTGATGTCCAAAGGAATTGAGGTGTGGGGATAAGATTCCCTCGTGTTATTTTCTTATTAATTTTAAGTGACAAATCATTTTAATTGTTTCGCCCAAATAGGAAATGATTCCCTATTAGTCATTAGGTCTATTCAATTAATCCAAGAAAAATAAAAAAAAAACTATCGTACACTTAATATAATTTGTGTTCTGTTAGCATCTAAATTCACATATAATCCAATCAACCTTTCAACTCTATTTAGTGCTTTATAAATCTAATCAGTGACAACACCTAATCTGAGTCACGTCTAAAAATGTTGTTTTTAAGAGTTATTTCATAACTATCGGTTAAAAGGAAGCAACACTCTTTAGAATAAAATGAATCATTTCTATAAAAATAGGATGAACAAAATAACAAAATATAATATAACTCAATGGGCATGAAAACTAGAGAAAGAAAGAAGAGTTTGAAAGTTCTAAAAGCAGTCTTTTTATACCTCTTATAGACAACTCTTCGTATAGACCAAAGGATCAATGACGTTAAAATGCATATTACCCTTTTTTTGTTTAACAGAAGAAGCATATTACCCATTAAATCACCATAAAACCATTTAAAAATATGGTGCAAAGGTGCCTGTGAACATTAGAATTTGATCCAATCGGTTTAAAAAACATTGAGATATTAATGTCCTTCAAGGCCATTATATTATAATCATAACAACACTAAGTAAACGTTTAGTTCACGGAATTGAAAGTAATATAATAGAATGTAATGTAATATAATGGAATGATGATTACATAATTTGTTTGGTTCGTCATTAGGGAAAAATGATGCATATACATAAAAACGTTTGGTTGGATTGTATCGAACATAAGAATATATAGGAATAATATAACAAGTGACAAAATTTTCTCTTTTTACACATAATAATGCACATATTAGATTCATGATAATTTTTTTCATTCTGTATAGTGTATACGCTGGGTTCTTAGTAATTTTTTAATATTTAATAGTGGAAATATTATAAAGTGTATAGATTGGATTCATGTTAATTTTTTAATATTTAATGATGAGAATATTATTTAATGAGATATTTTAATATTTTTTAATGGTGGAATATAATTTTTTTTAAATTTTTAAATGGGGGAATATTTCTTAAATTTTTATATTATTAATTATTTTTTTAATATTTAACGGTGGTAATTAAAATTATTTAATATTTAACCGCATTTATAGGTGGACACTTTAGTCAATTTAAAAAATTATAATAGCAACAATGTCATTTTCACTTGATTACAGGATGCATGCATCCTCATTCATTAGTCCTAACAATGTAATCATGATTATATCAAATGATGTAATCAGGATTACAAAATATAATCCTCTTTACATTATATAAGCCTAACCAAATGTTGTAATCGCTATATTACATTAGGATTACATATAATCCTCTCTCATATAATCAAACCAAACAAATTATAAAGTTCTTGAGAAATCCGAATGCCTCCAACGTCCAGATTTCTACATTAAAAGCTAGTAAATAAATAGCATTAAAAATTATTGTAAAAATCAAATAATCACTCCAACATTGGATTCCAATGATTAAGGCTATAATAATGGCTCATTCCATTGAGCTCTTTTATTTAAGAATAATATTTGAATTTTTCACAAAAGTATATGATAAAAATTTGCCTAGTTCACTTTTAACTCATATACAAGGGGAAAGGAGATATCACCATTGTGTTTGCCTCTAGTGGCCCATTATTGTACGAATTTATTTCTCCTCTCATCCTAAGATTGTTTATTATTTGGATCACCACAATTCCAAATATTGTGAAACTTGCTCCTTATGACACACCCACTCTTTATTTCCAACAATCCCCCACATGTGTCAAAAGGAACGCCGTTAGCTGAGTTACACATACAGGTATAACCATTGTATTCAGTGGTTCTATGGACTATGAATTAGACCTAAACTAATAATACTTAGTATATAGAGATGTCAATGGTCCTATGGACTATGAACTCACACCTCTTAGGTGTATACTAGAGATATTAGTAGTCAGATTTTACCCCCCATATTTCATTATTAACGTGGTTTTGCATGTTAAAACGGTCATGCACGTGCCTGGTGTATAACAAATGCTTTGGAGATTTTTCCATGACCTCATAGAAGTAGCCTCACTCCACATTTGTAGAGGTAATTTCATGAAATGTACCTGTAATGAGCATACTATCCCATAGGATTATGAAATTATTAAAAGCTTTCACTTAGCCTCACTATAATGCATTCTAGCAATTCATCATGTCATAGGAAGGGATTGATAATTTATTTTATTGCTAGAAGAACTAACAAACAATTTGTTTTTACTCATTGAACCTCCTTTATAGGATCACCAATCATAGAGGCTAGGTTGATATCATTGTTAATTTCGTATCGGCTTTAGTCCCATTCCCCCTGGCTAATAAATTTATTGGTTAACTCTTTGACCTCACAAAATCAATTGAGATAACTCTACAATTTTTAAGCTAGCTTATTCACATATCTCAAACGATTTTCACTTACACCATTGCTCTTTCTACAATGGATATTGCTATTTAGCAATCACAACTCATCGACATAAAACGTCAGTTTTAACAACTTAGCCTCAAATTTCAACCAATTCCAAAGTAACACAGTACTATGATTCACATAATTCATTTTGGCAACTAGTGGATTTTCTCATGCAAAACTGAAATTTAGTTTAACATCTATGTATTTTAATACAATGGGAGTCAACTTTATATGATACTAACATTTATGATATCACTCAAATATTTTATTTACACGCGCACGCGCGCTCTATCTCCATATAACATAAGCTATATCACAAGGATTAATGTCTATCAATTGATGCAACAAATTCTTAAAAATTTGTTGCATTCAGATTGAGTTGCAAAACCACTTCAAATTGTGTTAGAATCATAATTCACACACATATTCTTAAACCAAGATAATTATATAGTCTCAAATTATGAAAATCTCACATTTATGTAGTATAGACAAATGTTTAAATTTTCATATCACATAATGCTTGTTTCAAATAACACAAAAAATTTGATAATTTATAAAATTTGCTCTTTACAGCAAATAATAACGCCTCCAAATAATTAATTTTAAATCACAACTTAGCTTTATTAAATGAGATTAGAAACAATATGCAAATTTAAAAATTTATAAGGTAGCTCTAGATGTTAGGCACCCTCGCACTTTCAAATATCTCAATATTTTCACATCTTACCAAGAAAAATTCTAATTTAATTAGAATCTCACTATATAACATATAATCCCCTTCCATTTGTTGTTTTTTTATGCAATCCCCTTCCATTCTAATTAAATCAGAATGTTTCTAAATTCAAATATTCATAATAAAAACAAATATTTAAATCTCATAAACCCAATTACGTGGCACTAAACTCAGAAACCAAGTTACCAAGAGACATATATATCCACCTAGAGGTAACATATTTATGGGCATCATTGGTTCACAAGAGGAATTTCCCGATTGTTATGCATATTAAAGTAGCAATGAAACCAAATTTATCAATTGACCGAAAAACCTCTAGCACAAATAAATTCCTCAATGGACAACAGGCTAAAGAGGGTAGTGGAAGATATAAGTATCCTAGTAGCTAATTTCTCAAGGCCAATTCTAGGCACTTTTATTCTACCTCACATCTAACATTCAATGTGCCCCCAACTAGAATTACATTCACCAAAGCCAATATCTCAATAATATGTAAGTTGTCACAATGAGGAAAACATTTTCATGGTAATGTACTGATGCTTATTAATTATACAACGAGACAATTATTGTTTCCAACAATTCAATACTGATAAACTCCTTATGATTTTACAGTAAAATAATCAAATAAAACTCCTCATGTAATTACTTTAGTAGTATGTAACTGAAACATTATTATCCAACGTGCCCGTATTTAAGTATGGCAAGAATTAAGGTGCCACCATATTTTTTATCATAATACATATCATCATGATATGCATGACCGGCTGTTATAACTCAGCCACAAAAATCTCCATAAAAACGTATTATATCCCCATAATTTTTCTCCCTTTTCACATTAAATTAATGCATACACATAATATAGGTAACCCTCAATATCATTAATCAAGGATTTATAATATACTCATTACTAAATGAAATCTAATAATCAGTTACTCATCCCAAAATTAAATTATTGCTTCTACAGAACCGTCTCACACCACTAGTTTTCCCACGGTTCCTCCATTAATGATATATGAAATATTATTAACATCCATAAAGACTCAAACACATGGCATTTATGTTGTGGCAAAACGAAGGCACAAGTCATAACAATAGAAACTAAAGAGGAGCACACATAACTAGAGATAATATTGGTTTCAATCAAGAACCATGCTTTTAATATTACTGTAGAACCATGTTTTTGTATAAATTGATATTCTAAGCCGATTTTCTTTTTTCTTTTTTGCCACAATAATGAAAAACTAATATTTTTAATATTTAAAATCTCATATATATGGTAAAGATAATTCTAGACCACAACAATCATAATATTCATTCAGTTATCCTCTACTAAGAGGCTTCACAATATCCATAATAAAACTAATCATGATAAAGATCTTGTAACATTAAAATGTTAAGATAGATGCACACCTGTAAGTTGATTGGTAATCAATCTCTCAAAGATGGTAAGAAAATTCTCAGTGGCAAAATGTGAATAACTAAATGAGTCCGGTTGGAAGAGATTAGGCATTGTCCATGACCATAATGATGATGGCTTGCCTTGAGCATAAGCTCATTTAAATTAGTATGCTTTCACAAAATGTAGAAAGACCCATACCTCGCACTCCATTCTCTATTTTCATCATACCAATATCTTTTCTTTGTGTTCACACCCATCACAGTTCAACATCCACATATTGTGCGTGTTTCTTTCTCTCCTTTCAAGTACCCTTGTATGTTGGGACTTGGAAGCCATATTACTCAATACATTTCACAATGGATTTCTATAAACAAGAGTCAGTAATAACAATGAAAAGGGGTCAACAAAGGCATATACCTTCTCTCTCCAGCTCTTTAAAATGTTCGCTTTTCAGAAAGCCGATAATCTATCTCAAATATGACTAATGCAACTCATGAATTATGATCTAGCACACCATTACTTGCACTCAAAAGATTAGCAAGAACTAGCTCTTAAGATTGTTGGCGTTAGCACCTAAATTCACATGCAATTTAGTGAATCTTTTAACTCCACTTAGTGCTTTCCAGATCCAATCGGCGGCAATACTTATAAAGGAAATGAATAATTCGAGTCATGTCTAATGACGATGTCCTTAAAAGTTATTTCGCAATTACCGACTAAGAGGAAGTCGCACTCCTCAGAATAAAACAGATGCTTTTTGCAAGAATAGAGTAAACAGAATAACGAAATATAATAGAGCCCAACAGGTAGAAAAACTAGAGTAAGAAAGAAGAGTTCGAAAGTTCAAAAGCAGTTGTTTTTGGACCTATTGTAGACACCTCTTTATATAGACCAAAGGATCAAAGACATTGGAACTATATTACCCATTAAATTACCATAAAACCATTTAAAAACATGGAGCAAACGTGCTTGTGAATGTTAGAACCTGTGAGACATTTTGATCCAATCAGTTTAAAAAACATTGAGATATTAATATGCTTTAACACCATTATCATGTAATCATAGTAGCACTAAAGTACTTAAGAAATCCGTTCATAAAATCAAATGCCTCCACCGTCAAGATTTTTATATTAAAGGCTAGTAAATAAATAGCATTAAAAATTATTTAAGAAATCAAATAATCACTCCAACGTCTGATTCCAATAATTAAGACTAGAATAATATGGTTCATTCCATTGAGCTCTTTTATTCAAGAATAATAATTGAATTTTTCACAAAAGCGTATGATAAAAAATGTGTTCAGTCCACTTTTAACTCATACACAAAGAGAGGGGAGATATCACCAGATTTCAACTGTGTTTGCCTCCGATGGCCCATTATTATACAATTTTATTTCTCCTCTTATCCCAATATCACTTATTACTTAAACCCCCCCTAATCCCAAATACTATGGGACTTATTCCTTATACATGCTCACTGGACTCCTTATTTCAAACAATTTGATAGGATGTGGTTGTTGTCTGTCCTTTCTTCCCGGTAAAGATAAATATTTTAATATTTTTGTCAAATAAATATATGGTTCCTTTCTTTGTATCAGCTAGATGTTAAGGGGGGGGGACCCAAAAAGAAAATACCAAAATTTTAAATCAGTTTTGTTACTTATAAGAGTATACACTTGTTTAACAATTAACAATTCATTTTAATAGAAAATCACTGGTTTAATATTTTAATGTTAAAGTGGTATTTTCTTATATCTTTCCCTAGATTTTACCATTTGCAATGGGTGGGCTTTATCATAATGTATTATTGATTTTCTATATTATGATATTTAATTATAGAGGGTTAATATAATTTTTGGTTCTTCAAATTTTTTTCCCTCGTTTTAATTTTAATCCCTTAAATTTTAAACAAAGGTTTTAGCCTCTCAAGAAGTAAAATGGTCTAGATCTATATCTTCTATAATACTTGTGATATCATTGTTAAAAACCGTTCAGTAAGCAACCATTTTTTGAGAAAATAGTTGTGTTATATTAGTGTCATTAGTATATTCCATTTACTTTGATACCAATAAATATCAATATCCATATTTATCACCATATTTTGACTATCATAATTATTTATCGTTCTTTTTTATAATTTAATATCAATATTTTATATTTTATATCCATAAATTATTAGGTTGGCCCTCATAATTCAATAAATTATCATAATCATAATTTAAGCTAAACCTGCAAGAAACTTAATTTCTAAGAAATATAGTTGGCCCTATGATTATAGTAATGCTTACACACACACAGTCAATGTATTCCATTTTATATTCTCCATTCTTCATTGTTAGTGGTCTCTATTATTTGTCCCCAATATCATGACATGTCGGCTTATGAACTTATTAGGAATATTAAGACCGCAAAGATACCCGGACTATCATTGCTCGAGTTATTAAGAAGTGAACAATGACTAAAACGATGTTACCTTTTGATGAAAAGTTAGCGCTTGCATTTACCTCAATCCTTTATTTTTCTCCTTTTGTTTGATCTTTTTTGGCTTGTAGCATATTAATTTTTTAATTTAATTTTTTTTATATTCCTCCATACTTGACTTTCATAAAATTCATCTTTAATTGTAGAAATGAGAGCTTAGAACTTTCCCAAAACAATTAGAGCATTGTGTTGGTGGAGAAATTATTGTTAGACTGAGTAAAAGAGGAGCAACATCAAATACTCATCTAATAGTTTGCACATTTTGCAATTTTTGGAGGAGGGAGATATTTTGTAATGGTTTACATAATCAGAATTAACGATAAAAAAAATGATTTAATTGATAATAGCACATATTTTGATTGAGTAGAAACAAATGCCTCAAGCTCCTTGATGATAGGCGAACAATACTTCAGCTCCAGTTTTGAATTTCTGGGTTCATTCCACCATTCTGGTCTGGCTTATATATAGTGACAATTTTAAGAGACTGAAATCAATGAATGAAAATTGGCTTTAGTGTCTGTTCTGAACCTGCAAGCATAAATCTCATCCCTCTTGTGACTCACCACGAGACTGCTGCACTTTCTTGATACTGTATTTTGCCCACTTCATTTCCTTCAGCAATTAACTTTATTATGATTCCTCTTTGGAACCAGGTTGAAAAAAATTCATATGGGAAGGCTGCCAAAATTTTTTGATAGGTTGTGGCAGTGTACTACAAAAAAATACAGGATTAGCGACGGAATTTTATTCCGTCACTAATCCGTCCCTAATCCCTCACAAATTCCGTCACTAAAATTAGCGACGGAATTTTTCCGTCTCTAAATTAGAGACGGAGTAGCGACGGAATTACATTCCGTCGCTAAATTCCGTCACTAATTTCCGTCACTAAAAATTAGCGACGGAATTTAGAGACGAAATTTTTCCGTCTCTAATTAGCGACGGAATTTCCGTCACTAAATTCCGTCTCTAAATATTAGCGACGGAATTTAGAAACGGAATTTTTCCGTCGCTAATTAGAGACGGATTAGCGACGGAATTACATTCCGTCGCTAAATTCCGTCCCTAAAAATTAGCGACAGAATTTAGAGACGGAATTTTTCCGTCTCTAATTAGCGACGGAATTTCCGTCGCTAATTCCGTCTCTAATAGTTAAATTTTTTAATAATGCGATTTTTTTTTCAAAATTATAATTTTTAAAATAATTTAAATTTTAAATTAATAATATAATATTAAAATAAATAAATAAAAATTATTAATTCATATTTATTTTTGAAATTAAAATTATAATATAATATATTTGAATTTTTAATAATATATTATAAACAAATAAAATGAAAATTTTATAAATAAAAACAAAAAGATAAAATATAAAATAAAATAAATAAAAAAAGATATTAATAATAAAAATTTAGATAGAATATTTACATAAAATAAAATAATAAAACTAAATTAAAATATTCAATAATATATAAAATTATGTATTTCTATTTTTGTTTGTAAGTGATATATATATATATATATATATATATATATTATGTATGTATATATATTATGTATGTATGTATGTACGTACGTATGTGTGAATGTGTGTGTCTATGTTTATATATATATATATGATTTTGCATTTAACTTTCACAGGTTCTTCTTAGCTCAACTGGCAAAAGCACTAGCACGCGCGTGAGAGGTCATGGCTTCGAATCCTAACTTGGTCACAAAATGCAACCAATTTGTGACTTGTGACACGTGGCGCGAGGTGGAGGGTGACACGTGGCGGTGGCTGATTGGTACACGTGGCGGCCGCCGGTGAGGAACATGTGGAGGCTCGTGTTGTAGACATGTGGCAATTTAAATTATATATATAAAAAATAATTAGCGACGGATTAGAGACGGAATTTTCCGTCTCTAATTAGTTAATTCCGTCGCTAATTAGAGACGGAATTTAGGGACGGAATTTTTCCGTCTCTAATTAGCGACGGATTTTCCGTCGCTAAATTCCGTCGCTAATTTAGCGACGGAATTTAGCGACGGAAAATCCGTCGCTAATTAGAGACGGAAAAATTCCGTCCCTAAATTCCGTCTCTAATTAGCGACGGAATGCAAAATTCCGTCACTAATCAATTAGTAACGGCCTTTTTAGCGACGAAATAAATTCCGTCGCTAATTCCGTCGCTAATATTGTTCCGTCTCTAATCCGTCACTAATTTCCGTCTCTAAGTTGATTAGTGACGGAAATTCCGTCGCTAATTCACTATTTTTTTGTAGTCATGGTTGGGCAAGAATTAAGCATACTGACGGGACTCTTATGCACCTTCGCTTTTCAACAGTCTCGTTTGCCACCCAGATCACTTGTGGTTCATGGAATGACTCACTTAGAAGTGAATTTCATTCTAGTGGGTAGCACAATCAAAATGAAAAAGTTAGCATTTTATTGAGAAAAAATAAGTATAGAGAGGGATATGAATTTTCTATATAATTAAGTAGATTAACAATATAAAATGGGGTGAATGAACCAATATAATTTGCTTAATCAATCTAATATGAAAAAATATAAATAAAGGAAATAAGAAAATATTAGGAAATAAACATTTGTAAATTAATGTGAGATGATGATGTCACCATTTTTAAATCAAATCAATATCCATATTTTGAATCAATAGTAAAGAAAATTTAAAAATTAATTAAATCATTTTTAAATATGATTACTTAATCAATAAATTATGAAGAAATATGAAAAAAAAAGAAATTAGGAAACGATCATATATAATGTGGGATGATGATGTCACTAAATCATTTTTAAGTTTGATTACTTAATCAATCAATTTTGAATAAATATAAAAAAATTATAAAATAATCATCAATAAATTATATTTATTGATTAATGGATCTAAACTCAATTCCCTAATATTTATCATATTTGTTTTGGCAAAAAAGCTATAAATTTGAATTATGATAAGTCATTGATTTAGGCCAACACTAATTTACATTTGAGATTGGTGCAAGGTTTCCAACGGTTTTGTTATATTTAAGTTGAAGGGCATTGATTTTGTTTTCAATGTTTGTTTCTTTTGTCAAACAATGACGTTTTCCCTATTTCAATCTTATGATAAGGGTTTTCCATATTAGTCTTATCAATATTTATCAGCAAACAATATATTAAGGACTTTTAGTATAAAAATATATGGGTCATTTAAAATAGATTATTATAAAATAATTACATGATTTATTATAATTGTCCTTTTATGCTTGCAGAAGTTTTGGAAGCTCAAAATGCTATATATGATCTTCCATGTTCAACACAAAGGTATCAAAACTTGTTTTTATTAAATTATAGGAACCGATATTTTAAACAGAATAGAATTAGAAAGAACAAAACCTATAGTTTAAAACTCAGGATGAAGAGAGCGAAAAGTACAAGAGAGACTGGAAAAAAAAACTCAAGAATGAAAATTAAAAAGAGGGAAATTTTAAGGATGAAATATTTGTTATGAATATTAATTATGTGAATGTTCATTAACTTATATTCAGGCCAACTTGCTCTTCCAATCAACTTGATCTATAAGATCAAACATCACTGTAGCTGTTTACTGTATAACATTGTAACGTCACAAGTTTACTGTTTATACTGTAGCTGTTTACTGTGTAGCATTGTAGCGTCACGAGTTTACTCTTTATCGTTGTAGCTGTTTACTGTGTAGCACTGTAGAGGCACGAGTTTACTCTTCATCACTGTAGTTGTTTATTGTACAATATTGTACCATACGCAGAAATTACTGTTTATACGTATTTTTATGCTTATCAATAGAGACCTTGAACTAAATATTAATGATATATAAGTGAATAAAAATTATTCTCTATTTTATTTCTTAAATTTCTCTCTTTTTTAACTCTTAGTCTCTCTTATCATCAGTATTTTTCTTATAACAATATTATATTAGTCCTAATTATTAAGATACAATTTCTGGAAAAGCGACATTATAAGAGGGGCCAGTTTGTAAACTAAAAAGTGAGCTTCTGGCCCTACTCGGAAGCTCAATCTTAAAAAATTGCATTATAATTCTGAAACAACAAAAATGACATATAGAAATATATAAAAATAATTTTTTAAAAAACTATTATCTTTGCTTTCAATCTTGATATACTTAATTTGTTTGTTCTCTTTTTTTAATATTCAAATGATACTTATTTCATTATTGTGTTACTTTTTTCTTTTTGATAATATTATTGTGTTACTTGTGTTTTATTGTTTAGAGTCTTGAGTAGAATTGTCGATATGAACCATTTGATCAATTTCAAATGGTTTAAATTTAATAATATGTAAAGAATATTATTAAAATAAAAATTTACTGTGATAAATGTCAACTATTGAAAGTTGATTTAATGATAGATACTTTCAATAGAAATTAAATGAAGAGGAAAATCAATGAAGACACCTTTCTTCTATGTTGAGTGCTATTTATAGCCTCGACTCTAACCAAAAAATTTAATATATAGTAGAAGTTTCTAGAATACAATTACAAGAATAATAAAAGACGCAAAATCAAAACTAAAATAAATCACCATGATGATAATTAAGTTTGATGGTTTTCAAATCGACAGCATTGAGTGTGATAGTGTTCAAATCTTTATGGGATCCTTATGATCCTTTTGTGACTCCCATGAAGAAAGCAGATCCTCTCCTCTACCTTATGGTCTATTTATGTTATGCTGCCGTAATCCACCCCTTCATTTAATCTATTGAGGGAAAATAATTCATTTAATAAATACCATTAATGGTGTGTATTAAGGTAGAGGAAGGGATGTGGAGGCGGTGTGAATAATTACAATTAGCTCATAGGGATATTATTAGATGGGCTAATTACTTAGCTCGTTAAGATCACAATGAATCATATGAAATGTTACTGGTACAAGATGTATCAAATTTTCGAATAGATGCTTGGACATGTATTTGCTAATTTCTGTGAGTACTAGGAATTAGGAAAAATTACATTTAGATTCGGATATGAGAGAATATGACAAAATGATTTCTTAAAATCCAAAAATTGTATTGAAGTCTTATGAGACTTTTTTATAATAAATTTCAATAGAAGCCTATAGACTTGTTAGTGTAAGTGCCTATGGACTTATCAGTAGATGTTTATAGACTTGTCAATGAAATTGAGATTTATCGCAAAAAAGTTCAATATGACTTAAATGTAATTTTAAGATTTTAAGGTATCATTTTATTATATTTTCTTTTTTTCAATGATCTAAATGTAATTTTTCCTAAGAATTATTCCTAATCTTTGCATTTGAAGCCTTAATTTGTCTTTCTAATTCAAATAAAGAAAATAAGGCTTTCTGGAAAAAAAAAATGAATGGAGGGTCATACATAGCGTTGATGGAAGCGTGATTTTATCAAATTTGGAATCCTATTAAAGGTGATGCTTCTCGCAAGAAGACAAAAACTGTGGAAGCAAAAGAATTGAATTAAAACAAGGACATGATGTAATAGTTAAAACCCTTTATAGTCTTAACATCTCCTTTGAATATTAGTTAAAACCAAAAGGTCTAATAATTATGAAAGCTCCTTTATAAATGCTTTATAAATAATGAGAAGTTAATGTGTTAGATTCTTTATAATAACTTTAAACCGTTAGTGGTGGTGGTGATGGAATTATTTTAAAGTTTTAATGATGGGATTTAACTACCTAAAAGCCTGATAACAAAATGTACTAATAACTTTCAGTGAAAAAAATATAACAAATTTATTCTTATATTCATTTGTAACCGGGACCTTTTAGTAATTAAATCCTTTCATTAGGATCTCATAATAATTTTCCTTTAAAAAATATCGGCGAGACATCATTAAGAAGATTGGGGAAGGCTGAAGAGCTTCGACCCACCACTCAAATAAGCTTTATAAAGCCATATTTGAAACCAGAGAACATGATGGAGTGTTTGAAGCATCATTCTTTCTCATTCTGACATAAAGTTGCTGCCATTTTGTCTAATCTGAAGCCAATGAAATATTTCTTTCCTTCTCTATTTTGGTTTTGGGCCCACGTGATTAATGGAATCAAAAGTCTTCATAAGAAAAAAACCTCTGTTAAAAGGAATGCAGAGGATGAATTAAGTTCAAATCAGGGATTTGAGTTCAACTTAGTTCTGCATTTATGTTTTGACTTTTTCAGCTGGTTATTTCTTCTTTTTCCCTCTCTTGTTATCATTTTTTTTAATTTTATGCAATAATATTAAAGCTTTTCTTGGTTGAAAAATAAAAGGGTTTGAAAAAAAATATAAAAGGAAGAGCTCAGCCTAACATGAAGGAATACTATTATGATTGTTTGGAATAGCGATTGAAATCTTCAAAAACAGCTTTTCAATCGTAATTTACGGTATATAAAGTAAGTATATAAAAAGAGTATTGTCTCGACTTACGTATATAAACATTTTCAAACCTCCCACTTAACCAAATTATCTTTTACCAAGGGATTGGCATGAGCATGTATTTTACTTTTTTTTTTTTTAAACTACCACAATACCCTATTAACATGTTTTTTACTTTCCTCTTAAAACCCCAAAGTAACTTTTTCAAACCAGAACCCATCGAGTTTTTTTATCTAACCGGTTTTGCTAGTAATAATCATATCTAAGGCTTTTTTTCATATGTGAATACGTTTGGCCACATAATTTCCTGTTGATGAAAAATATATCCTAATCTATGCAGTATTTAATATTAAGTGGATTTTTTTTTGGCCTTCAAGTGGATGGAAATATAAATAATTTATTTTCTATTGACGATGTGACACCTTGAACTTTCCAAGGTTTATGCAGAGAAAGACTGTGAATATACATTTTTATCTGAATAAATGTCTAAGGCACTAATTCAAATCCCGCAGAATGAATGCCCAGATTCAAAATAGATGATTGAGAAATCAACACAGAAGGCAATGCCAAATGCCTACACAATTCAAAGATATATTTCTGTGAACTATATTAATATCCAGAGATTGTACCTGAACATAGAGGCGATGAAGCCATTCTTTTTCTGCAGTTGTGAATCTCGAATCTCAGAAAAGCTTTGTCAAATTCCTTTGAATTCAGATAACAGCATAAATTTGTAATATCTCTTGATTGTTTATACAATGGAGGAGGCGTATATACGTCATAGCAAGCTATGAAATCACACCTTTTCCTCTGAACTTAATGCAAAGAATCAATGTAGTAGACTTGTCAAAAAAAAAGAATCAAAGTAGTAGAAGACTTATAGTTGGGTTTAAACCATAAAAAATTGAGGTGTGTAATCTTCCAAAAGCATCTGACTATCTAACGTAGTTACAAACTTGAAAGTTCTATGCTGGCCAAGATTTTCGTGATAGAACGGTAAGCGAGGGTGATACCAAACATACAGAAAACTAGAAAACCAGAGTGCTTAATTCAATTGTGTTAGAGTAAATATAGGCCCAACCCACTTGTCTGGCCCAACTTGAGTTTCAGTAGGTCATTGGTGTAAAGTCCATATTTAGTTAAGTTAGTTTGAGTTGCCAATGAGAGTTGGTATAGATGGTAAGAAACGGGCTTGGATCCCAAAAGGATGCAAGTTCGATTCCCGCTGCCATATTGAGAGCTTCTTTAATAGATGATCTTGTAAGTGTTCTTTGAGCCCTGAGGCCGTGCCCTAGTCTAGGTGGGATGACGCTGAATACACTCGGATCATTGAGATGCTTGTCTCTTAACCTTTGAGGACATGGTGAGTAATTCTTTTGCTAATGTTTCCATTGGCACTAATCCTTCAAATGCTACTTTTCAGTAGCAGGGCTCTTGACCACCGTGGAGAAATAACAACCAGCTTTTACAGAGGTGGATGTGGTCATGGTCATTTTAATAAGTCTAAGCCTACCTGTCAAGTTTGTGAGAAATATGGACAAACTGCCAAGAAATGCTTCTATCGGTTCGATAGTTCCTTTACTTGTCTGGCTAAAACTAATAATAATCAAGCTTCTACATATGTTGCAACTCCTGCTACTGTTGATGATCCGGATTAGTATATGGATAGTGGTGCAACTAACCATGTGACTCACCATGATGCTTTTCGAAGTGCAGCAACAGGTAATCTATCGGTTGGTAATGGCACTAAATTGAAAGTTCGTAAGTCTACTATGGCTAGTCTTAATGAAAATACTGGTTCATCTCTTTCTTTGCCTCGAGTGCTTGTTGCTCCACAAATGAAGAAAAACTTACTTAGTATGGCTGAACTAACGAATGATAACAATGTAATTGTTGAGTTTGATTCAGAGAGTTGCTTTGTTAAGGACAAGGACACACCACAAGTGTTGCTGACAGGCAGAAAATGTGATGGGCTTTATTGTTTGAATCAAGCACCGCAATTTCATAATCAGTCATAAGCTGCTTCAGACAAAACTATAGTTCTAGTTTCAATTTTAGTCATTGGCATCATAAACTTGGCCACGCTTCTTTTAATAACACTGTTAAACAAATTCTTAGAGATTGTAATGTGTTGGTCTCTTCCAATCAGAAGTTGACTTTTTGTGATGCTTGTCAATTTGCTAAATCTCACTCTTTACCATTCAATAAATCTCATTCTCTAGTTACTTCTGTATTATAGTTTTATACACATTGATTTGTGGGGACCTGCTCCTACCCCTTCGATCAATGGCTACAGGTTTTATATTTGCTTTATTGATGATTTTAGCCGCTTTTCTTGGATATATTATCCTCTTCATAATGAGAGTGAAGCATTTGGTGCATTTAAACATTTAAATCTCTTGTTGAGAATCAATTTGATAAGAAAATAAAAATTCTTCAGAGTAATTGGGGATGAGAATTCCGCTCGTTCTCTACTTTCTTAAATAAAGCAAGCATATCATTTTGACACCCCTATCCTCCTGCCCCAGAACAGAACGGACGAGTCGAACATAAACACCGCGCACATGGAAATGGGGCTTTGCTTACTTGCTTTGGCTAATATGTCTACCAATTGCTTGTTTAGGATAGTCATTGAAATCTTCAAAAACAGTTTTTCAATCGTGATTTACAGTATACGAGGTAGATATATGAGAGGAGTGTTGTCTCGACTTACATTTATAAATATTTATAAGCCTTTCATAAGTGATATAAAAAATACATAAATTGGTGGGAGGCTTTTGCAATCGGCTTCCAACAGCGGTCATTAACATGTCTCCCTGTGAAGCACTATTTCAATCCAAACCTTATTATGCTTCACTGAAAGTGTTTGGTTGCACCTGTGTCCCTTGTTTAAGGCCGTACAACAAACACAAGCTCCAGTTTCGTCCGGAGAAATGCACCTACCTTGGACCTAGTGGTAGTCATAAAGTGTATAAGTGTTTTAGTCCTTATGGCAGGGTTTATATCTCCAGACACGTTGTCTTCAGTGAACAAGAGTTTCCATTTGCAGCTTCCATTTCTTCTCCCTTAGAATCTGATGTGTCTTGTAAACTCAATGATATCGACATTTTGGGCTCTTGTCCTTCTTCTTGTGCTACTCCTGAGCTCCCTCAGCCTTCATCATCTCCAACTATTGGCTCTCTCATTCATCTCCTCCGCCTGTTGCCCTAGTTGAGCCTGCTCCTCAATCGAATTGTCATCCAATGGTAACTCAGTCAAAGCAGAGTATCTTTAAACCCAAGGTTCTGTTTGTTGGTATTGCCACTTGTGACTCTATTTCTAAACCAGGCCATGCTGAACAAGTATAACACCTTGATTCGGAATAAAACTTGGATTCTTGTTCCTCCCTCTGCTCATCACCAGCATGTTGTAGGAAATAAATGGGTGTTTAAAAAGAAATATAAAGCTGACAATTCGCTAGATAAACTCAAAGATTTGGTGGCTAAAGGATATCTTCAGGAGCTTAGTATTGACTTTGGCGACACTTTCAGTCCTGTTGTTAAGATGAATACTGTGAGGATTGTTCTAACTTTGGCTTCGTGTTTTCGATAGGAGGTTCGTCAAGTAGACATTAACAACGTGTTTCTTAATGGTTTCCTCTCTGAAACTGTTGGAAAATATTCTTCTACAATGGATTAGGACTAAACTCAAAGTGTTGGGGCAATAATATAAATAATATAAAAGTTTGGGTTGATATATGTGATATTCCTAATTACTAAAAGTTATATTTTAACCGATGCATTATAACTCTTCGGGAGATAATATTTCGCCCAAATGTTATTTCTCCACCAAAAAGATATATTGTTTCCTTGAAGAAAGGACACGTCGGTAGAAAGAAAGGGATACGAATAACACTATAAATAAGCGTAAAAGGTTTAGTTGAATACATAAATTCTAATATATTGATCTATAATACATCTACTATATTTTCTCTCTTCTTCTTCCTATCTTATAGTGTATTTATTATGTGTCATAATCGTTTCTGTCACTGTAATTTAATTAAATATGGGTATCAAAATTTAACTATCGCAGTTTAGGCACGTCTAAATATTTTTACAAAACAATGTTCATAACACAACTGAAGGATTCGTTGACACTCGCTTTCCTTAGTATGCATGCAAATTGACAAAAGCACTTTATGGTCTTAAGTAGATGCCTCATGCCAGGAATGATCACCTCTACCACACTTTTGTCATGGAAATTTTTTCCTCAACCATTGACCCATCATCACTCTCTAACGAGCATGTGCTACGGAAGATTACACTACAGGATATCCAATTACAATTGAACCATGTCCATATACACTGAAACAATGGTGTTATCACTTCAAGTATAACATGGTCCCTTCTAACTCCGACCCACCATTCTTCGTTTTGCTTCGTTTCAAAAGCAAAGTGTCCATTCTATTACACATAGGGCAAAGTGAAATCATTATTAAATTTCACCAGCATTACCAGATGTACACACGGGGTAGAGCGGCACAACTCATTTTGAGCATCACATTGATATTAACACTTTCATTTAAGAATGATTTAGTGGAAATTGACACAAAAGAAATCGATGAATAAATACCCATAAGAACCTGATTGGTGTGCTTGATTGCATTGTCCTCGATTCTTCGTTTCTGAATCTTTAGAATGCTGTAGACAGTAGACAATTGCATCACAAGAACCGTCCCTCCACATCATCACAGGTCCCCGACCACGCTTGACTCGATCCAAGCTCATTATCACCATTATTCATTCCATGGTACTAGCGAGTCCGAAAATAGAGGAAAAGGAGAAGGAGAAGGAAGAAGGAGCATACATAGGCGAGATGAAGGAGGGAGTACGAGAAACATCAGGTGGGTATGGATCAAAATCAACCAATGACGATGGCGAAACGGAGAATTTCCGAGAGAGGATGGCGATGCGATTTTGGGGTGGGGGTTACTTTTAAAAAAAAATTGTATAAAGGGTATTTGTGTCATTTCATTTTAATTTTACAAACGATAAATCGAATAGTAACATGTTATATGGTTCTTGAAATTAGAAGCACCTCTTTATCTTTTACTATTTATATTGGTCTTTATATGTCTTTATTTTTCTAAAAAAAGTGAGTAATTCCCTATCCCGTCGCTTGCCAGTAATTGGGCACCAACGATTGCCGATAACAAGCCCTTGCTGGCAATAGAGTTAGAGCTCTAGCGGGAATAATTATTAACAAAGTAATAAGATTTATTAAAAAATTCATGATTTTTTATTATATTTTAATAACTTTCATTTATCAAGCAATAAATATACATAAATTTTATTAAGGAATTCATGATATTTCATTAGGTTTTAATAATTTTCATTTACTAAACAACAAATTTAAACTATCAGTTTTTTCGTAAGTTTTGTTAAAAGATTCACGGTATTTCATTAAGTTTTGACAACTTAGTAAATGAAAGCTGTTGTAAATTCCTAACAAAGCTTATGAAAAACCTAGTAGTATAGATTTGTTACTTGATAAACAAAAGTTGTTGATATCTAATGAAATGTTAGAATTCCTTAACAAAACTTTTGAAAAAGGTGATAGTTTGATTTATTATTTGGTAAACGAAAGTTGTTAAAACCTAATGAAAAATCATAAATTTATTAATAAAACTTATAAAAAACCTGATAATTTAAATTTATTACTTAATAAACAAAAATTGTTAAAACAAATGTTTGAGCTGTGATGCACACAATCTACCACCAAACTCCAACACCAGCAAAGGTATGTCATCAGCCACTAGGGGGTGTGGGTTACTCTTATTTTAAAAAATATCTTTAAGGACATTAGTGTCATTTCAATTTAATTTCAAAAGTACAAATAAGATGGTAACACTTTTTTAGTATTATAAATATTCAAAACACTATTTTATCCATTTTTTTTATTTTTAAAGTCTTTTTTGTTGGATTTTCTCAATGCTTTATGGTTCATGTGATTCTGCTATAAATTTTATATTTTTATCTGATTCAGCGACAAGAATTTTTCTGCGACCATGTTTATAGGGAACAAGGCATAATATACTACTTATCCATTTAGATATAAGATATAATTAATTTTTTTAAAGGAATTAAAAAATTAATTAAATTATTTTAAAATAATTATATTTTTACTTTTTCTTCTAAACTAATTTATGATTTATAAACTAATATATAATATACATAATATATAATATCATTAAATAACTTATTTACCTTCTTTAATCTTTTTTTTAAAAATTAATTAGATATTATATTTAAAATCATACGAGTATTTTACTAGCTTTTATTTTTCTACTTGTGATGAAAATCAAACTCATAAAGGGGAGATATCCCCCCGCCTTTTATGTATATTTCCTAATGTGAGTTGCAAGCAATATCGGGATTTAGCCACTTGCGTTTTATTTTTTAAATGGTGTTCTTTACGAACCAAAATACCTTACCATATCTACCTCTTTCAAATTCTCTAGCTTAATCCATCTCGCAAAACCTGCTCTCTTCTGCAACTACAACTACTCTCCGCCATTGACGAGGGAAATGGTAGTTTTTTTAAAAAATAAAAGCCGGGAAGCTTTAATTAACTAATTATATAAATACATGTATATAGATAATTAATATGGTATACATTTCAATGGAGATGCTTCTGTGTACTTCAACCAGCTTCTGAATAATTTAAAAGCTCATCACTAACCATCACTTGGAGAGGGATCCAAAATCATCATCAACGCCTCAGGTCAGGGATGCCGTGGAACTTGAACATTAAGATGCGTTCGGAGGATCCTGCGCCTGCCATTTCAAGGAAATGGAAGACATTATTAACGACATGTCATTCGTCACATGTACTCTCCTAATCTAAGCCAAGAGTTGCAGGGGAATCCATGTTTTGCTTCTCCAAAATTTAGAATAATTAGTACAAGTCATTGCATAAAAGTTGAAAAGTATACAAGTTATTTTATTTTATTGAGGCTTTTTCACAGTTAAAAATAAGCAAAGTTATAATGAAGTGTTTCTTTTGTCATATAAAAAGCTTGTTAGAGTTATTCTATTTTTTCCATGGTTTTTAAAATCGGACCGGACTGTTTATTTAAAATTTTATGACTTCAAAAATTTACATCTAAATTTACGTATTTCCAAAAATTATAAATTTAAATCTTATGAAAAGCTTGAGATGTCTAATTTCTAATGCAAAAAAAAAAAAATCATTCAAAAATATTATCATTTAATCCTAAAAAATTATCAAATTTCAAAACTATTCTAAAAAAATATTATCGTTAAGTTCACTTTCTCACCAATCTGGTCCCATATTAGTTTCAGTTTAACTCTAATTTGACCCACTACCCAGATCTGTTTAGATTAACTCCAGTTTAACTCTGATTTGACCCACTACCCAAATCCGTTCAATAGCCGGTTCGCGTTTAGTTTAATAACCTTGATTTTTCCCTTTGAAACTATACCATACCAGTAGCACAGCAATTGATTCCCCTATTAGAGTTCACATATTACTCTATATCTAAAAGTCTTAACCCCTATTCCCATAACAGCAATTGATTCCCACAGTATACTAAATATATAGGTGAACCTGTGCAGCACAATTTTATGGTCATAATATTCTCCTTGCCACAATTTGTATTTTGTAATTATGATTTATGATTACAGGAGTTTTCCACCAATAAAAGTTTCAGTCATGATTTGCAGTATAACTATTACCTTTGGCTTCAGTATCTTTTGGCTGTCACTGAAGTATTGATTTGGATGGTTAATCCCCGCATCACATTGCTTGCCATGAATAGCTTCAAATGTCAGGGTGCAAGCCAGCTACACAAACATTTAACATTCCATATGGTCGGACATCAAATTCCGGGGATAGAAAGAGAATTGAAATTATAAGTAGCTGAAGTTGTTGAGGTCTACCTGGTAATGTCTATTTCGTACTTTGTCCATTACGTCTTCGATTGCCCGACCATTCACCCCCGTTCTGTTAAGAGCAGCTCGAAGATTCTCCTCGCTAACAAATACAAATGGCAACAATTAAATATAAAGTCACACGTTTTTAGAAGATAAGTAAAGAAAGGGTTCGAACAAAATAAACAATTACAGTTCAAAGTAAGCTTAACGTAATATTGGATGTTATCTCATTTATTGAATGTGAATGTTGGATCTCTCATGATAAATTAATTTTCCAGAGGGCATGAACAAGCCGGATAGAACCAAGGTTTATACTAGGCTTCAACGTCACACCACTAACATCAGATGAAACAAACTGCAATTCAATTAATTAATTATCTCATTACTTGAGCACTTCCTCGTAAATTACTCCACAGAAAAAGGGTAAAAAATCGCACTTCCAATTTCTCTAGAATCACCAACTTATTTGTAATAGCCACGAAAATAAATATTACAATTAATCAAATTAATATTATGATACGGCTATATGTTATATTGTATGATATCATTCCAGCAAGATTTTACGCAATTCGGGAAAAAAAAAAAATTCTTTCATTATAGACAGGGATTAATATACAAGGAAAGAAATGCCAGGCAAGTTTACATGCTAAAGTGCATAGGAAAACCAAAAGTGCTGTTCCAGCAAGAGAAATATATAGTATGTGATAAGACCCCAAACTCTTACTGCTGGTTTAAAAGATTATCCAATGGTTCCTGCCCACAAGGGAAAAGAAGAGCTATATGGGTAGGCTTTAGGTGCAGCTAGGAGTAGGAGTAATGTCTGTTGTAACTTTTTGGGTCTTTAAATATTCATCCTGATCCAGAGAGGGGGAGGGAAGAATTATGAATTCTGTGGCTTGGCCCTTCTGGGAGGAGAATGCCATTCCTCTCGAAAGATTGGCAAATCTGGTGTGTTTGAGTTGTATCTATCTACGTAATTTGTATCTTTTGTTTCTGAAGTGTAATGGTTAATCCTCCCTTATGTTAGTTCCATATATGTAATGTGTTTCTGAAGTGCAATAGCATATCGTGTGTTTATTTCTGTTTTTAGTCTTAATATCTTCTTATTAAAGGAGGGCTATAACAGTATGGTTCAGTGAAAAGTATCGTATAACATAAATAGATAAACTACTTTAGCTCAGCAAGATATAATTTCTTACCCTAAAAACCATAAACTAGTTGAATCAGTGATCAAACACACCAAATAGGTACCAAGGCCCATGTAATTAACTTGGTTGGGAAAGCTACTCTATCCCTTTTCTTTTCTTTTTCTTTTTTTCTTTTTACTGAAAGCTAATCCCTACGAATTCTGACATTAGTAATAAAAGTGACCTGAAGTGTCGATAGGGGCATCCATGATGATCTCCAACACCAGGAGTTGATGAAATAACCTTTTGACAAGAATAGGGACTATAGTCCTGCAAAATCCATTAAATATTACTCGTCGAACTTTGATTAACCATGTATACAAAGAAGCATCAGGAGATGTACGTTCTATGATTAAGTCTTCAAGTGAAACAATGACAATCACAACTCTTAAAGTTATCAGCAATACAAAGACAGGCAGAGACACTTGTATCCAGACAATGCTAACCTCCTGTTTCGTGAAGGTTAGCATGCTCCAAATTTTATAATGGACCAGGATACTCGCTTTACAAAAGAAAATAAATGCAAAGGCATATAGATCAATTTCTTCAAATGCGAATTTTTTAGAAGCTAAATTAAATGACTTCACATCGGTTGTCTTTTAAAATGAACATTTTTCCCCCAACTACAGACATGCAGAATGGTGGATGCCAAGTTACAAGCAATTTGTGCGTGTGATGGGGAGGGGGTATTATATCAAGTAAGATAATTTATTAACCACTATTTGGTAAAATTTAATTAGTACGATTACTGCAAAAGCCAATGTGGTTAATATGAATGTGCAATAACATTTGTTGAATTTAGCATTAAATCATTTTACATTAATCTTGACCATTAATATTTGATCAAATGACTTGCAATGAACAACTCTCGCTAAGCGCACAAATGTTTCACATGTGATAACTGGCTCTGTACGGGAATTAAATTCTAAAAGTCAACCAATGAGTTCACAACTTACAGTTCTCTTCCCTTCCTTTCCATAATTATGGCGTATGCTGTATGCATACTCTTTCTCAAACCTCTCCAGTCCAACCTACAACAGAGTAATTAATTAATGAACGTAAACTGATAGAAATAACGCATCACATAAGAAAGTGGAAGTGCAAGCAGCATCAATACCTTTTGAGAGAATTCATGTCTCCAAAATGCAAGTGCATCATCCAGATTCAGACCAACACCCTTCATGTATCATTTGAGGAAAAGAAAAAAATGAGAAAAATATGAAGACAGAAATGAAAAATGGCAGATAAATTGGGTGGTAGAAGAATTGAGAAAATATCTTGTTGATTTTGCCATTGCTAACCTAATATGTTCAACCATAATACATTCAATGGTTTGGAAGGAATATTCAAATTATATCTTTGAAATTGTCACATACAAGCACCAACATTAAGAAACCATGACCTCACCATCAAACCTCAATCATTAGTAGAGAGGAAGGCATCAAACCTTGACATCACCAGTCAATGTGCAAATAGCAATTATTTCAGTTTTTTAAACAAAGAACCGCATGTTTATTTACTTACATCGCTTCTTATGGACAGGAAACTAGAAATCATAGCTTTTGCTATGATTCATTCGACTCATAAAAATTGCTCCTACCCGGAAGGAAGGGAAACAGGAAACTAGAAAAGAAATAAGAATTGGCTGTATAATGGATGTCCAACCAAGCTATGCTGAAGAAATGTAAAGAAACAGCATGAGGAATGTCAAGCCTCATGAACTAAACCATGCCGACACTCTTGACTTTATAGAATATACTCAGACAAGTAGTCAATGCAACCTTGAGAAAGAGACCTAGTTGCATCCTCCCTCCATGCTTTAAATGGTGATCCTCTCTCAACTGCATTAAATAAGTACAACATCACGTGAAATGAGCCCCAAAAGAAGTCTAAACAGAAAAAAACGAATTGGAAAGAATAAAGAAATTAACATGTAAAGTGGTAGAATGGTAGCATGATTTCAAAACTAAGTCCAACCTTTTCAAATAGATGACGCATGCACAATGGAAATGAACTCTTAGCAACTTGATCAATATCCTTTAATGATATTTGAGCGTACTCGCTTGGCTGCAGAGACACTCAACCCAAGTGAACATTATAATCTCATATAACTCACTAGTGACGGAAATAGACAAGAAACATACGGCATGAATTACCTGAGAATAGTCAGGACCTAGATAACTTGAGCACAGGGCTTCCACAATCTACACATAGAAAACTTGTCAATTTCAACAATGATAAGGAATTATTAAAAGTAAAATGTGCTGACCAGACTTACAGGAGTCAATCTATGTTTTTCTTGTTCTCTAATTGTAGATGTCCATTTTCTGCAACAAATAATTTAAACTCAATTTTAAATTAATGGTTATATAAAATTACTAAGGATAAATGTGGATATTTACTCGAATGCAATTAAAATTATGTGACGATACAAGATAGTAACACCTTCCCAAACAGATGAGAATTAGTTTACAGTTCACCAGCCAGTTAAGGCAGAACCTTCATCAATTCTAGTACTAAATTTGGCAAAGTTGATAGACAAGAATCGGAAAAGTACAGTGCCAGGCAAAGAAGTAAAGGAGAAGATTTACTGTTTTGAGCAAGCACATATACAAATACAATGCGCTGTAATCAATAAACTTCACAGTCAAAAGATCGGAAACTTGTTTCAATAAACATTACCATGATGCCAAAGGTAACAAAGTATCCTTCAAATTTTAGGAATACTCCGCAAATACATGTGGAAAAGAGATTCAAAGCACAACACAATTTGACTACTCTAACAACAATGATGACAATGCTATTACGGCTATCTACAGTGAATGAATAAAACCTCCATATTAAATTACATTATATTGTCTCTATGTGTATATTGTTACAATAACCTTTTAATAGATAATTAAAATGCTGATGAGCAAATAAAGGAGAATTTAAAAGGAAAAAAAAAATGTTGAAAAAGTTTGTTTTTCTTTCACCAAGCTAATAGGTTCAAAGAAGAAAATCATGAGAAAAGGTTTACTATGAATGGCCAGTCTAACCTGTTTGTTAGTATGAGTGCCTTGGATAGCTGACTGCGGAATAGTGTGGCTACCAATGAGACAACCTATGAAGGAAGCAGAGAAATATAAAAAAGATTTGTTTCACCCATTAGCCCTTGAGTTCAAAGACTGAAGAGACAGCAACTGATGCAGAACAATAAATAACTAGAAATTACAAAATCCAACCTGATTCATTCTAACATAAGCATAACCTTGATTTATAAATACTTTCCGACCAGCCACGAGCTCAGGAACTTCTTCAAATGGTACCTACATAGGGATAAAAACAAGTTAAGCTAACAAAGTAAGCAAGAGAGGTCCAGAGCGAGTCACATATTAAGTTATGAATCAAGCAAAAAGCATGAGAATCAGAAGTTAACATGATACTCTGCATTTTGCTAGAGTTTCTGCCTATACATTCACTGGTTTGACCAATAAGTTTCATAGTAGATTCACACTTTTTTGCCAGATTTACCAAGAGCAAGAAGTAGGGGCAGGGAGTGGGAAGAGTTTGAAATAGGAGAATCCTCTATATTAAGGAGGCATATGTGGAGTAAATTAACTTCATTGAAAAACATAAAAATCATCTCTTGAATTTGTATTTCTAGGAGGATAAAGGTCATTTTATCCCAACATACATAAAATTAGAAATTTCAACTACCTAGCTCCAATTGCAGCCTAAGATCCACTGACTCGTAAGACATGGGTTAAAAATGGGGGAAAAAACACATACCTTGTAGAATGAAGTGTCATCTGCAAAGGAGAAGCAAAAGAAAATGCAGGCCCATTAGATTTAGATGTTATAATTATAATTTCAATTAAGTTAATAACTTCAAAAAGAAAGAGAAAATGACTTTGAAAATCCTAGATTCCTCTTCTGTGATCCAAAAGTCAAAAGAATATTTTGAGCCTGAGGTAGCAACAAATAGTCAAATCTTACACTGGCTACCTCTAACACGGTAAAATGAGCAGTAAAATCAATACTTGAAAGTTGAAAGGTAAAAGGTGAATGAGGTGGGACAAAAAAAGGAAAAGGAAAACAGAGTTTTGCTCCTACTGTCACGTAGAGGCGGGCCAATGGACCGTGCAACTTGTTCCAATTTGTCCTTCACACTCTGAAAATAACAACTTCATGTCATCATAAATTCTGAGAGGCATTTTGCATCTATAGAAAACTGCAAACATCCACTTCATTTGCCAAACTTGTAAAGGATAAACCCAATAAAACAAGCAACAAGTAATTACCTCAAATTCCACATGGTTAACAGCCTTGTAAGGAAGGTCGAATTCTGCCATGATTGCCCTCTGTGAATCACAAGAAACGTACATGACAAATCGCCATATAGGGTTAAAATGTAAAATACAATACATGTTATCTAAGATGGGTTGTACCTGAGCTTCAGCATTTTCAAGACGAAATCGGTAGCGAAATAGTGAATTTTCCATAGAAAGGAACCATTTCCTCAAGTCCTCACTGGAGATAAGGGTGAATATTTTAGTACATAAGGAAAATGTTAAAAAATAACTAAATAGGTCAAATTTATTAAAAAGTTATCCAAATTTAAAGGATTTCAATAGTTGGTTATGCTAGACTAAAAAATAACTAAAGAAATTAAATTTATTCAACAGTTATCCAAATTTAAAGGATTTCAATAGTTGGTTGTGCTAGACTAAGGGTGACATTAATTATGAGCTTGTTTCTTGCTTACAATCACAGAAACACGAGGAACATCTAAAATGAGATATAAAATGAGGAACAATAACAGTAGAAATGGAGGATGGGGGCTTACGTTCGGCAATACACAAGCCGTAGAACAAAATGAGATATAATATCCTTATTTACAACTTCAGATGCCAGTTGATGACTCATATGCGTTTTCCATAAATTTTTTACCTGTATAGAGGATATTCCATAGTAAATGACCTGTATGTTTGGAAAATCCAACAGTAAAGTGATCATAAATATGAGATTTTACTAATTGATCCATTTCTTCAGGTTTCTTCCCCCGAGATAAACCATCAGAAATCCCCTTGAGAACTGCAACACACAATAATAACCATCAACCACAATTTCGTACAAGTCTAAAGTCTTGTTTCTGGAGAAAAAAACACTTCAAACACTTGCCAAGTATTGATGATACCCCTGCTACGATAGAATTTGAAAAGATAACACGCTGAGGAAAAATGTCAGCGATTTGATACTTGTTCAGTATACTGTTTGAAACGAATTTAATCGTTAGCAAATTTTGATACCAACTAACCAATTAGCTTTTTCTTCATTTTTTATTTCTGATATTCAATCATGAAACCACAATTGCAGCAGCTAAAATCAGTTAAAGACATAATAGATCAGCAATGCTATTAAACTGCAAAAGCCTAGACAAAAAATCGCCGGCTTTCCAAAGAACATATGTGCATCAGTCGATCACTGGAATTCAAAGAAGAGAAGAAGAAAACAAAATGGAAAATAAAAGTAGATGGAGAAAATTCACCTCGAAGACGATCCATGGCGTATAGCTCGAAATCCTCGAGCCTGACCTCAAGCGGTGGGGCAGAACGATAGAGTGGAAGGGTGTTAACAGCGTCAACTGTGGAGATATTCCGATGGACGTGAGATCGAACAATTTCCATATTTTCTGTCAAAACGTGTAGCGAACTCTCAGCGGATGAAGTTTTGGCTGCTTCACTGTTCCCAACCGAAGCGCCAAATGATAGACTGAGGTACAAAATGGCGGGAACAGAGTCTGAATGGCGGGTTAGTGGTTTAAATCGAAATTAATTAAAAAAATATAGATATAATTTAAATATTTATATATATCATTTAAAAAATTACATAAAATTTTTTTTAACTAATAGTATAATATAACCTCCTAAATTTAATACCTATAAAAATATTATTAAGTATATAAGGTATTTTTTCCAATTAGTACAAAATAGAATAAATATTGTACAATCTTTTTAAAACTCTTTGCAAATAAAAAATTTTTAGGGAAATAATTTTTCTTAAAAAAACCAAAACAATATTGTTTGAGGTATAAAAAATTTTAAAAAAAAAAGTTGAAGGGGAATTATGACCCGCCGGTTCACCCAGATTTTATAACCAACAGAATCAATTCAGCGTCTGGTTCACCAATTTTCAATCTAAACCGCTGGTCGAATCCCATTTCTAATATTCTGCAATTAATACCACAAGTCAGCCGTGCTGATATGCATATTGACTCTCAGAATCCCTCTTAAATCTATCATACTCGTTTAATTTAAATTAAGCTATATTAATAAATACAGTATGACCCGCATCTAACTTTTGTACCAATGAATACCGCAAGTCAGCCGTGCTGATATGCATATTGACTCTCAGAATCCCTCTTAAATTTATCATACTCATTTACTTTAAATTAAACTATATTTGCGTATAAAATATTGCTCACAACCCAAAATGCCCTATAAAAAAGCTCTCGGGGACTACCTTCTCATAAGCATCTTATCGCCATAACTTCCATCCACAGAGATCATGCATAAGCCCCACGTTGCTCTGCTTTCTAGCCCGGGCCTTGGCCATCTCATCCCTGTGATTGAGCTTGGGAAGATCCTCGCCCTCCACTACAATTTGAAGGTCACCATCCTCGCCGTTACCTCCCAGACCTCTGAAGCCGAATCCCATGTTCTGAAATCAGCCATATCCTCCGTCAACTTCTGTGACTTCCTCGAGATCCCACCCGCAGACCTCTCCGGTCTCCTTGAGAACGAAGACGCCGTCGTGGAACGCCTCTGCGTGGTCATGCGCGAAACCAAGGGCGCTGTTCGTTCTGCTCTCTCTAACATGGCCCACTTACCTTCTGTTCTCATCGTTGATATCTTCAGCTCCGAATGTTTGTCCGTAGCACAAGAGTTCGGCATGCTCAAGTACATTTACGTGGCTTCCAATGCTTGGCTTTTCTCCTTGCTTTTATACTCTCCCATCCTGGACAAACAGGTGCAAGGTCAGTTCGTGGACCAGAAAGAAGCTCTCGAAATCCCAGGTTGCAGTCCAGTTCGTCCAGAAGACGTGGTTGATCCCATGCTGGACCGGAACAATAGGCAATATCAAGAGTACCTCGGCGTGGGGATGGGGATGCGAAAAGGCGATGGGATATTGGTGAACACGTGGGAACAACTCCAACACAGGGACCTTCAATCACTGAGGGATGAGAATTTATTGGGTGGGATGCTAAAAGTTCCCGTGTATGCCATTGGACCCCTGGTGAGGGCACCAGAACCACCCACAAGTTCAACAGTGGAGATGCTGGGATGGCTGGATCAGCAACCCAGTGAGTCAGTGGTTTATGTCTCGTTTGGCAGCGGTGGAACGCTGTCGTACGAGCAGACCGTGGAGGTGGCCTGTGGTCTGGAGCTAAGCAAGTTGAGATTTGTGTGGGTGGTGCGTCCCCCAAACAGGGGACGCGCAGACTCGGCGTTCTTTAGCACCGGGCACGGCGAGAATGATGATGTGTCAAATTATTTGCCAGAAGGGTTCAAAGAGAGGACCCACAAAGTGGGGAAATTGGTTCCACAGTGGGCTGCCCAGGCAAGCATACTGAGGCATCCGTCGGTGGGGGGATTCGTGTCCCATTGTGGTTGGAGCTCCGTTCTGGAGGGCATAACGAATGGCTTGCCGATGATATGTTGGCCGCTATACGCAGAGCAGAGGATGAACGCGACGCTGCTGGCGGAAGAATTGAAAGTCGGGGTGAGGCCGAAGGTGTTGCCGGCAAAGAATGTGGTGGGAAGGGAGGAGATAGCGAGGATGTTGAGAGACATAATGGAGGGAGAGCCAAACCCGATAAGGGAGAGAGCGAGAGAGCTGAAGGAGAGTGCCGCCATGGCTATGAAGATTGGCGGCTCGTCCTTCACTGCCCTCGATGACGTCGCTAAACAGTGCGACAGAAGCCGGCGCCACGTCCACAAACCGAATTAGGCTTTTGTCCTCTTCTGTGACCTCTATTGTCGTCACCTTGGTGGAGGTGTTATGTTTGATACTTTGATATATAATGTATTTGCTTTCGTTTCGCTTAGGTTGTCGTTTTAAAATAATATTTCGGCTTCCTTGTTTAATTAGCTTACTTAATTAAATCTTTTACTGAATATTACTTAACATCATCTGATGTTGCGTCTCTTCTTCGTTGGCTTCCGCTGCATCAACTTTCAAGTGGCTGCTCATTACTAGTGAGACTCTGCTTATCTTCTTTCCTTTTTTTTTTGGCATGGAATGCTTATCTTCTTTCCTTGATAGTCAATTTCTAATACGCCGTCGTGTTTATCTTCTTTGCAACGTCTTGAACTCCGAACTGACACGTTGAATTAAAAATGTCATCCGGACAAACTTGCAATGATTTAACTGTTTTAATCGGTGGAGAAATCAGTGGTATATTAATTAATTAAAATTGATATTCCATAAAAGAAATAAAACAAATAATGTTATCTTGGGTATTATATTTATGTAAAAATAAATTAATTAAACCACCTGATTTTCCTAAAATCATCCCATTTGAACTCTTGCCGAGCAATAGTCAATTCTTACACGTTGATAACGGTTCAAGTGTTCAACCCATCCCACGATGCCAATGCATAAAGAGTGGCATATATTGATTAAACACATTCCTAGGGAACATTTATTTAGCGAAATCTTCTCATAACATGGGGTCAATTATTATACATGGATAATTATTTTTCTAAGCTAAGGTGGAGAAGTGAGGGAGAGTGAAGACACCCAATTGTAAAACGGGAGGGCCTTACATACCTCTTCATTCCAAGGCACTTTCTTAGGCCCCACCTTCATTTGCTTATTGGCCTTTTTTGAAGAAATCTCTAATTACTTACCATATTATTCTTTCGGTTTATTTTTTTTGGCATAATTATAAAAAATAAATAAATTAGTTAATCATAGTATATATCATATACAATTTGATTATATACCAGCATTTCACAAGTCAAACAAAATAATTTGATATAAAAAAAATAAATATCAATATTTTAAAGTAATTTATTCAACTCCATCAATCTTTCTAAAAAAATTAATTATGTCTTATATTAAGAACTGAAGGAATATATATTTTATACCCAACATTTAAAATATGAATAGATTGAATCTCATCCATCTAAGAAGCACCCCAAACTTATATTTTGGTTGGACTATGGAGGAACTGCCTTCCTTTTTTTTTTTTAAGATAAGAGTAATCTCTTATTAAAAACAATCATATTTGAGATACTATTGGGCATTGACGAAGGCACTTCTCTTTGTGAAAATTCAAATATAAACTATTATATTATAAGGGACTAACTTATTTTACTAGGCTTAACCTCTGAACTACGGAAACTCTTAGCTTGTTAGAAAAACATAAACGGCCTAGGTCCATGTGAATATTATGGATTGGTTAATCACGGTGAGAAAACAATGGCTTGTACTGGACAGTGTAAGACTATGGGCCTAGTAACAATAATTTCTCCAGGAAAGCACGAAGAGTTGTTTTTAATTTTACCATGATGGGCAAGCTTCCTTTTCTTTATGAATTAAAGATGCAGACACTAACACTCCATAGTGAGATCGAACAAACGGCCTCCTATTTAGAGGGTAGCTCTCATGCTATTAGGTCCACTAGATTACAACCATTGGCGTGGAGTTTCCTTTTAATAGTTCGGTTGGCCAATTTTGCATTTTCTTAATTTTTATAATACAGGGCAACAAATCCAGATCCCCTCTTTTCATCAAGTTTCACTATCAATCTGTAAATCTTTTCTCTTTTTAGAGTGTTCAGTCCCATAAATATACACGCACTCTAGAAGCATTTATGCAACTACATAATATAATAGTAGTCATAAAATATTAAATATGTTTTCTGCACTACATACACATGCCCAGGCCAACTTTGATTTGTGTGAGGGAGACTGGTTTTCGTTTTAGTTTACATAGATCAAAAGATAATATTTATTATACTTTTATTGTCATTATTTAGTGAATTTTTATTCATAACAAAAAGGGAATTTTTCTTTTGCCAATAACTTTTTATGATATTCTTCTAATTAAAGCTCCGTATGAATCTTATAGTTTTCCTAGTCAGACTGTTTTTCTCTTTTTTTAAGTGTTCTCACCATGAGATAAATATTTTATATAAATTATGAGGGAGATGAAGAAGAAGACCGCCTACGGATTCTTGTCTCGTAACAATTATACTCCTCATAAATTATTTTGTTTCTATCTGACCAGTTCAAAGATTAAAAATTCAAGTATTGTTGTATTGTATGGATTAAAATATTAAAGCTGCATGGATTTCCCGATGTTTGCGAGCTTATTCCATGCACGTGGAGGGCCCTTTGAACAGAGACCGCGAACAATGACATAAGTGAAATATCAAGGTAGGGGAAACAAGTGGGAATAAATGACCAACGACCGGCCGATCGAGTGACGTTATTTGGCTGAACAATGACCCCAGCAACCTTAATGTTTGAAGCCGTATGCTTACAGAACTTGTTTGCCATAGTTTATGTTTAAGTATAAATCTGATTTATGTAAATCGAGATAAAATTTTTTCACATATTTACGTCGTAGACCGTAAAAGCTACCTTATAGACCATAAAAACCACTTCGTATATCGTAAATCATGATTGAACGAAAATCATTTTTAGAAGTTTCAATCGTTATTACAAACATGTTTATAATTTAGAAACCATACTTGGAATAATTTATACTTATATATAAGCCTGAGATTTACGTAAATTAAGACAAAACTCCTCAATATATTTACTT
Source organism: Albizia julibrissin (assembly GCA_037074505.1). NCBI lineage: Eukaryota > Viridiplantae > Streptophyta > Magnoliopsida > Fabales > Fabaceae > Albizia > Albizia julibrissin. Next base: position 25,040,907 of record CM073484.1, read on the forward strand.
CATAAATCGTAAAAGCTACTTCGTATACTATAAATCATGATTGAAAAATATTTTTGAAGATTTCAATCGCTATTCCAAATATGATATATCTACATACTACCCACCATCAGGTTCTTCATGTTAACTCCTTATCAATTAGACCAACTTTTATTAACACCATATATATATATATATATATATATATATATATATATATATATATTGTGCCGTCTTTGTCCATCTTATCTCTCTTATAAAATAGACTATTCTTATTAATTACCATTCCGATGCTTGTTATAAATCTACTGTGGAAGAAATTGTTCGTCTATTTCACTCATAAGAGAGACGTGAAAATGACTTGTATGGGAGGATTTTCAATAAGGATAAATTTAAAAAAGTTTACCAATTTAATGTATATTTAATAGTTTAGCAGTCATTTCTTATTATGTAAAAATTAATTAAAATAAACTAATAAAAGGTCATAGGCTCGTAGCCATATGGATTATCAAGTGGAATCTTAATTATATTTTTCAAGATTACTTCCATTCAAAACTTATGCATTTTATCCGCTTCTCAATCCATAATTCTTGGCTTAAAACAAAATCAGTTACTGTAGCTGTCCCTATTATTTGGAATTCTTTTCCTTACCCCGACAGTACTGGCACTAAAAGAATTATTCCTCTTATTATAAATCTAAGACCTGTTTATTTAATTTAGGGAGATTAAGAAAAAAAAATTAAATAAATCATTTAATTACAGTATATATGAGATGATTTTTCTGAAATATACTTTTGTGTATGTAGTAGCGGAAGGAGCATTTAGTATTTACATTGATGTTACGTTGTTATAAAAAGCGAATGCTGACCAGTGGCGTTGATTGCGTATCGTGGAAGTCTCTGAGATTTTGTCGCTTCTCATAAAACGAGGGATTAGCAGGTCGAATGAGTGGCACTGTCACTAGGTTGACATTTGTGTTATAGGTTGACATTTGTGTTCCATTTTAGTGGACTTGAATATATGTGTGTGTCTATATTTACGATATATATATATTCTGTTATTTCTTCTTATTTACGATATAGTGATTGGCGCCGCCTCATCTAACCCTCTGTCTTCTAAAATATCTTCCCACACAGTGAATGACCCGTTCATGGACTACCCATTCCATGCTAATCACAACAATTGAACAATTAATTTTTTATCACTAGGTTGAGATCTCAACTGTGGTTTAAATTTTTAATTTTTAATTTATGATTTTTTAAATGATAAATTTATTTTTATGAAAAGTGATAGTTATAAGATTATCTTTATTTTTAATTCTGTATTTAATAAAATAAAAAATTTATTAAAAATATAAAATTAAATTAAATCTGTACAGTTTAAAATTAACCTAATGAAAAAAATAAGTGGTGAGCACATTTTTACTCATCAAAATGATGATCATAAAATGTGATCCGCCGGTTCATGAGGTTTCGCTGCTCCTGCGTCCTATGTGTACGTCCCTTCCCAATCCATTTATCAATCACTTTGCTCCAAATTTAACTCCACATACGAGTGTATCTTAGGTCATGTTTTGTAAGCAAACTTGATTTTTGATAGATATGGATATATAAATGAAAACAGAAATAAATACATAGGTAAAGATAGGATTTAAAAATGGGTTTGACATAAGATAACATTTTTATACAAAATAGTAAAATGTCCTTCCAAGAAAACCAATATTCATCGTCATCACAAAATACCGAGTAATCGGAGTCTTCTTCATATGCAAAAACCACCATCCACCATCACTAGAGATTACCACCACCTTCGTCCATTGCTAGAAATCACAATAGAACATAAGGATAAGCCACAGCTCCACCATTGTCAATGGCCATAGATTACAACCAACTTGGATGATAGATTCAACCAAGAAATTTTGCAGGAACTCCCAACAAGGATAGAAAAATACATCGATGAAGAGGAGAAACCCATACCCAAATGATGAACCATAAGATGTGATTTCCTCAAGTGGAACTATAAATCGAGATAGGTTCGAAGATGATTAACTAGAAAGGGCTTCAAGATTGCCCTCAATGGGAAAGAAGAAGAGGATGATGCACTTCGAGCTCGGAACACATGAGGATGAATCATAACCTCATATCATAGTGAGATTTGACAAGGGGTTTGTTGGAAGTTGTCGGATTGAGTCGTTGAGGGTAGTGATGATGCAACAACGTAGGGTGCGGTTTGTTGGAGGAAATGGAAAATGAGAAGAGTAAATTGAAGAATTCTATGGAATTTTTCATAATTCCATTCGTTTTTTTATGGAACCCAATTCCATCAATTGCCTTTTACATGAAACCTAATTCCATGGCCTTCTCATTGAAAAAAACAAACTTTATTATGAAAATAAAATGAACTCTATCTCCACATCCACTTGCTCCGATTCTAACGTACTAAATGGAGCATATTATTCACTCGTTCGCCTTGGCTGTACTGTGATTTTTCTTATAATTTGGAAATTTGGTTCCACCGGTTTTGTATCTAATCTCTTTTATTTCCAACTCGCATCTTATCCATCCCCGTAGCTTTGAGGATACTTGTCTTACTTTTCAGAACATTGACTCGTTTAAGAGGTTTCTTCTTTCTTTTTTAATAATTTATAACATTTGAAAACAGTATTGATCTTCCCTCATTTTTCTTCTCATAATTAACTACAAGTCATCATCCAAAGACTCAAGAAATCAATAAAATATGTTTGGAGATCTTAAAAGTTCTTATACATATAAGTCAAGACAATATTCATTTTATATACTTACTTCATATATCGTAAGATAACATTTCTCTTATATAATTATCTTGTATACTGTAAGTTACTTTTAAAAATAAGCCTAATAAATAAGTCGCCAAACCAAACATAATAAAATAAGTCAAAAGTAATGTATAATATTTTTTCCCCAATCACACAATTGACTTGGACAAACGCCAAACCAAAAATTAAGGCCTTTATCATCGTAACCCAGTATGTTTATCTATATGCTTTCGTGTCGCTTGGGTTTTCGCTTTAAGATATTTCAGTTAAATTGAGTTACTGTAGATGATGTGTGGGGTTGCGTGCCTTAAGTCGTACGTTCTGCTTTAAGAAGCACCATCGGAAGGTGAACTCTCTCTCTCTCTCTTAATTTTGAATGGAGAGCGAAAGCTACTGTGGATAGGAAAAAAACAATGATATAGTGTAAGCTTGGACTTGCTATGTTTGATTTATGAGCCATTTTTCCATTTCTCTTAGAGCTCAAAGCTCAATCAGTGTGTAAAAGCCCTCATTTTTCCCTTTCCACTTGCAAATTACAAGCTTTACACTTTTTCTCCTCATTCTTCATTTGAACATAAACCTTTTATGGTTTATCACTGTTAGAGTAGATCCTACATAATCAGGGGTCATATCAATATAAATCAAGGATCTTAGTATTAATTAGAGAGATATGCACATGTGTATATAAATAGGCATACTTGTACATAACAATGTGTGGAATTTAGAATACAATTTTATTGATCTAGGTTTACATGGTATCAGAGCCTCTTTGGTTTGATAGTGTGTTTATATTTCATTGAGTTTTTCCCGTCACCCGAATAAGAGAAACTTCATGAGTTCTTAAAATTATATCGTCCACTCCTCCAAAGCCTATAGCTGCCATACCAGAATATTCCCCTCCCTCTAGTTGGCCAACACCCAAAATTTGGATGTTATCAGAGCTCTCCATGGTAGTGCGTAGAGTACATGCACCTGACAAGGAAGCAACGCTAGGTGGCACGTGAGGGCGCGTGTGGCATCCTTTTCTACCCCGGTTTCTTCCACGAAGGTTAATAGGTGATTTCCATCTTACCTTTAGGGGCTGTTTGGTATGAGGGATTTGGAAGGGAGGGGAGGAGAGGGAAAATTGTTATGACTTTGATTTTAAAAAATTAAAAAAGTGGGGTTGAAAGTTTTTAGTTAATTTTTCTTACTTTTTTATCATATATTTCATCTTTATTAAAATTTTATAACCACACTTCTCCAATTTTTTAAAATCTAACCCATAAAAATTTTCCCTCCCCTCCATTTCCCTCCTGCCAAACAGACACTTAGAGTTTGGTCTCGTTATGATCACTTTTTTTATTCAGGCTCTCTCTGTTCTCATGTTTTCAAAACTGTTTTTCACGGTCTGTTTCACCCAATCTACTTCTAGGGGTTATCACGCTCTAGTTTCACGTTTCCAGGTATAGGTTTCCTGACTTTGAAACTATTATTTACCTTGGACTTGTGAAAGTTTAGTACTTTGGTGTAGTTAGCGATTGTACTCGCTATTTGGTGTTTCTGTTTTGTCGATTTCTCTCTTAAACGTGCTTGCTGTTTTGTTATTGTGTTTCTTTAGATAATTTTTCATGGATGAATCTAAGATGTCTGATATGCTGCCTATGTCTACTAAGATTACTTATTCAAAATTGAACTGGACAAACTATAATGATTGAAACAAGACTGTTAGGGTTTATCTTTGGGTATTGAAAAGGAAGCCTATTTAACCCAAGACCTTCATTATGGTGATAATAAGAAAAATTTAGCTTGATCTAGAGCAGATGCTTGACTCTTTTTTCAAATTCAAAACTCTATTAAACAATGGATTATACCCTTTGTCAGTTACTGTAACAATGTGAAAGAAATATGAGTTACCTTAAATTTATGTTTTTTGATAAAGGGAATTTTACTCGGATTCATGAAGTGTGTAAAGGCTTTTATCGCTCTCAGCAACAGGGTTGTCCTTTTAAGGATTTCTTCTTAGACTTTAAGAGGTTGTATGAAGCGATGACAGTACTTATGTCTCCTCAGGTGGATCTTTAGACCCATATCAAGAATTTGGAATTTCAGGTTATTATTAGTTTTCTTGAAGCTCTTGACCCGTCTTATGACACCATCTAATCTTATATTCTATCTAGTTAGGAGCTTTCATCCCTTGCAGATGTGTTCTCATGGGTTCTTTATACTAATATTTTGGTGTAAAAATTCCCCTATCTATGTACTTGCTTTAGGCACTATTAAACCAACTCCATCTATTTTGTTATCCTCTGTCCTCAATATTCCTAATCTTATGTTTAATCTTTTGTCTCTTAATAAAATGACTTGTTATTTGAACTGTTTTATCTCACTATTCCTTGACCATTGTTTGATTCAAGATCTTTCAACAAAGTAAATTATTGGTAGAGGCTATGAATTTGGTAGGTATTACATCCTTAATAATTAGGTTCCGAGTTCCATTACTTGTTCTGGTGGGTTGTCCCCTTTAAAGTCCATTATCATATTGGTCATGTGTCATTTTCGTTCCTAAAGAGGTTGTATCCTCAATTTTCTTTTGTGTCTACTTTAGATTGTGAGTCATGCCAGTTTTCCAAACATCATCATGTTTATTTGGAACCTCGATCAATAAAAGGGCTACTTCCCTCTTTAAGTTAGTTCATTCTTATGTTTGGGGTCTTTGTTCAGTTGTGTCTCAGACTAGTTTTTGAAATTTTGTCACTTTTATTGATGATTATTCCAGGGCAACTTAGCTTTACTTAATGAAACAGTATTCTAGATTGTTTTCTCATTTCGTACTTTTTATAATGAAATTTGCACTCAGTTTGGTACTTCTATGAAAATCCTTCGAAGTGATAATATAAAAGAATATTTTTCTACCTAATTCACAGATTATATGCACAACCATGGCATCCTTCGCCAATCTTCTTATGTTGATACACCTATTCAAAATGGTGTTGCTGAAAGAAAGAATCGTCATCTATTAGAAACTGCTTACACTCTCATGTTTCACTCCTGTGTCCCTAAATTCTTTTGGGTTGATGTCATGTCTACTGTATATTTTCTCATTAATCAGATGCTTTCGGCTGTTCTTAGTGGTGACACTCCCTATTCCCTTCTATTCCACACCACTAAGTTATTTATTGTTGATCCAAAAATTTTTGGTTGTATGTGCTTTGTTCGAGATATGTATCCCAATGTCAATAAACTCAATCCTAAGTCTTTAAAATATGTCTTTTATAGTGAAAATGGTTACCAATGAGCTCTTAAGTCATGACTTAAGCCCTAGGTCATGGCCTCGAGTCCCTGGGGAGGCGTTCTCTTCTGTTCCCTTTGAGGTGGAAGTTGAGAGAAATCCCCATGAGGTGGTGACAATACCTGACTAGCTCAGTGCTTAATAGGGTGGGGCCATCTGTTATAGGAAGTATTAGACTAATTAGTTCTTAGATTTCTAAATCACCTATTACTCGAGTCCCTTTTTTTTTGTCATAGGTGGGGTGATGATAGCTGAAGATTTAGTGTAGATCATACCCCCTATAATGGCTATATACATGTGGGTTCAAACAACTCATTACTAACATAGTTGAAGGGGATGTATATATATGTTGTATTATGAGATAGTTAGGAATGCAATTGTAATGATCAAAAGTTGATTTTATTATTTCAATTTGATTTATTGGCTAGCTGTGCAGTATATATTTTACAATAATTATCAATGTTATGTGTATGAATGAATTTGTTGTCATATAATTTTTCTTAAATAAGTAACTATAAAAGTTGTCTCCATTTTAGTATAATTATATATTTAGAATCTATGCTACACATCATTCTAGTGTAGAATTAAGTGAATAAACAGTAAAAGGAAAGTTTGGTGATATACACAATAGATAAATATGATACTAAATTCTAATTTGATAGAGGAAGAGGGCTAATATAGTGATTTGGCTTTTGATATCAGTGACATTTGAACATCTATTGGCCAACATATGTTTACAGTAAATAACAAGTAAATGTATTATAATTCTTTTAGTCCACACATACATACACACCAAATTTTCAAAGCTAGTGAGTAACCTTAGATATTATATTTATCCTTTAAGGATATTATTTGCATAATATCTTGAACTAACTTTTTAATGTATCATTTAATGTTTTTTTTCAGCATTAATTTATGATGTACATATGATAAAAAGCTTGGTATTGACTGGTCTGTAGAATTAGTTGCAAAAATTAACCAAGTAAACTGTAATGTTATGGGACTAAATGTGAATGTCAACTATACATGATCTAATTTTATATTTTTTATGGTTTTTTATTAATAGGATTTGAAGTTGTAGTTTATCTTAAATGTCTATGAATGATAAGGGCTATTACTTTTTATTATATGAATGTCAACTATGTGATTTTTTACAACGTTTATAGAATTACAACTTTTATAGGCATCACATGGCTACTTTTATAGGTAAAGTAGGCATTTGTGTTGGCCTACTTTGAGGGAGGAGATGTTGAAAAAGTTTTGCAATGTATTTTGTTCTATAGGTATATGAGATTGTTGTGCCAGAGAGTAGTTTTTTATAATACCTTTTCTCTGAGATGTGATATCATTAAATTTAATTGTAATTGCTGCTTATGGTATCAATATTTAATTACCAAACATGTTGCAGTCATAGTGGGACTTTTTTCTTCTCAATAATACATATATGCATGTATTCCCAAATTAAATAATTAGAATTGGCCAATAAGAATAAGAAAGTAATGCGATAATAATTATGGTTGTTAAGGAATATATTGTAATTAATATAGAATCAATTAGTATCCTATCAATCAGGGAATATGATTAGGAAATCATCATTAAGAGCCATTATCACTTAGGCTCTCCTCTCTTGCATAAATATACCCCGTTTGTAGATGAATAGATATAGAGCTGGGAATCAGAGCCGGCCCTATAGAGCCCGGAGAAAGAAAAATTACTGTTTTTCAAAGCTCGGCCTGAAAGCATCAGGGCCAGAGCCAGGGCTGGCTCGCAGGGCCAGAAGTCATTTTCATAAAATTTAACTATACATATACACGCATCATACAATAAAATAAATACAGTTATTAATTCATAATCAAAGGTAAAAAATATTGTGTACAAGTAATTCATAGTCTCATACAAAGTATAAGAAGACAAAAAGCAAAACACTTTAAGTAACATGATTATGAAAACTATCGTTTTCATCTTCTTCGCTACTATCATCAATTTCAAGGAATTTTGATTGTACTTCACTTTAAGTAGTAGACTCTGTTTAAGGGGTAAAAATATCAAGAATTAGTAAATTACCATCATATGTAAATTTAGCAATTTTTAAGGTTCTTAGGGAGGAGTCAGCAAGGGCATGAGTATAAAGGGTATTAAAATTAAAACAAAAAATAAAGCTAAAAGGCCTAACGGGCCGGCCCTACAGGGCCTTCGACCCTCCAGGGCTGGCCCTTTTAGGCCCGACTTCCTTTTGAAGCTCCATTTTTTAAGCCCAACCTGTGATTTAAAAGGGCTTAAAAGGGCCGGCACAACGAGTAACATTGATCATATGATAAGTAACCATCATTTGTTCTCCTTATATGCGCCTTATACTACTCCATCTAATATAACAATTGCCAATGGATCTTATTCTTTGGTTTTTGGATCTGGCAATATTCAAAATACTCCATCTTTTTTCATATCCTCTGTCCTTAATGTCCCTGACCTTGTATTTAACCTTCTGTCTCATAGCTAGCTTACTCGACAATTAAATTATTTTATCACACTTTTTCTTGACCATTGTTTGATTCATGATCTCACAATGAAGAAAATTATTAGTAGGGGCTATGAATCCGATGGCTATTACTTCCTTGATGATTAGGTGCCACATTCGGTGGCTTGCTCTAGTGGTTAGTCCCCTTTTGATGTTCATTTTCGTTTAGGTCATATGTCTTTGTCTTTTTTACAAAGGATGTATTCTCATAAAATATGAGTTGTGTCCGTTTACTAAACATCATCGCGTTAGTTTGGCATCTCGATTCCATAAACAGGCTGCGTCTTATTTTGATTTAGTCTATTCTAATGTTTGGGGTCTATGACATATTGAGTCTAAGCTTGGTTCAAGTACTTTGTTACTTTTCTTGATGATTTCTCTTGTACCACCTAGCTTTCTTTAATGAAAAATCATTCTAAGTTATTCTCTCACTTTTGCAACTTTTGTGTTGAAATTCAAACTTAGTTTGGTGTATCTATGAAAACTTTGAGGAATGACAATGCTAAAGAATATTTTTTTGCCTAATTTTAAAATTATATGATAAGTCCTCCTGTGCAGATATACTAGCTCAAAATAACGTTATAGAACGTAGAACCGGCACTTATTAGAAGTTACTTGGGATAATGCTATGTCTATTGCATATTTTCTTATCAATAGTATGCCCTCTCTTATCCTAAATGGTGACACTCTATACACGATTTTATTTCCTTTCAACCCCTTGTTTCCTATTAATCTAAAAATCTTTAGGTGTATTTGTTTCATTTGAGATGTTTGTCCTACCATTACAAAACTTGATCCCAAGTCTTGCAAATATGTCTTTCTTGGGTATTCTAGGGTTAAGAAGGGTTATCATTTTTCTCTCCCACTCTTTGTCGTTATCGTATGTCTACGAGTGTTACCTTCTATGAGTTAACTTCATTCTTTTCTTCCTCTTCTCTACCTTAGTCCTTTGACAAGAAAGGTGGTCTTGATGATTTCTTGGTGTATCAAGTTTACTTACCTCCAATGCAAGTGTCTGTTCTGGCACCTGCTAAACTACCTCTCCATCATGTTTATTAGAAATATCATAGGGAAAGTAATGTAGTCAATCATATTTATGGCCTACCAATTGCCACTTCTGCGTCTGATCCAGGACAAGTCCTCACCACTCTTGCTACTGAACCTAAACCAGAAATAGTGCCTGTCCTCTTGATACTCCTGATAACTTACCCATTGCTTTACACAAAGGTAAATGTACTTGTACATATCTTATTTCTTCTTTTGTTTCCTATAACCACTTGTCTCCTCCATCTTGTGCCCTTATAGTATCCTTAGATTCTATCATTGTTCTTACTACTTTCAACTAAGCCTTGGTCAGTCCTGATTGGAGTACTGCGATGGAAGAAGAAATGATAGCCCTTGATAATGTAGGTACCTAGACTCTAGTTGATTTACCTTATGGAAATAAGGTTATTAGGTACAAGTAGGTGTTTATGATTAAAACGAAAGCCGATGGCACTCTGGAGCTTTTGAAAGCTCGACTAGTTGCCAAGGGATATACTTAGACCTATGGTATTGACTATACAAAAACCTTATCTCCTGTGCAAAACTGTTCTCTATTCGCCTCTTTATTTCTATGGCATCTACTTATAGTTAGGATATTTATCAGTTGGATGTTAAAAATGCTTTCTTAAATGGTGATTTTCTTGAGGAAGCTTGTATGGAGTAGCCACCTAGTTTTGTTGCTCAATAAGAGCATGGGAAGGTATGTCACCTTCAAAAGTCTTTATATGATTTGAAATAAAGCCCCCGTGTTTGGTTTAACAGGTTTAGCTTTGTAGTTAAGAAATTCGGTATGAATCAGAGTAAGTGTGATCATTATGTGTTTTACCATCAGACGAATGCAAGTATAATTCTCTTGATGGTATATGTTAATGACATTGTTATTATGAGTAGCAATACTTTGAGAATCCCATCACTCAAGGACTTTCTTAATTTTCATTTCCAAACAAAGGATTTAGGCGAGCTAAAATACTTTCTTAGAATCGAGGTTATGAGAAGTAAGAAAGGAATCCTCTTGACATAGAGGAAATATGTTCTTGACCTACCAAAAGCAATCGGGAAACTTGGAGCAGCATCGAATAGCTTTCTCATTATTTCTAATCCTTTTTTTGACATTGATAACAGCTTAATGTTAGATAAGCTGCCTGAAGATGTGAGAAAAAGGGTTGATCCTAAGAAGATCAAACCATTTGCATATCTTGAGAGATACCATAGAATAATTGGGAAATTGAACTATCTCACAGTGACTCTCCCTGATATGACCTTTATAGTTAGTGTTCTCAGCCAATTCATGATAGCACCAACCGTTGCTTAGTGGGAAGCTTTGGAGCATGTCTTATATTACTTGAAGGGCTCACCTAATCGTAGTATACTTTATAAGAATTATGGCCATGCCAAGATTGAATGCTTTTATGATATAGAACATGATGGGTCAAAGGATACCAGAAGATCCACCACAAGATATTGCATGTTTGTGGGTGGAAATTTAGTGTCTTGAAATAGCAAGAAGAAAGATGTGGTTTCTCGGTCTAGTGTAGAAGCCAAATATAGGGCTATGGCTCAGTCAGTATAGGAAATTATATGGATTCACCAGTTAATAAAGGAGGTTGGTCTTGCCACATCATTACCCGTGAAGCTGTAGTGTGATAATAAAGCAACTTTACATATAGCCTCCAACTCTGTGTTTCTTAAGTGTACGAAACACATTGAGAACGACCGTCACTTTGTACGTGATAAGATTAAGGAGAACTTCATTTCTACAGCGCATATGAGTTCTAGCAACCAATTGGGCGATCTTCTAACTAAGGCCTTAAATTAGACACGTGTTGACTATCTTTGTAACAAGTCGGGTTGGATTAATATCTACGCTCCAACTTGAGGAGAGTGTTAGGTACGTCACGGCCTACGAACTTACTAGCCTACCCACTATAAGGTGAGCTGGCGGCCATCTTTTTTTTTCTTAATTTTCACTCATTTTCTCTTTCATTCACTCACATCACACTTCTTTTCTTTTATACATATGTGTTAGGAAACCAATTTCATTCTTACTTTCCTTTTTTTTCATCTACTCACATCACATAAACATATAAACACATCTCTTTTAAATTTAATAATAGTAGAATAAAAAAATATAATATAAAAATAAAAGTGTCAAATAAAAAGGATGAAGAAGTAGTTAAACACAACATCAAATGAAAGACGATCAGGGTATTTGGATTTATTTTATAGGATTTTTTTTTTAAAAAATGCCTAGCCCACTGGCCTGCAGGTTAAAGTGGGCCGGCTAGTGCAGCTCATCCCTTGGCAGGCTAGCTAACGCTTGTTAATTTTGGTGGGCTGATAGGTTAGGCCTGCCAACCCGCCCCGTTTTACTAATCCTAGTGTTAGGAAATATATTTTAATTAATATAGAATCAATCAATATGCCCATCAACAAGGGATTATATTGTAATTAATATAGAATCATATAGTATCACATCAGTCAGGGAATATGATTAGGAAATCATCATTAAGAGCCATTATCACTAAGGCTCTCCCCTCTTGTATAAATATATCCAATCTGTACATGAATAGATACAACTTTCAGATTATATTTCTCATTATATGTTTACAATGGCTATTTGTTTTTGTTTGGTTTTTTAATAGCAAGTCATGTTTATCAAAGTCATAGTAAAGGTTTACTTGACTGACTCATGGATGACTCAATTGGATGGTAATGGAACATACTAAGTACTTAATGTCTGAGTTAGAGTTTAACTAACATGCTTTTAACTTTTCATTATCCATTTCAAATGGTCAAAAACTCTATAAGAAGTTAATAGCTTTAGCCTATAAGTCCTTGGTCATTTCCTTACCTACTCTACTGTTCAGTATTTCTAATCAAAGTACTCTTTATTCATTTGCAGCTATCATTGATTTTTTTTCCCTTTTTCCTAGGTATAATAATGATTTTATTTATTTATTTTAACAAAATTTTGTCCATATGATCTTACTAACCATATTTATCTATCCTTATTTTATGGACTTGCACAATAAGAAAGCTGGTTAAAGTTCCTTAGAAGATCCTAAAATTCTAGTGCTTTAAATCTATAGGGTATGAGCTACACAATAGGAGGTCTTAATGATCTTCACATTTTTGGGGAGAGGAGGTAATTTTGAACCTGAATCAATAAATAGAATTTACATCACATTTTTTTATAGCTAGGTGAAGAAGTGAATATTAGAAGTCCTTGAGCAATGTGCTAATGTGATCGATGTGAATCCTCTGTAATTTCATTCACAATTAAGCTTTGGCCGAAGCCTTTTTAGTGTATCAAGGAGGATAAGTTCGAGGGGTGCAACCTATTTATTAAGTATCTAAGCTCACATGCAGGCAAGAATTTGATTTTACATGGGCGGTTTCATGATGTAGTGAGAACTTTATGGTATAAACATATATGTTCTTCCATTTTAATTGTTTTAACTCTTGGATTAAGTAATTTTCAAATGTTAATATCAGACATCATCCAAATCCTTACACAATAAAGTTACATTTCAGGCAGGGTTAGTGAAGATTTCCTATTGATTTCCCTAATTTTTTTGGTGTGAATTTGGCCTTAGACATACTTTTTCATCAACATGCATGCTCTTACCTAAGACCATGCAAATCTTATAGCTTTGCACTCTTATATGGTTGTTTAGCTTTATATGCTTCCTTATCCTTATTTTTTCAAATAGTAAAACTATCGGTTTTTTCAAAATTTCAATACATAGATTTCTAATTCATGAATTATCATGTTTTTAAAGTTGTGCTGTCACACAGAAGTTATGATGACTAAAGATTTAGTCTAGATTTCCCCATTTTGTTAGTGTCAATTCGGCCTTCCATGAAGTATTGGTTGACATTTTTCCTCTCTAACAAGAATTGCTTGTGGCCTAATTTTGTCCTGTGATAGAGATTGTATGAATGTTGAAAACAAATTTCACAACATTCAATAAAGTTAATTCATTAGGAAGAGTAAATACTAATGAATTATTGTAATGAACAATACTATTCAATACATTTGGGTGTAAGCATCTAACTCAAGGGGGCAGTAACAAGAGGAATATTACTCATGGGTAGTTAGTTGTATCCTTCCATGTATTCAATTTTCTCACCTATTTTAAAATCTCTCAAGTTTTTTTAGCTGGATCCTTTCATATCTTCAGTTACTTACTGTGACAGTAATGACATGAATGTTGGAAACAAATAATTTGATGAATACAGTATAGTTAAATAATTGGGGGGAAGTAAATGCTAATGAAATGTTGTAATGAAAAATACTATTCAATGCTTTTAAGTAAAGGCATCCAACACAACTCATTGGAGCAGCGGTTAACTTTATCATTTCATATATTTAGTTCTCTCGCGCTTATTTTCAAATATCTCAAAGTTTTTTTTAGTCTGATCCTTTCATATATTCAGTTACTTATTGTATAGTTATCGTGTGAATGTTGAAGACGAATAATTTAATGAATACTATACAGTTAATTTATGAGGGGGTGAATGCTAAGGAACTGTTGTAATGAACAACATAATTGGATACAAGCATCCCATACAACTCATGGGGGCAGTAAATGAGGTCTTTTCATATATTTAGTTCTCTCTCACCTATTTTTAAATCTCTCAAGTTTTTTTAGTTTGATCCTTTCATATATTCAATTACTTATTGTGATAATAAGTGCATGAATGTTGAAAAAGAATAATTTGATAACATACAATAAAATTAATTCTTAAGGGGGAGTAAACGCTAATGAATTGTTTTAATGAACAATATTATTCATTATTCAATGCTTTGAGTGAAGGCATCCCATGCAACTCATGGTAGTAGTAACTGGAGGAATATTATTCATAGGCAGTTAGTTATATCCTTTCATATATTCAGTTCTCTTTCACATATTTGATCAAATCTCTCGAGTTTTTTTTTTTTAGCCATATCATTTCATATATTTAGTTACTTAATGTGATAGTAATTGAATGAATGTTGAAAATAAATAATTTGATAACATATAATGAAGTTAATTCATTTTCGTAGGGGGGAGTAAATGTTAATATGAACTGTTGTAATTAATGATATTATTTAGTACATTTTAGTGAAGGCATCCCATACACAACCGATGTACAATTTTTTTTTTAATTTTTTTTTAGGAATTATACCCTAATGGGTAGTAAAAGAATATGAGAAGATTAATTTGATATAAGATGGTCAAATTAATTCTCCCTGCTTGTTTTACTACAATACGTATTGAAATTCTTGACTTTTTTTCTTATATTTTGTTTGTAAAATATACGCTTTAGATATTTTATTTCATTTCATTTTATAAGTATTCACAATCATCATATAAACACATGAATATTTTTAAAACTAATAAATTAGTTGAGATGTTAACAATTAATATTAATAAATAGTAAAATAACATAAGTTTTTATTCTGGTTGATTGTTTACTCTCTGCGTTTAAAGTTATACTGAGATCAGAAAAAATATTAAATAACAGATTTAACAATGAGCAATTAACCATTTCTAAACTTTACCAATTCATTCTTAATTTGTTTGTGATCACAGATATACAGCGTCAGATTTTATTGTGAGTGTAGTATTGTCACTTTACTCATAAGTATATAAGTTCGTTCGCCAAGGAAATCACCTGGCGATGTTACTACAAGTCGGACTCTTGTTCAAATTGGAATATAAACCCTCGGAAGTTATTACAATGCCATAAACATTGATAGAGTCAATGTCTTCAAGAGTCACTTACAATAATTTGGGAAAGGGTTAATACAATATTTAATCTCTCAAATTTATTTTAATTTTGAGTTTAGTTTTTCAAATTTCAAACCATATATTATATTCTCAAGTTTCGTTTAGTTGATTCCCGTGATTCAAATAAAACCTAGACCATTTAACTTCTTGACCTTGAGGGACCAAAACCCATTTGAAACTTAAGGGACTAAATATAAAATAAAGGTAAACTTAACAATAAAAATTATATTAACCCTTTAGAAATCAACAAAGTATTATGAGATGAATCAAAATTATGAGACTATCTAGTGAAAATAAAAAATTACGAGACTAACATTAGAAACATTGTGATGTAAAAACACCCACATACTCACTATTATCGTACAAAACATATTTGGACTTGGTAAAAAAAAAGGCTGAAGCAGAGTGAGGGTGAGGGGGAAAAACAGATCTGAATTGGGGATGGGGAAGAACAGAAAGGGAAGGAGAAATATGGAGAACTTGAGGGAGAAGAGAAAGTAGTTAAATCACATTAGATTTCGTGCTTGTTTGAATTAGCAGCAAAAGTTGTTTTCCAACGTGATATATGGTATACGAAGTAAGTTTGTGAGAAAAGTTTTATCTTAACTTTCATAAACGTATTTTTCCACAGCTTTCTTAAACAGGGCCTTCATTTATCAAATCTACCAATTACAAGTTACATCCTAGCTATTTATAAGAGGAGATTTCCTCTACATAAAAAATCTAACTAGCAAGTGGACATACAACTTGCATACAAAAGCTAAGAACAACAAAAGCTAACAGCAACAACAAAAGTGTACTTTTCAAAAAGCTGATACAAATACTTAAACAAGAAGATACTTTAAAATACAATTAAACCCTAGCAAGTTATGTCCTTCTAGCATAAGTCTTTCTGAATTTCCTATCAATTCCCCCTCCTTTAAAGAACTCTCCTCTGGAGAGGTAGAGAGAGCTTGTAGGATTCTAATAAGACTTTGAAATTCATATTCTAGAATCCAAGTGGCATCCAAATCTGAATGACCTTTCCATTGAACAAAGTAGCAATGAAGGGGTCTATTTGAGGTGAAAACAACTTGGTCATCCATAATGGTCTCAATCTCCTCTACAGGTGTTGTGCTAGACGGTAGTGATGACCAGCACGTGATGCAGCTGAATACTTGCAAAATCATTAAAAAGCAAAGGGGAGCCTCAAAAGTTCCTCAATAAAGCATAAGATCCTCCACATTAAAAATTGGGCTTATGGTCATATTAGGAGATACTTCTAACAAATAAGCATTAGGAACTAATTTCTCAGTTATGTGAAAAGGACCATAAGCAAGAGCATGCAACTTTTTAAAAGCATGTTTTGGATATGGATAAATATGTGTCATAACATAATCACCTACATTAAAACTTTGAAAACGACGATGTGTATTAGTAGATAATTTATATTATTCATTGCTCATTATAATTTTACGTAGAAGGTCAGCATGTAATTTATGTAGGCGTTGGGCAAATAATTCTGCAGATTCAAAAGTGTGGAATGAAAAAGGAATTGGAATAAGGTCGATAGACTTTTAAGGATTAAAACCCTAAATGATTTAAAAGGGACTCATACCTGTGGACTTATTTACTGAGTTATTGTAAGCAAACTCGGCAACTGGTAACACCAAATCCCAATTCTTTGGCTTAAACCCAACTAAACACCTTAACAAATTTCCAAGACTACAATTAGTCATCTCAGTTTGCCCATAGGTTTGAGGATGAAAAACAAAAGAAAACTTTAATTAAGTGCCAAATTGTTTCCAAAGGATTTTTCAAAAGTAGCTTACAAACTTAACATCCCTATCTGAAATTATCATAGTTGGTAACCCATGTGGATGCATGATCTCTTTAAAAAAAATATCTTTTTTAGGTATGAAGCATCAATAGTCTTGCTACAGGGAATAAAATGAGCCATCTTAGAGAATCTATCAACCACTACCAAGATGGAATCATGCCCTCGCACTATTCGTAGTATTCCCAAAACAAAATCCATGCTTAAATCTTTCCAAGGTGCTTATGGTACAAGCAAAGGGGTGTAAAGCCCCCTATTCTGTCTCTTAGCTTTAGACATTTGACAAATACTGCACTAGGAAACAATTCGAGCTACATTACATTTAAGAGATAGCCATTAGATCAATCTTCTAGTATAGTTATAGTTTTGTTAACCCTGAAATGGCCAACCAAACCACCTACATGTAACTCCCAAACGAGAAAATATCTCATGGATCTACACGGGATTCACAACTTTGTTACCCATAATAGATAACCGTCGTTGATAATGAAGTCAATATGGTCATGCTAGTTTCCTTTGCCAACTTCTTGGTATATACTTGCAAAGTTAGGACATGTGATGTATTCATCTTTTATCTTCTTAAAATTGGTTATACTAACACTCATGGTATTCAACAAATGGACTCTTCAACTTAGAGCATCAACTACATTGTTTTCCACTCCAAAGTAGTGCTTGAAAACGAAAGTGAATCCTTGAATGAATTCAATCCACTCTGCATGCTTAGGGTTTAAATGCCGTTGAGAGTTGATAGATTGGAGTGCTTGATGGTTTGAGTACAACACAAATTGCTGCGGAAGGAGGTAATACTTCCAATATTTAAGGGATCTTACAATAACATAAAATTCCTTGTCATATATAGAGTATTTTTGCTTGGCATCATTCAACTTTTCATTGAAGAAAACCACTGGTTGACCTTCTTGACTTAAGACGCCTCTAATCCCTATTCCTGATACATTACAAGCAACTTCAAAATATTTTGTAAAATCTGGCAAGGATGAAACAAGAGCTTCTAAAAGCTTTTTCTTGATTTCTTGAAAGGCAAGTGATGTTGTATAAGTCCATCTAAACATATGTCCTGCTTTAAGCAGTCAATGATGGAGGTCATGATGGTGCTTAAGCTTCTTATAAAGCATCTATAAAAAGAGGCTAAACCATGGAAGCTTCGAACTTAGGAAATGGAATTAGGCTTAGGTCACTCTCAAATTGCTTTGACTTTTTTAGGATCAGCTGCTAATCCTTTCTCAGAAACTATAAACCCAAGAAAAATAAATTGATTATGAAGAAAAGAGCACTTAGGTACCTGTTCCTAACATAGGTGATAAAAACTAACTTGAGGTGTTCCAAATGTTTTGTTTGAGACTTGCTGAAGACCAAAATGTTGCTAAAATATACCATTAAGAACCTTCCCAAGTAAGAGCAAAGAATATGGGTCATAACTTGAATGTGCTAGGGGCGTTTGATAACCCAAATGGCATGACAAGCCATTCATATAGCCCATCTTGTGTTTTAAACCCAATTTTCCATTCATCTCTAGGCCTAATTCTGATCTGGGGGAAAAAAACAGATCTGAGCTGGGGTGGGTAAGAACAAAAATGGAGGGAGAAACATGGAGAACTTGAGGGAGAAGAGAAAGTAGTTAAATCGCATCAGATTTCATTTATCAAGTTTGCCCATTACAAGTTACATCCTAACTATTTATAAGAGAAGATTTCCTCTACATGAAGAATTCTAACTAGCAAGTGGACATACAACTTGCATACAAAAGCTAACAACAAAAGCCAACAGCAACAGCAAAAATGGACTTTTCAAAAAGCTGATACAAATACTTGAGCAAGAAGATCCTTTAAAATATAATTAAACTCAAGCAAGTTATCTGCTTCTAGCGTAAGTCTTTCTAAATTTCCTATCACATTGATTACAGATAAGGGACCCCAAAAAAAGAAAAAAAATGCTTGTGCTCCCCAATATACATTCTTTTCATATAATATCCAAGATACATTTTGATATAATAAATAAGATACCCTAGATAGAACCCGAAAACAATAATAATAAAGGGGAAAGAAAACACTACAAAACTGAGCCCTAACGTTAATTTTTAGGGCAGGGTCGAATATATCCGTTCCAGAAACTACGTATAGCAACCTACGCTAGGCTTGTTGCCTCTAGTCAATCCCCAGTTTTAGCCTCTTTGCTTCATGTTTTCTTTCCTTTCATTTCCCTTAAAGCTCTCCTCTTCCCTTCCCTGCAGGGATTAAAAATAGACAATCAAATACGTACTCTAGGTTATTTAATATGAAGACATGTTCTTCATTGCCATCATCTTTGGACTGGGGATAATGGAGAAAAGATTCGAAAGAACCGGTTTTGTTTAAATGCATTCGATCATACCGTAGTGTCCGTTAGTATAGACAAAATTGTTAAAACATGGAGAAAAGTTCACCTGGCTTTCGAAATTTCCTCTCTACATGGAAATTGTCTCTTCCTCTTTTTGGTTTCAGCTGCTTGTTCACAATTTGCAGTTTGTATTTTACCATTTGCGATTTGTTTTTTGCCATTCGCAATCTGCTTTTTGGCATTTGCATTTTGCTTTTCGCCGTTACTTGTAATCTCCTTTTTGTTCTCAAGCTTTGCACCTTCCTCCTGTTCTGCCGGTTCTAATGGTTTTGCACTTGGCTTTGAGTTGCTCATTTTTTTCAACTACCAAATACAGATCCAAAGAATATAAAGACAAGTTTTATTTTGAGCCATGCAACAGGAAAAATATGTGCATAAGCAAACACCTAAAGAAATATTACTCCTCTGATCTTTAATATAAGACATATTTACTTAATTTGATTAGATTAATGAAGATGGTTAAGTTAGTTTATAAAATATGTATCTTTTAAAATACCTTAGTCACTATCCTTAATTCTTTCATTCCCTCTTCTCCTTAATTATTGTTGAGGGAGTATCAATAGGGGTAAATTAGGAAAAAATTAACAAATATGAAAACTTTGTTTTATATTTAAGACCAAGATCAAATCCCTAAATGTGTTATATTAAGGACTGGAGGGAGTACTAAATCAGATTCAGGACATGATTAGTGATTACAAGAAACAACATATACTCTGATATAACAAGTATCATGGCATATAACTGTTTTTAGAACCGGTGATTCATTAATAAACAAAAGTGGCAATATTTAATAGGAAAAATAATATTTATACCTTTGCAACAAAAAACCCATCCATGTTGTGAACATGAGGATAGAAACGCCTTGTCTGTTCCAATGAAGGGTGAAAACGTTGTTCCCTAAACCTTATATATCTGACAGAAAACAAGTCTCAATGGCATGAAGAATACTCAGCAATCAAAAACAACTGTGCGAGAAAGAAAAGGAACACAATCAATACCCAGGACGCCCAAAGTCAAGACCACATGGCACGAGTTTAACGTCCCTGTTTCTGAGAGCATAGTCAATGACTGCTTCATTCTAAAGAAGATTAAAAAGAAAGAACTATTAAAGATACATGATAAAAAAAACACTGAATTTCACGGTTTACACTAAATAACTAACCTCTGCCACCATGATGGAGCATGTTGAATAAACAATATAGCCGCCAGATTTTGAATGAGCATCCACCATGTCGATAGCGGCAAGGATCAATTGCTATAGGAAATAGAAAGAAATTTGATAAATTCAAAATGATAAAGAAAATCATAGAACATAGCTAAAAAGTGAACTATATCTTTAACACTTGGTTGAATGAACCAAGAGAAGTATTCGTAAAGAGCAAAGTGAAAACTTTAACCATTCTGTTATGGCCAGCTGGCAGTTACAGGACTAGTTCACCAATCTTAATCTGTCTCAGTTTTCAAAATATATGAAAAATTGAAAGCCAAAACCTAGTTCTCTCAAATAAAACTTCAATTAGAAAAAAAATCACCTTTTGTAGATGGGAACATTTTTGTATATCTTCCAGATTTTTAGAGGTTTTCACAGACTCATCCTTAGATATAACCTGCGGAAAGAAACCCTTAGTGGCTTTCCAGATATTTAGAAAAACAAAAACAAGAAATCTAGAAAGTGGAAGAACAAATATTGTATTTTAAACAGTGTCTTACCCCAGTACCACTGCAAGGGGCATCCAATAACACCCTATCAACAGAATTGAGACCCAAGACCTTGGGAAGCTGAAAAAGAAAAAATTTACGCAAACAACAGATTTAGCATTTGATGACATTCAATTAAAATGACATGTGTATCACTTTGAAACTTCTAAGCTACAAACAGCCCAATGTTATATATTGGGTGCATGGATAAGGTTCGATAGCAGTAGACCTACTTCTAAGATAACATGCATTATCCCATAAATTGATTTTCATTGATCTAAAATATCACCAAAGCAACATGATAGAACCCAGCAAAATAGAAGGGAAATATTGGAGCAAATCAATAATTGTATCCTCTTTACTGAAGGGAAAATGAGAGAATACAGTCCTAAAGCTTCCTTCTAGCAGGAAAGCTCCCACACACAGCAACGTAGTGAAACAGTAACAGCAAGAACAAATGAAAAATATAACACTCTATGCCTGGTATTCAAGAGACCAGACCCTCTCTCTTCACTACTCACTGATTGTCTGCTTAAAAAACCCACTAAAACCCTATGCACAAATCTATACATCACACAGCTCTCCATCTCCGTCACACACACACACAAAACACGTGACCTAGCCTTGGCCCAATAGATAAGAGCCCATCAGTATCGGGTCCATCACAACATTCTTTATTATAATAAATAGATCCTTTGTATTTAAATTATCTCACATGCACGAAAATCATGTGATGAGAGAGAAAGGTTGGCTTTTTCCTTTGCAAATACCTCAGACGATCATATCACATAAGGATACGAATCTGCGTCCCCCGATTTCTCAAGTGTATTATGTAAATATATAATCTTGTCTACATAGCAACCAAATGATGTTGCAAAAGCATACAAATTACACAGAAGAATTGCACAAGCTAGGCTCATTATTAAAGGGAATGATAAATTCCAACGACAATAGAATGTAAAATCACAGAGAAATAGAATTCTCTATGGCATAAACTAGTGACAGTTTAGTATATTTGCTAACCTCCTTTCCATCGTAGTTACAGACTACAGTGTTTGACACACCCATACGATGCAAATTTGCAGTAAGTGATTTAAGCCGGGGCACCTTCATTTCATTTGCAAAAATAACTCCTACAGAATTATTACAAGAAAACAAACATTAATAAACAAGCAAAACTTGTAGAAAAAATTGGGATCACAGTAAATAAGGATTGGCCACTTAATTCTGAGACTCAAATAGACAGAAGCAGCACTAGATCAAAAACAACCACCCATCTTCATACACAATCCCACATGGCTTATGCACAGATGCACGGTCGCTGAAAGAGTATAATATCTAGGATTGTAGAGCAGTTTCCTCATATAAAGAAAACCTCTACCAGATTTAATTTCTGTCAATAACAAAAGGCTTAACCGAGACTAAAGTGAAGTTTCTGCACCCTCTTCTTGCTGATGATTTTTTTTAATTAAAAAAACTAACACATTGCCAGAGTAACATCATATGGGCAAAAAATAGGAAAACCATTACAAAAGATACACTGACAAAAGATCAGCACTTCAAAGAACATGACCACAGTTTTTACTGTCTATCGTACATAAGGTGGAAGACATTCAAAGTTTCAAACATATAATACTTTGTTATAATGCCTGAAATAATATCTGAATGCAATGTATCTTTCAATACGCCACAAATATAATACTTTGTTATGAATTTATTTGAAAGAACTGTAGTTTGGTCATTTGTCTATAAATTAATATTATAATATGTTATAGTCCTAAAATCTTGCATATATATTGCTAGAGTATCAGTTAACTACAAACATTAAAGATTCAGTAAGATATGTCAACATACCAGTATTCTTCATAAGCGCAGCAACATAAGTTGTTTTACCACCAGGTGCAGCTCTGCAAAAAGTATATATTACAATCAGCAGAGGATTTATCAACAACTGAAACCTGTGTAAGATCATAATTGAAGGGAAGGAAGCATATTGTGCACTGCAGCTAAAGTCTAGAGATGCTTAAGAAATAAAAGATTTTGTCTTCTATGTACTCATCCATCTCTCAAGAAAAACCCAATTCAAACCATTTATGCAAGAACGAAGACAGCTGTAAGGTAAAAATTACACAGAATAAGGGCAGACTAAGAGCAAAGGGCAACTAGATTCAAAAGATTCAATAAGCTGAAACTTTTGCTCAACTAGACTCAAAATCAAATGACATTGAATATGATACTGCTGCTGCCCCCATACAAAGTTAGCATTATCATTAGTTTGCCAGATTAACCATAGTTATTAAAACATGCTTCTAGAAATAAAGTTTTAGCTCAATTAATAGCACATAAAACTGCATACCAAATGTCAGTAAATAAGCAGGACACTATAAAACAGCAAGCAGGATTTCAAGTTCAGAAACTGGCAACCTAAAATGGATCAACCAAGGCTTTGAGCTAACTGGAATGCATATCAACCACATCCTAAAAGTGGCAAGAGTAGGAATGGCAGGATTCAAATAATTAATTGCTTCATACAGAAGAAGACACGATGCAAATGAGTATTGGTTCATAAAAGTTACAAGGGTAACAAATATCAAGAGTATGACCTCTCAATCCCAGTATATAGAAGATTAAGTCATTCCCACCTGAGTGGAACTGTAATTTGCCAATAGTTTAGGGCAGCCCACCGTAAAGGTATGATATCACTTGCTCAAATAATATTGAGCAACAATATCACAATAAAATAGCACAAAAATTCAATTTGAGCAGGCTACAGAAAATAAAGTATTACTTACGCCATATCAACAACCCGTTCCTTCTCTTGAGGAGCCAAGGCCATCACAGGCAGAAAAGAACTAGCACTTTGAAGCTGTGAATAATTAATGAGCAAATCCTAAGTTGATTGTGCAATATTAAATGTAATGCGACAAGAAACCATAGGAGGATAATACCACCCACCATATAGAAACCAGCCATATACTCAGGAGTGGCACCAATTGGCACTTGAGCTTCATATACAACAAGTCCAACCTGTCACAAAATTAGAAAGTTGCTTGTATTCATGATAATAAAATAAGATAGAGAAACATTATATAAGAGACGAATACTTACTTTTGACCATTTACTTAAAGGATCAAGATTTACTCCTCTGTTTATTAAAACATCTGCTAAATCCCGTCTGCGTGTCTAAGTGTACAAAAAAGACAAGTTTTTACTTTAATGCAAAAAGGAATCACTAGGAAACAAGGTTATAACCAAATTAACATATCAACCCAGGATGACAGAAAATCAGAGCAGGTTATCCTACCTTCAAAGTGTTAGTCCTTAGACATATAGGCCGTGGCTTTTCAAATGCTTCAATCAATTCCATCAGTTCAACAACGGGAAACAGCTGAGAAATTAAACAAAAACTTTTCAAATCTCGCTCAAACCTTCACAAACAAAATACCGCTTCCCATCAAGACAAAAGTAGGAGGGGAAAAGGCAAAGAGATGGGGAATTACAATTCAATAATACAAACCTCAACCAAAGCCCCAATAAGGAACTCGTTATATCCATAATATGAACATATGTCTTTCTTAAGCTGGTTAATGTAATCCTTCCTTGTTGACCCTTCTTCCCTCAAAGCCTTAAAATTGGAAAGAACACGAACAACTAGAACAGTGCAACCATTCAAATGATAAGAATGATGACAAAGAAGAAAAGGTGAAAACGGTGCCTGAAGCACAGATAGTGTTCGTCAGTAACTCACTCTCTTTGATTCTTCTTTGAAGATTTGGAAGATTAGGTGGACGTAGAGCCTGTTCCTCGAGTTCCTAAGAATTAGAAACATGAACAAAAAAGTGAGCACAATACTAAATATTCCGCATGGATTCTAAAACATTCACCAAACATAATGTGTCAATGGGAAAAACCTCCTTGGTCAGCAATCTAAACTCATCAGATTCTCCTTGAATATTGAGCTTCAATTCAGCTTCTGCATCTTCTTCTTCTCGCGCCCTTTCTTCATCAATAGCTCTCGACTTTTTCTCAATATCACCATCAGAATCAGAATCCGAGTCCGTACCCGAAGCCGAGACATCCCTTTCCTCTGCAGTACCTGACATAGAAAGAAATACAAACGTTAGAGAACACCAAAGGCAACAGAGCAACAATATCAAACCTAAAAGTAGCAGAAGAACGTACCTTCATCGTCACTTCCTTGGAAGATATCATTAGCTAGAGGATTATCGCCGTCAAAAGAATCTTCAGAAGCCGACCCAGAATCGTCTTCCAATTCTTCTCCTTCAGTTTTGTCGGATCCTAACATTTCCTCGTCTTCACTCTCAGAATAATCGGAAGTGTCATTCACAATTGTTGCGGAAGCCATATCGACTGTGGGGACAAAGACGCTGATGAAGTCTGATCAACGTCTTCTAAATACGACTAGGGTTTAGGGTTTTGGGGGGAAATAGAATAACAGAAGTCTCACCCAGTGCCTTTTTTCGGACATTAGCATACACAAGTTCGTTAAACCCTACAGACAGGGAAACGTGCTCTACATCAAATTCGTTTGCATGAGTGTGGGAAACATGGATTCCACAAGTTATTTTTTTTTAAATTAGAATAATTTTTTTTATATATTTATTTTATAAATCATAAAAATTATTTTTTAAAAATTAATTCAAATACACACCTAACATCAAATTCTCCCAATACACATAATCATAATCAATTATGTGTCCTATATTTTTTTATAAAATTTATAATTAAAATATAATAATTTAAAATTAAGACACATGATACACGATATTAAAAAATTTGAGAAAATAAATATAATAAAATTCACCTAAATATTTTCCTAAGAAGCCCGTTAAGAAATCATTTCTCTTTCTCTACATGCGTCATTATTCAAATCTAGGAGAGGGAAGGGGGAGACTCCTTCAAAACTAACATACAGAATATCATAGAGGTGGGTGAAGCTGTTACTGTTTAAAGGAATGATAACCTTAGATTCAAACTAGTATGTTTGGAAATTTTCCAATAGTTTCCGCAAATCGAGATAAAACTCTTTTCACATACTTAATTCATAAATCGTAAAAGTTATTCTCTAAAAGTTAATCCAAACATTTACAAGGTAATTATATAAAAGGAGAAATCCAAACCTTAGAATTAGTTTTTGGAGAATAACTTCTACGATTTACAAGGTAATTATGTGAAAGAAGCTTTTATCTCAATTTGTAGAAAATATCTTCTAAAACCATGGTTATGATTTTAGAAGTTACCAAACACTCATTCTCAAAATCATGGTTTTAAAAGTTTTTTTTTATAAATTGAGATAAAACTTCTCTCATATACTTACCTTATAAATTGTAAAAACTATTCTTCAACAACTAATCCAAACACACTAATGTTTTTGTCACTTTTTCCCCTGACAAGGAATCATAGGCTTTACAGACTTGTTCAAGGTCCAAGTTTGATCGGCTTTAATAGATTTTGAGATTGGATCATACTTATATCCAATTTTTTACATGTATTACATCAAATTCTCTAATTACACATGACTATATCCTATTTTTTCATAAGAATTTATTTATAATTAAAAGATAACAATTAAAAAATAAAACATATGAATAGAGAGTTTGACCACACAGATATAATGGACTTGATCTAAATGTTTTCCTTGGAGGCCCTTTGAAAAATATCCCTTCTCCAGATGTATCATTATTCAAATTTAGGAAAAGAAAAGGCAAGGACTCCTTTTAGGAACTAGCAAGGACTCCTTTTAGGCTCTGTTTGGTTGGGGGGTTTTGGAGGGGAGGGGAGGGTTAGTGATTAAAAATGGGTGTTTGGTTGGAGGTAGGGGAGGGGAGGGGAGGGGAGGATTTTTGTCTTTTAGTAGTCACCTCCCCTCTTATGTAAAACCTTCAAATTTGGGGTTTTTCCTAAGGGAGAGAATATTTGTGACAAAGTATGACTAAATTGCCCTTGGTAATTTTATAATATTCCCAAACTGCCCCTCCCCTAAAATAACGCTGTGGAGAATAGATGGATTGGCCTCGACGAATTCGGTTATTTTATTAATTCAGATTCAGATGCGATATTGTGTGAAGCATCGCTACATAAACGTTAGTGATCATTTGGAGTTAGAATACATGTGCAATTGTTCTGTGGAAATATGTTTGATATTGCGTTAGAAATTATAAAACCATGCGAAATGTGGGAAATGTTCAATTCGAATGCAGAAATTAAATAATGCACTGCCCAAAGTCGTACGTTATTTTGGCCTTTGCAATGTTGTTATTTTGACAAATGTTTTAATTTATATTAAATCAAATGTGGAATCTGTAGTAATAATTGTCATATTGAATGAAATTTTATCTAAAAATAAAAGTTTAAATTTTAGCAATATGGAAACTGATTTAAGATTGTGGCTTTTCAACAACCAATGTCATCAAGATTTATAGAGTTCTTATGGGTGATGGTGACCTTTTGAGGACATTTGTTGAATGTCCCCTTCTTACCCGTAAGTACTTACTTATGGATGTTATGAAGGACTTAAAGTGATTTAGTATATTAACCATTCGTAGACTTTTGATATTAGCATTTAAGACTTTTGATGCTACACTATTTTTTGCTCATTTAGCAATGATTTTTGGTAATCACTTGTTAAATGTATGGATATTTTCAAACAATTAACAATATAGAATTTGTGTAGCTTCATAACCATATGAGAACTTTTGATTTTTATGTAATGATGTAAGTTAATATGCAATATATATAATTATCAGTTCAATGTACAGGTGTTGCTTTATATATATTTCATGGGTATTGAAAAAATGTTTTTCCCCCACTTTGTATCCTCAAAATAGAGGGAAAGAGATGACAAGTTTGTGAAATAAGTGTATATAAATGTTAGAATAATTATTTTACAAATAACAATTTGATAAATAATAATTATTAATAAATACATTGTTAAAACATAAAAAAATGTTTAGAGGGGTATTTTTGTCCATTTATAATTAACTCCCCTCCCCTCCCCTCCCCTTCTGAACCAAACAAGAAACCTCCCCTCCCCTCCCCTCCCCTCCCCTCTTTTTAAACCAAACAAAATTATAACCTCCCCTAACCTAACTTAAATAAACCTCCCCTCCCCTCCCCTCCTCTCGAACCAAACAGAGCCTTAGGAACTAACATACAAAATATCATAGAGACAAGTCAACAGTAATCCTTATTCTGAAGTATTATGATTGATATTGATGATTGATGCATTGATGGATTGATTTTCTCAAAATAAGTATATAAGAAATAAAGAGAGATAATAACTAATATATAGTTGATCTAGCGGTGTAAAACCTGATCTTTTTGGATCTTAAATTCGAGTTTTATATGAATTATTTGTGTTTGAAGGGACAACTATAAACCCAGAATTAAATACTGAATAATAATATCAAAAAAATAAAGAGAGATTATAAGGGAACCTACAAAATATTCTGAAATCTAAAATTGAGAATTTGAAAATTAAAACATTTTTAAAATAAATATATAAAGAATATGTTAAGGGTGAAGCCGTCAAAGAAGCAAGGTCATGAAGGGAGCATATTCTCTCAGAGGCAGGTTTTATCAGTATCCCTTAATATTTTTGAATCATATCCGTTCAATATTGATCGAAGCATCTAGAGAGAGACACATCATCTACGTTTTAAAAGTTCATCTCCACAGCCTATTATGATATAATCTTGGTCGTCCATTCAATGCCCCTTTTCTATTGAATCCCCACCAATCTGAGCATTAATTTCCCTTCTCTTCTAGCCCAGCCAATGACGGAAATTTATGCCTCATTTGATAGAGAGCAAATCATGCGGTGAAGTGTAAGTGATTTTTATCATTTTGTATGTTTGGTATCATTGATTCTATTTTTTTTATGAAAGTGAGTATTTTGGGTAGACCCATAGAACTTATATCATTTCCATGGATGTGAGAATTCATGACCATTATATATTTATACTTCATTCGGTTCTATTTATAAACAATTTTCTTTATAATAGGGCCGATCCTTTTTATAAACAACTTTTATTTTGTGTTTAAAAATATAAGCTTCTTTTTTCTATTTTATCCTTATTAAATACATTTTATTTATAATTAATTATCACACATACCAAGAGTTATATTGAAGGGGGAGAAAGTTATAATTAATTTATAAACAATTTTCTCTCTCATAGGGTATTTTAGTATTTTTATATTATAAATATATATTTTGATTAAAAATTATATCTTACTTTCACAATCATACCAAACACACTTTTAAACCCCACCTCCATTTTCATTTTCACTTCCAATTCTTTAAAAACTCTTCCATTTATACCAACATAAGAACTTTGCCGTCTGCCGTCTGCCGTCTGCCGCCATGTGGATTTGGTTCTCTTCTCCACCATTTCCCCGTCTCTCTCTGCGCCTTCGCCTTCCATTCCCTTTCTTCAATATAGGTTGCTCGGTGACATTTTAGGAGATGGAGAAGCTCCGTAGTTTTATCGTCAATGGAGATTGATCCATCTTATGTGATTGGAACTTGTGAAGGATCTATTATATTGCAACTTAAAAATATAGGAGACCATTCTTATGAACTGAAAGGAATCGATCCCTGCAAATTCATGTATCTTATTAAGAGACTATGGTTACTAAATGTAGTTTTGGGCTTTGATCTCCTTTTTTGTATCGGTAATAATGGCTGCTTCATTCTTCCTACTCTGTCTACTTGTGTTCTTGTTCTCTTCCAATATAGTCTCAGATGGAAAAAAACTGTCCAGTAAGAAAAAAGATTAAGAAAATTGTATTTCAAGGGCTGCATGATGTGTCTTTTTCTAAGCTTAAGATCAATTGGATGGTTATGATGCAGTGCTTCTGAGGGAAGCTGAGAAGAACGCCGCTGAGAGAAACCGAACCCGGGTCATGAACTTGATAATGATATATATTTGCGGTGTTTATCTCTCTTTGTTTTTTTTATTAATTTTCATCTCTGATGGGCACTAATCCCAATTATTTTGGTGACAAAGGTTGCACGAAAGCTTTGTCAAACCCACCCTTTATCCTGTTCCTTTGACTTAATTCTGGTGAGATGAAGCACAAGGGAAAATCTTTGCTCTCTCACTCTGGAAAATTTGTAGGAGTGAAGTAAAACCAAAGCTATTTCCAAATCTCTCAATTGTTATAAAAATGTTGATAATAAGAGAGTAGAAGAGAGAAATTCTAGAGAGATAAATTAGAGAGATATTCTCATTCACTTGTACATCAAAATACATAACCCATGACTCCTATTTATAGAAATTTTCAGTGCTACAGTAACTTTTCTATGCTGCTACAGTGATTCTCGTGATGCTACAGTAACCTTCTCCGTGTGCTACAGTGATGAACAGTAGAATCCTGATGCTACAGTGCCACACAGTGAATTGCTACAATAATACACAGTGATATTTAATTTTACATATCATATTGACTGGAAGAGCAGGTTGGCTTGGATATGAGCTAATGGACATCCACATAATTAATATTCATAACACTCCCCCTTGGATGTCTATTATGAATGTGCCTCATTAAAAACTTTAACTAGGAAAAACCCAGTGGGATAAAAACCTAGCCAAAGAAAAGAGTATATCATTCATTGATACACTGTTCAGTGCTGCCTCATTAAAAACCTTTCTAGGAAAACCCAGTGGGACAAAACCTAGATAAGGGAAAAAGAGTACAGCGTGTATCGACTTCCCCTCTTGACAACATCAGTTGATATCTCTAAATTTCCGAAGGCCAATGTCATAGACAAGATTTTCAAAGATTGTAACTGGAAGTGACTTTGTGAATAAATCTGCTAGATTTTCACTTGAACAAATTTGCTGGACATCTATTTCACCATCCTTTTGAAGGTCACGAGTAAAGAAGAATTTTGGTGAAATATGCTTCGTTCTGTCTCCCTTGATATAACCTTCTTTAAGTTGAGTAATGCATGCAGTATTATCTTCATATAGAACTGTTGGTGCCATTTTGCCTAAAGATAAATAACAATTTGTTCGTATATGATGTATTACTGATCTCAACCATACACATTCTCGACTTGCTTCATGTATTGCTAGAATTTCTGCATGGTTTGATGATGTGGCTGATATAGTCTGTTTCATTGATCGCCATGAAATAACTGTACCTCTACATGTGAACAGATAGCCTGTTTGTGATTTACCATCATATGGATCTGATAAAAATCCAGCATCTGCATAACCTACCAGTTCATGCTTAGATACGTTTGAGTAGTATAACCCCATATCCATAATGCCTCTTAGATAACGAAAAATATGTTTTATTCCATTCCAATGCCTTCGTGTTGGTGAAGAACTAAATCTTGCTAATAAATTAACAGCAAAGGATATATCAAGACGTGTATGATTAGCAAGATATATTAGTACTCCAATAGCACTAAGATATGGTACTTCTGGACCAAGTAGTTCTTCATCACCTTCTTCGTTGATTACTCGCGGTCGGAATGGATCTTTATCTGGCTTTAGAGACCTTACAATCATTGGTGTGCACAATGGATGAGATTTATCCATATAAAATCTCTTTAGAACCTTTTTTGTATAAGTTTCTTGATATACAAAGATCCCATTTTTGAGATACTCAATCTGTAATCCAAGACAGAATTTTGTTCTTCCCAAATTCTTCATCTCAAATTCTTTCTTCAAACAATGAATTTCCTTTTGGAGCTCTTCAGGAGTTCCAATAATGTTGATATCATCAACATAAACAGCAATTATAGCAAATTCACTATTAGATCCTTTTATAAAAATGCATGGGCATATTGGATCATTTTTGAATCCTTCTTTCAACAGATATTCATTAAGACGATTATACCACATGCGCTCTGATTGCTTCAGGCCATACATGGACTTATTTAACTTAATTGAATATTGTTCTCGAAAACTTGAATTAGATGCTTTTGGCACCTTAAGTCCTTCAGGGACTTTCATATAAATTTCATTGTCAAGTGACCCATATAAATAGGCAGTCATGACATCCATTAGATGCAGATCAAGCCCTTCTTTTACGGCTAGGCTAATTAAATAACGAAAAGTAGTCGCATCCACTACAGGTGAATACGTTTCTTCAAAATCAATGACAGGTCTTTGTGTAAAGCCTTGGGCTACAAGACGTGCCTTATATCTTATTATTTCACCCTTTTCATTTCTCTTTCGTACAAAAACCCATTTGCATCCAACTGGTTTTACATCTTCAGGTGTAAGGACTACATGTCCTAACACTTTTCGTTTTTCCAATGATTTCAATTATGCATTAATGTCATCTTTCCATAGGAACCAATCTTTTCTTTGTTGGCACTCGCTAATAGATTTTGGCTCATGATCCTCAATATTATTCATTACATCTTTTGCTATATGATAAGCAAAAATGTCGTCAACGTTGACTTCATTTCGATCCCATCGGATTCCATTCATAACATAATTTATTGAGATCTCATTATTTTCACATATATCAGGTACCTGGGTCTCTTCTGGGACTACAACATTCTCTTCTAGAGATATCTCTATTGAAGATAATAACTCTTTAGGAGATGGCTCTTCTGAAGCTATTAAATTTTCTTGATTATCCTCAATTTGACCATCTATATTCTTTTCTCCTTTTCTTTTTCGAGGATTTCTATCTTTGGAACCGATGAGTCTGCCACGCTTCAGGCGTATTTTAGATTCATTCATAGTAGATTGTCCTTCAGGGACATCAATTTTAACAGGAGCATTAGCAGCTGGGATATGTGACTTTGTCACTTTCGTAGGGTCAGTAAATGCTTCTGGCATTTGATTAGCTAAATTCTGTAAATGAATTATCTTTTGAACTTCCAGTTCACATTGATTTATACGAGGATCAAAATGAGCCAATGATAATTCATTCCAGCTAATTTCCTTACCCGGATGCTTATTCTCTCCCCCTAATGTTGGGAAAAGTGATTCATCAAAATGACAATCGGTAAATCGTGCAGTAAATAAGTCTCCTGTAGATGGTTCTAAATATTTTATGATTGAAGGAGATTCATACCCAACATATATTCTCATCCTTCTTTGAGGACCCATTTTAGTGCGTTGTGGTGGTGCTACTGACACATATACCACACACCCAAAAGTTCTTATATGGGAAATATTAGGTTCCTGACCAAAAACCATTTGTAAGGGGGAAATCTTTAAGTAACTTGTTGGCCTGATGCGAATTAACATTGATGCATGCAAAATGGCATGACCCCAAGCAGAAATTGGGAGATTAGATTTCATACGTAAAGGTCTTGCAATTAGTTGCAACCTTTTAACCAATGATTCTGCAAGTCCATTCTGTGTATGAACATAAGCTACAGGATGTTCAATATCAATTCCAAGGGACATACAATATTCATTAAAAGCTTTTGAAGTAAATTCACCAGCATTATCAAGACGTATTTTCTTGATAGGATAATCAGGGTAATGTGCTCTTAATCTAATCAATTGAGCAAGTAATCTCGCAAACGCCAGGTTGCGAGAAGATAATAAACACACATGTGACCATTTAGTTGATGCATCAATTAAAACCATATAATATCTAAATGGTTCACATGATGGGTGTATTGGCCCACAAATATCTCCCTGTATCCGTTCTAGAAATGTGAGAGACTCACTTTCTACTTTGCTTGGTGAGGGGCGAATAATTAATTTTCCCTTGGAACATGCAGTACATGAGAAATCATGGGATTGTGGTATTTGTTTACACTTCAGGGTATGTCCACATGAATTCTCAATTATTTGTCGCATCATAATTGAACCAGGATGGCCTAACCGGTCATGCCAAACATTAAATTCATTTGTAAACTTCTAATTTACATTAGTAAATTTCAAGTCTGTATTAGTGAACTTATGGTTCTCAATAACATGTGTTTCAATTGTGTTTATAAATGTATAATATAAACTAGAAGAAAAAGCATGACACTTTTCTAATATGCATTTTCTACCAGCAACTATTTTTGTAACAACAAGATATTCTTTATTATTTTTAGTTGTTGTTTCTATATGATATCCATTTCTGCGGATATCTTTGAAACTTAATAAGTTTCTTCTAGACTTGGTAGAATAAATTGCATTATCAATGCATAATTTTGTTCCTTCAGGTAATAGAATATTAGCTCTTCCGGAGCCTTCAATCAAATTTATACTACCAGATATAGTCTGAACATTAGCTTTTTGCATTACCAAGGAAGAAAAATATTTATCATTTCTGAGTATGGTGTTGGTTGTTGCGCTATCAACGAGACATAAATCTTCAGGATTGATGCCAGTAAGATTCATTCTTCATTAAAAGAAATATAAATACATAATTAAGATAAATACATTCGATAAAAGTAACATAAAAATTCAAATACATAAATAATTATGCTAAGAAATCAGCAACATCCAAATAACTAAAATCCATGTCTCCATGCTCAGAATTCTTAGCCTGATCCACATGATTTATTTCAGTTGTTGATCATTTACCATTATTTTTAATTGATCCTTGGTAAAGTTCAACTAGGTGTCTTGGTGTACGGCAGGTACGAGACCAATGACCTTTGACACCACAATGATAACATGGACTTTCAGTATTTTTATTTGGCCCATTATTTTCTCTTTTGTGGTTCTTATTATTATTTCCCCACTTTTGGTAGGAATTTGAACCACCACGACCTTGACCACGACCACGGATGTAGCCGCGTCCGCGTCGACGTCCACATCCACGTCCATGTCCACGGCCAGAAACAGATTCATTGGTTACTACATTCGCTTCTGGGAATGGAGTCGAGCCAGTTGGACGTGATTCATGGTTTTTTAATAAAAGCTCATTATTCTGTTCAGCTACAAGGAGGCAAGAAATTAATTCTGTATATTTTTTAAATCCTTTTTCTCGGTATTGCTGTTGCAGGAGCAAATTTGAGGCATGAAATGTGGAGAATGTTTTTTCAAGCATATCATTATCAGTAACATTTTCTCCACATAAATTTAATTGAGAAGTTATATTGAACATAGCCGAGTTATATTCACTTACAGATTTAAAATCTTGCAACCTTAAATGTATCCAGTCATAACGAGCTTTTGGGAGGATAACCATCTTCAGGTGATCATACCTATCTTTCAGATTGTTCCAAAGAACAAGTGGGTCTTTCACTGTTAAATATTGAATTTTTAAACTCTCATGTAAATGGTGGCGTAAAAAAATCACGGATTTGGCCTTTTCCTGATTGGATGCATGATTCCCTTCTTTAATTGTATCTTCTAGACTATGGGCATTTAAGTGGATTTCCGCATCCAGCATCCAATATAAATAATTTTTCCCAGTAATATCCAAAGCCACAAATTCAAGTTTTGCAAGATTTGACATGGTTCACACTATTAAAGAAATAAACGAGAATAATTAAAATATGAAATGTAAAAATGCAATAATATATAAAGACAAGAAATAAATTAATAAGGCAAGGTAAGAAAATTATGGCTTCAGGCCATTCAGTTCTTATGGCTTCAGGCCAATTAATCTCATAATTAATCTTATGGCATCTGATTTTTTTATCTTCAGAATAAATAAAAGTTGTACATAGCTTCTGGCTGTGATATATATGGCTTCTATTCATATAATAAGGAATCATATAGATATGGCTTCTGACCATATAATAGGAGATCATAGAGATATAGCTTCTGGCCATATCATAAAAATTCAAATAATATGACTTCTGGTCATATAATTTCAGAAATTGGATGTAGATGGCTTCTGGCCATAATAATAATAATAATATAAATAAACTTGTAAATGATATATATAAGATATAACAACAA
The DNA here is from genome assembly GCA_037074505.1 of Albizia julibrissin. Classification (NCBI taxonomy): domain Eukaryota; kingdom Viridiplantae; phylum Streptophyta; class Magnoliopsida; order Fabales; family Fabaceae; genus Albizia; species Albizia julibrissin. The sequence continues at coordinate 25,077,044 of CM073484.1, forward strand.
TAGTGATCTCCAATCCTAGCCATGGAACCCGATGTTCACAACAATCGGTAAAGATATATTTCTTAATTCCATATAATGGCTCAGACTATCCCAGATCTATCAAATAAAGATATTATAAAATAAAGTATAAATTATCAAAGAAACTATAAGAATGTCATACCTTTGGCAGAGCTTCGTGCTGATAACGTGTTATAAAAATGTTGATAATAAGAGAGTAGAAGAGAGAAATTCTAGAGAGATAAATTAGAGAGATATTCTCATTCACTTGTACATCAAAATACATAACCCAGGACTCCTATTTATAGAAATTTTTCAGTGCTACAGTAACTTTTCCGTGCTGCTACAGTGATTCTCGTGATGCTACAGTAACCTTCTCCGTGTGCTACAGTGATGAACAGTAGAATCCTGATGCTACAGTGCCACACAGTGAATAGCTACAGTAATGAACAGTATGCACAGTGATATTTAATTTTACATATCATATTGACTGGAAGAGCAGGTTGGCCTGGATATGAGCTAATGGACATCCACATAATTAATGTTCATAACATCAATCATATATTTCATTTTTCTATATATGAGAACAGTTTAGAGATTCTCCAGTACACAAAGTGAACAGAGCGAAAGGAAAGAGAAAGACAATGAAACACAATCAAAACTAATTATTAATAAGAAGCATCTTAGCCATGGCAAAGCGAACAATAGAATATAAAAGCCCCTTTTAGCCACTTCAAAAGAATGGGGATGTGACTAAACTCCTTCTTCTTCAGTTTATTCATTCTCTTCAGCCACAAAAGAAAGGGGAGAGCATCAAAACTTAAAACATACCTATGGTGGCCGGTAAGAGCCCGACAGAGTGAGAGTCTGAGAGATTGCATAGATGAGAGTGAGCCACAACCAGTCGACCCCGAGCCACGAGTGATGAGATGACTTCAGATGAGAGAGAGACCGGAGAGGGAGAGGAGAGTGGCTGGCCACCTGCCATAAAGCAGGAGAACGAGGGATAACAGTTAATGGGTAGGGTTTAAATTTTTTTTAAGGTGAAATTATACTAAATACATCTGAATTTTAAATTAATTGTATATAATATGATTGACATTTCAAAAACTTTAAATTAAAAACCCTTGATCTTTTATTTTTTTTATTATAATACTGTGTCAGTGTCATTAACAAACCCTTATATTTTTAACTAAAATTATCACATTAAATTAACAGACGATATCGTGGCTTCTTATGTAAATTACTAATTTCATAAAATATTATAAACTTTAACTAGTTACGGACTTAAATTGTTATTAGTAACAAATAACCCTTCTAACATTTTAAAATTTAAATTTAATTTCCTTCAAATTTTGATTTATAATATTAAACCTATTATCATTACTTTTATTATTTTAATAAATTTATTAATATTTTTACTATTATTTATCAATTAAATAACTTTTTCATGGAAAAATACAAATAACTACCCCTAAAATTTTTTTAGTTATAAATAGCCATTCTGACATTATAAAATTTAAATTTAACTCTTTTAAAAGTTTGATTAATAATATTAAACCCATTGTCATTCTTTTTATCATTTTAATAATTTTATTATGATTTTTCAATTAAAATAGCTTTTTTATTGCAAAAACTAGAAGAATAACGCTTAAAAAATATAAATAAATAAGAAACAACCTAATTTACAAGTGATAAAGATATCATGAAAAAGTAAAATAGTCCTATAAATAAGTGAAATTAATTTTTTAATAAAAACATGTAATATCCTTTTTTAACACTTAGAGTTAATTATAGAGTTATAGTAAATATATCATTATTGGAATAAATGATATTGATAAAAAAAAATATAGCTGGAGTATCTATATAAATTAACCATGACTTAACGTGAAGAAAAAAAAGAGAGAAGATAAATATATTACTATTAAAAAATGTAGATATTATTATATTCGGAAAAAAAGAAAAAGAAACCCTAGATCTACTCCTATAGAAGATCCTTCTTCTTCTACTCCTATACTCTCAGCCACATAGCTCTACCATCTTAAAGGGATCTTCTCTCTCCTTACTCCTTGAAGTTGAGCATCGTCTCTCTTTAAGTAAATGGTCTTGTCAAATCTTGTATTTTTCTTCTTTCTTCTCCATTGTTTAATGTTCATCGTCCTGTAAGATCTAACTTTTTTTCTCTCTACATCTCACGGAACGCCATTTTTTTTATATACTACACCTACTTGTTTTGTTGCAATTCCTGCACTTGCTGAGTACATGTATTTTTCATTTATTATCCCCACTGTGCTTTATATATATATATAAACTCACTTCCCTTCTTTCTATTTACTGTTTTTTTTATGCGTATGTAGCTGCCATTTTTTCACTGAAGATGCGAGTATGTTTTATCAATAATAACAAAAACCCCTTCTCTTATCTGGATCGGTGCGTGAATATGTGTATATTTTACTGAATTTTCCTTCAATATATTTCATTCTCTCTTACACAATCATGCGCATGTATATATGTATGTATATTTAAAAAATAATACTCTTGTCTTATTTATAAACAATTTTCTTTTTAATAAAACTAGTCCCTTTTATATGTAACTTTTACTTTATGTTTGAAAATATAAGCTTATTTTTTCTATTTTATCCTTATTAAATACATATTATTTATAATTAATTATCACATACACTAAGATTTATATTCAGGAGAGAAAGAGAACTCACTAGGTGAATAAAGTTAATAAAGCATTGGAAAAACATATTTTACTATTTCTTTTACTTTTTATATATTCTTTCTTTATTTTCATAAATAGGGTCATATATGAAAAAAAAAATATGGTATTTTTGATACACTTATTGCTTTTAACTACTAATTTATTTTACACAATAAAAAAAAGTTACTTATAAATAAAACTGGAATGAATAATTCATTTATCAACTACCACACTTGCTTTTGCTTAGTGTTTGTGTGTTTTTCTAGATATACATATATTTTATTATTATTTCATTCAGTGAAAACTTTTATATATTTCTCTTTATCTCAATTATTGGTGCCTAGTGGTTCCACCAGCTCTAAATGCGTGATTTGTAAAAGAGGGTCTTTTTTTTATTCTTTATATATATATATAACAAATAAGCCATGTTTCACCCCGTGCAGCCTTGCGTTGTGGAAATCCGAAAGCAGGAAAAAGAGGAATGAGTGTAAGAGGAAAATTACAAACAACATTACTTTGATTTTCGAAAATCAGAACCTCTAACAATGGAGAAGAGGAAGACTTTGTTCGGACCAGGTAATACCGAGATGTTGCCTTCGGCTTGCATGAACATCATAATCCCAGCTCTTGGAATGAAGACTTCGAAGTTGTTGTGAATGAGTAATTTGGTTCTGTTCTTTGGCCGACTGATTGTGGGCATCGATGGGCACGTTTGAGTAAATCCTTCACCTACTCCTTTTGAAAAGGCTTACAATGAAAACATGAGAGCTGATGTGATATTTTCCTTGGCTAGCTGAAAAAGAGCGAAACACTGTACATGTTTAGTTGGATATGAACGATTCGGATGGCTTATAGCACGGCTTGAGGAATTAGCCGTTACTGTTCTTATAAATAGGAACACGTGATATGAAAATACGTACACGTGGAGCAATGGCTTAAACTCCTATTCTTCTTTAGTATATATTGATGAGTATATCCTCTTTTTTTTTTTCTTGAACCCATCCCTGTGTCACTATTTTTGTGTTTCACACAAACTAATTCATTTATTTATATTTTTTTTTTCCTCTCCTATCAATGTATTTATGAGTGGGTATATTTTTAATTTATCCTATTACTTCAGGGCCCCACATTTTAAAATATATACTTAATATATTTACTTAAAATCGTCTAAAGATCGCCGGAAATTCCGTTAGAAAGTTTCCGATGGAAAACGTCCGTAGGAAATTCTGTTACAAATCCTAACATAAAGTTTTTTACGGATTTACAGATGGAAATTCCGTCAGAAAATTTGAAAAAATTTATTTGTAGAAAATTCCGTCAGAAATATGTGTTAATTAATTTTTTTATTATGATTTATTTAATTAACGATTAATCTAATTATTATATATTAATTATATTATAATTTAAAATTTAAATTATTATTAAATTATAATATAATTTTCAGAAAAAAAAGTATTAAATTATAATATAAATAAAAATTTTATTAATTCATATTTATTATTTAAATTTATATATATATATATATATATATATATATATATATATATATATATATATTCGATAATATATTATATACAAATACAAATTTTATAAATATAATAAAAATATAATATAATATAAAATGAATAAAAAAAGATATTAACAATAAAAATTTAGATATAATATTTACGAAACAAAAATAAAGAAACTAAATTGTATTGTTTAATTATATATATATATATATATATATATATATATATATATATATATATATGATTTTACATTTAAATTACACAGGTTCTTCCTAGCTCAACTGGTAAAGGCACTGGCATACGCGTGAGACGTCATAGCTTCGAATCTCAACTTGGACACAAAATACAACCAATTTGTGCTATCGACACGTGGCGGGTGACGGAGGGCGACACATGGCACAGGATGGAGGGTGACGTGTGGCAGTTGACCGGGACATAGGTGGTCGAAGCGCGCGGTGGCGGTTGCTGGCGTGGTGGCTGCCGGTCGGAGGTTTCCGTTGAAAAATGGCGTAGGGAAATTTGTGACGGAATTTTTTCCATCAAAAATTAAGTCGCAAAACGGTTTACGACGAAATTTCGTCGTAAAAAACCTCTGTTCCGTCGCAAATTCCGTATGAAATTACATGTTTTTTTATAGTGGTTAAGTATTTAGTTGTTTGGTTTGAGGTATTATATTTTTTGTATCAAAGCGTCAACATTCCATAGCTATTTTGTTGATTTCTAACTATCTTCTTTAAACTTTTTAGTGGTAGTGACAAATTAAATACCATAATATGTGCACTTCCCTTTTTTTAGATTTAGAATTTGTTTGGTTACTTATTTCTTATATAGTGTCCTTATGATGTTCTTCATAGGAGGGGAGTATGGTGAGAACTCAAAGGACTAATTCAACCTCTATTCCTTGTCAAAATGATCCTCCTCCACAATATGACAATGTTATCTTGTTAGAGTTACAAGATATATAGTCTTCAATGTGAGAGAGAAAGTGAAACATGGCTTATTTGTTTGTTTGTTTATTTTATATATATAACAACAACAACAAAGCCTTTATCCCACTAGGTGGGGTCGGCTACATGGATCGCACGACGCCATTGTGCTCTATCAAAGACCATAGATTTCGATATATTATTAATTAAAAGGTCTCTCTCAATGACCTCATTAAGCGTTCATTTCGGTCTTCCTCGACCTCGTTTGACAGGACTCCATACTGCTTGATCAACCCTTCTCACTGGAACACTCAATGGTCTTCGCTGAACATGTCCAAACCATCTCAAACGATTTTCTACCATTTTTTCGTCAATAGGGGCCACTCCAACATGATCACGTAAATGAGTGTTACGAATCTTGTCCTTTCTTGTATGGCCACACATCCATCTTAACATCCTCATCTCAGCTACCCCCATTTTATGTTCATGATATCCCTTTAAAACCCAACATTCACTACCATATAGCATTGCTGGCCTTATCCGCCTCCTTATCAAATTTTCCTTTTATATATATATTAAGAAGAAAAACAAAAAGACTCCATGTATTTGGAGTCAGTGAAACCACTTGGCACCAACAATTGAAATAAAGAGAAATGCATAAAAATTTTCATTAAATGAAATAATAATAAAATATATGTATATCTAAAAAACACACCAACGCTACCGAAAAGCGAAGAAAAACAAAAAGATTCCATTTAACAAATCATGTATTTGGAGTGAGTGGGTACTAGGCACCAACAATTGAGATAAAGAGAAATGCATAAAAATTTCCACTGAATGAAATAATATATATATATAGAAAAACACACCAACACTAACGAAAAGCAAGTGTGGTGATTGGTAAATGAATTTTTTTCCTTAAATACACACACATACATGCGCATCACTCTGTAAGAGAGAATGGAAGATATTGAAGGAAAATGCAATAAAATATATACACATTCACACGTGGATCAAGGTAAGAGAAGGGGTTTTGGTTATTATTGATAAAACATACTCACACCTCCAGTGGAAAAATGGTAGCTATATACGAATTAAAAAATAGTAAATAGAAAGAAAAAGGCAAGTGGATTTACAAATACATAAGGCGCTGTGAAAGTAGAGTGGAGGTAATAAATAAAAATACATGTACTCAGGCATCTACAGGAATTGCAACAAAACAAGTAGGTGTAGTATATATAAAAAATGGTGCTCCGTAGAATGAAGAGAGAAAAGAAAGTTAGATTTGACAAGATGATGAACATTAAACAATAGAGAAGAAAGAAGAAACATAAAAGTTTTGACAAGGTCATTTACCAGAAGAGAGAGGATGCTCAACTTCAAGGAGGAAGGAGATCCCTTAGAAATGGTGGAGCTATGCGGCTGAAAGTTTGAGAAGAGAAGAATAAGCTTATATAGGAGCAGATCTAGGGTTTTTTTTTTTTCTGAATATAATAATATATATTTTTAACAGTAATATATTTATTTTCTCTCTTTTTTTTTCTTCGCATTAAGTCCTGATTAATTTATATAGATACTCCTACTATATTTTTTTTGTCAGTATCATTTATTCTAATAATAAGATATATTTACTCTAACTCTACACTTAACTATAAGTGTTAAAAAAGGATGTTACATAACACATCAGAGCATAATCAAATCGGCCAAATTCCATTTACAAGTGGCAAACGGATGATGAACAAGTGAAATAGTCCTATGAACATATAAAATTTCACTTTTTTATCAAGTACCATTCTAAAAATGTTCATAAGACTATTCAGCTTGTTCATGACGTGTTCGCTACTTACAAATAAAATTTGACTTAATATGCTCCAATGTCTTCTTGTTAAAAAAATTAATTTCTCTTCTTTATTGGATTATTTCACTTGTTCATACCGTGTTTACCACTTGCGAATTGAATTTGACTTGATCATGCTCTAATATATTGTTGTTAATAAATTAATTTCTTTGGTTCATCAGACTATTCCACTTGCTCATGATATATTTGCCACTTGCAAATGAAATTTGACTTGATCATATTCCAATGTGTTCTTACTAAGAAATTAATTTCACTTGTTTATAGAGTTATTCCACTTATTGCTAGGATTATTTCACTTAATCATGATGGGTTCACCACTTGAAAATGAGGTCATTTCTCCTTTGTTTCTGAAAATGTTACTTTTGTCTTTTATTTTAGAAATTAATTCACTTCAATCCCACCAAGCTGTAGTGAAATTTTATATTTCTTTGGGGCTAATGAGAATTAATTTGCTACAATAATCCTTAAGTGAAATAACTAATCTATAGTTCCTTTCTTTTTTTGACATAGATAGATTTTACCCTTAGCAATGGAAGAGCTTTATATATGGTAATGTATTATTAATTTTCTATTTTTATGATAATTTTAATTTATAAGATCTGATTATTAAGGTATAATATCTTTAAAGCAACATTAAGAGGAGCAAAGTAGGAGAGGGATGAAGGGGGTTAGAGATGTTTAGAGTGTTTTGGAAGAAAAAAAATATCATATTAACTAACTTAACTAACATTTTTAATCTACTAAAGTTAGTTAATTAGATCTTACATTAAGAAAGAAAGGAATATTATCTTTGTTTTTCAATCTTGATATACTTATCTTGTTTTTTTCTGCTTTTTTTAATGTTCAAATGGTACATATTTCACTATTGTGTTAAAACATGTTTCATTGTTTAGAAATGGCTATAGGCAGAACTGTTGGCCATCAAAACAGAAAGCAGATCATCTCCTCTACCTTATGGTCCACTTCCCTTCCACCGTCTTAATCCAACCATTCATTAAATCTAATGGAGGATAATAATTCATTTAATGGATGTGATTAATGGTGTGGATTAAGGTAGTGAGAGAATCCACTTCCATCAAAAATAGGGCTCCCAGTCTGTAAGCAAATGGGTCTCGACCAAACGTGCTGACTCTTTAGATGCTTTTAACCTCCTAATGAAGGATTGCGAATTGGATCTTGAGATTTATCATCATGGAGATCAGAGATTGTCTATGAAGATTGGACTATGGAGCTACACCAAACATATAGGGATATTATTAGATTTGCTGATTACTTAGCTTGTGAAGGTCACAATGAATTTGCCAAATTCGAGGAATTATTCCTAGTCTTTGTATTTCAGGCCTTGGTTTGCTTTTTTAATTCAAATAAGTTCGCCTTTTCAATTCAAATAAAGAAAATGAGGCTTTCTAAAAAAAAATGAGCAAAGTCATATAATAGAAGCGTGATTTTATCAAATTTGGAATCAATTAAAGGAGAAAGGTGATGCTTCGTGAAAGACAAACGAACTAAGAAAGTCAAAGAATGGAGTTAAACCAAGTACGTGACTGTTTGGATTGGTGATAGAAGTTATTTTTCTGACGTAATTTACAGAGTGCGAAATAAATATGTGAAAGAAATTTTATTTTGATATGAGTGAACGTACTTATTCAACGCTAACTCAAACAATTTATACATGACACTCTACTAAATAGTAAGTGGACAACCCTTTATAGTCTTGGGGCTCCTTTAAATATTAGTTACACTTATAGTCTAATAACATAAAATCTCCCTGTCATGTGTTCAACTCCATTTGTAACTTCAAACTGTTAGTAATTACTTTTGGTGGTGGTGGTGAAAGATTTACAATAAAATTTTAAAGAATAGATTTAATTATTCAAAAGTTTAATAACAACTTAAGAGTATACAATAATAAGTTCAAGGGTAGAGAATTATAAAATGTTTATGCTATTCATTTTGATAATTTAATTCCTTGGAATCTCACATTAATTTTTCCTAAAAGAATATTAGCGAGACATCATTGAGAAGATTGAGAAAGGCTGAAGAGCTACAACGCCCCACTCACATAAGCCTTTTGAAGCCATATTTGAAACGAGAGAACTTGATGGAGTGTTTGAAGCATTATTCTTTCTCATTCTGACATAAAGTTTCTGCCACTTTCTAACCTAAAGCCAATGAAATATTTCCTGTTTTTGGGCCCAAGTGATTGATTAATGGAATCAAAAGTCTGCATAAGAAAAATAAAACCTCTACTAAACGGATTAACAAAGGATGAATTGAATTCAACTTAGGGATTTGAGTTCAACTTGGTTCAACCTTTATGTTCTGTCTTTTTCAATAGGGTCCCAAAAAAAGACTTAATTACTAAAAAGTCCCTATGATAATTAATGAGCATGTAATGACAAATTCTTGAGTTAAAAATGACAGCACCTTGCGTATTATAATTTCTTGATAATTAAGTTCTTTCCTTGAGACCTCATGATAATTCCTCATTCTTCTTTTTGCCTCTCTTGTTATCATTTTTTCCCACCTTCTCTTAGGCAATAATATTGAAGCTTTTGTTGGCCAAAAAACGAAAGGATTAAAAAGTATACTCTTACAAGAGGAAGAAACTCTCAGCCTATCATGAATATATATGGCTTATGAGTTCTAGGAACTCTCACCAAGGGATTGGCATGCTGTTATTTGATATTCATACTACCCCATCAGCATGTTTTTTACTTTCCTCCTTAAAGACCAAAGTAATTTTTTCAAACCAGAACCTAACCATTTTTTTTATCTAACCAATTTTTCTAGCTTTTAACTAGTCTATGGTATGTTTAGATTAGATTTTCTACAAACCCATTATTTTGGGGATGAAAGCTACTGTAGTTAATTTTTTCTTTTTCAGTTTTAAACATAAAACCTCAACCTCTTTTACCTCACGATTATTATTTCTTCAAACTGTCCCTACTAATTATACATATAAGGTAGCATATGATGTAATGAATAAAAAATAAGTACTTTAAAAAAGAAAATACACATTTTTTAATAAATAGCTATTTTAACTAACTTTTTTAAGTAAATTAATTAACTCCTACATTTAATACGAGAGGAGGAAGTACAATTTTTGGCATATCCCCTCACAAACATCACTACAATAATTTAGGGGGAAAGTTGGAGAAAGACCAACTAATTATGACACAAATGTGAGATAATGGAGAAAAAATATACCAAAATATTAAACATTCAGCATCCAGTGCCTGAGTTGCAAGTTTTCCAGTTGTCTAACCAATAAATGGCGTTGCAAATCGCAAAACAAAAGAGAGCTTCACAATTCTCCACTTTCCTTCTAAATGATTAATATAGGTGGATCACACAATTATCTGCCAACACAATTTTCAGAGGGACCAAATGTACATATGCCATAACTTGGCCTTCCAGAATCAGAAAAATTATAAATTTCACTACAAAAACAAGAGTAAACAGTTAAACAAAGAAGCTCTCGGCTAACATTGGCTTAAGTCCACAAGTCTTGGAAAAGTTCAATAGTGTTGTATGCTATGCCCCTTCAGCTAGGGTCCTCTTGGAGGTACTGATGTACAGAACTGCATCACAAACCCAAATGAGAAAATCTAGTTAGTGGTAAAATCACATATTGATTATGAAGGAAAGAGACCGTCTTTTAGACACTACCATTATTCCCTCTAATGAATGCATCACCATACTTGTTCTTCAATTGCCCATTGACATACTCTTCTGTTTGTTCCATGGCAATGTTCATATAGCCATCTAGACAAGCTAGAATCCCTGAGAATATAATCAAATAGTGTCAAGCCACTATTTAACAATTGCAAAGCAGTTCGACACAAAAACACGTCATGCCAATATATTTTTTGGGATCAAAACTAAATAAGAAATTCACCTAACGCAGACAATACCTATACAAAAAAGAATGTCTTGCTGATCTATACTCACACTTCTCACTCGCATAAGAACTGAACCCCACTTTCTGTGAGGCAAAGCCACTCCTTGACTACTTTTAAGTGTAACATAACAAACAGTCCAGATAAATAGAGCAAGCATCCGCAACACAGCCATAAGCAAAGCCAACACAGCAAAGCCATTAAGAACTTGAATGAACAATTCATTACGGGAGCAATGAACTGATCTCTCTTTTTGCTTACTCCACAACTCGATTGCTTTTGGTCAGATACAATGGACATATATTGTACAAAGGGTATATTATAAAGCCATAAACAAGCATATATTTTTGAACTATTTCCTTCCTATAAGATTACCGCCGCTGCAAGTAAATAGATCAACATATTTCTACCTAGAGTGAAAATGCTGCTTGCACACAAAAAGGGATGATTTTGATGCTACTCTTGGCAATTTCTTTTTCACACTTTGAACTCACTATATTTTACAAATGCTTCAACCATGCCATTTTGATAATTGGCATAATCATGCCAAAACTTAATTTGTTGCTTTATTATTATTTTTTTCTTATTCTTCGAGGCAGCACTAGTATGAGATCTGGGTGGGGAATTTACCATTTCATCATTGTTCACAACAAAGTAATGCAAAGTTGCTTTATTATCGGATATTAAAAGATCAGTGTCTTCTATAAAATCAAAAGCAACCAGATTGGATGGCGTTCTTCTTTGTCTCATCTTGACCTCATGGTGTTAGCATCTCATAATAAGATATTGGAATTTTCTTCTAATAGAACTTCGAGTTTTATCTTAGCAAAAGAATGTAAAATCCATGACATGTAAATTGAAGAAACAAACACGTAGATAGTGTATATAAACCTTGACTACCTGGTTATCTCAATGAATTTGTCCCATACTTCTCATTATTCACAGATTTGCATTTAAATCGCACCAAGCATAAATAAGTCATTCTTAAACAAGCCGTAACAAGAAGTATAATTTTCAGTTTTCTTATGTGATTCTAATTTATATATTGTCAATTTATTTGTCAAGAACTCTCTCCCTTGTCTCCAACAAAATTTTGTCTAGTTCCTACAAAGATCCACACATTAGGAAAACATGGGTTTTGTTCCTTAGATACAAAATTATATGACCTAGCGCTTTCTTCTTTTGTGGGATCAATTACGAACTTCGTGCACTTTATGTCATTATCTGAACTGGAGATGAGTAACAAGTTTTCTCGACAAATAAATTGAAAAAACGAAAGTCAAAGATCACATGAAAAGATTAAGAACAATTGCACTCATAGTTATAATTTGTTTAAGAATAGTAGAAGTAGGTTGGATGGAAAACAAATACAAATTTATGGACTATCGAACCAAAAGTAGAGAACAGATTTGATAAAAACAATATAGCAGTCAAGGTTTATACGCACTATCAATGACACCTATATATCCCTTCAAGACTTACTATGAACTTCACATTCTTTTGCAGCAAATTCCAAAGCTGCTTTTTGAAGGAATAAGCTAATACTTTATGACTAAAAAATGCTAAAACATACAGACAAGATCATGCAACATGTGAGCATACAAAAACGACATCAAAGATGCTACTAAAAGGAGCTGGTCTAATAGGGCCAATTTCAACCCTATAGAAGACGTTAACCACTTAATATCCAACAATGAAGCAACTTTACATGATTTTGATGTAATGAAAAGGTAAAAAATTCTCAAGAAGCAAGATCTCAAGCTGTTTCTCAAGGTGAGACTACATCAAAGAACAAGGGAAACAATCTTTTTTTTTCCAAGGAAAAAAAAAAGAGTTTAGCAACAAATGAAGACTGGGCATGGAGATGTTTGCTGAGTCACTTGATTATATGGTTGCGTTTCTTATAAAGCGCAATTAAGATTTTTTCAACTTATAGTAAGAAAATTGCCAAGCAGTATGGAAATGGTAAAAGTCAAAAAACTTGTCTTATGTTGGGGAATACTGTTTGAGCCATTTTACAAAAATCGCAGCTAAACATAAGCATATTAAGTAAAGCTTACATGCATATATTGCAGAATATTGATGCTCCAAGAACATTGATCCACCACTCATCAGAGATACAAAAGGAGATGTTAATGCCTCATTGTCGTCCAAAGATAAGGATAATGCTAGTTTAAGGAAATGTGGACACGCATAGTCTGTTGGTTTTTGGGTTATGTTGTTTTTGGCATGAGATTGTTTTGTCAATGATTTCTTCATGTGTTTAAGGCGTCTAATTCTCCATGGTATTATTGCAGTTAAACCATACAATGAACCTATATCTCAATTTTCCTCATAACTATGGCAAATATGTTGTAGTTAATCAAACGCCCCTTTCAAACTTCTGTAACTTATACCATTCAGAGGTCCTGATCCTTAGGGGCGCCTTTCACCTTTGACTAAAGTCTAATAAACCACCACATCTTGCAACAAAGCAGAAAAAAATCTCAAAAGATATCAAACAAGTGTATATAGATCATACGTTGTCTAGTTCATCAATATTGCCAAGGAATTTCATATAGTAGACTTATTTGCTAGAGTTCAAAACCACTCAATACAATATAACAGAAGAGGGACTCAAATACGACAAGCAATGGAGCTGATAATCTTGCAAAATGATAACCAGAGCAAAGAAAAATTAGATACATACAAAAAGAAAATGATGCTATCATATATATTATATAACGAAAGTGGGAAAATAAAACAGGGTGATAAGTACTATGTGTGATACCATGATGAGAAGTGATTTCAACATAAAATGTCACTAGAACTAAGTGTACCATTTGCACCTTTCCCAAAATTATAATCAATCATGTTTCTGAAAACTATACTATTCGGTTTTACCACAAAATAAACGTTACAGGAAAATATCAGCTACAATGGTTTAATATAATATATTTCAGACAAAAGACAGCTCCAAAGGGGCATACTTAGTTAGAAGCTACTGAGGCCAGAATACCTCGATAATCGACGCCAGAATTCAACTTTACAACAACAGGACGCCCACGAATGGATTTCAGGAAATCTGCAGGGGTCTTGGTGGTGGTTGATCCTTTCTCAACTCCGCTCATTTTATCTCAACCACAAATTCTTCGTATCTTTTAAGAATAAGACAACAAAAGGCGCAAAAACACTGATAAGTGACAGAGCATTTGAGTTCTGAAACAAAAAACATGACATCGTCGAATAAAACAGTTCAGTAATAAATAATCTCAATACCTCCGTAAGCAATTTCTTAATGCCGCCGAAGAAGCGCACGACGCCGAGGGAGGGAGATGATAGCGTGAAGAGGTAAGAAGCCGCGCGGCGTGGTTTTGTGCGACAAGCCCTAAGTCTTCCCTCTCGGCAAATAATTTCCAAGCTCAGAAAAGGGGGGCAAAAAGTGTCAAAGTACCCTCACCCTAGCTCACTTCACATGAGGATTCAGCATCTTTTTCGTGTTTTTGTGGCGATTCAGTGGGGTACTCTAAATTTTTTTTTTAAAAAAAACAAATAGAGTAAAATACTATGTTTTTTTTTAATGGGACAAAACAGTAAAAACTAAGTGGATGTTCGCAGTAATCGTGAAAACTGTTTTTTTTTTTTTTTACATCTAACAATATTTAGAGACTCAATTTATAATCGGATTTATTTTATAAATCTGATTTACGTAAATTGAGATAAATTTCTTCTACATATTTACTTCATAAACCGTAAAAGCTACCTCATAGACCGTAAAAAACTACTTCGTATTCTGTAAATCACGATTTATAAGCACTTATAGAGCTTTCATAAGCTCATCCAAACAAGCTATATGTGAAAGAAATTTTGTTTTAACTTTTGTAAACATGCTTTTATAACTTCAACTCAAACAGACCTTAAGGCCCTATTTGGTACGAAGCACTAAGAGGTAGGGACTAAGATTAGATCAAAGATTATGCTAGAATATATTGTTTGGTATGAGGGACTACAGATAACAAGGGATTAGAAGTACTACGAAAGTGTGATTGCTGCAAAGCCACCTCCCCCTGGTATTGCATTTTCAATCCCGAAATTGCAAATATCAGAGACAAAGATATCCTTATTTATAATATTTTTTAGACATAAATGCCCTCTATCAATTTTAATCTGAATCTTGAGACTTTGTTTTTTGTTATTTTTTTAATAATAAAGATATTTTTAGCCTTTTCATAATTTATGAAGGATTATAAAATAAAATTAATTCAAATATTCTATCTAAATATCACCGCATACCAAACGTAATTTTAATTCCTCAGTCTCAATCATAATACCAGTTTCAATCTCAATCCATTAAAATTCAATGTCTCGTACCAAACAGGACCTAAGAGTGTGTTTGGACGTTAAAAAGAAACCATGGTTTCAATATCAAACCACGGTTTAGGCAAAAAATAGTCAAACACTATACTTTTTTTTATAATCCCGTTTATCACCAAAACCATGGTTTTGGTGATCAAAATCGTGGTTTCCGACAATTAGCAAGGCACCTTCTTTTAGCACTGGATTCCACTCTTTTTATGATTGTTGAGGGTAATTATTACTCTCCCCCTCTCCTCTGCCCAAACCCAGACCTTCATTATGTAGTATTCCCTTTCCCTTGTCTCTTCTCCGTGCCTCGCAAATCTCAAGCTCTCGTCAATCTCCAACTCCCGTCCATCTCTAGCTCTCATCCACAATCTGTGTTCCCTTTCTCGTCTTCCCCATCGCCAAGCTCAGATCAGAACCAAGAAGCCGTCAGCTTCGCTTGTGTTCCCTTTCTTGTCTTCCCCGTCGCCAAGCTCAGATCAAAACCATATCTCTGTCAGCTCCATCTGTGTTCCCTTTCTCGTCTTCCCCGTCGCCAAGCTCAGATCAAAACCATATCTCTGTCAGCTCCATCTGTGTTCCCTTTCTTGTCTTCCCCGTCGCCAAGCTCAGATCAAAACCATATCTCTGTCAGCTCCATCTGTGTTTCCTTTCTCGTCTTCCCCTTCGCCAAGCTCAGATCAGAACCATTTCACCGTCTGTGTTCATTGCAGGTTTTGCATTTCTGAATCTTTGAACTGTTTCTCATTCACCGATAAGTTTAGAATTAATTTTCTATGAACTAGAAAATTCTATGTTGTAAGAGTAGTGCTTCCCCATTAGTTATGACCCTTTGATTAAAATTTGTTTTGTGCTTGAATTTCATATCTGTATAATCAGCTGTGCATGGTTGAAAAGAAGCAAGTATTGTAGTTTTTTTTGTCCGTACAACTTATCATTGGGCATAATTACAATGTTATGAAAAGCCTTCTTAGTAGATAAAACTAGCAAAACAAGTAAAAGAGATGTGTTGCCCCTCTGAGGATCTTCAAGTTTGCTGCTTTTACTATGTATTTCGATTGTAATGCTACATAATGGTTCTTATTTTTTGGATGTCTCTAATTTAGGTTGTATTAAGATGGATGGCTTTTCCATTTTCATAGTTTACTCCTTCTTTTGTTAAAGTGTGAGCCCCTACTATATAAAGATTAGATTAGTGGCTATTGTATTTTCCATGTTTTTGCTTTTGTTTCTTGTTATGTAGTGAAAGGAATCTGCATTAAGAAATGAAAGGGCTATTGCACATGAGGTGGGTTGGTGGGACATATTGATTCTGATAATTTTTCAAGGAAAAGATGCATTAGCCATTAGTGTGATTAACCTCGTTGTGATTAGATTGTAGCCTGTTGAGTTTCTAGGATATCATTACCATCTATAGACCATGTTCCATAAATGTGTGTGTATGTCAAATCTATGGATTGTAGCTAAAACGTTTGACATATCAGATCTGAGTGTGTATGTTGACATATTTTTTATTCTGCCATTGTAAGTTCCTCCTTGATTAGGTCGTTTTGTTTTCTCCCATCCAACTCCAAATTTAAAATTCCCCCAATATGTTTTGTTTTTCTGTTGTAAGTATGATCTACTCAATTTTTTTCAATATGAATGGTGTTCAAAATGTTGCGACTGCAGTGTGTCATTAGTGAAAAATAATAAAGACATGAGTAAGGATAAGGTGAAAGCTAGTTAGGATGCGAATAGCACAAAAGTCTTCATTGATTTATGTTTGGAACAAGTTCAAAAAGGAACACGGAGAAACACAAGCTTCAATAAGGATGGGTGGAAAGCTATTTCGGATGGCTTTACTGTAAAGACAAGCAGGATGTACAAGAGGGGTCAATTTAAAAATAAATATAATGCCCTTAGGAAGGAGTGGCAGCTATAAGACATGTTGTTACATGAGACGAGGGTCGGATGAGATAGCAGCAATAACACCATTATCGCGGATCATGATTGGTGGGACAAAAAATAGCGGTTAGTAACTTACTAATATAAGCGTAGGTCAAGCTTTCATCCTGATGTCGTGTTATATAATAAATGTAATAACTTCAGTGAAGTATGTACAGGAAGTTCTAGGGTATGATAAATTCAGAACTAGAGGTCTACAATACCAAGAAGAACTAACCCAGTTGTTTTCCAGTGTTATGGCCACGGGAACACAAAGTTGGGCACCTTCATCGATGTAGCTTCCTACTAAGCCTATCCCTGATGATTATATGCAAAAAGATTCAGGAGATAGCGATGAAGTATTACGGTCACCAACTGGGTTGAGCGCCAAGTTGAACTTGTTCAGTTTTATTAGTAATAGTAGAGGTAGTGTGGAGAACAGTGGCAAAGGTAAGGGAACCTCAATCGGTGGTAGAGCAACCAGTTTATTGGGGGTGAGGAAAAGGGGTACGTCAATGAAAAAGAAAGGGCCTAACTCCACAAAAATAGTCAAAGCCTTAATGAAGATGGTTAATGCAAATGACGCCGATGTGGAAGCTTTACACGCTGAGAAGATTGCAGCCCGGGATGAGGAGGAAGCTGCACGCACCGAGAAGATGGCTGTAGAAGCCCGAGCTTATGAGGTTTCAACAAGTGGAGTGATGAGTCATCTCAATCAAATTCCAGAGGTTGTATGTGATGATGACTTTTATACCAGATGTGCCCACCTCTTAATGAGGGACCCACCTACACTAGAAATGTATGCAACAATAAAGAATATGAAGCACAAGCTTATGCTCTTTCTTAGGTGTGAATGTTATAGAAATGAATGAGACATGTGTTTAATGATGGTGGTTATTTGTTAATGTAATGTAATGTATGTAGCATTAATTGTTATGTATGTGGCTTTAATTACTCTATACTTGTTATCCATGATATGTTTGTGCTTTTAATGACTATGTGTATGTTGTTACAGTTATGTGATATGGGTGGTTTGAATGACTTTATAATTATGTCTTTAATGACTTTATAATGACTAATATATATGTTCACAAGAATAAACAGGTATGAACTTGACAATGACACTACTCGTTAAGCGTAGGAAGCGGTGAATGTAAATAGTCCGGAAAGTGGCCGTACTTGTTGGTACATATTCTTGCCTTTATTTGTGTAAACAACCACGACATACTAGTAAGTTCACAAGTGCTGCATGGGTCCATGATATCTTACGCGATAATTCTAGCCGTTGTTACGATATGTTTAGAATGGAACTTAATGCTTTTCATGAGCTTTGCTGTGAATTGCAACGACGTGGTTTGAGAGAATTTCGAAATGTGGGTATTCATGAAATGATTGTGATTTTCTTGAACACCGTTGGGTTTACGTTGTTGAGTAGGCTGCAATAAGAAAGATTTCAGCGCTCTGGTGAGACCATTTATAGGGCAATGCATTATGTGTTAAATGCATGTTGTCGTCTTGCAATAGACAATATCAAACCCTTAGATGATAAATTTGAGAGCATTCACTCAAAGATACACTTCAGTAATAGGTACTGGCCTCTTTTTAAAAATGATATCAGAGCAATAGATGGTACACACATTCCATGCAAGGTCAAAGTAAGGGAGAAAATAAAATATATAAACAGAAAAGGATTTGCCTCGCAAAACGTGATCGCAGTTTGTGACGAGGACATGGTTTCACCTTTATACTGGCTAGTTGGGAAGGTTCGGCACATGCTCGCTTATTTGATCATGCAGTGATAATGCTGGCGGTGAATTTTTCACTTCCACCTACAGGTATGCTTGTAATCCATACACTTTCATTATTGTTAACTTCAAATACTTGTATTCACATTAACTGTACTATTTGAACATATAAATATTATTTAGTGGATGTCGGCTACCCAACCCTGACTGGGTACCTTGGGCCTTACAAAAGCGAGCGTTACCATCTCCCTGACTTTCATAGGTCATCTAGGCTTGAAAATGCGAATGAGACCTTCAATTACTTGCATTCAAGTCTTAGGTGCACCATAGAAAGAACATTTGGGGTTTGGAAGAACAAGTTCGCAATTTTGAAGGACATGCATAGCTACAAATTCCTAACACATGTTAAAATTATCTGTGCCGCGATAGCTATACGCAATTTATTAAAAGAAAGTCTATTTCTGATCCCGACTTCGAACACCATAACCAAGAGGATATTGTGTGTGGTGACAATGATGACGACGCTGGACAATCATCAACAGTACCTTCATCAATTGCATCTTCATCAGACATGGCTTCTCTTCGTGATTCTATAAGAGATCAAATCTGGTATTACACACAAGAGCGTTAGTTATTTATTGTTTTCAGTGTTTTGACATACTTTATTATTTTACTCAGTGAACTATAATTTTATTTCTATTATGACGTACTGAATTATTGACAAACTATTAAATGTTAATGTATCATTTTCATGATGAATTTAAGGTTTGTAGAAATGTTGTTAGCACCAATGTATCACTTATTAGTGAAAGAAAGACAATCCAAAGAGAAAGGCAAAAACAGATTGTATTAACTGCACCAAAAGAGATGCTCCTTGTATTAATTTTAGATATTAACTGTTGAATTACAAACTTTCATTGTACAATCTATTAATATATATATTTCTATGTATGTATAAATTATTTCATTTTTTTTGTTACAATTTAAAATTTTTTGGACAAATTTAAAGAGTTTTTGGTTTTTATTGTTGATTTTTATGTTAAATAATACCTAAAATAGAATCTTATCCTTTATATGTAATTATTATACAATCTAATGTCATTTTTGGTAATTTGACCACTAAAAAAATAATTTTAAACCCAATATCCAAACAATCTCTATGTAACATCGTCAACCCTCAAAACATCAAGCAGGAAATCTAATGCCATATAGAAGAAGCAACTTTATCAGCACGAGCTAGAGACTACTTTGCTAATCTGTCAGCCACGACATTTGTCTAACGCCCACACCATTCCAGTTGAACCACCCAATTATGTGTCAAAAAACTTGTAATTTTCTAACAGCAAACCAGTATCGGATCATCTTCACCCCCAACCATCGGTAACCAGCTAAGGAGAGTGAAATACTCTAATTATTTTTCTATATTATTTTAATTACGCATATCTCTCTTCTATGTTGAAAATATACACTTAAATCTAAACCATTAACTTTGTCAAGAATATTCTAAAACAATTCTAAAAATATGTTTTTAATTGAAATTTATATAAAAAAATAAAATTTATTTACTAATTTACCCTTAATGTTAAATTCCAAATTTTAATCAACAATCTGTAAATATTGGATCCAGATTTCCTCAGTGGCCAAATTCTTAGCGTCCCTCAACAACGTGTATTTCCAGCCATCCACATCAATCTAACATCTCATAATGTGCCACGTCATCATGCTTTTTAAAATTTTAAAAAAATCTGAACCATTTTTAGATAATTTTGGGTTAAGTTACGTCCAAGGTTGAAGTGAGTTTTTAGGTATGTTCAATATCCAAAGTAATTTATGGAGTGTCTAGTATCTTGAAGTATTTTTTTCAGATATGTTCAATATCCTAAAATAATTTGTAGTACATCTAGCATGCTGAAGTAGTTTTTACAAGTACGTCTAATGCACCTTAAAATAATTTGTGATGTGTTCAACATCATACTGTTCATTAAAAATTTTTTCAGGAGTTAAGCTGAAAAACATTACTACCTTCATTCCTAAATGTAAAACCCGGTTAAATTTTTTAGGAGATTAAGGAAGCTAATCAAATTATTTTAAAATATTTATATTTATTGTTTTTTCTCAAAAATAATTTTGTTGACTTATAAACTTGTATATAATTTAATCATACATAACATATAATATGAGTAAATAGTTTATTTAGCTTCTTTAATCTTTTAAAAAAATAAACTATATCATATATTTAAAATTGGAGGTAGTAATATTTATTTCAAAGTTATCTAAAAATGGTTCAGATTTTTAAAATTTTTTAATTTAAAAAAGCATAATGATGTGACACACTATGAGACATTAGATTGTTCTGGATGGATGGAAATTCACGCCGCTGAGTGATACTAAGAATTTGGCCGCTGAGAAAATTTGGATCTGCATGTATCACAAAACTTTTATGAATTAGAGTAATTTTTTTAAATGTTTGTTAAAAAAATATGAAATTATAAATTTAAATGACTTATACAATCTCTCAAACCCATATAGTAGTTTATTATATTTTATAGAAAAATGTGTTTGATATATTGTTTTAGTCCTTCATGAAACTAAAAATAAATAAATTTCAATAAATGTAGTGAAATATTAAAATTATAAATTTTATAATCTCATAATTAATAAATTTTTAACATGTCAGAAAGTTAAAAAATTTATTAGAATTAAAATTTGGTTGTATAGTATTTTTTTGGCTTATATGTGTGTGTGTGTGTTTAAATAATTTTAATGTTAAAGAATGATATTTTGGAAAAATAAAATTCTAAAAGTCAAATTTAACAATCAACTAACAGTTTGAGTGGATGAAAATAGAGTCTCAAAATATAAGGAAGTTTGTGTAATATATATTTTAATTTTAGGGGAGGTATATATGAATTTTAAAAATAGAGGGAGTGTTTGTGTAATTAAGGTAAAATAGAGGGGCGGTTAGAATATTTTACTCAAAAAAAGATTTTATGTTGTTGGAGGTACGTAAAAAAAAATTATAAGAAAAATATATTTTTTAATTTTTTTGAATTAATGTTTTGTTCCCTCCTTTAACTATGGGGTTAAAATAAATTGGGGATTTGGGGTGGAAAGACTTTGATAGATACAGATTTTTTACAAAAATAAGTGTAGATCATAAACTATATTTGATTAAATTTATAAATATCTTATACCAATTTAATTAAATTTTATATATTTTCCCCTCTCAATGGATTAGAGGATAAAAAGTAATCACACGATAAAATCTAGTACTATCCTTTTACCCCTTACCTATTAAATTACTTAGAATGCTTTTTGTTAGGTAGGCACGACAATAAAAAAGAAATCAAAATTGAAACATTTAATTAAGGTTGACAATGACATAAGCTCATATTATAAACTTAAATAATAAACTAGTAAGAATTTATTTTTAATATTAAATAGAAATTTATAGGGTATAATTGAAAATATAAAAAATGACAATAATTTAATTTAAATATATTTTAAATTTAAATAATTGAAATTAAATTAACGAACATTCATAATATTTCATACATAACAAAGAAATTTATATAAAATTTATATATAAGATTATTGAGCATGATTGAATCAAACAAGTTAACATGAGTTTAAAAATAAGTAAATACAGTGTTGTAAGTTAGAAAAGTAAAAATGGTAAATTCGGTCTATAAATTTGTGAGTTTATTTTAGTTTTAAACTAAAATGAGTTTACTAGTAACTCAACATGATTTTGTAAGATAAAAACATAAAAATGATAAATTTAGAGAGTTAACTCGTAAGTCTGACAACAATGTATTTAACCTTACAACACTGATTAGTACATCAACTGTGGCGACTAAAAGCCACACGCTTGACCTAAGTTGGCTTGTAAATAAATTATAATTAAATAAAAGTTAAGGAGCATTCAACATCACCTTAAAGTATTTCTTCAAGAACATCAATTAATAAAAAGTATTTTATAATGGGTCCAACAAGCTGAAGTCTTTTTCTAAGTATATATAGCACCCTCAAGCGAAATTTTACTCAAAAAATACTAATTTTTACTAAAAAATTTGCCTACAAAATTTATTAAGGATCAATTTAAACCTCGCCATAAACTCTCAAAAAAATCCCTATTGATTATGTTATGCCTGCTCATTATGTTTGACAAAATTAGAATTATACAATAATACTTGTACAAATAAAAACATAAATTAATTTTTAGTTATATTTTCTTACTTTCAAAAAGCTTGTAAATGAATTTGTGTTAGAGCAATCTTATCATCTAAGAGGGGGGTGAATTGGGTGATTACAGGATAATTGAACCTTAAATAAAAATTAGTAGACTCTAAAACATAGTTAAAAGTAGGGAGAGAAATCACATAAATGTATACCAAGAGTTTATACTGGTTCGGTTACAACCACTTTGACCTACGTCCAGTCCTCATGGTTTCTCTAAGCCTTTTACTATTTCTTCCAAGATTTAGTAGGTTCTTGGCACATCAATACAGAGCAAGTTCTTCACCAGACACTCGCTCCCCCTTACACAATGTAATTTCAAATCCTAACTTAAGGTTTCTTAACCTTAAGTTATCTCAATCAGAAATATTGTGTTTATAAAGCAAATCTCTCTCATATAGTATATAGATGAATACTAAAGTACAAATAATAAGAAACAGAGCACTAAGAGTATATGGGTCGCAATATGTTTTGTTAGCCGTCTAGCTTTACCACAAGCGTACGGGTCGCAAGTAATATAAAAAGATCGTTCCCACGTGGACTAAGGAAAAATAACTTGAACGAGTTATAGCAATTATATTCTTAATTAGGTTGAGTAATTGTTTTGTTTTAACTTTAAAAAGAAAAAATCAATGGAAAAAACAGAAGGCAAACCAGATTTAACTTCATGAGTATTAAAAACCTAGGATTATCTATCCCCTTTTTTTATTTCATGAACTAGTTAATTTACCTCTCAATCAGCAATAAATGAATATGTGTATTTGTCTAAGATTCTAAGACATTGGGTAATGCTCTCTCGAGTCCAAACCAAATATTTATCCTAATAAACTAATCAATCTCTTGTATCAATTAATAAGGACTAATTTTTAGACCAATCTTAATCTGACAATGCTAAGTTAGTAACTATATCTCTATGATACTAATAAACCATCCGTTTATCCCCTAAACTTCAAGTCTAACATGATTTTACCCCAATTCTACACTTAAATTATCTTTCTCAAGATTAATTTAAATGAACAAGACAACTAAATGGTGATCAGACATTTAGAGGCATTAAGATCAAGATAAAATCAATACAAAAACTTATTTAATGCAAAAGAGAGTAAATAAATAGTTCAATTTATAAATAGGTTCAAGATAATCCTATAATGAGAATATTAGTTACTCATGTTCAGCAAAATCAAATCACAAGAGTAATAATAAATCATTCTTGAGTTCAGATTTTGAAGAGAAAGAAGAATGTTAAGGAATAGAGTGCTAATACAATTTATTTCTGAGCTCAGGTTCTCTTTAGCAGTCTCTTCTTTCTTAAAATCTCCTCTATTTCTTACTCTTGCTCTGCGATTACGTACTTGCTCCAGTATCCCCAGCATCCTTCTCCGTTCTCGTTCGCTGCTCGGCTCTGTGTTCGTTCTCCCCTTTTTCCAGTTGTTCTCTCTTATATATATAATATATGGTCCTTCCTTTTTTAGCATTCATGTCTTCTTGCTTTTTCTGAACTTGCGGGGTCCATGAACTCTTTCAAATCCCCTATCTTATAGTATATAAGATATTAAATATGTTATCCTTTGTCTGCTCAGGTTCTCTTTAGCAGTCTCTTCTTTCTTAAAATCTCCTCTATTTCTTCCTCCTGCTCTGCGATTACGTACTTGCTCTAGTATCCCCAGAATCCTTCTCCACGATCTCGTTCAAATCCCCTATCTTATAGTATATAAGATATTAAATATAGTATAATCAAAATTGGATTGTCATACTTTTCGAACAAAACATCAATCCATGTTTGATTTGAGTTTTGATTGTAATTTGAATTCAATTAAAGAGTAATCCATTTTTTGTTAAGACCTATAGTTCTAGTGGTCAACTCACTTTTTTCAAATTGTTTTTCATTATTAAGAAAAGGTAACAAAGATAATATACGAGCTTGTTTTATAGCAATCATAATTAATCTTTAAGTGATTTGTGTTCAGATCAATTTCTCACTTCAATGGAGTACATATTGATTGGATTTAAATAAGAATACATACAAGATCATTTTAGGTAAGGTTTATTATGATCAAAATATGAAATCTAACAATTTATTTTAAACAAATGGCACAAAAGGTAGTGAAAAGATGGTGATTAAAGGTAATAATAAATGAAAACATTAGTAACATCGGAGTGCATCTTAAAAAGGAAAATGAATTATTAGATGTAAAAGTTTTATAATTTGAAGAAGATTAAGTTTGACCTGCTTTAAATTTTGTTAGGATGTTCTTCATACTTTTTAAGCATTAGAAATAAAAACTGAAAAAAATTAGAAAGAAAAAATTGCAACTAGGTCCCAATTAACAAAATCAATGACAAGTAGGTCCCTGAAATCATCAAATTACAGTGAAGTTTTAAGCGACCTAGGTGCTATTAATTCCAAACATAAAAGTATAATTTTGGCCCTTTGTTAGTAATGACAAGTTTAGAGTAACCAGTGATAAGTTTAGAACATCCAATGATAGTTAGTTATATGTTGTCTTTATGGTTTATGTTGTTGTTTTTTGAGAGTGTAGGAGGGTATGAATTTCTGCTGCAGAGATTATGCTATGTCTTTGTGTGCTTAGATAGGGATAAATGGAAAAGGATGGAGCTTTATGTATTCATAACCCTTACTATGTAATTTCAAAATGAGTCGTTAATACAGTACTCTAAAATAATTAATGTTACTTATGTAGTTATTAATAACAAATTTATTCTGTAAGGTGACAGAAAATATGGCGAATATGTATGGAAAACATATATTATGTTTCTTGCATATAAAGAGACTATTTTTAAATGGAAGAGAAGATAATTTGCAATATGTGGGGGGTAGCGTTAGAACAAAAATCATAAAGAGAGGCATTACATATGAGGAGTTGATAACAGTTATAGCATTCATTGTTAGAAAATAATGTAGTAGAATTTTTATGAAATTCATCCTGACTTTTGATCAAATAACCTTTGTGAGCTTTGTAGATAATGAATGAGTAGAACATTTTATTAAATTCAATGGAGAAATCGGTCATATTTATGTAGGAGAGAATGTAGATAACAATACATAACTAATAAGAGATTTGAACTACTATTTTCTCTAGTCATTTGTTGACATGTAAGTTGTTATTGGATGCTCTAACTTTGTCATTAATTACTCTAAACTTGTCATTACTAACAAATAGGCAAAATTGTACTTTCAAACATCTAGATCCTTTAAGACTTCATTGCAATTTGATGATTTTCAGGAACCTAGCTAGTTGCTATCAAGTCTGTTAATTGAGACCTCTTTGCAATTTTCCCAATCCCTAAAAAAAAATTAAATTATTCAAATACTAAATTAGGTCATTAAAATCAAAAAATTCTAAATCAAGTCACATGTCCTAATATAGAATTTTAGAATTAAATAATTTTACCTTACCACCCTTTATTTGACTTCAACTCAATAATAAATGCCTCTTATATGTAACCTTTGTGTCACTCGCCTATCTTTATTATTTTAATTTTTGTACAAAGACTCATTAATTACTCTTTCACTCTCTTGGAATACTTTTCCAAAAACTCTCCCTCTGTCCACCTCTGGTGCAGCCATTTCTTCCATCTCTCTCCACACCTTAGCAAGAAAAAGAAGAGGATGAAGAAACAATGAGGAAAACAAGGAAAGAAGACTAGATCACAAATTTAAGCAAAATGTTACAGCGTTTGTTTAGAATAATAATTTGAGTTTTTGAAAATAATTTTTCAATAATAATTTATAACATATGAGGTAAGTATGTGAGAGGAGTGTTGTCTCGACTTATTTGCATAAGCACTTTGAAGACTTTAAAAGCCATCCCAATTAAAGTAAATTAGTGGAAAATCGAACAAAAGAAAAAATAACAAAATCGTCCATTCAAATTTCAAAATTACTAAAAATCACATGAACTTGTTAATGACACTTCTAGATTTATCATTGACGCGTATTTGGAGTTGTCAATAGGACTTTTTGATAATTTTAAAATTTGAAAAAACTATTTTTTTTAATTTTTTTCTCTTGTCTTAAACCTGAATATAATTTTTTCAAAAAGAATTGTTAAATCTTTCTGTTACTGTTTTTAATTCTCTTTTCTTCTCTGAATTTTATGGATTTGTAAGTGCTTTAATTCGCGTAGCAGCAGGTGCAGAAATCACGTTGTGCATGTTAATTTGAGCAATCAAATAACAAGTCTTTAAAATGGTACCCAGCCTTGTTATTGGTGACTGAAAGATTTGTCATTATGGCAACTTCACTTATCCTTCACTTATCATTGTTTACTTAAATTAACTAAGGTAATGAGATTTTTTTCTCAATTCAAATTAATCTAACCTAGGTCCTATGGGATTTTAATGTAATTTGATGATTTGAAGGGATCTATTTAAGATTTTTTCTCTTCCTTAAGACCTATATGTAATTCTCTCTATAAATTAGTCCATTTGGTTAAAAAAATAAAGTAGTCCATATATACCCAATGATGCGATTACAAAGTATAACACTCCAAATAAACAAATATTCTACCAGAGCACCAAATGCCGTTGTAGTCCTACACATACAATCATTATTGGTTGTTTTATTCAATGGTTGTCCATTTAATTACATAAAATAAAGTATTGATGATATCTGAAATTCTTTATTCACAATTTCTTTTTATTTAAAGAAGCATGCAATGCACTAATAAATCAAAAGGTATTTTTAGCTACAAAGTCATTGGCTTTTTCACAATTTCTTGTCCATCCAAATCACACACCGAAGACACTGACCAGCTTGCAATAAATCAAAAGCTCTATTTATGTCCTCAAGTTCCATTTCGAGTGTGACGAAATCATCCAGCTGCAGTTCCTGTTAATTATTGCGGGGGCAAGCTTAATTAAGAGCTAAGAATAACTCCCAAGAAAAAAAAAATCCATGATTTTTTACTAAAATTAAGAATAACAATATAATAGAGACTTTGAAATTTTGGAATTTCAAAAAAAGAACCATGACTTCTTACTAAAATTTAGTTTTTTCTTAGTTATTTTTTTCCCTCAATACTCATCTTTTATATTTTTAGTACGTACTGATCCCTCACATTCTTTGGGCTTAACTGGTTCTTCAATTTTTTTGATAGTCATCTTAAATATTTTCAATACTAAAAAAAAATAATGAAATACAAACTTTGAAAATATGAGAGATAAGTCTCAAGTTGAAAGATGAGTGTTAAAAAAAAATAACTCAATAAAATTTTAATTACAATAAATACCATCATTCTTTTTGGAAAAAAAAACAAATTTCACAATGTTAAGGTCCTTAACTGTTGTTTTATGGTTAATTCATTTGTGTAGCCATTTTAAAAAAAATATAAAGTATTTGGCTCTTTTTTTAAAAAAATTATTATTGAACTACGTATACATTTATCTCTCTAAAATGTTTTCAGTTTTCATCCAAAATTTTCACTTTCATTTCATGTTTTGAACAATTTATGCATTAAAAAAATTTATTATTACATTATTGTAAGTTTAATGATGCTTTTCTATTACATATATGTAAAAAAGTAGCATAAAAATTTCCCTGCATCTGTACAAGGTAACTTCTAGTTATTATTACTGCTTAGTACAATTATATATATAAACACACATGGTTGAATAGATAGAGAAAGAAGAAGCAATAAATGATATTGCATCCAAGAATTGGTTAATGAGTTGGTTTTAATTTTAAATAAAAGACAGCAGTTACTTCATTTCACAAATTTATAATTCATTTTTTTAAACAATTATATTAATTGCACATGCTAAATAGGATTTTCAATGAGAGAAGTCTCGGATTCAAATGATTTAGGGGGTATATTTTAGAAAAATACAAAACTTAGGCTCACTTACTTATGCTTCCCTTAATTCTTAATATATAACATATTTGAGGAGTTAATCTTAATTTTAAATACATGACATATTTTTTATATTTATCAGTATTTTCCTAATTTACTCCTATTAAAATTCTTTATCAAACATAATCAAAGAGAAAAAAGAATGACAAAATTAAAGAAGATAACTAGGGTGTTTCAGAAAATATATGTCATATTAACTAACATAACTAATTTATTAATTAAATTAAATTAGATAATTACGGTTTTATATTAATGACCAGTACGTGCGAATATTAGTTAGGTGAATTTCTCATGTCAAATCTTAGTTCATGTTTATTTTAATTATAAAAATTCACATGGGTATAATTTCAAATCATGTTAGATTATCGTAATAATAAAAATCAAACATGAGACGATTTTTTTTTAATGAATGGGACCTAACTGATATAAGCCAATGTATCTAAGTTTTGTCTTTAAGAAAAACAAAATATTATTATTATAAATAACTAACATAATATATTTTTTTAAATTTTAATAAGATAATTATCTAACTCCTACATTTATTAGGATAAAAAAAGTAGAAATTAAGCATAAATAAAAAAAAAGAATAAAAGGAAAAGTATAAATGATCACCTTATCAATGTAACGCTTGAGAAGGATAGGAATATGAGATTTGGGTTTGAGACCTCCAAATAAAGATCCCATCAGGCATTTCCCACTTGTGAGAACTTCCGCAGAGCTAAGGGTCAAATTAGACCCTAACTTGTCAACTCCCACAACTATTGTTTTCCCCCAACCCTATAAATTAATAAAGTCAAAAAGCATCACTTTTTTTCCCAATTCAATTTCTATTGTTGACAACTTGAAACTTGAAATGAGACATAATACAATTATATATTTATATTATCTTCATACTAGTTTTTTTAGCTTTTTTTTATGATACAAATAATAGAGTGACATATATTAAAAGGTTGGTTAAAATTAGTTAGAAATAAATAAATATATAATATCTTTAAAATTTATTTTCTAAAAATATCATTATTTATTAAGAGAGTCAGTGAGTGGTTGAGAAGTAATGAGCAAATAGAAAAAGGTGGATAATCAATATGTATTCAGACTAACATATAATTGATAGGGGCAAAAATAAAAAATAATACTACTAAAATTTTAGACAAGATATAGTACTTCTTACAAATAAGAATATGTCAAACCAAAAAAAAAATCTCACATAACAAGAGGGAATAACATCTATTTCCATATTGTAAGCAATTTGAAATATTCCATGTCTAATGAAAACATCAAATTGATCTAAAGTCTTAAAAAACCTCTTGACAATTTATCTAAATTGTGTAAGGCAAGTTAATGATAAATTAAAACACATCAATGTGCGCTAATGACAAGTCAAAATAAACTCAGTGTTTTCTTTAGTCAAATGGATCTCCCATATATACATTCTTTGTCTTTTCACAATTCAAATGAATCTTCCACACATTTCTTTAAGACTTTATATCAATTTGGAGATTTTATAAGATTTGTCATTTGATATGGTGATAATTTATGTTGCTCAAAACATCGGAATAATTCCTCATATATAATTCAGACGTGTCTAACCAACTTGCTTAATTACTCAATCAATCTCAAGCATAGTAATACAAGGGGATAAGATAGGCTCGTATTTAGTAGTAGAGATAAAATTCCAAAATTGCCCATATCACATTTTGACAAACAAAAGAGAAAGACCTTACGACAAGAGGCATAGGCTTCATGCACCAAAGATGCCATCCCAACGCATTCAAAGCAATAGTCAGCACCTCCATCAGTCATCTCTTTAATCACCTGTTTCACAAACACATGTCCATATATCACTGAAGTCATTTTTGAGTTTTAGAAAACCCAATTTTATATTTTAGCATTTTAGAAGTGATTTTACGGTGTTAGAAGCAAATATGTTAGAGAAATTTTATCTCAATGTTTTTTTTAATGTTTTATTGGGGTTCCCAAACTGGCACAATTTATTAGGGCCCTACTTAAACACACATGAAAAAAGTTACATATAAGCTTTAAATAAAAAAAATTAGTATCCACAAGTCCTAACCGTTGTAATACAGAAATTTGATTTTATAAATAGTATGGAGGAAATAAATCATTAATTTAATTTGAGATCAGTTTCTAATTTTTTGGAAAAAAAATTCTTTCTCCCTTTTCCCTTCTTATGTGTAAAATGTTATTATACCATCAATGTTCTTGAGTTCAGATTCTCTGCAGTCAATTGTTTAATTGCATATGGTGCCATAAGATCATATAGAAATAAAAAATTTAAAAAGTGTGTAAACTAATGACATGGGTCCCATACATTCCATTTCCTATTTTCTCGGAAAAATTACTTATAGGTTCTAGGTAAAAAAATTAACTTCAAATAAGTCCCCAAAATTTTATTTAAAAATAATAAGCTCAACAGATTTAATATATACGAATTTGATTTGTAAATAATGCAACACGACTTGTAAATATGAAAATTTAACTTGTAAACACTAAACTGTCAATTTTTTTTTGTAGAAACTAAACTGTTAAATTTAACTTATTAATGATACAACTAGACTTGCAAATAATGAAAGTTTAACTTACAAATATTAAATCTTTTGAGACCTGTTAATGTTAAATAAAATTATAAGTACTTATTCGTACTTAATTTTAATTTCTTGCCTCAAATTTATAGTAATTTTTCATATTGTCTATTCCTATGCATCAAAGCAAGACTAACGAGAATTCACTCACACCATGGGAAAGGGCTTTTTTGGCCACAATATATATATAAATACCAAGATAAAAAAAATCAACAGCTGCATATATGATATATCTTAAAGCATATTTTAAATTCTTTATAAAAACGCATATATTAAGTTGAATATATCTTTCTAAAAAGAAAGACATTGTTAAAAATTTTCAAGAAATAAGTTTTTGCTTATATTTATATTATGTTGAATCTTTTTTTTTTAAATTTATGGCATGAACTTAACCTGGCTAACAGGTTTGTCTCCACATTCTCCAGAATTGACGAAGTCTGTGACTCCAAACTTTTTTCCTGGGTTAAAAAAAAAAAAACGGAAGAGAAGAGAACAAGCATTAGTTTTAATTTAAATATGTTCGAAAAAAAAATCATCAGATTTCATTCATCAATATAATCAAACTAAAGTGTGAGTTGGTACTATGAAAATAATTTCAAATTTTTCGAGTCTATAGTTTATTGTAATTTATCAATCCATATTACAAAATTAGATATTAAATTTAATCAAATAGACTCTTAGTGAAAGACACAATTTAAATTGGTTACACACACACATAAAAAAAAAACATTTCATGTAGAAGGAATCTTTAATTGAATATATGTGATATCTTTACTAATATTTTCATTAAAATGTATTTTTATATAATAGTATATATGTTTTTCATGTGAGTAACATATATTAATAATCCCTCTATTTAATATAAATTATTAGAGCCTCCCCCTATTTTAAAAATATATATAGATATCTCTTAAAATTAAGATACGTGTTACACAAATCTCTTCTTTTTATATTTAAAATTTGATTTTTATTTATTCAACCATTAGTTTTTCGTTAAGTTTGAATTGTAAATTTTTATTTTGATCAAAATACCTTTCTTTAATGAAAGAATTATTCAAACAAATATATTTTTTAAAATCATTTTTAAAAAACCAAAACATAATTTTGATACTTATATTTGAAAACTTTTTAATATGTTATAAAATTTATTACATTTTATTATATTAATTTTTTTATTCACATTTTCTTTCATATTTTTTATACTTATTTATTTATGCTTTTAAATGGCTAAAAAAATATTTCAAACAAAAATTTTTGTTTATATACCACATAAATGATATAAGTTTGAGAGGCTATATAAATTATTTATATTTATATTTATGATTTAAATTTTTTAAAGATATTTTTTGCTACAAACACCTATAAATATATCTAGCCAAAATTAGGAATTTCATAGGATTAAGGGTAAATTAGTAAATAAATTATATTTCAATGCAAATTTTAATTTAAAAATATTCTTAATAGAACTAGGAGTTTGGACTTGAGTGCATGATTTTAAAATAAATAAAATATTTGTGTAATTAAAGTAAAACGTAAGAAATGTTTGAGTGTTTTACTCTATATCTATTTCCCATTTGTCTTTTGAAGCGTAAATCAAAGTACATGTAAATCATGTTCACTATAATTTTTATAGGACCTGACGAAAAATCATGTGAAACAAAAACGATTTGATAGAAAGGAGAAAAACCTATAGCGGTCTAATTAAAATTAAATAAAATTATAAATACATTATTTAAAAAAAAAGGGGACCTAATTAATAATCTGATAAAATTATAGATACTTGCAAATAAATTGTGCATATATTAATTAATTGTGGGAATTGTCCGAGTGGTGTTACCAATTTCAAGTTTTTGTGGGTTCAAGTCCACCCCAATGATCCTAGCAGCGCCACAAAGTCTAGCTCCCTCTGCAACCTACCATGAAGAACAATTCAAACATTGTTATTTCAATTTCTTTAAAGGAAAAAGAAAAACACATTTTCCTTCCATGAAGAAAATTATATATGCTTTTAAATTATATAATCAAAGTTTGGAAAATAAAAACTACTTTGACTTTAACCAATAAATTCAAAAGTATCCAAATTAAATTTGGATAGTCTAAATTTTGGAACTTATAGTTCTTTTTAGGGTGTGTTTGGATTAGGTTTAGAAGTCCAAACGTACATGTGAAGGTCACAAGTCATTTTTTGGCTTTTTATAATGTTTAGACCAACGTTTTTCCAATTAGACTTAAAAAAAACTGCTTTAAGTAATAAGTTAAAATTTTATGCTTTTGGTTTGTCCACTGTAGAGAGGGAGAGAGAAATTTTTTATTATGGAGAGAGAAGAAATTAAATGACTCAAAAAGAAAATAATGGTCCACCTTCTTTTATTAAAATAATAAAATTTTTGTCCTTATTATAAGGTTACTTGTAGATAAAAATTTTGGTCCTAATTATATAAACCTACTTAAAGGTTAATAATGATTTTTTTCTCTAATTTTATCCTTATTTGTGAAAGTATACAAAGAAAAAAAAATTAAGAAAAATCAGGAAAAACGCTCCCATTATAAATTTAACTAGCTTGAATAACTTGATAAATTTATATATATATAAAGAATGATGATACTTTGATTGAGATCATTATTAAATTTTTAAAAGGAGATTTTTCTCTAATTTTTCCTTAAATTTAAGTAATTTAGTATTTTTAAATTTTCCTAATAACACATTAACTATTTTTATTTTTATTCAATTCATATTATTTTTAATCATTTTACGTCTAAACTTGGTTTTGCATTAATCATCCAAACAATTTTTAATTTATCAAACTGACTTTTCAAAATTCAATATAAATATAAATTACATCACACAATTTTATTTTTACCTTATCTTATATTTGTAAAAATCATATTAAAAAAAATTACTTCTATTACTATTAATCCAAACACACCTTTAATTAGCACTGAAACCTCTTTCAAATTGTAGCTCCATTACGTCTAGGGTTAGTATGAAAATAATAGCTTTATTTATATATGTAAATAACTTTAAACGGCATATATTTTAAAACAGAAAAGATTCTAATTTGTTGACAAAGGGACCTTCGTATTCGTTGACTTTGTTTGGGAACAATATTTACTGGTCAAACGTAAATAAATAAAGGATAACCTAAGAACAAGTTTGCAAAAGAACGAAGAGAGAAAGAGTCAATGTTTTGACTTTTGAGAATACATACCGCTAATCCAATAGAACCCAGCCCAAATATGGCAACTGTAGAACCTGCCTCCACTTCTGCTGTCTTCCAAGCAGCACCTACCCCTGAAAATTTAAATGGTAGTTTTACTCAGAAATATAAATAAAAATAATTTCATAAAAATTACTTTATCTTATCCCAAATGTAAAACCTATTTAAACTATTTGAGGGGTTATGGCATCTTTTCTTCTAAATCATCCCAATTGATTTCACATATTGAAAATAGTTTTTATTGATAGGGGTAATTTTTAATATAAATTATTAAATATGTATTTTAGGAAAATCAACACAATTTTTTATCGATAGCTAATTTATTTTTTTTAATTTTTATAAATTAATTATCTAATTCTTACCTTTATAGAAGAGGTATTGACACTTTGATTCACAGTACATTATGACCTTTTTAAATTGTCAAGTATTATAAGTAACAATTTTTTTTAAGAAGTCGGGATTAAAATATTTATAATTCATTTATGAAGGACTCAAATATCAAATATGTTATATTTTAAACTATATAAGACTATAGCTCATCCAAATCAAGTGAAACCCAAGAACTCTAGAAGAGGGTAAAATCTCTTGAAAACCACCCAAAAAAAAAGAAAAGAAAAAAACACACTTGTTAGATGAAACCAACTTTCCAACATCTCCCCCCCCCCCAAAAAAAAACACACCTCCCCCCAAAAAAAACCACACACACTTGTTAGATGACACCAACTTTGCAAATTCATATAAGAAAAGTAGGAAGAGAGATATAGCTACCTTCAAATGGAGAGAAAAATGAAAAAAAAATAGATAGAGTGAATATTAGAAAGAAAAACTTTTAAAAAATAGTATAAAAAGAACTTACTTTTTTTTAAGTCCTCTCCCCTAGTACCTCTTTATAGTAAAAAGTTGATGTGAGTTTGGTCCCGCATGTTCACAGTGTTAAGGCTTACCTCTGAGTTTAAAGAACGTTTAAAAAAATATTTATAAATTATTCACTAATAATGTTCTAATATCAGCAATGAAATTTCATAACCTTATGGGTTACGATCCAAGTCCTTACCAACTAAACAAACATTTGTTATATTTTTCTCCTAGTTTTCTTTCCTTTCTAATTTTCTTCTCATAAAAATGAATTGGATAAGGAAGTTAATTTACCGGTAGAAACACCACAACTGAGGAGGCAAGCTCTATTGGGAGGAACAGAAGAGGGATCATGAATCTTAGTCAAATTGGCAACATCAACCACAGTGTATTGGCTGAAACTTGACACAAACAAGAAATGGTGAATGGTTTGGCCTTTGAGGTCTGTGAATCTGCTGCTTTCATGTCTAGGCATCAAACCAGACATTCTAAATGGCACATTTGAACAGAGATTGCTCTTCTTTGACTTGCAGTCCACACATTCCATGCATTGTCCCATGAACACTGGAATCACCACATCTCCTTTCTTAATTTCACTCACATCTTCTCCTACACTTTCCACAACCCTGTCAAACACCAAATCAACTAAAATTTACTTTACAATATGTGGGGTTATTATTATCTTAAGCTAATCAATCCCCTTCTTCTGTGGGTGATGGTCATTGATAAAGCTTAAACCCATCATACAAAGAGCTTTATTAAATTGACATTTTGCAGTCCCAAATGTTGGTTTTGGTTTTAATTAGAGTTTCAAAAATAGAGTAGTCAGACACTCATCTAAAACCCAAACGTGATTTTATCGCTAAAACTATGCTTTTGAAACCAAAACCCTGGTTTTGATATAAGATGAAGAGAATAGCTTTTAACCTCAAAAGTTTCCTATAAAAAGGATTAAAGAGAATATTAGTCACTAGGTTATGATTATTAATTATGTTTTTTTCCTAAGATTTCACCTCTTTCAATTTTCCAAGACAACAATTATACAGTCCATTCATTTTTTATAAGATATAATTTTTGAATATGACTTTGTTTCTATTTACAAAAGATTCTTAGATGATGTCTTCAATTGTTTTGTCAATTTTCCATTTTACCTCATTTAATTACTCATATATTGGTAGTACTAATTATTCATTCTCTATTCCACCCCATTTAAGATGTTTCCAATCTTTTTCTAACAAACAGTAATTTTCTTATTTTTCTCTCTATAGGATGTCCCCCTAAAAATAAGGCTATTTCTGAAAAAATACAATTTTTTTTACATATTTATTATTTCCAACTAAATTTAACCAATTTTTTTAAGTCAACGTGAGATGGAACGACGGAGCAGTTATTATAAAGTTTTTTTTTTTAAATTCAAGATATTTTTACTTACCGTATTATCACAGATTTTGGTAAATGCCTATTCATACAGCAACAGCAATACTAATAAGTTGAGAAAAATCTTGAGCTTGATTTGTATTTAAATGAAGGAATCCAGAGACTTACCCGACGGCCTCATGGCCCAGAATTCTTGGGAAAATCCCATGAGGACCCTTCAATTCAACACACAGAAATTAAGAACGCATCATTTCAGAAACTCAAAATAACATATACTCAATTAATAATCACTCCAAAAAGTTGAATAAGATCAAGAAGAAGAAGAATAAGATTCAAAACATCAGCAAATTTTAAAAAAGTCTTGTAAAGAAACCTTGGCCTTCCAAAACGTGAGGTCACTGTGACAGAGAGAGGTGCAGATTATACGAATCCGAGCTTCACCGGACATCGGCGGCGCCACAACGACATCTTCGATCACTAACGGTTCGCCGGAATCCCGACAGACGGCGGCTGGAGATTTCAACGACGAAGACCGAAGGATCGAGGATTTCATATCATGAGTAAGAAATTATTAAACTATATTTTAAAATTAATGGTATTTCATTTTAATATCGGAAAAAAATCACAATTAATCGATGGATGATGATCTAACCTTTGCATTGAATAGGCTTTCCTTCACTGTTGATCGGTAACTGAGCTTCCATGGCAATTCACAACAATGGTTGAAACTTGCAGAGTTGACCAAAGCAAAGGCGTGTTTGTCTCAATGATATGGTGGTACTTATAATTAATGAGCGATTTTTATAGAACGTCAAACAGATTTGAGGGCGACATGTGACAATGACTATCTACCTCATTTGCCTCCGGCCGGCAAGGCATCTATTGGTTCATGATATGTGTGTGTAATATGGATGGATACACAAAATATAAAACTAATCTTTTTTTTTTTTTTTTTGTCTTGATTCTTGATTCCAAGTTTTCAACCCCATGTGCACGTTGATTTTGAAATGCACGCGTTTTTTTTTAAAAACCTGTATATTTTTTTAAATCAATTTTTTTTAATCTAAAGATGATTTATTGCATACAAATTTTCATTGAAAATTTAAATTATGTTATGTTTATGGTTAAAATATATGTTTGGCCTTCTAAATTTACATTAAGTTTCAATCTAGTCCTTTAAATTTATAATATGTATTTTTAGTCTTTTAATCTTAACACTATGAGTTTTACTTGAAGGAAAGTACAGACTCAACACATATTTTTTTGCCATATGGACTCAACAGATTTAAATTGTGAATAGACAATTAAATGCTAAGAAAACATGTTTATAACTATTTATAATATAAAATTAAAATAACCACGTTACTCACCAGATTTATTTTAAATTTTAAAATTTAAATATAAAAATAATTATATTAAAATATTAAAATTAAGATAAATCTGGTCATTTTCATTTAAAGGTTTATTTATTCTTAAAATATAAAAATAATTATATGCATGCTTTGTTAGCATTTGATTATAAAATCTTATATATATTTGATAAATTTGCATTTTTTTATATAATGAGATTAACAATGTTAAGATTAAAAGAATAAACATACATTTTATAAATTCAATATACTAAACTAAAACTTGATGTAAATTTAAGGAATCAAATATATGCTTTAACCCATGTTTATTTGAAACACACATACAAGTAAATGTAGGTCTAAAGATTGAGGATTTCCCCAGTTTTCCTTAATTCAGGGTCGCAGGGCCTTGTTTTGGGCAATTTTGGAAATATGTTTTAAATGCACCTCAAATTTTATTGTTTTTGATTTTTTTCTTAAATAAAAAAAGAAATAAATGATGTTACAGACCCAAAAAAGAAGTTGAGATAGAACTAGCTTGCGGATCCTATCAAATAAATGGACACAAATGTATATTGGGTATTCAAAACTGAATAAGTGATACTTATAATGGGCAAGATTTGGGCTGAGATTCAAAGCACAAAATAAGGCCATGCGACTCTTTGGTAACTTAGGATATCCATCTCCGATAGCGGTAATTAATTCCCTTACACTGTAAGTTTTCTTAAAAAGTTTTAGTACTAGCTACGAGACCATTTCTATATACATCATTAAAGATCAAACTCCTAATTAGATATTTAAAGAACCCATCTAAATACCAATTGTACTTAACCTCGTAGTTAATGCCTTGCGACTTTAAATTAAGGGAAACTGGGGATTTTCTCAATCTTAAAACATACACTTATTTGTATGTGGTTATATTTTGAATGGTTAGATCTTAAATGACATGCCAAATTAGATTTATACACGAATTTCTTATATTTATTTACTTAGAATCATGAAAACGCTTTTTGGCCGAAAGTAATTCTAAGTGTGATGTTGTGTACAATATTGAAAGTAAATTAAGATCATCTTATTTTGAATGATTCAGTTTTTATGTATGAGATAAATATGTGATAATAGTTTATCTCATAAAATAGAAAAATGCTTATTTTAAATACTCCCAAAATAAACGCTGAGTTGGAAAATGCAAACAGTTAAGGAAGATAATACGCATGTAAATGCTAATTTGAAGGCAAATGCGAATGATATATGAATGTTAGAACCAAGGTTATTAAACTGGAACCAGTCTTTAGATTGATTGGGGTACTGGATCAAAGATCAGTGGGTCAGACTAGAGTTAAACTGGAGCTAACCTAGGATTAAATCGGTGAAAAATGAAGATTTTAGGCTTATTAATATTAAATTATAAGAAAAATTAAAAAAATTGATTTTTATATAAAAAAATTACCGGGTCACTACCTCAAATCGGACCGGTTTCCTGACTGGTTCACCGGTTTTCAGGCTGAACCGGCAGATCTGGTCTGGGTTTAATAACATAAGTTAGAACCATTGATGAATTATTGTTATCGCTGATATGCATTATCAACCTCTTTTCATTCATAAAGTGTCTGTTTTCCAACACTACTACAAAGTTATCTATATTTAACAGTTATTTTTACTTATATTTAATCGTTTTCAACCATTAAATATCTAAGTGCTAAAACACACACACACAAAACGGTTTTTAACCGTTAAATATTGAGCCATATATTTGGCAGTGTTTTTAAATACATTTGTTATTTATAAGACCATATATTTAATGATTGTAAGGCAATGATCCTTAAATATATCAATTTATATTTAATGATTTTTTAATAATAATCATGAAACATTTTTTACAATGCTTAGCAGTTAAAATGTTGAACGGTAAAGTATTTATCACTAAAAAAGGGGGTTTATTTGACAATTGTTTGAAAAAATTGGTTATATATGTATAATATTTGATGGTTAATGGCAAATAACTGTTAAGTATTTGCGACAATTTTTTTTTGTAAATTTTTTTTTGGGTTGGGGGGGCTCACTTTTGATCAGCACCCTGCAAAATAATCTACAGAAACAACATATATATACTAAACGCCCAAACAGATTTAGTTTTGGCTGGATGTATCAAATATACAAAATAATCAATTCTAGCCAATAAGTGCCAACAAATTAAAACAAACTATCAAATTATATCTATACAATTATGTATACATCAAAAGTAAGGGAATATACATATGATCAAGTGCCCCACTTTTTTTTCCTGGTCTTAATAATTTTAATGTTTTTTTTAGTAACAATCGTATTCTTTAATTTGCAAAGTAACTTCCCCTTCTTTGATATCCAAATTTCTTTTATTATAGTCATGCCTAATGTACAATGCATTGTGCTCATTAAATTGTATTTCAAGTGATGACCCTTGGAAAGATTCATCATCACTAGATTCACTTCCTGCATCCTCTTTATTTTGTTTGATAACAAAACAATAGACCATTCTTTATTAGCAGGATTATGAACATAGAATACTTTTTTAGCTTAAGAAGCTAAAATGAAAGGCTTTTCTTTATACCTTTGCTTGTTCAAATTCAATTGTATCAATCCTAACTCATCCACTTTTAAAGTATTATTATTGTCAATCCACTCCCATCAGAAAACCGGAACATAAAATCCTGCGTAATCCAACTCTCATATTTACTCAACCACACCAAAATATGACATATTGGCATAGATAGACTTCTTATCTTTTGCACTTGATACATGCATGGTGTTAGCAATAACATTTACCCCAGTATTTTGCATTTTGCTTCTGGCATCCTGCTCTTTAGTGTAGAAAGTGTATCCATAGATAACATAACTTGAGAAAGAAAGCATATGTATATTCATACTACATGCCAAGAACATTAATTTCCCTAAAACTAACTTTTGATCAATATTGTACTTGTCATCCACGTGCTATATCAACCATGTTGTGAATTGTTTATTATGTTTTTTGGTATACCAACTCTATACTCTATTAGGGTTTTCCCTCCTAAACTCCTCCATTTGAATGCCTACATACTCTTCAATCTTTTCAGAGTTGTGAAGTACGTGCAGGTATGGTTACTTCTACTATTGGTTTGAGATAACGATAACTTTCTTTCCCATAAACTTTATCCAAATGTCCTTAAATTTCTTTCCTATCAACCCTTATCCAAATGTCCTTCCTTCATGTTGAGACACCAGAATGCCAATATCACATGCATCTTTCAAGTAATCGGTACAACATTCAGCCGCTTCTTCACAAATGTATAATTCAATAATGCAACCCTATGGCCACCTCCCGTTTTTCACATACCCTTTCAGATCCTTCATCATGCGCTTGACTAGGTACATCCATCTCATATAGATTAGACCACACATTTGTACCTCTCTAACTAAGTGAATAGTTAGGTGCACCATTATGTCAAAGAAAGTGGGAGGGAAAAACATCTCCAACTCACATAACGTAGTCATGATATGAGTTTGTAACCTAGGCAATTTATTGGAGTCAATCACCCTACTGCATAGTGATTTAAAGAAGAAGCATAGCTTCGTGATCATAGCTCGCACCTTACTAGGTAAAATACCTCGTATTGATAACAAAATAAAGTCTTCTATCAACACATAACAATCATGTGATTTAAGACCCTTCAGTTTTAAGTTATTCATTGACACAATATTGCTAATGTTTGATAAGTAAACCTCTAGCATTTTCACTAAAGCAAGAATCTCATAAAAACTTCTTTTTTCTTGATTAGATAGTGTGAAAGCTGCTGGTAGAAAGAATGTATGAGATCCCCACCCCATCAACTTCAATATTGGATCATCATGCTTCACAATGCCACACTTGATGCAAGGACAAATAATCAAACTGCGATTGTCATCATTATTATGAATCGTAAACCTTATTAAATTCCCCACCCCATCCCAGTACTCTTTCAATGGACGATCGTCAAACATCCAATTTTTATTCACATTATCCATCTAGAGTATATAAAAAAAAAATATTTACCCAATATATACTAACAAAAACAACTTTAGTAACAATAAACATTTAAAATCAATGGCAAAACACATATAAAATCATTAAAAAAAAATATTTACATACTCTTTACCCAATTCAATACTAACAAATAACAACTTTACTAATAACAAATACTTAAAATCAATGGGAAACCTATATGCATATACAAAATCACTCAAAAAACAATCTTTACATACTCTTTATCAAAATCAATACTAACAAATAATAACTTTAGTAATAACAAACATTTAAAATCAGTGACAAAACCCTATACACATACAAAATCACTCAAACAACAATCTTTATATACTCTTTACCCAAATCAATATCCAAAAAATGAGATAAAAAAACCAATAGTATGAGAAACTGAATTGAACTCATCTTTAGCAAGAAAAGATGATCTCAAAGCCCCGACCTATGAACCCCAAAAGAAGAAATCATCAACCCATTGCAAAAACCCACGAACCCACAAATGCGACGAAGGTCGAAGGCGACCTATGGAGGAGAATGATGGAGGAAAATGAGTGAAACTACCAAGGGAGCGACAAAGGAGAATGAAATAGTGGTAGAAGAGCTGGAATGGAGTCGTCGAAGGTGCTAGAAATGAGCGCTCTGTAACTTGTAAGTTTCAAATATTGAACGAAAATGAGTTTTAAGGGGATTTTAAAGGAATATACTTAAGGGTTGTTAATAAACAACCGTTAAGTATATTATATTTGACGGTTATTCAAACAACCGTCAAATACATATAATCTATATTTGACAGTTTTTCACAAACAACCATAAAATAATAGATACCATTTTTTTTCCAAAAAACCAAACTAATATATAACGTTTAACATATAAAACTGTTAAATATTTTTTCATATACTTAATGGTTGTTTTAAAAGACTGTTATGTATGTCATGCCTAAAACTCCGTCTCTGCATATTTAATGGTTTCATTAAAATTGTTAAATATGGAGCGTTAAATATAAATAAATATGTAGTAATGAAAATAAAACAGCAAGTTACTAACTCTGCATACACATGCATATGGGATTATACGAGAGCAAGTGTTTATGGGACCACATTGTAATTTAGTGGCGTGAAAGATTTTATGTAAGTGACAACTTACATGTTCAATCCCATTTAGAATTTGAACATGTTATAAGTACTTGCTTATTTAATTAGAGAGAGAGAGAGTACCAATGTTAATATCAATAGTCAATACTTCCTATGATCCTTATTATATAGAGCAAGTCTTAAAAGAGTTGTTTGATCCTTAATATTAGTCTGAAGAGTTATTAATACTTATCTATTAAATTTATTCTTATAATTAATGTTTAAATGTATTTTTTTCATATTTGTGTCTCTCATTTAAAATCCCATTAATAGGGGGTAAAACTAAGTTCTTTTTATTAATTTTAAACATATGTAATGAGTTAACTATGATTCTTTAGTTTGTAGAGTAAGAATTAGTTGGAAGTGCTCTATAAAAAGGATTAGAGGGAGTAGATGGTTATAGGTTCATGGCAATTCAATTTTAATATAAATCACTTCTAATTATCTTACTAAAATTAAGAAAACTTAATTGCATCATTAAAATTATTTGAAAATTACTTTGATTTTCATATTTTTCCTCAATAAATATCATTAATTTGAAAAATGTTTAATACCTGAATTAATTTGAAAAAAGTTAAAATCTACCAAAAAAATCAAAAATAAAAATTTTTTAGGTTAGTTGCATACAACTCCTTTAGTGTTTCTAAGTTTAAACTTAACATCTTTGATATTTTAATTTTTTATATTAAATCCCTGACTTTAATGTCATTGTTAAGTTATTAACAAAAATGTCATGTTAGATTAACGAGGATTACATGATATTCTACAATTTAAAAAAGAAATCTAAATCTTAGCACTGAAAAGGATTTAAATTTTAAAATGTTGTGATAGTTATGTGCAACTTTCTTAATAGTTTAAGGGGATTTTGTATATTATAACCTAGATTTTTTAATCAATAACTTAACGGTAAAAGTAGCAGTAAAAGGTTTAATGTAAAAATTAAAACGTTAATGAAGTTAAACTTAAATTTTAAAATATCATGGTATTATATATAATTAAAGTAAAGTTGAGGGGATTTTGTAAATTTAATCCTTGAAA
Organism: Albizia julibrissin; assembly: GCA_037074505.1. Taxonomy (NCBI): domain Eukaryota; kingdom Viridiplantae; phylum Streptophyta; class Magnoliopsida; order Fabales; family Fabaceae; genus Albizia; species Albizia julibrissin. The sequence continues at coordinate 25,121,675 of CM073484.1, forward strand.
TACACCTATCCCTTCAATGAAAATTGCCATGAAGGACATTTTTAGAACAAAATAACTTATATTTTGGGCCATAAAACTTTTATAGTACTATTATGGTCCTAAATATAAAATACATTTAATTTTTTTTTTGAGGAGGTAAAAGAAACTAAATAAATTATTTTAAAGCATTTATATATATAATATTTTCTTAAAACTAGTTTACCTTATTTATATAAATTGATATATAATCTAACGATATGCAACATATAGTATAATTAAATAATTTATTTAACTTCATTAATTTCTTTAAAAAAGTTAGCTAGATCTTATATCTAGAATTGGAGGGAATATGAGATAATTAATATAGAGGACTCAGTAATAGATTCATTATTCATCCAAATCATGTATATTGTATTGTTTATATAATTAATTTGATTATTCTTTTCATTCCTTTTCTTGGTAAATTTTCGGTTTTATTTTGTTTGCACGGCTTTAAAAAAACAAAAAGAGAAAAATTTTGGTCCTCTCCCTATTAACTCAGTTGTGACTGGGTTCTTGAGCTTATAACTGAGTTAAAACCTAGTCCTTCGTCTTTTCTTATTTAATAAATTAATCCTTAAAATAGAAAACCCATCTTGAAACATCACACAGTCATCTTATTAAGTGGCAAGAGAGGCTGCTGCTGTGGCTCCAAAAAGTCCACGTTTCATCGTCCATGGCTCACAGCCCTCTGTTATCTTCTCGTTATTTAGTATTTACTCATCCTCCTTAGAATCATTGGTAACTCGAGCCGCGAGGTCATCATATGAACAGAGAGAAAGAAGAGTGTGGGAAAAAGGAAATCAGACATGAGGGTGCAATTTTTTATCTTATCCTCTCCGGAGAAGGGGAAAATGAAGGTGACCTTATTTTTTGGGTTACATTTTATTTTGTTAATGAATTGTTAAAGAGAGAGAGAGAGAGAGAGTTTTATCTTCTTCATCACCTTCCTCTTGCTTATTCTTCTCTTTGCATCCTACCTACCTTCCTCATCCTCCTCCTGCCATTGCTTATTCTTCATCATCGCCAATTCATAACAAACTTTGTCTACTGTGTTAAGTTTAATACCTTTTCTTCTTGTTGGTTGTCTGATCTCTCTGCAAGCCAGGTCCTTTTTGTATGAGTGCAGAGAGAGAGAGAGAGAGAGAGAGAGAGAGAAGGAGCATCAATCTTGGGCAACTGAAGCAAAGGATTATATATTGAAGTAATGCGAATGGAAGGAACAAACTGTATATAATAACCTGTTGCTCCCGTTACTGATGATTCTTGAGGATGAGGAATAAAATGACAAGGCAAGAGCAGGGATTATTAACTGTTTGGATTAGTTTTTAAAAAATAATTTTTATGAGATGTGAGAGGAGTTTTTTTTTAATTTATAAAAAATAACTTTTAAAAACAAGATTTAGAGCTTACTCAAAATACTATTGAGTTATAATTGAGTTATAGTTGGAAGACTAAGTTATAATTGAGTTAATAATTAGAACATCAAAAAATTAATTTTTCTAAAAATAAATAGTATAACAATAATGCATTTAATACCTGAATCTTGCGTAACATGATGATTTAATTACCTTCTTACCATTTTATTTTATATGTTAATGATCTATTTCTTCCGTGTCAATTGGCAGAAAAGGACAATTATTCAGGGTTGAACTTTGAATTCAGCCTTACAAAACAAATGGTAATAACGATAATTAGTTTTAATTAATTGAATTTTTTTTTTAATTTCATGAAATAAAATTTTAAGTTTCCCATTTCCATAATGCAATCCCATTCCAAGTATGTCGCCGAAAAATTCCCAACTTGCGTGCACCGGCCTTTCTCTTTTATTAGCATTTATATCCTATGTGAATCTCTTATCAATCATTTAGATTTAATTTAGTTTTGTTACCTGTAATGATCATGAAGTGATAGTTCAATTTTATAGAGAAAAATGATGGTACTAAATTTTAAATAAGCACCGCAAGTATACGGGCCGTAAAAATAATATAATAATAAATCAAGGTTATCCCACAGAGATTCAAATGAACTAGTGATTAGGTATTAAAATTCCTATTTTCATTTAAGTTGAGAAAATCAAAGATCAAAATTTGGAAATCAATTTAAACAAATATAAAAGTACTAAATTTAATATTTTTAAGAATTCAGTGGAAGAAAACAACCTAGAGTGACTAATCCATTTTTCAAGTCTTAGAACATGTATTTACCCAAATTAAATGCACTTAATATTAATTTGTTAATCTAGAGTTTGAATAGATATAATTATCTTCTAATTACTTATATCACTCTTTCAAGTTGAAATTGTTATTCCTAACTAATTTACTCAAGAGGTAATAAATGTTTAATTTCACTATAATATGATTATATGGGTCCAATAGGTATATTCCTATCCTAATAGCAAATTAGAATAAATTCTAATTCTACATTATTTAATCCTATGATCCAATTAAGATATCTCTTCCAAAGCTAATCTAAATTCTCCAATTTCTTACTCAGTGGTGATCAAGCACAAAGTAGATAAAATAATACAAGATTAAATAAGCTAAAATAACAATAATCACAATATAATTAGTTCATACATGCTCAAATCCTCAAATTAATTAATAACTACCATCGGTAGAAAAATGATTTTTTAGACCAGGTAAAAATGATTTTCTAGACTGGTTTTAGATGAGGTCTTGATACAGCCGGTCTAAAAAAGAATTTTAAGACCGGTTGTTTAAATAACCGGTGACTTTTTAGACCGGTTTTCCACATAACCGGTCTTAAAAGTCTTTTTTAGACCCGTTATTTAAATAACCGGTCTAAAAAGTGTCTTTTTTTTAAAATTTTTTAGTCCATTAATTACGTTATTATACTTAATTTGTACATATTCTAAAAGCATGTTTTTAAGGCTATACTTATAATTACTTATCATGAATATATCCTGGTGGAGTCATACCTGAAGAACCCAATGAACATAGCTCAGGAATCTTGCAACACCCAAAGCAAATACATAATGAGTTGCGGATGACTCAATAATATGAAATAATATCAGAAAATGAGTTAGAAAAGAAAGTAATTAGATCGTAAGTTGGCAGATAATTTTGTATTTAAGAAATTTTATCGGAGAATAAATATTTAGAAACAGGGAAAATAACAGAAGAAAATACTAACATCGGCCCCTAATGAAGAATCCAATTTGTAAACTCTCTCAAATGTCGCAATCGTAAGCCTGCAGCAAATATGAGTATAAAATTTTGCAATAGAAATCGATCTAAAGTATATGACGGTAGCTAATATGAAGTATGTATAAAACTAATTAAGTAAAACACTTACCTTAAACCAATTGGAGGGAAGAAAAGCTGAGCCTTACGGTAATGGATTCCACCGTACCTCTGCATTTGACAGCGGAGATGGTTATGTTGGAAATTGTGCCCTAAGGGCCAATCATTATACCTTAAACATTATTGTTATTTAAGAATTTCTCCTTATTGTTATCATATCATTTGCATGTTTATTATGATAATTGTATCCTTGGATGAACTATAAAGATTATCCTAAATGTCCCTGGTCAATTATCTATGCGGGAGCAAAGATGAAATAAGACCAGTATGACTTTGATGAGGTATAGAGATACAAATCAAAGTCTTAGGCACTTGTAGGAGTATAAGGTGCTGGACCGACCCGCTATGAGAAAGTTGCATGGATTAAGTCATAAGCTTATCTCATACATATAATCATGTCACAGTGCCCTCTGACCTGAGATCATCATAGATTCCTGCATGAAACTTGTTAAGTTTTGACCTAGTCAAAAGTCACCTTTGACCGGGTGATGATAAAGGCTACAATCGGGCTTAGGAGTTTTCATGAAGAGGAATGTGAGTGGTCAAGATGGAATTTGTCCCTCACATTAGTGAGAGATATTACTGGGCCCCTCGATAAGTGAGTATGAGAAATGTATGGCCATACTGTAATGGGAAGGAGTTTCCATTTCTAATTTCAGGCTACTCAGGAATCGGGAAAGTAATGGTCAGAAACAGGAGGATGACGTTGTCCATGCCTCATCCTTGACCAAAATATCATGTGATAAAAAGGGACGTGACATGGTTGTATAAAAGGTTGCATCGTATCATCGATCCTCATGTGAATTGGGTAGTCGCAATGTCTTGCGAGAGGCCGCTTGCGACTTGTGGGCTAGAATAGTTTTTGGCCCACTGCCAACTTCATGTGGGCCTACAGGGTCGCACACAAAATAGCCCAACACGAGCTATGATGTCCAGATTCATTGAATCTAAGATGTGTCTAAGATTCAATGAATACAATATTTGACCTAGGGTGGATGAATTATATATATGTATATATATATATATGTAAATTCGAAAAATAATAATAATATATATAGATTATAATATTATTATAAGATGTTAGTTTTATATTTAATTTATTTGATAAATTAAATAATTAAAACTAATACAGATATCATATCTTACATTTAATTTATAAAGATAAATTAAATCTATTGGCTCTTTAATTAGATTAAATGAATATGATAAATTAAATCTGTTTGACAGATTTAATCAAGTCATATTTATTTGATTTAATTTGAATTTTAAATTAATTAAGATTAATTTTGAGATTCCAATACGGCCTACATCAGATATAAAATTGGAAGGGCTAGAGAACCCTAGGCTGTACGGAGAACTTGGAGAGCCGCGAGAAACCCTAGAGAGGCATCTTGGAGGCGCTAGCACGCTGCCGCATTGGGTCTTGTTCGTGTGGATACCGGTAGAGGGAGGCGACCAGAGATGTTGACTCCTAGAGATCGAAAGCACGAAAAACATAAAGGTACTATTCTAACTACTCGATTTAGACGTCTTTGATAGATCCGTGATTGAGATTCGAGGTTTTTAAACGATTAATTTTTCCGCTGCGTGTTCAAATCCCAACAGGTTAAGGATGGAGGAGCAATGTGGGAAGGAGGAGTTGCCGCGACATAGGGGAGGGGTTTACAAAAAGCTTGATAAATATCAGATTTCAAATTTGAAATTAGGCGCCAGTTAAAGCCGCGAGAGAGGATTTTAAATATTATGGCGGACTTTTAAGACCGGTTATTTAATAAAACCGGTCTTAAAAAGTTCACCTTTTAGACCGGTTATAACTAATAACCGGTCTTAAAAGTAAAAAATATTTAATTTTTTTTAATTCCGCATCTTTTAGAACGGTTGTTAATAACAACCGGTCTAAAAAGTTTTATCTTTTAGACCGGTTATTAGTGACAACTGGTCTAAAAGATGCGGAATTAAAAAAAATTAAATATTTTTTACTTTTAAGACGGTTATTAGTTATAACCGGTCTAAATAATATCTTTTAGACCCGTTATTTTAAGAACCGGTCTAAATATTCTTTATAACTACGAAACTGCCACCGGTCATTTTTTTTAGACCTTATTCGCAATAACCGGTCTAAATGATGCGGTCTAAAAATGTTAATTTGCACCAGTGTACTCTACGTTGAAAGGAAGGACGCATGGCTTTAATTGCAATCACATTAGCAACCAAATATGATCCAGAGTAATTAAATAAAGCAAAAGAAAATTAGCATCATCACGGCCAGTAGAAAATCCAGAGTTCAAAAACATAGTGAATCAAACTAAAGCAGTGAAACGAAAATATGAACAAACTTTCTTTGGTTCAGCACTGATGATATTTTCTGAACAGTAAAAATGCCTCTCCTCGCAATCAGCTATGCTCTGGTTTCTCGCTTCAGTCTCTTTGTTTCTTGCCCACCGGAAAATAATGATGAACCATGGAGAAAAATGGTGTTGCCTCCACTAGCTCTCTCTGTTCCTTCCTTTTCCTCTTTCCAACTGGTCCTTCCCCCAGCTCTGGCTGCTGAAGATCAAATTGAGGAAGATGATCCACACTGCTCAGCCGTCTCTCTCTTCTCATTTCAGCTCATCGTCATCTTTCTCATCTCAACTCTGTCTGCTCTGGTTCCAACCATGCTGCCGGTGATAATGACGCTAGAGTGACTGTGTCTCTAACTCTCTCTCTCGCGAACTGCAGCTCTCTACTCTTTCTTTCTCTCTCCTGAGCTGTTGAAGATGAAGCTCACCGTCACCGTTACAGCCGCCTTCCTTTCTCGTTCCCTCCTTGATGGTCCAGATGATAATAGTAGTCGCCTTCCTCTCACTGCCAGCCTCCTCCTCTGTCACTCTTCAGCCCGTAGCTTAAGTGCCCGTCACTCCTAAAGACCCAAGTCCCCTTGGTCAAAACGTGCGTTTTGACCAAGGGACTAAAATAAAAATATTTGAAACTTTAGAGGAGGGATTAAAGTGAAATTTTTTTAAATGTTTGAGGGTTTAATAAGAATTTCCTAAAAATACGAGATATTTTCTATAACTTTTCTTTTTTCAGAACAGTGAATCCTTATTGTTATTAGCCTAAATTAAATTATTTCTATTTTAGATTAAAACTATAATATTTAAAATAAAATCTCTAAATGATTCACGAATTTAATTTACTCCTATAATCTCATAAAAATCTCTTAAAATTTGTCTAGATAACTCTCTAAATATCCCTAAAATATCTTTTAAATATACTAAAAATAGAGAGCTATTATAGTTCAATTTTATAGAGAAAAATGATGAGCATTTGCTTGCGTCTCTCTGGTTAATGACTTCGTATTTGTTTAAATTAATGGTAAAAGCTGATTTTCTAACGTAATTTATAATTTACAAGATAAATATATAAGAAAAATTTTATCTCGACTTACATAAATAAATTTTTTAAATATGAATCTAAACAAGTCGTTCATTTGCACTCTTATCAAAACCTTTATAAATATAAAGCTTTATAAAGCTTTCCATCACGTGGAACGAAACGCTTAGTTGTTTGAATTGGAATCCCCCATTTTCACCTACTCAACCAATTTACCATTTTCGGAGTGGCAATATGTGCCGCCCGTTGATGATAGCAAGTACTCTGAGTTAGATCCCAAAATAAGTGAGAGGCATCTAAGAAGGAATTTAGAGATTTGGTTAGGAACAATTTATTAATAATTTTAAGTAAGTATTTTATTATTTGGTCTTGCTAAATAATTATGATTTTAAAGGTTTTCTCTAATAAATATTACTTTTCATATGTCCTTCTTCCTAATTTTCCCTTGTTGGGTTGATATTTGGCACTATTTTTTTTTTTTTGTAAAATTAGTTGGTATTGCCTTGGTTGCTGTCACCATTAAGTTAAAGTTATTATTTGTTAAATTTGTGTTGTCATTATTTTTACGTTTTCGATTTTTCACATTTCAAATCAAGGCATTTGGATTATTTCCTTACAAAATTTAATCATAATTTTTTCCCATTTAAACAGAGATAATATTTCCATTCGAAGTTTATAACGCAAAAGTAATTTTGCCTCTCCAACAAATATATTTCTCGAATTAATTCCTAAAAACTTGATAGATATTAAGCCATTTCAAAATCCTATTGATATCAGCATATTTGGGAGTATTTTTGTGTTATCCCCTCTGATTATTTCACTATTAAATACTACAACAACAACAACAACAAAGCCTTTATCCCACTAGGTGGGGTCAGCTACATGGATCGCACGACGCCATTGTGCTCTATCAAAGACCATAGATTTCGATATATTATTAATTAAAAGGTCTCTCTCAATGACCTCATTAAGCGTTCGTTTCGGTCTTCCTCGACCTCGTTTGACAGGACTCCATACTGCTTGATCAACCCTTCTCACTGGAGCACTCAATGGCCTTCGCTGAACATGCCCAAACCATCTCAAACGATTTTCTACCATTTTTTCGTCAATAGGGGCCACTCCAACACGATCACGTATATGAGTGTTACGAATCTTGTCCTTTCTTGTATGGCCACACATCCATCTTAACATCCTCATCTCAGCTACCCCCATTTTATGTTCATGATATCCCTTTAAAGCCCAACATTCACTACCATATAGCATTGCTGGTCTTATCGCAGTGCGGTAGAATTTTCCTTTTACCTTATTAGGTACCTTACGATCACAAATAACTCCCGTAGCTCTTCTCCATTTATACCATCCGGCTTGAATTCTGTGATTGACGTCTCCATCCACCTCACCATCTTGTTGTATAATTGATCCTAAATATCTAAATTTTGTCACTTGCGGGATGACTTGCTCACCCAATTTAACTTCCACTTCATTTTGACTTTGTCTCTTATCAAATTTGCAATGCATATATTCAGTTTTGCTCCTACTAAGACGAAAACCTCTCAATTCCAAAGTTCGCCTCCATATCTCAAGTTTGGAGTTAATTTCTTCCCTAGATTCAGCCAATAGCACTATATCATCCGTAAAAAGCATGCATTTAGGGATATCCTCTTTTATAGGTTCAATTAGGACGTCTATCACTAGGTTAAACAAATAAGGACTTAAAGCTGATCCTTGATGTAGTCCAATCCTTATAGGAAAGTCCTTTGTAACACCTCCAGACGTTCTAACATTGGTTGTAACCCCCGCATACATATCTTGAATGGCTTTAATATATGCAATCCTCACCCCCTTCTTTTCCAAGGCTTTCCAAAGCACATCTCTTGACACCCGGTCATAAGCTTTCTCCAAATCAATGAAGACCATGTGTAAATCTCTTCCTTTACTCCTATACTTTTCCATTATCCCCTTTAATAAATAAATCGCTTCTGTTGTAGACCTTCCTGACATGAATCAAAATTGGTTTTCAGCAACATCAGTCTCCAACCTCAACCTATATTCAATCACTTTTTCCCACAATTTCATTGTATGACTCATTAGCTTAATTCCTCTATAGTTTGCGCAATTCTGAATATCCCCTTTATTCTTATAAATAGGAACCAAAGTACTTTTCCTCCACTCATCTGGCATTTTCTTGGTTCGTAAGATCTCATTAAATAATTTTGTGAGCCACGAAACACCCTCCTCGCCCAAACATTTCCAAACTTTAATTGGAATACCATCAGGTCCGATAGCTTTACCAATTTCCATCTTCTTAAGAGCTTCTTTAACCTCGCCAATTCGAATCCTGCGATAAAATGAAAAATTGAGGTCACCTTCTCGAGTTGTCAAATCTTCTAAGTCACAATGCGACCCTTCTCCACCATCATTAAACAACTTATAAAAGTAGGTTTCCCACCTATCCTTAATATCTCCATCAGTAACCAAAACTTTTCCTTCTTCATCCTTTATACACATCACTTGGTCCAAGTCTCTTGATTTTCTCTCCTTGTTCTTTGCGATCTTGTAAATCTTACGCTCTCCTGCCTTTGTTCCTAACTCCTTATAAAACTCTTCATATGCTTTATTACGAGCTTCACTCACTGCCTTTTTAGTTTCTTTTTTAGCCATACGATATTTTTCCCAATTTTCAGCATTATTACATAAGTGTATGACTTTAAAACAATCTTTCTTATGCTTGGTTTTCTCTTGAACAGTCTCATCCCACCACCAAGTCTCCTTATCTTGCCGACCAATACCTTTTGATTCTCCCAGAATTGCTTTAGCAACCTGCTGGACCTTTTTAGACATATTCTCCCACATGATATTAGGATTTCTTTGCAACTCCCACTCCCCCTCCTCCAAGAGAGTTCTCTTAAAAATCTCCTTTTTTCCCCTTTCAATTGCCACCACCTGACCCTTGGGTTTAAAACTTGCTGGCGTTTTTGTTTTACATACTTAATATTCACATCAAGGACCAGAACCATATGTTGTGCTGTCACGCCATCCCCAGGGATCACTTTACAGTTAGTACAGAATCGTCTATCAGAATTTCTTACCAAGAAGAAGTCGATTTGTGACCTTGCGGCTCCACTCTTGTATGTTATTAAATGCTCATCTCGCTTCTTAAAACAAGTGTTGACAATCTTGAGATCATATGCGAGGGAGAAATCAATAATAGGTTGACCTTCATTATTGAGTAACTCAAATCCAAAACCACCATGCGCTCTTGCATGAGGTCCTGCCTCCTTACCAACATGTCCATTAAGATCTCCTCCAATAAAAATCTTTTCAGTTAGTGGGATACTCTGAATTAGTCCCTCCAAATCTTCCCAGAATTTTTCCTTAAGATGTACTTCTGCCCCTACTTGAGGTGCATACGCACTGATAATGTTAATAGTATCCTTTCCAACAATCATTCTTAAGGAAATAATTATGTCCTCAATCCTCTTAACGTCCACCACATTCTTCCTCCATTCCTTGTCAGCAATGATACCAACACAATTTCGTCCATTGACCTTTCCTGTGTACCAGAGCTTAAAACCATTAATTTCTCTAGACCTTTCTCTTGACCATTTAGTTTCCTGGAGACACATGATATTAATCTTACGATCCTTCATTACTCCCACCACCTCCCACGATTTTCCGCTCAAAGTCCCAATGTTCCAAGTGCCAAATATGATCCTGTTTTCATGAACTAGCTTCTTTAGCCGCCTCCGTTCAGAAGAAAGCGGTAGCCCTTGCTCATTTAATACTACATTCGGGCGACGATGCAGCGGCTCTCACTCACTTCTCACTGTACTCGAGCCATACAGCACGTTACTTACAGGCAACGACCTAGCATTAGCACAATTTCTTCGTTGATCCATGTTCATAAAGATTCGACAGAGTTTTACGTTGGCTATCGAGGCCTAACACAACCCTCCTCCTTTACCCGGGCTTGGGACCGGCTATAAACATAGGCGGAGTTTCACTGTTAAATACTAATTCATATAAAATAATAATTTAGACTATAAAGTATGAAAAGAATCAAATTATCTAAATCAAATCCGGACTGTGCATCCAAGACATATCACT